>CM053773.1:116999943-117145106 GCA_028658325.1 Potorous gilbertii
CTTCAGAGATGAAGGTTGGAATCATTTTTCAAGAAAATAACCTTCTATGGTCTTATTTTTTTTCCCTTTTCTGGGCATTTTCCCAGCCAGTTACTTGACTTCTGAGAGTCTTTTCCACCCCTGGCCTAGGTCCACCCAGCTAGTGCTTGGGTTCTGAGATTCAAATGCTGCTCCCCAGCCTCAGGGCTTTTGGCAGCTTGCCTGGTTGCTATTCAGGGTAAGATTAAATCATGTTCTCAGGTTGGGGCAGGGCCACCTCCCAGGTTCAGTTCCCTCAGGGGGTTTATGCAGAGACCTTTTGTAATGGAGCTGCTGCCAAGCTCCTACCTGCTCTGGGAGCCTCTGGCCGCTGCTGCCTCCCGAGGGGGTCTGAGTCTCGGAGACACCCCACTCCCCTCTCAGCCTGTCTCTGTCACTGACCTGTGAGTCTGTAGGTGGAGGGACCTTCATGGCCACTGGAGATTCCGTCCCTGAAGCCTGCTCAGATCTGCTCACTCCTCTCAGTGCCGCACGGCCAGGGCAGGACAGGGGAGGGCTCCGCTCCCATTCAGGGCGTGGTGGACCTTTGAGATCAGTTTTTCAGGGCTCTCTGGAACAGAAATCTCCTTCATTGTGTTGCTGCTTGGCTTCCACTGTTCCAGAATTTGTTACGAGTTCTTTTTAGAGGAAATCCATGGGCTGTGAGTTCGGACCTATCAATTGTGAGTCTTTCTACTCTGCCATCTTGGCTCCGCCCCCGGATTTTTTTTAAATTAAGTTTTTGCAAAGCATTTTTCATAAATTATCTCATTTGATCCTTATAACAATCTTTCTGAGTACCTACTCCAGGCATTAAATTATTATTATTCATAGGCTGGGAACCTGAAGCTTAGTGGTGTTAGTTGACTACATAGAAAATTATCAGAAGTATTACAGGATATCAGCATTGAAAGGGACCTCAGAGTCTATGTATTTTACTTCATAGCTAGGAAGAATCACTGCAATAAGAAGTGCTCATGTAGTTTATCTTTGAAGAAGTTTCATAAATGAAACTACATAACACTCTAAGACAGTCCCTACAACTTTTGGATAAGTCTGATCGTCAGGACTGCTGCAGGTACCTAGTACACTGTTGTTGGAGTTACAAATTGCTCTAGTCGTTTGGGAAAGCAGTTTAGATTTATGCCCAAATGTTACATACTCTTTGACTTGATTATACAACTACTAGACTACCTATATACAAAAGAAGTTAAACAAAGGAAAAAGACATAAATATATGTATGTATATAAATACACACATACACAAATATTTAGCAGCTCTTTTCATTATATCCAAAAATTGGAAATTTAGGGACAGTTGTGCTATTAGGATATAGCTAAATTGTATATGAATATAATAGAATACTATATCATAAGAAATGATAAAAAAGGATAGTTTCAAAGGAAACTAGGAAAATTTCTATGAATTGATATGGAGTAAAGTGAGCAAAACCAGGAGAATAGTTTATACAATGATAACAACATTATAGAGAAAAATAACTTTGAAAGACTTTAGAACTCTGATCTATGGTCAATGACAAACCATAAATCCAAAAGAATGAAGATGAAACATGCCAATTGACCTACTGTCAGAGGGACAATAAACTTAAAAGAAAGAAGCACATTTTTGGACATGGCCAGTGTGGGATTTTATTTTGCTGAACTATGTATTTATATATTGAAGACTTTATTTCATTTTTGCTAGATAGGGAAAGGTGTTGGAATACTGATTGGAACAGATTAATGAAAGAAAAAAATTTAAAGAGACAAATAGTTGAAAAAGTGTCAGGTAGCAGTGTCTTCAAAGATATCATGTTTTGTGAAACTTCACACCCAAAACCAAATCCACCCAACACGTTTGTCTTATTATTGTTGGTATTTTTGTTACAAATATCTATCACATTCTTTTTATTTCAGTAGCATGTTAATAAAATGGTAATAAATTATTTTTTAAAAGAAAGTGCTTGTTGATTGATTAATTGAATCAGTCAGCTATTTTAAATCTTCTTAATCATCATCTAGCTTACTTCTATCATTTTTTCTATACGAACAGCATGAAAGATTTTGTCAAATGAGCTGATAAAAACTATGAAAACTCTAATGCATTTCTCTGAGCTACCAGTCTGAAATTGCTGTTAAAAAAGGAAATTTGGCTAGTCATGACAACCACGTTGTCTCTGTGTAACTTCTCTCTTCTCTATTCTTTTACTATCTTTTATAAATTATTATACTGTTGTGTCTTAGACTCACATATAAGAGTTAAGCAGCCTCTTTGTCGTTGCTTTTTATCCTCCTTTCCCCAGTCCTAAAACCTTTTCTATGGCCCTCCTCTTTTCACCAATATAACTATTAGATTTGCCATGTCTAGTTAATACCAGAGATGAGGTTTGAATTCAGGGCTCTCCTAACTCCTCATCTAAGATTCTTTTTACTAAATATGTGACTGCCTCAAGTTAGACTGGGTGCATACAGCTTACTCTGTCTGGGTCTAGTCTTAATATAAGACTGGCATTAGTCAGTAGAAGATTTTTAGAGAAATGAACTGAAACATGAGAGGAAACAGAAATATGTGTGTAAATTTGTTGCATGGTTTTACTTTCTTTGAAAGCTTACAGAATATGACAGTGAGAAGAGAATTTGAGTTTCTTTGACCAACACTCTTTGTTTACTCCTTTTCTTATAAAGCTTTTTTAGCCAGTCAGACAAATATGGCAACAATCCACACATCCACAGTAAGATACTTTTTAAGATGATGTGAGAGAATTCCCCACCATGACTTCCTTTTGCACCATCCTGAACATAAGCTGTTGCTTCAACAAAAAGAAGTGAATTCTTCCACAGGGCCTATTTCCCTTTCCAGCCCAAGGAACTCACACTTTCCTCTTCTTTCCACTAAAGAAGTATTTGCCACATATTTTACCTACTTAAGGAAAACTGCACTTCAAATCCATTTAAGTTCCTCATGCCCTTTTCTATTAAATGCCACTGAATTCAGTTATATGAATGAATGAAAAAGAAAACATTTATTCAAAGCATTGAGCTAAATGCTGAGGACGCAAATAGAAAAACAAGAGTCACTTTTCTCAAGGAGCTCTTGTTTTAATAAGAAGAGATAACACATATAAGAGGTTTTAGCTGCAAGTCTACTTGAAAGACCCAGTGGGCCTTAGGATATAGAACAGGGGCGGGCAATATGCTGCTGGCCTTGAGGCCAACTATGACTTTCTAGGTCCTTGGGTGTGGCCTTTTGACTGAGTCCAAGTTTTATAGAATACATCCTTTTATTAAGGGGATTTGTTCTGTGAAGTTGGGATTCAGTCAAAGGACATAGAGGACCACATGTGGCCTTGAGGCTTCAGGTTCCTCATCCCTGATCTGGAGGCAAAATAGATGCTAGTAATACATCTTCTTTAATGTCATTCCACTGATAAAACCATATCCGTATTTTAAAATCTATTTTTAGTGCTCACACTCATCCATTTTAGGAGAAACCAACTTTTTTTTTTTTAACAACATCCTTCATTTTCAGCTCACCCGTCTCTGAGTCTATTTACTTGTGTATTTCTATAAACCTATCATTGATTATAGAGAATGGGAAGTTTAGACAAGATGACCTGAAACATCCAATCTACTTTTAAATTTTACTGTCCCATTGTCAAAGCATTGAATGGGTTCAATATAAAATTCAAATCATGATTTTTTTTCACAATGGATGAAATTGCTTAAGAGGTACGAATTTATTGTTTAATCTGCAATTGTAACACCTCATTTCTGTTTCATGTGTATCTTTTTACACACACATATATTTTGTGGTAGAGATAATTAAAGGTTAAATGTTATTGTCCAATTAGTCACACTTTAATGATGTCTGTTGATCATTGATGAATAGTAAGAAGAACTTCCAAATTCTGATGATTCTCATCTAGATTCATTCATAAGCCTGTAGATGAATTTCCTTAAAGAATGCAGACTTGAACACCTTGAATCTGGATAGGCTGTAAGACAAGGCCTTGACATACATGCTCGTGCTGTCATTGATTTTTTTTTTTAAATCCTTATTAAACTTCCCTCTCAGGAATAAACAACATTCCTTTGAAGTCAATGGGAAATACCCATAGGACATTTGTGTGCCTAGGAAATGGGATGTGAAATTGGTCATAAATATGACTAGCATCTAAATGTCACTTATTAACCGACTGAATGATTTTGAATTTACTGCATTTAGTTCTACATACTCCTCCAGTTACAACTTAGCCGATTCAGCACTCCTACTCCTCCCCTTCATTTCAAGCATGTCTCTTCTGCATACCACCTCAACTCTGCCTCCTTCATTCCTATCATCTCTAGATGAACTATCCATCTGAGAGTTCCTCACATATTTCTGTCCCCATTCAGTTCAGCTCCAATATTCTCCTGGCCTCTCTTCCTCCCTCATGGCAACTCCCCCAATAACCCTTTCCACTGTGCCTTTTGGATCCCTATTATATCAAAAACAAATTTGTTTCTTCTTCAACTTACTATGCTAAGATCTTCTTTAATAATGTTTTATTTTTTATATTTTTAACATTTTAAAAAAGTTTGAGTTCCACATTCTATCTCTCCCTTTTCTCTCTCTCCCCCTCTTTGAAATGATAAGCAATCTAATATAGATAATACCTGTGCAATGATGCAGAATATTTCCATAATAGTCATTTTGTGCAAGAAGATGTGAACAAATGAAAGAAAAGAAAGAAAGAAGGGAAGAAGGAAAGAAAGAACAAAGAAAGAAAGAAAAACAGAAAGAAAAGAAGGAAAAGAGAGAGGGATGGAGGGAGGAAGGGAAGAAGAGAGAGAAAGAGAGAGAGAGAGAGAGAGAGAGAGAGAGAGAGAGAGAGAGAGAGAAATCGTACGTTAAAGTCTGTATTCAGACAACACCAATTCTTTCTCTGGAGGCAGATAGCATTTTTCATAAGTCCTTCGGTATTGTCTTAGATATAATATTGCACAGAATAGCTAAATCATTCAGTTTTTCATTGTACAATAGTTATTTCTGTACACAGTGTTCTCCTGGTTCTTCTCACTTCACATTGTATCAGTTCATGTATGTCTTTCCAGGCTTTTCTGAGAGCGTCCTTCTCTTCGTTTCTTACATGTGCTAAGATGTTTTTACTTCCCCTCCCAGAGGGAAATCTGGCTCTCCAGGTCTGGTAGTACCCCTTCTCTTACAAACCTCTACAATGATGATAAAAACAATGTCCATTTCTCTAGTACTTAAAGATTTGCAAAATAGTTATCTGACAATAGTACTGTTGAGGTAGGTGGTGTAAGTATTCTCCCAATTTTATAGATGAGGAAACAGGGAATCCAACAGGTTAAGTGAATTGCCCATGATCATGTTGCTTTCTTTTATCTAAGGCAGAATTTAAAAGCAGATCTCCTGACCCTAACATTATTATTTTACTCCATATTGACTACCGATGCAGATGATAGAGTATTGAACTTGGAGTCAAAAAGACCCCAGTTCAAATCTGGTTTCAGACATTTATTATTTGTCTGCCTTAGTTCCTTAATTGTAATGGGAAAATAATAGCATTACCTTGCAGGGTTGTTGAGAGTAGAAAATGAGATAATATTTGTAAATTGCTTAGCATGGTTCCAGGCATATAGTAGGTACTTAATAAATGCTTGCTCCCTTTAGTCCAATAGTCACTTTTTTGGGTTTGCTTTCTTCTCTCCTAAGTCTAAACTCATGGTCAGCTATGTCAACTATACTAAATACATGCCATTCCTCTACAGCCCCCTACTTTCTGTACTGGAATGTAAATGCCTTGAGGGCAGCAAAGATAAAGATATTTATTGTTATATCTCCAGTGCTCACCATAATACTTGCACACTAAATGTCTTAAATAAAGGCTTGTTGAAATAGTATTTGACTGTTGTGGAATCTCTTATTTTCTTGATTATCCTTCTTGTGTGTCTTACCTAATGCTGACCCTAGGTAAACTCTGCCATTTACTTTCTCTTTTTCAGTTTGAGGATTGATAAGAGAGGCTGGAGAAAGTCACAAAATGCTGCTGCCTGGTTCCTCTTCAATTTCTGCCCATTCTACCCCAGTAATCATTCTTGTTTCTATACCATCCTTTCAGTTTCCATGATCACCACCCCAGTTTAGGCTCTTCTTTCCTCTTGCTCCCATCATTGCAAAGGCCTCCTTATCTACCGCCACATGGACAAAAGTATTCCCCAGCCTGAAACACTAGGCATGCCCAATGGCTGTCCACAGCTAGAACTTATTAGAGAAACAGAGAGGAGCTGAAAAGGTAAAGGTATACTTACCTTGAGTGTAATAAATTCTAAATAAACTTCCTTTGCCCACACTGACATTGTTGAACAATAGGTTTCCTTTCGCTCCAGTTTGGCTAAAGACTGTATTTCCTTTCTGTCCTCTGTATCTTGTGATACCTTATTGCCAGTTTTTTCATTTGCTAGGCCTCTGGATTACCTAGACCCTGGCTACCACCTCCCTACCTGTGTTGCTTCACCTAGAAAAAATTTAAGCTCTTTGAGAGCAGGAATGATCTCACTTTTGTATCTGTAGCTCATACACCTCATGTAGTGCCTGCCATAGGTGATGTTTGTTCTTAGACAAGACTTCGTTGCTCCAGGTTTTTCTTTCATGGTTACTTGGCCCTGATATGGTATTATCCCCCAATGTGTGTGTTCATCCTTTGTTGCTGAAGAAGATCATGCCATCAGAGAAATGATGACATGATTTGCACTCAACTTTGTTTTGAGTGAGGGAGGGCTGTGCAGGTCACCAGCCTCACTTCTCCACCAGAACCATCTGAGTCCAGTGACCAGATATTCATCAGGATGACTAGAGATGACCTGGGATGAGGCAATTGGGGTTAAGTGACTTGCCCAAGGTCACATAGCAAGTGTCTGAGGTGAGATTTGAGCTCATGTCCTCCTGACTTCTGCACTGGTGCTCTATCCACTATACCACGTAGCTGCCCACATGTCTCTCAATACCTCAGACATGAACATGGAGGACTGGGCTGTTGCCTCAGTGTCTCATGTCCATGGGACCACCCTTGTATGATAGCATTTTTGGACCAAAATAGTCTCCTTTTCTTTAATCTTATTTTGTAATTATCCATTCTACACATTGCTACCAGACAAACTGTCCCAATACATAGTTTTAATTATATAGCTTGTCTGCTCAAAAACCTTGAATGATTCTGTTTCCTAAAGAATAAAGTCCCTATTCTTTCCATGATTTGGTCCCAGTCTACTTTTTCCAACCCTGTCTCTTATGACTCTTCTCTATGTACCCTAGTCTGTAGCCAAACTAAACTATTCACCATTCCTCAGACATGCCTTCTAGATTCCTGCCTTCCTTTGCTTTGTACTATAATCAATGAACGAACTGAAGCTAACTTACCTACTCAGGGATCAATCAATGACCAGGGCCATGTTGATTCAGTGGGCCATACTAAAGTAGACAACAGTATAAAGGTCAATGTAAAGGAGTGGTCCTTGAAAATCCAGGATCAACAGCACCATGTCATCATTCTTTTCCTGTTATCATGTCATAGGATTTCAAGGATCATTCATTTTTATGCTGTAATACATAGCAATGGGGCTCAAGCCTTCACAGAAAACTAGGATTGATCCGATGTCAGATGAATATTTGGGCAAAGGAGTTGCAGCTGTCCATAGCTTCTGGTTATCTCCTGGGCTTATTAATGAAATATAGGGAAATATCCTTGGTGCTGGTGCTCTGGTGTGGTGAAAGAAACTAATTCTTGGATGTGAGGTAGGAAGGTGATGAATGGTTCAAGAAGAATGAGTCAGTATGAATCTTGGAAAAAAGTGAGTGGAAAGTGACTGGGGAGTAGGTGGAGTGAGCATGAAAAAATAGTGAGTAGAGAGAATGAAATAAGAGGACTGAGTCTTAGAAAGGGAGTGAGTAAGTTGAGATGATGAGAGGCAGTGTTGGGAGCCCTGAGAAAAGTAGAATGGTTCAAGTTAAGACTGATATCTCCAGTCCCAATAAGTACTGGCTTGTAGTCTATGAATGAATGAATGTTCCAAAGAAGTGTACCATGTTCTGTGTCCTAGTCCTCCTGCATGTAGAAACCTGATTAGAGCCTTTATATCTTAGCAGAAAATTTCTGTGGTCTTCATTTTAGGAAGAGAATGACTTTTTTTTGGGAGGAGGGAAGAAGCAAAGCAAGGAAGCTTAGAGTATGAGAATGAATTATGTGACTATTCGTGAAATGGTCTTAGAACTCTAGGCAAAATTACAAAGGAGGTTAAGTTGTTATTGTAGCGCTCCCTTATGTATCCCTTCTCTTCTCTTTCAGGAGTTCCCACTTGCTTCCCAAGTTCCTGATGACATTATACTACTAGACTGCAAATTCCTACTATGTTAAAAGCCCCTTGAGGCAAACGCCATTTCTTAAATCTCCCATAATGCCTACCACAGTGCTTTATGCATAATTATGTTAAATTTAAATAATGATTTTTTTTCTCTTTCTGTCTTATCATGCCTTAGTTTCCTTTGTTGGGTCATCATCTGTGTCCTACCCCTAACAGTGGGTGTCTCTCAAAGGTCTGTCATAGACTTTCTTTTCTTCTTTCTTTATACCATCCATATGTGGAACCATCAATTACAACAAATGGAGAAGTTTTGGATGCTGTGGATAAGTTCACTTACCTTGGCAGTGTACTTTCCAGGGATGTACACATTGACAATGAGGTTGATGCATGCATTGCCAGAACTAGCTCAGTGTTTGGGAGGCTCCAAAGAAAAGTTTGGGAGAGAAGAGGTATCAGACTGACTACCAAATTGAAGGTCTACAGAGCTGTTGTGTTGACCTCATTGTTGTATGCTTGTGAAACAGACAGTCTACCAGTGCCATGCCAGGAAACTGAATAGTTTCCATCTGAACTGTCTTAGGAAGATTCTGAGAATCACCTGTCAGGATAAGTTACCAGACACTGAGGTCCTTGCTCGAGTTGAACTGCCAAGTATTCAAACTATGCTTCAGAGAGCACAACTCTGACGGACTGGCCATGTTGTTTGAATGCAAAATGTATGCTTGCCAAAAAGACTATTTTATGGAGAACTTACATAGGGCAGGCAATCACATGGGGGCCAGATGAAACAACACAAGGACACTCTCAAGGTCTCTCTCAAGAACTCTGGATTTGACTATGCAACATGGAAGACACTGGCACAGGACTGCTCAGCATGGTATGCGCACATCAGAAAGGGTGCTGTGCTCTTTGAGCAAAGCAGAATTGAGACAGCACAAAGTAAATGCAGGATATGCAAATTTGGGCTATCCACCCCAAATATTCACACGGACTATCTGTGCCCAACCTGTGGTAGAGCATTCCGAGCTCTTATTGGTCTGATCAGCCACACTCAGACACACTGAAATTTCACTTTACAGTGGTGATGTCATTTTGGTTCTCTTCAAGAACGAAGGACAACAACCTACCAACCATATCATCTCCTTTTAACTATCATCTCTATATACAAAATTTCCAGGTCTATATTATCTTTGTTCCTCCCCACCCTCTATCTACCCTTCATCTGTTCCTCATTCAACTGTCCTTATTTTTGGAGGGCATTCTACCACCTGACCCTATATATTTAAATTATTTTATTTGTTTTCAGCGTTCTACAATCATCTTAGATTTTTTCTGCTCCCTCCCCACTCCCTTCCCAAGAAGACGCGCAATCTTATGTAGTTCTACACATACATTCCTATTAAATATATTTTCACCTTAGTCATATTGAATAGAAGAATTAAAATGAATGGGAGAAACCATAAAACATAAAATAACAAAACAAAGCATAATACAAAAGAAAATGGTCTCCATTATGCGACCCAATTCCATAGTTCTTTCTCTGGATGTGGAAGACATTTTGCCTCAAAAGTCCATTGAGAATTTTTTAGGTCTTTCTATTGTTATGAAGGACTGAGTCTACCAGAAAAATTCCTTGGACACTGTGGTTGTTGCTGTGTACAAAGTTCTCCTGGTTCTGCTTCTTTCCCTCAGCATCTGTTCATATAAGTCTTTCCAGGCTTCTCTGAAGTCAGCCTGTTCATCGTTTCTTATGGCACAATAGTATTCCATTACATTCATATACCACAACTTGTTCAGCCATTCCCCAATTGATGGGCATCCCCTTGATTTCAAGTTTTCTGCACCTATATTTTTGAACAGGCTTTCCTGAATGTCAAGAACACACTCCTTCTTCGTCTCTGCCTTTTAGACTCCTCAATTTCCTTCATGTTTCAACTCAACTGTGGCTTCCAACAGGAAGATTTTCTTTCTTTTTGTCCTAGTTGATACTATTCTCTCTCTCCCTGAATTGTATTCACTTATCTATTTCAATATTGTTTCAACCAAATAGAAGGAAAGATTCTTGAGTACAGTTTTTACTTTGTGCTTTTATCCCAGCACCTAGTGTGGTGTGTAGCATATGTCAGGGTATGACTCAATTCTGCCTTCTGTCTCAAAGACAGCTAATTTCAAATTAATCTCTTGTCTGAGAGGGGAATGCTTGTCCTTTTAAACTGCAGCTTTCAAGGTGCCAGTCAGTTTTCAATCCTCTCTATTACACATTAGTACACCATGAGTCTGGAACTGAGTCAAAAGTTGTAGTAAGAACATTATCTGCCATACAGGCTAGTCTAGTTTTTCCTTAAAAGGTATTGAAACTATCCTTGCGAATTAATTGGCTCAGGACACTAAGGTTTGGGCTGTTGATGGAACTTCCTGGTAGCCTTAGTACAAAGGCCAGCCTAGAAGGAGGCCAGGATTACTCTTTTTCTTCAGGTTTCTGACATGAGACCAGCATGACAAACACCAGAGGAAAGGAGGTAGCATCTAAATGAATCAATGAATCATTCTTGCTGAATATCCTTTCCATGTTATGGCTAAGTAAAACCCTTTGCTTAACTGTTAGAGGTGTTAGAAATCTTCTGAATATCTCATTTCATTGTAATACAAACGAAGCCCAGATGACCATAAAAACTTTTTTGATAGCTAATAAAGGTCATATTGATGCTATGATGTCCTCAATCATCTTGTTCAATAGTTACTGAACCAAGAATTAGTTGTTCTTTATAGACCAGGGTCTTTTTGCATTTTAAAATTAAATATTATTATTTTTCAGTTACCAAGAATTTATTTTCTCTCCCCTAAATGAACAAATTTATTACTCTCCCCCAAATGAACAAAACCAAAATCAACAGAAAATTAAAATCTTCATCACAAATATGCATAATCAAACAAATAAAATTCCTGCATTGATCTTCTTCAAAAAAAGTGTTTCATTCTGTATTCTTAGTATGTTAGTTCTCTGTGAGGAGATGGATAGCAAGCTTCCATTTTCATTGGGAGTTACATTTTGTCATTACATTGATAGAGTTCTCAAGTCTTTCAGAGTAGTTTTTTTTTTTTACAATGTAGTAACTATGTAAATTGATTACCTGGATCTCCTTGCTTTATTCTGTATCAGTTCATGTAAATCTTGCCAGTTTTCTCTGAAAATGTCCGTTTTATCATTTCTTGTGGCACAATAATATCATTTTATAATCATATATAATAATTTATTTAGTAGCTTCCCAAATGATGGATACCTCCTTACTTCACCTTTTTATTTCTGCTATTACAAAAGAGTGCTGTTATACATAATTTTGCATACATGGGCATTTTTCTTCCTCCTTTGATCTATTTGGTGTATAGGCCTAGTAAAAGTATCACTGGATTAAAAGTAAGAGTCTCTTGGTAGATGTTTAATAACTGGCTCTCTGAAAAAAAGTATTCACAATAAATTTTAAAGTAAAATCCGTATCATTAATATTTTCTCTATTACTTTTTTAAGTCTAGATAATCAATAAAAACAATAAATCAAGCCCTGATTTCTAGAATTTGCTGATTTCTAAGGTATAAGGTAAAATTTCACAATTGGCTCTTAAAAATTATATCAACACACCCCTGGTTAAAGAGTATGAATAATTTAGTGACATCAGAGCATTATTCTAGAAAAAATATTTTCTAGAATAGCTAGGCCAATTCATAGTGCCACTGACAGTGCTTTAAGTTGCCTGTTTTTCAATAGTCCCTTTCACAGTTTTTATTTTCCTCTTTATTATCTTTTCTAATCTGATGGGTATGAGGTAGGACTTCTGAATTGCTTTAATTTGCACTTTTCTAATTATTAGTGACTTCAAACATCTTTTTCTCCATATGACTGTTAATAGGTTGGGTCTGGAAATACTACCTGTTCTATCTTTTGACCACTTGGTGATTAAGAAATGTTCTTGGTTTTTTTTCTTCTAAATTTGGACCAGGTGCTTATATATCTTGAATATGAGAACTTTATTCAGAGAATCTTGCTGAAAAAATGATTTTCTCCTGGAACATCTTGGCCCTTCCTTTTTGATCCCTCAACTATTGTATCGTTCTTCTTGTTAATTGCGTTCTTTTCATCTTGTTCAATGGAGTTCAGACATTGTCCTAGGACAAGCCCTGTGGATTCTATCACACCAGTACTGTTCATGGGTTTTTGGTTTTTGGTTTTGGCAAAGATGTAGTTTGCCAATTCTTTCTCTAGTGGAATAAGACATACAGAAGTTAAATGACTTGCCCAAGTGTCACACAACTAGAAAATATCAGAGGCTGAGTTTGAACTCAGGTCTTCCTAACTCCAGGCTCAATGCTTTAACCACTGAACCACCTAGCTGCCTCTAGAGAAGTCATTACCCTGCCATAATCCTATTATGTTTAATGTGTGGTGGATTATCATAGAGGGGGATAAAAAGCTACTTTTTAGAATTGAATAAAAAATCTCAGGACATACAAACTCTTCGGTACACTTACTAAAACCTTCACTTGGCTAGTTCCAATAGCAGATGGGACAAGAGTGGTGATTATTCATGTGGTTCCCACATAGTTTTGAATTCTTCTGCTAAGCCTCCATATTTTGCAAGCTTTTAATTTCACAGTCTGAAGATTATGTGCATTCAGAATAGAGATATTTACTAAGAACAACATTCTTAAATTTTTATGGATCAGTATTACATTCAGATGATTATACATAATGGTTCTGACTATGGTAATGTGTACAGTTTATTTATTGAATTCTCAAATCTATTTTCAGGTTTGTATTTATAGTAATAGAGACTTGTCTGCAGATTTAGAAAGAATAGTGATCCTTTAATTATTATTTTTTAATAAGTTTTTATTCATATTTTCAGTTTCTTATACCATTATAGTATCCCATGTATCTCCCTCCCCCTTCCACAGTGCCATTTCATATGACAAATAATATTTTTTTGGAAGAATAAAAGTCAGCATAACTGATGGATATATTGAAAAAGTCCAGAAACATATACAACATGTAACAATATATAATCTCCATGAAGGATATGGTGTATCTTCTCATCTATCCTCATTTCAATTCTTATGTGATCTTTGTAATTTTGTTACATTTATTTTTGATTTTTTGGAGTGTCTTTGTTCTCTCCACTTATTGTATATATTGTTATTGTATATATTGTTTTCTTGACTCTGTTTACTTCACTCAGTATCATTTTGTATATCTTTTTCTATGTTTCTCTTTATTTATCACACATATAATTTTTTACAGCACAGTAATATTCCATTCATGTGCCACGATTTGTGTAGTAATTATTCAGTTGATAGGCTGAATTGTTTTCAATCCTTAGCTATCACAAATAGTGCTGCTATGAGTATTTTGGAATATATGGGGACTTCTTTCTTATCAATGGCTTCTTTGAGGTATAAGCCCAGTCTCTGATTCAACGAGTATGGACATTTTAGTCACTTTATTTGCATAATTCCAAATTGCTTTCCAAAAGGATCATACCATTTCACTGCTCCACCGACAATGTATTAATGTTCCTATCTTTCCATAACCGCTCTAACATTAACTGTTACCATTTTTGAATAGTGATCCTGACCACTTGATATTGTCTTTCTATGATCTTATTAGGTATTATCATTTTCAAACTGTACTGTATATTGCACAGATTTTATCATTTCCTTCAGGATATGCATTAATCAAGTTCAGGAGCCTCAAGGGTAATCTTTCTGCAGTGTCTGATAAAAACATCATTATTGTCATCTTGTTCATTGGAATTTAGATAGGAATGGTCCTATGATTGGTGCTATCCTGCTATTCTCATTTGTGTTTACTGTTCTATGGATTATTGTGGAGTAGATGAATACAATGACTCTGACTTTCATAACTGAATAAAACGATGAGGATGAGAGTTCATCTTCTGTTAGCTCTCTGAAAGCCTCTTGATGACAAGTGTAGTAGAAGACAAGACAAAAGCCTACTTCACCTCTTCCCACATATTTCTGATTTCTTCTATTAGGTCTCTATTTGGAAAGCTTCTATTCCATATACTTTGGAGTTTATGATTATTTGATATGAAAACATTTGTTAACATAATTCTTAAATTTGTACGAGAAAGTGTTATATCTAAGCCATTGTGGGGCACCATTTTGTCTGTGATATGTCTAAGAAGGATATAACCTGTGCACAGATGACTAAACACAAAGTATGTACAAATGGAGAGAGAGAGAGAGAGAGAGAAACATCAACTGGGAAATAGTCAAGACATCATGTAGGAAATGGTGTGTGAGCAGTACCTTGAAGAACGTAAGTGATTCTGAGAAGCAGAGATGAAGGAGAGATGAAGATGGAGTATTTCAGATATGAGAAGTGTTAGTCCCCATGCATTGTGTCTTAGGCTACATCTCTCATATTCTCTTCATTTTGGTTACTACATTTCAGTAGGAATATTGATGGACAAGAGGATAAACAGGGGAAGTTAATTAAGATGATAATGGGCCTTGACATAATGTCATATGAGGATTGGTTAATTTAGTGGGGGAGGTTTAGCTTGGATAAAATAAGGATTATAGCAGACAAGAAGGGTGTCTTCACCTATTGTATGCAGGCAGAAGAGGAGGGATGAAAGAGAAGTTGTGAAGGGGATTCCTACAATAGGTAGGAGATTAGTCTAACTACTCCTAGGGCCACCCCAGAGTAGTGGGTAGCATGTTGGACTTGCAGCAAAGAAATTCTGGGTTCAAATTCTGATACTTACTAGCTGTAGATAAGTCATTTAATCTCCCTAAGTCTCAACTTCCTGATCTATGAAATGGAAATAATAATACCTATAGGTCTTTTAGGCTCAAATGAGATAATCTAGGTAAAGTGCTTTGGAAAACAAATCAGTATAGAAATGTTAGTTATTATTTTCTCTGTTCCCTTCTAAGTCTGATTCCAGGATATGTAGCTGGCAGAATGCATTTTCATATAGTCAGTTTGTTTTTTGTGTACCTTGTTATGAAGACTTTCATCTTGTCTAGATTCCAACTTAAACACTGACTATATTGTCAAAGTTGTGCTGTTCCAGTCTCCTTATATCACAGAATTCCTGAGTTACACTGCCTTCCACATCCCTCCTTCTCATACATAGCAAGATATTTTCCTATTTTCTGAATGGGACAAACTTGAATTGAACAAACACTGTGTTCCTGTAAGGCTTGAAAGATGCCCCTGGAAATTGGGACACTAATGGATTTTTGGTGGAGTTGTGAACAGATCCAGTCATTCTGGAAAACAATTTGGAACTATGCCCAAAGGCCATCAAACTGTGCATATCCTTTGATCCACCAATACCACTACTAGGTCTGTATCCCAAAGAGATCATAAAAAAGGGAAAAGGACTTACATATACAAAAATATTTATAGCAACTCTTTTTTTGGGTGGCAAAGAATTGAAAAATGAGGGAATGCCCATCAGTTCTGGTAAGTTGTGGTACATGACTGTAATGGAATGCTATTTTGCAATAAGAAATGATGCTCAACAAGGATGAGCAGGCAGATTTCAGAAAAAACCTAGAGAGACTTACATGAACTGATGCTGAGTGAAATGAGCAGAACCAGGAGAACACTGTACACAGCAATATTGTTCAATGATCAACTGTGATTGATTTAGCAAAAGACTCATGGCAGAAAATGTATCCACATTCAGAGGAAAAGCTATGGATTCTGAATGTAGACTACAGTATTCTGCTTTCGCTTGGCTTTTTGTTTTTCATGTTGTTTCCCTTTTGTTCTGTTTTTTTTTCACAACTTGACTAATGTGGAAATATGTTTAATATGATTGCATGTGTATAATCTATAACATGATTGCTTGCTGTCTTGGAGAGGGGGATGGAAGGGAGGGAGAAAAATTTGAAACTCAAATGCATAAAAGATGAATGTTTAAAATTATCTTTACATGTAATTGGAAAAAATAAAACACAATCTACTTAAAAAAGAAAAGTGAAAGATGCTCCTTAGAGGAGTTGTGGCCAATAACTCTGGAAAGAACTATAGCATGGAACTTAAACATTACTTTTAAAATATGGATCTTCTGTCATTGACACATTACTTCTCCCCACTTAATGGAAAGATGCTTCAGTTTGTCACAGGCCCATACTATGGAAAGAATTAAAATCTCTAGAGAGGAAAAGAGACCAAATTACTTTGGGAAATCATGGAATATCAATCAGTCACTGAGCACTTGTTAAGCACCAAACTTTATCAACTGATTATTAATTAGTAATTCCCGGGGCTGTACCAGGCAGAAGGGTTACAAAAACAAAAACTATTTAGCCTCTGTCCTCAAGGAGCAAATATTCTGTTGGGAGACACGATGTAGAGATGTAGAGAGTGGCCCAAAAGTTTTAGTGCAGATTTAAGTTTTAATAGCTTAAAACTGCATTTTGAGACACCCTGCATAAGTATATACAGACTCTATTTAAAATATATCTATATTTAAATACAGACTGAAGTATACTTTTTTCACTTTTTTCATTCTTTCTCTTATTTAAGTTTTCTTGTACAAAATGACTAATATGGAAATGTTTTACATGATCACACATGTATAACCTATATGTCATTGCTTACTATCTTGAGATGAGGGAGGGAGGGAAGGAAGGATAGAATTTAGAACTCAAAGATTAAAAAACCCCAAATGTTAAAAAATTGTTTTAACATATAAATGAGGGAAATAAAATAAATATAAATAAAATAATACATATAATAAATAATATAAAATAAAATAAAAACATACCTACACCTATAAATCCATTGATATCTACACACAACATTGGTTGTTTTGTTTTGTTTTTCTATAGAAAGTAACTAGCAGCTGGAAGTAATCAAAAAAGAATCTCATGGAAGAGATTTACCTAAGAGGTAAGGGTGATGAGAAAGTACATTGAGGAATGGGCCACTGAGGAAAAAGAGCATGGAGTCTGAGGATGGAATGCTGTGTATAAGGGACAGCAAGAACGTCAGTTTGGCTGAACTCAAGAGTTAGTGAAGAGGAGAAATGGAAAGGTAGGGTGGAGTCAGGTCCTGAAGGAGGACTTTACATGGCAAATGGAAGGGTTTGGGTTTAATTCCAGCAGTAAAAAACGCTAGGGTTTTTTTTTTAAACTTTTTTTGGGGGGTAATCTTTTATACAAGTTCACTATCTTATCCATTAGTGAGCCACTGAATTTACATAATAGTTTCTGGAAACTGTTTGGCAGGCAGAGGTGGAAACTAATAACTCATAGCTAGGCACTAAAGATGATAAATCGACAGCAATTCTTTGGTTCCCTTTTCCTTCTCTCTCCCTTCCCTCGCTTTTCCCTTCCATTTCGCATCAGTTCCCCTCTTTCATCCCTCCCCACTCTCACTTTCTTTTCTGGACATTGAAGATTTACGGCCTTTCAGTACTTACAGATGATGTTTTCATAGTCGCTAATGAGGTCCCAGCAGTTTTTAACAATAACAGGACATTACTGTTCCCAAGATATATGATGTGTTTTTCCTCATCTTTCTACATTTTGGTGAAAAGTTTCGAAGTGTGTAAGTCCCCAGTTCCCTTTCCTCTACTATGATAGATGGTCCAGTCACGACACAGGACTGAGTGCTTCGCTGGAACTTTTAAACTCGTCATTGGAAGAGACCCTAAGACACAACGTAACCCTCCTTTCTTGAGCTTTTCTAGAGATGTCTCTAAACGCAACAAACGGCTTGCAAGTCTACCAGGGGGGCTTCTTGGCTCTGAGTTGGCATGTGATAGAGGAATGATCGTTATGTTGGAAACATATCCTAAATGCCGCATTAAAGATTTTCAGGGACGATGCTCTGGTTCATCCCCAGAATCTGCCCCCTGTCCTGGCCCCTGCCTCAGTGACACACGCCGGCTTTGAACAAACGCCCACTTCCTTTCTCTGCTTGTCTGGAACGATCAGACCACCTCCAGTCGCTTTGGTGTCACTGATGACTGAGGAGGGATATTTTAAAAAGAAAACGATTTTGCAATGAAAAACAACCACCTCAGCGTTGCATGACTTAATCCAGGGCACTCCCTGCACTCATTCTTCTGCGGTGGCAGTGGCGGGAGTCAGCTCGGGAGGTATTTTTCTCCTTAAAGGTCAGGCAGATTAAATTTAAGCAACAAAGAAAGGAACCTGGCTGTGTCCTATGATTTAACACATGGGGATTTCAATAAAAGAAGACATTTATCTTTGGGTAAGCAAAAACTGTGGGAGATGTTTTTGAGCCAGACCGGGATTTTTTAGCTGGAGAACTCCTCAGAGGTCCTGGTATTCGCTGTAGAGTTGGGCTGTTCCTTTCTATTTCGGCTCTGGATTCTCTGTCTGGGACACAGGGCTTGTTCCCTGGCCTGAAATTAACATGTAAGCGGATGTCTCCAAGGTCCAGCAATGACCCAACCTGAAAAACCATTCTGGGAAATGGACTGAATCATATGTTCCAGGCACAGAAAATCTTGCCTTGACATACAGGCGGTCAGCAAAGTGCTTGAAGCAAGTGCCTTCCTATTTTCTTTCTAACAATGGCGTTCTTTAAAAACAAAAACAACAGAAGAAACCTCATTAAAGGTTTTTGGCAGTCACTCTTTCATCCACCATTTCACTTTCTAGAGTACTGCAGTATTTAGAATTTGATTGTCATTAATAAGTTTCTTTTTGGAGGCTATTCGGACTTCTAAGAGTTATGCATTTCTCAGTCCCAATGGGGTAGAAAACCACTAGCCACTTCTTTCAGTCTGAGATAACTTTCATTTTCCATCCTCTGTTCTCTAGGCAACCGGTTTTTGTACTTCACATACAAAAACAGAAAATGAGTTCCAGGAAAGAATAGAAATTATAATAATCATAAAAATAAATGTATGTACACATGTATGTATGTATGTATGTATAATTACAGAGGGTTTTCCAACTATTACCTTCTTTTATTTTCTCAACAACCCTGAAAGTTAGGTGCTATTATCACTCCCATTATAGATGAGGAAACTGAGGCAGATAGAAGTTAAGGGACTTCTCCAGTGTTACACAGCTAGAAATTGTCTGAGGCTGGATGTGAATTCAGGTCTTACTGATTGTAAGCAACTAGAGGTCTTAATTTAAGGGGAAACTAGGTGGTGCAGTGGATAGCATTAATCTTAGCGTCAGGAAGTCCCTGGGCAAGTCACTCAATCTCAATTGCCTCTAAAAAAAAAAAGAGCCTAATTTAGTACCCTCTCACCCCCCAAGAATTGACATATTGATGTTCTCTTTGCAAAAAAAAAAAAAAAAGGAAGAAAGAAAATAAAAATAAAAACAAAAAAACAACCAAAAATACGATTCTTCACAGTACTAACCAAACTAACTCTGTTTCTCTTCATTGCTAGGAAGGCAGGGCTATAGTGTTAACAGGTAGGAAAAACTAAAGCCACTTCAGTTCTAGGGATTAGGTTATGGACTCTCCATTCTGGCAAATTCTTTCATTTTTTCCTCATCTCAAACAGGCAATCCATCCAAAATGAACCAAATAAGACACTTTATAAATACTTCAAATGCTGGAAACAGGAAGATGAATAAAATGTAGCTATTCACGGACAATATGTTGTCATTCCTTCCCCTCCTGCCCCCTCCCCCCCTCCCCCCACTTAAATATATACTATTTCAGTTTGGAAGGAGGCCCTGCCTCATGGGGAAAAAATGCACAGGCCATTTGACTTCCAAAGAAGTGGAGGGAGCTAAGAAAATAGGTAGCAAGGTGGTTTGGTACGTGGAACACTAGACTTGGAGTCAGGAAGTTCTGGATTTTACCTCAGACATTTAAACACTTTCAACTGTGAGATCCTGGGCAAGCCAATTAATTAGGCTTTCCCAACCTCAGTTTCTTCTTTTGTAAAATAAAGATAATAGGTGTAACACAAATTTCACAAGGTTATTGTGAGGATCAAATGAAATAATGTATATAAACCTTATAAACTTCAAAGCACTCTTTAAATGTTAGTTATGATTTGAGATAGCACTGACCATGGCTATAGCAGGAGAAAATTGGTTCAAGTCCTGACCGTGACACTAACTTTGTTGGCTATGGCACCTTACATAGCTTGCTGAGCTTCAGTTTGCTAATTTTTAACATGCTAATACTAATAATCCCACTTGCTATTTCTTAGGGTTGTAAAGATTAAATGGCACTATTCATATTTACATTACACACATTTAGCAACTATGTGAAAGTCATTGTACTAAGCACTAGGATATGAAAAAAATTTTTGAAGAAGAAACTACATAATCAATTCCTGGCCCCAAGAAGATTACATTTTACTAGAGAGGAAATGTTTTATATATATATAAAGATTAGTATGTGAAATGTGTAGTGACGGGGAAAAAGCGAAATTCAATCAAAGGGCTCTAGGAAAATTTAGGGAGAGAGAGAACACTTTCAGCTCAGAGATCAGGCTTCAGAGCTGAGCCTTGAAAGGAGATTCTGATGGGTAGAGATAAGGACAGAGTGTGCTCCAGCAGCTAGATGGTGCGGTGGATAGAGCACAAGTGCAGGAGTCAGGAGGACCTGAGTTCAAATCTCACCTCAGACACTTAACATTCACTAGCTGTGTGACCTTGGGCAAGTCACTTACCCCTAATTATCTCGTCATGGGTCAACTCCAGTCACCCTGTTGAATATCTGGTCACTGGATTCAGATGGCTCTGGAGGAGAAGTGAGGCTGGTGACCTGCATAGCCCTCCTTCACTCAAAATAAAGTCAAGTGCAGGTCATGTCATTATTTCTCTGATGGCATGGTCTTCTTCGGCAATAAAGGATGAACACACAATAGACCCTTATTAAGCAGCTACTATACAAAGTGCTGGGCATATAAAGAAGGAAAAAAGCCCTTGAGGAGCTTGGGTTGGGGAGACAACACACAAGGAAGTGTATATAAACAGCTATAGACAGGATAAATAGGAAATAGTTGATAGAAGACACTAGAATTAAGAGAAGTTGGGAAGGATTTCCTGTAGAATGGATTTTAACGGGGACTTGAAGGAAATTGGAAAAGCAAGGAGGTGGAGGAGGAAGAACATTTCAGGCATGATGAATGGAGAAAACTCCTAGAAATGAGAGCAGGGATATTTTGTTCAAGGAATAACCAGGAGGCCAGTGTCACTGGATCAAAGAGTGCAGGTCAGGGAATAAGGTATAAGAAGACTGGAAATGTTGGAAAGGACTAGGTTATGCAGGATTTTGAATGACAAAGGATTTTATATTTGATCCTGGAGGTAATAGGGAACCATTGGAATTTATTGAGCATGGGGATGACATTCTTGGATATACTCTTTAGGAAACTCACTTTGTTGGCTGAGTGGAGGATGAACTGGAGTGGAAAGAGACTTGTGGCAAGCAGACCCACCAGCAAGATATTATAATAGTGCAGGTGTGAAGTGACAAGGACCTACACCAAGGCATCAGTATCAGAGGAAAGAAGGAGGCATATTTGTGAGCTGTTTCAAAAATGAAATTTACAGATATTAGAAACAAGTTGAACATAGAGATAAGAGAATGAGGAGTCATGGATGACTCCTAGGTTATGAACCTGGGAGACTGGGAGGATGATGTTAACCTCCACAAGTATAGAGAAGTTTGGAAGGTGAAAGAGTTTAGTGGGAGAAGATAATGAATTTAGTTGTGAATATGTTGATTTTAAGATGTCTACTGGAAATTCCTGGCATGAATAGCATGGAAATGGAAGATGGCATGTGGTCTGGTTGGAACATAGAGTGGTTGAAGAGGAATAATGTGACAGAAGGTTGGAGACTTTAAGTTGGAATGCTCTTGTGGAAAGGTTTAAATGTTAGGGTAAGGAGTCTATAGCTTCAGGGGCAAGAGGGAGGCACTGAAGGTTTTAGGGTGGAAGAGCAACGCTGACAGGTCTGTGCTTCAAGATTATTTTTTGACAGCTCGGAGCATGTAGCCATTAAATGGTTATTGGTGACCTTTAAGAGAAATTTTCTTAAGGTAAATGAGTTGGAAGCCAGATTTTAAAGAGTTGAGGTGTATAGAAAAGGTGGATGAAATAAATATAGATTGCTCTTTGTAAGAGTGGCACCAAAGGCACAAAGTGTTAGGCTTGACAAAAAGGAGGGCCTTCTCAGCTTCTCAGGCTGGAGCAAAGAAAGATCAATGAGTGAAAATGTACATAAGTTTTCAGGTTTGGAGGAGGGGAGATGAAAGAACTTATAACAAGTGTAAAGGACTGTCACTTACTAAACTGGCTCACCACAGAGTCCAGACTATGAATGAAAGAAAGTGAGTTCAGAATAGAGATGACAGAATGATTTCTTCATATTAAATCTCTCCCTATCTTTTAAAAATCCTTGTCCTTATTTCCTTATCTTTCTTGCAGGAAGCTAAGTGGTACAGTAGATAGGGTGGTGGGCCTGGAGCAAGGAAGAAATCTTCCTGAGTTCACATCTGGCTTCAAATACTTGCTAGTTGTATGGCACTGGGCAAGTCACTTAATACT
The DNA here is from genome assembly GCA_028658325.1 of Potorous gilbertii. Lineage (NCBI taxonomy): Eukaryota > Metazoa > Chordata > Mammalia > Diprotodontia > Potoroidae > Potorous > Potorous gilbertii. The sequence continues at coordinate 117,022,872 of CM053773.1, forward strand.
GTTTGCCTCAGTTTCTTCATCTGTAAAATGAATTGGACAAAGAAAATGGCAAACAACTCTAGTATCTCTGCCAAGAAAACCCCAACTAGGGTCATAAAGAGTTGGAAATGACTAAAAAATGACTCAGCAAAAGCAAATTTCTTACAATCTATCAAATATCCCATTCTCTACAATGCTTAAAAAGTCTTCAGTTGATTCCTCGAGATGCCATGTTATACCTTGTCACCTTTTAGACATAGCTAAACTCTTAGAAAAGGTCCTCTATGCCATTTCTTCCATTTTTCTCACCTCCCATTAGCTTCTTAACCACTTGTAGCCTAGCTTCTGACTCTAATACCGGACTGAAAGTGCTCCCTCCAACTTTACCAATGATCTCTTAACTGCTAAATCCAATCACCTTTTTCAGCTTTCATCCTTCTTGAGTTCTCTGGAGTTTATGACATGATTTCTCTGAATTTCCCTGTTTCTACTGACAGCATCCCCATCCTGCTAGTCACCCATGTTAGCAATCTAGTAGTTGGTCAACTTTTATTTTTCCTTCTCTCATTCTTCATCTTATCAGTGGTCAAGTCTAGTCAATTTTGCCTCCATAAACTCTCTTACTTCCATGATTTCTTTGCTGGTAAAGCTTCCACACATATTCATTCCCTAATCACTTCTTTCCTTGGCTATCATAATAATGTCCTGTTTGATTTCCTTGTTTTCAGTTTCTTCCCTCTCCAATCCTTCTTCTACATAGTTGCTAAATAAGTATTGCTGAAACACATATCTGACGACATCATTTTCTTAACTCAAATATCTTGACTAGTACCTATAAGATAAAATAAAAAACCTTTATAATATTTAAAACTCTTCACTATCTGACTCTCACCTACCTCTCATATTCTTCTTCATGCATTCTATAGTTCAGTCAAATAGGCTTAATAGCTCTTCTCTGGTTACAATATTCCATCCTCTGCTTTCATGTTTTTATCTATCTCCTTTGTCTGAAATAAAATCCTTCTTCATCTCTGTGCCATCTCTGACCTAAGGGTTTCTCCTGATCTTTCTCAGTGTGATCTCTTCTTGAAATTACACTGTGTCACTTTATATGTTATTTATACTTACTTATCTATGTACATGTTGTATCCTCCCAAGGGAATGCACATTCCTTACTTCCTTGTCTTTGTATTCTCAGTGCCGCAGAAGCCTGAATACTGTAGGCACTACATAAATGTTTGTTGGTTTGAATAGCACGGAACTTAACTTTTGTATTCATCTATTAAATAAGGGTAATAATACCTGCACAGAAATAAGAATACCCACATGGAATTATTTCAGGGAAAGCCTAAACTATATAACTGTGAGTCACCGCCATCGTCATCATTATCTGTAAATAATAAGTCCTAAGCTACTTGAGAAAATCCCCTTCTATGACAAGGAGATGGGCTTGGTAGAAATAAGAAATTAGGCTTGATGGATCCTGACCAGTGAGTAATGAGGATTTGGACATACGGTTGTCGTCATATTTAGCTTTAGAACTGGAAGGAACTTTTGGAATGCCCTTAGTGCAACTAATTAATTTTATAATCAAGGAAGTTGAGGTCCAGAAAGGTGAAGTCACTTAGTCAATATCACCAAGGAGTAGTGAGTCATTAACATATTTATTCAAAGGATTGTAGAAAAATAGAAAGACTGGCAGCTAGATGGCACAATGGATAGAATGCCTTGCCTAGAGTCAGGAAGATGAATCTTCCTCATAGCCTCAGATACTTACTAGATATGTGACTCTGAGCAAGTCCCTTGACCCTGTTTGCCTCAGATTCCTCTTCTGTACAATGAGTTAGAGTAGGAAATGGGAAACCATTCTAATTTATTTGCCAAGAACATCCCAAATTGAATCACAAAGAGTGAACTGAACTGAAGAACTGAGCAAGAAGAAAAAAGGACAATATATGAATTGGGCCCAGAACTGAACATCACTGGGTAAATAATGGTGTTAAAAAGTTATGTCTTTATTTCAGGGAGAAGATGACCCATAGCTTGGGTTCATTAAAACCAATATTGTCCCTGTGATGTTTTATGGCAACAAGTCATGATACACTAGTGTTTAAAAAGTTGAAATTGTAGATCATCCAAGCAGGTGAGCCAGGAATGAGTAGCTCATTACAAACAAGGAATTACCTAGGAAAATTGCTATAAATGATGTCATAAAAATTATAAAATTAAAATGGAAATAGACTAGTCCCATTGTGAGAGTGAGGAAGAGTAAGTATGTGGGCCCTGGTGATATACTCAGTGCGTGAAGGGAGCATGAAGAAGCCCCTGAACGTGTGGGAGGGATCCGGTGGGGCATAATCATGAAATGACATGGTAAAAACTCAAATAGGGTGAGGAGCCATGACAACAACAATAAAGAGTCATAACAGCTAACGCCTTTATAATGCCTACTATGTGGTAAACACTGTTCTGTTTCACAAATATTATAGCATCTGATCATGACCTGTGGGAATTCTCATAGTGATGAAATCCCAGATTCACTGAGATATCGAGGTAGAAGATAACAATTAGATGACCTGGATAAAAAACTGCACCCTTGGTTTGGGAACTATGCTGAGAAGAGTGCTATTGGCTTCAAGGGAATACGGCAAGAGATGTCCTACAAGGTGCTGATCTTGGGCCAATTGCTTCACACTTTCCTTCATGACTTGTATATGGATGAGATTGCAGACTGATGAGGGAGAGATGGTTTATAGGGGAGAGGATGCTACATTTTGGAGACTATTAGTAGAATTCTAGAACGTTTCCTTTGAAGTTAAAAACATATACACACAGAGCAGAACTCAATTTGAAGAACTTACCCAGGCACAGAATTGGAGAGGCAAGTACAAAAGAAAGTATGGGGATGGGGGGCGGGGTAAGAAGGGAAATTGAATCCTGCTTTTGTTCTGCAAGGACACTTAGTGCATTCCTTGTTGCTCCATGCTCAGTTAGAGCAGCAAGGGGCTATAAACAGCTAAAGCCAATTCTAGAACCTAGAATTCTTGCTTTCCTGCCTGCAGTACACACCCGTATTCTGATGACTGTATGGTTTGGCCCACACGCACCTCTCACCCTGTACCACTGTACCTCTTCTGGATAAATAGAAAATATGCAAAAACAGCATACCAATCATTTGTCAGGATGTATTTGGGCGGGGAATTGTGACTATCATTCTATTTCATTCACTTTGCAACATCTCCTCATACTTTCCTCTCTCCCTCGCTTCCTCTCCCCAAATTACCCCTTGTTTATCTCCTTCAGAGAGAATAAAAAAAAATACATCAGAAGTTGTTAAGCTTAGATATCTGCTGAAGAAGACTACCTTGGTTTCCCTCACAAAGCATTTTCCAGGGAGTGCCTTAGCCATTTTAAAGTAGGTGTGCTCATTTCAACTTGTGTATCACCATAGAACACAACTCAGAATCTTGTTTTATCCTAAATATTGGACTCACACCAACTAAACTCCTTCTTCCCCCAAAAGACTTTAGGAGGTCTAGGAACATCCTGAACTCAATGTTCAGCCACAACAACATTTGCTATTGTTATCTGTCTTCTGATTTGCATTTGTCACTTGGTCACGTAACTTTAAAAATTGTTCTGGGAGGACAAAAAGAAACATAACATGTGGGGAACATGGTAATCCTTCTGTACTGTAGACTGGACTGAGTTAGGCACTGTCACTAAGCATCTTGGACATGGTTTGGAACTAAGAGCTGAAAAAATGACTGAAGGCTTGGAGGGCAAAACCTTTGAGAAAAGATTAAAGAAAATAGAAGAAAAAAAAGAAAACAGAGGAGAGGAGAGGAAAGGAGGGGCGGGTTATATAGGGAAGAAGAAGGGAGGGGAAGTGAAAAAAGTAAAGAGGGAAGGGTTAGGACTCAAGAGGACAAGAATAGAAAATGTTTGGGGAAAACTTTTTTTTGTTCATGAATTTAAATTGTTAGCCTAAAGATTATGTTGCCTAGCTATCCTTTTCCATCCAGTAAACAAGAGTAAATGAGCCTAAAGCTGGCAAGTCTGCATCAATTTCCTCAAATATAAAATGGGGATAAGGATAGCATGCATCTCTTAGGGTTATCTTGAAGATCAAATGCTTATCACAATACCTGGCACAAAGTAGGCACTTAATAAATGTTTGTTTCCTTCATTCCTTCTTTGAAATATTTTTACCCAAAAGACTATTTTTAAAAAATATGCCAGGCTAGATTTAACCCAGTCCATTTTGGCAATTCAGGTCCAGGGTTAAAATGCAATGAAGCATTTGTGGACCACAAAATGCAATAAAGACAACTTTACGGATAAAATTGTCCTCACTCCTACCATAAAAAAATAAAGTATATTTGAAACAACATGTTTCATATGACTTGAAATCCTAGTGCTTTGGTGTTGTATTTCAGTCATGTCTGACTCTGCATGACCCCATTTGGAGTTTCCTTGTCAAGGACACTGGAATGGTTTGCCACTTCCTTCTGCAGCCCATTTTACAGATGAGGAAACCAAGGCAAACAGGATTAAGTGACTTACCCAGGGTTACATAGCTAGTAAATATCTAAGACCAGATTTGAACTCAGGAAGATGAAACTTTCTGACTTTAGGCCCTTCATTCTAACCACTGTTCCACTTAGCTGCCCTAGTGTTAGGTCCCTAACTTTAGGGAAACCCTCCACAATACAAACATGTACCCAATTTAAAAAGTCCTTTTGTCCAAATTCCAGGATTAAAATGATGCAGGCTTTCAGATAATGCATCCACATTCTAGTGCTGAAGGACAAGTCTAGATCCTCCTCCATATGCAACCCTTGAAATATTTGGAGATATTTTTTGCACCTCCTCTTGAATCTAATTCTTGGTTTATCCAGCTTAAATAACTGTAGTTCCTGCAGTTGATTTTCATAAGGCACAATATTGTACCCCCTTCCTGTAAATGCTCCCCTTTATATCAATGTCGTTCTTAAAATGTCATTCCCAGAGCTGAACCCAATTGTTAAGATATAATATGACCAAGGCAGGGTACAGTTGGAATATTGCCTACCATATTCTGAACAGGATGACTATCTTAATGTAGTCTAAGGTCACATTAGCTTTTTGGTGGGGAGAGGGTATAGGAGCTGCTACCTCACACTGAAAACTCAAATTGAACTTGAAATTCACAAAAACTCCCATGTCTATTTCACATAAACTATAACCTAGCCATGGTTTCCCTGTCTCATCCCAAATGTAGGATTTTATTTATACTTATTTAAAAATTTATCCTTATTTAAAAATGAATCGTATTATATTTGATCCAGCATTATAGTCTGTTGAAATTTTTTGGATGTTATTGTGCTATTCCATACCTGTGAGCTTGGATTAAGCTGTGAATTTGATGAGTATATCATCCATGTCACTGGGAGAAAAAGAAATTAGCCAGCACAAGGCCAAAGGAACCTATAATCTGCCTCCAAGACCTTTAGATCTAGTCTTTCCACCTGTTCTGAATTCACTTAACTAAATAATTGTCTACTTCTCATCATCTTGTTCCATGAGGATAGCATGAAAAATTGTATCAATTACTTTGCTGAAATCTAGGTCACCTATATCAACAACTTTTTCTTAATCTAATACTCTAGCAACCCTTTCTAAAAAGGAAATGAAGTTATTCTAGTATAACCTAGCCTACTTTTTTCATAGGGTTATTTTGAGGAAATGCAATGTAAACTTTAAAGTGCTATATAAAAGTGAACCATCACCACCACCACCATGACTGTCATTATTAATTATTATTGAAGCTATGATGACTCTGTGATCATTGCTTTCTTTTTCTAGATATTAAGTAACTATCCCTTTAAGAATATATTCTAACTTTTTTTGCAAGAAGTCAAATTCATTGGCATATAGTTTGCAAATTACATCTCTTTCTGTTTTCAAAAATTGAGAAAATGTTGACCATCTCCAATTCTGCTACTTCTGTTTTCCAGGATTTTTCCAACATTGCTAAGATTTTGATAGTTAACAAAAAATGAGAATTTGTAGAGATGGAACATGCAATGTGTACAGTAGACATATACATTTTTACCTTTGGGACAGGGTTGTCTCTCTCCCTTTTGAATCACATGCAAATATATTGGAAACATTCACTGGACCTTTCCAGAGTAATCCCACCCTGATTTTTTTTACCATCTCTGGAGAATTTTTGGAGAGTTTATGATAATTCTCACAATCTGGCCTCATTGGCTGAAGAGGAAGACAGGGAATAGGGAGCCAAATGGGACAGAGAAGAAAGGAGTCCCTCCAGATGCCACCAATTCTTCCTCCCATTAGGAGGAAGAAGGCCAAGAAATTGAAAGATCGAGGGAATCTGGGAGATGGCTGCATTAGGAGCAGATCAGGGCAAAATATAGACATCTTGGAGCAGCACAAGGAAAATTGAATTACTGTGATCACCAGAAGAGGCCTTTTGCATGGAGGGGGCAGGTGGTAGAGAGTCTGGATGAAATAGCACAAAATCTTAAACAGCCCAGAGACATTTTCATCCTAGACCTGAAAAAGCTGGAAAGTTTCATATATTTTTGGTCCAGAATTGGGGAAGAACTGTAATGCTCCTGGCACCACCTGTAGGAGGAAAGACCCAACTGCCAGAAGGGCAGCCATGGAGAGTCAAGTCAACAAGCATTTATGATGTGTGTAATGTGTGCCAGATACTGTGCTAAGTGTTGGACACACACACACACACACACACACACACACACACACATACACACACACGGCAAACAGCGGTGAGTCATTGGGAGGCAGAACTGCACTGTAGAGTACCTAAGAAGGGTGCCAAGAAGTACTGCTATGCCTGCTGGGAATGGATTATGGTGGCGGCAGAGGGATGAGGATCAATGATTGATGAATTAAAGCTGAAATCACCAGGAGAGAAGGACCTGTCAGATATAGCAGGGCTTGCTGTGGAAGAGCAAGCCCCAAGGGGGAGGGAAGGTCCTGTTCAGGGCATCATGAGTGAGGTAGATGGTCCCTGGGGGACACTTGTCCCATCATCTATAAAATGAGCTGGAGAAGGAAATGGCAAACCACTCCAGTGTCAAAAAAACCCTAAATAGGGTCATGAAGAGTCAGTTACGACTGAAACGTCTTAACAATAACATTACCGAGGGACAAGTGAAGGCCATAGTATGAAGGGAGGGTCAGGGAGGGCCTCTTGGGATCTTCTGTGGACTCAGATGGTGAGTGTTTGCTGTGTCTTTTGTTGCATAAATAAAATCTCTTCTTTGTTTGATGCCTTTTGAACCTGGGTGCTTGTAGAGGGGAATTGTTTTGGCCCCTGGGGGAGGAATTGCTATATAAAGAGAATGCTGAGCATTGAGTCAAGAACCGAGTTCACATCCAGCCTCTGACACTTGCCCGCTATGTGTCCTGCTGGATCCTTTAACCTCTGTTTGCCTTAGTTTCCTCAACTGTAAAATGAGGGTAATCATATCGCCTACTTCTCAGGGCTACGGTGAGGATCAGCATGAGATATTATTGGTAAAATGCTGACCTGGACGGTACCTGGAACACAGGACTTGCTTTGTAAAGGCATGTTCTCTTTCTGTTCCCTACTCATATCCCCAAGTTTTGCTTAGGTAGAAGAAAAGGAGTTCACAAGCTGACAACCACCCGCGGGCTAGGGAGGAAAAGGGGGTAAAGGGATGCAAACTACTGACATTTCCAGGCTTCATCTGGGGGAGGGCAAGTCAGAGAAGACGTCTCAAGACATCTCAAGATGTTTCTGGGCTCTTTGTGTTAAGAGAGTCCTTAGAGAATTACATAGGTACACAAGAATTACATAGGCAAACATCAATGTATAGATACAGTGTGTGTGTATATATGTAATAAAAATTGGGGAATATGGGGATGCTGGTTCTTGAATATCCTGGGGGCAATATAGAAGGGTGGAATTTAGTGAAGACCTGGGAATAGGAAGGGACTAGGGACTAGGAATGATGTAGGGGAGGAAGGGAGAGGGAGAGAGTGGTGAGGAGAGAGAGAGGGAGAGATGGGGAGAGACAGAGAGGGAGAAGGGAGGGGAGAGAGGGAGGAAGAGAGGGGAAAAGAGGAAAGAAGTGGGGAGGGGGATCCCAATGAAGAGACAGTTGTGGTGGGCTTTGTTGGAAAGGTTTTATCCTTTTCATATTAACATCTTTACTCTTCATTTTCTTCTCATTCTCCTTTCTCCACCATCATTTCTCTTGCCCTCCTAGTTTAAAAATAACCACCCTGGAAGAATTTCTTGGTACAAAATGTACTAAATTAAAGGGATATTTAACCTCATAAAAATGGGATGTCAGAGGAGGTCAAGGTGGAAATAGAGCCAAAAGAACAAACATGAGGCCCAGGGACAGAGAAACAGGGAAAGGAAAGACATTGGAAAAGAAGGGAGCGGGGTGGGGGAGGAGGGAAGCCACAGGTGTGTGTGTGTGTGTGTGTGTGTGTGTGTGTGTGTGTGTGTGTGCGCGCGTGTGTGTGTGCATGTGTGTGTGTGTGCGTGTGTGTGTGCATGTGTGTGCACGCACGCATGTGGGGAGGCAATAAAACACTTGTTGATTCTACAACATATGCTTTTACCAAAACATTAAAAGACTTTTGCAGAAATGATTTTTTTCCTAGTTGGGGACTAGAAGGAGAAAAGTTTGAGAACAGAATATGACAAGGGGCAGGGAGAGAAATAGATCAACTTGTTTAATTAAGGGATACTTACTAGCATCAAGTGTTTCATATATTGTTTATGGCAAAACTTACTAGAGAAAAAGGAAATCACATAGAATAAAAATAATAGCTAGCATTTATATAATGCTTTAAGATTTGCAAAGCGCTTTACAAACATTATCTCATTTGACCCTCACCACAGCTTTGGGAGGTAAGTGCTGTTATCATTTCCATTTTAAGGAAACTGAGGTTAGGTGAGGTTAAGTGACTTGCCTAGGATCACACAATTAATGTCTCAGTTTTTCCGGCTCTGGGTCCAGAGCTCTACTACCCATGTCACCATCTAGCTCCTTCTAATAAAAATAACAGGTCTTGTTCTGAACAAGGAAAGGAGAGAAATAGGTTGATGAAACTCATCAAAGGTGCTATAATCCTTCTATGGTACCTCATTGTGTCCTCTTCTATTTCTAGGCACTGGTTCATCTAGAGTTTCAAGCTTATGCTGACTGGATTCTTTTTGGGTGTTGAAGTTCTGTTCTGTGAAGAAAGAATTGGGTCACATGTGGCCCCAAGGCTGCAGATTCCCCACCCCTGTGACCTGGGGAGAACTGCTTCTTGGTTCCTGAGAAGGAAACACAAATATACCTATTCTCTCTGTTCTATGTTCAGTTGTTTTCCAGTCATATCTGACTCATTGTGACCCTATTTGTGGTTTTCTTGGCAAAAATACTGGAGTGGTTTGTCTTATCCTTTTCCAAGCTCATTTTACAGAAGAGAAAACTGAGGTTAGGTGTCTTGCCCAGGGTCATAGAACTAGTAAATATCTAAGGCTAGATTTGAACTCAGTAAAAAGAACCTTTCTGACTCCAGGGCTAACACTTTATCCTCTGCACCACCCAGTTGCCTTATTTTTATTCTCTTTCAAATGTTATATAGTCACTGCCCACCTTCAAATTAATTCTGTGATTCCAGAGTGTCATGCCAGTCTGTAATCATAGTCAACTGTCCTTCCCCCTTGCTATTTACAATCTATTTCTATTTTAGGTGAAAAAATTTTGACAATATAAGGGCAAAGAAAGGACTAAGACTGAGTACTAATATGTCCATTTGCCATGGGAAAAAAATTTATGGCTTACTGTTACAGTCTTACTACTAGTCTATAATTGTAGCATCCTGGTCTCGGACCATTTTGTCATTCCCAGGCCAGAACCAACCTGCTCCCTAGTTCTCAGGACTATTTTTAGCCCCTAAGTCAGTCAGGTTCCAGAGATTTCCTTCTCTGCTTCACGCTTTACTGTTTCCAAGTCTGGTGAACTCTCCTGTCCCTGGGGCAGACTCTTGGAGGCTGAGAGAAGGGTCTGCTTGACCATTCTTAAGAGTGACATAAAAATACCAGACTCATTTCTGATTAGCCCCAGTCACCAGGCTTATCTCTAGTACTTCCAAATAGGATTGACCTGATGGATGAGATAACACAGTCAAGGTGCTTGTTATAAAGGAGGTAGTATGGTTTCAAAGACACTGGGAAAGTCTTGGTTTTACTTCCTATGTGTGGGTCCTTGGCCAACTCAATCTCCTTCCAGAGATCTCAGTCTCATTTGTAAAACAACAATTTTGGACAAGTATTTGAAGCATGCTGGCTAGATATCTAGTATGGCCATGGGTAATGTCTGGTTAAATTTCAGCTTATTAATCGAAGAAATTTCAAAATGAAACTCTAAAAATGGGAATACTCAGGAAATGTGATTAAATCTCAGATAAAGTTAATATGAAGGCATGACTTCTCTGATACCATCTGGTCATATCAATTGAGGGGGTCTAGCTCTCTCAGATATGATTTGAGGCACAGTATTTTCCAGTAGAAAGGACATTGGCAGTGGAGTCAGAGAATCTGGGTTCTAATTCCACCACTAACTTTACCTGTGTGACCTCTAACAAAATCACTTAACCCCTGTGAGTCTCAGTTTTCTTACCTGTAAAATACAGGAGTTAAGCTAAATGATCTCTTCTAGCTTGATATATATGAACCTATAGTCCTATGATGAACCATAAATCTGGATGAAAAGGGAATAGAAAAGGGGATTGAATTAGGTGATCTACCAGGACACTGTGTTCCGGTAGGAAAAAAACCACTTTAAATTTAGCATCAGAGGACCTGGGTTCAGATCCTTGCTCTGTCATTTCAGACCTGTGTCTGAATAGTTCCATTAATAGTCCTTTGTCATCATATGACTTAAACTCTCTCTCTCTCTCTCTCTCTCTCTCTCTCTCTCTCCCAGTTCCTTCATCTACAAAATGATGGGCTGGACATGATGACCTCTTAGGTGCCATTCAGTTATAAATTTATGATCCTATGACCTCTAAGCAGAAAAGATCTTTCCCTTCCTTTCCTCCATCTCCCCCACCTACCCCTCTTCAAGGACAAGTAGGGTTTCAAAAAAGGCAGTAGAAAAGAAGAATGTGACATTTTCAGTATTTCTTGGCATGGAAGTGTCCCTAGATTCTCAAAGTCAATGTCAACAAAGTCCAAGTGCTGGCATGTCCTTCCAAGTCTGAATATGGGGACAATGAAAACCTGAATATAGGTTGTTGGAGGGCCAGCCTAGATAAGTTGACAGAGACTATCAACTGGATTTGCTGAAGGATGATGAATTTTTCAGCCAAAGTAACTCCCAAAGATAGACGGAGATTTGATCTGCTTCAAGAGAGAGAATTCCCACATTGATAATATGACAGATCCTTGAAGTCAGAAGTTAACTGAGTGGGGCTCTTCTACTCAGGCCGCAGCAAGGTCAGGGACATTCTGCCTCTCTCTGTGATCACATCACTAGATGGAGGGAAAGTTGACCTTTTAAGACCCAACGACAAATAAAGTCCCCTTAAACTTTTCTAAATCCCCAGAATCTTAGACTTGTATAATGTTCCATAAGTGTTTTGATGTGGCTATAAACCGAACTAGGGATAAAGCCAAAGGTCTGGGTGTGCTTCATTCAAAAGAATGAAATATGCTAGAAAAGGTTTGATTTATTTTAATGGAAAGATTGGAAACTTGGGAATTTGTAGTGGAGGCAAATGAACATGATCTTTGAGGTTATTGCTCTTTTGGGGGGTAAAACTGTGCCCAGATGATAATGTGGTCACTGTATGACATCTGTATTCCAGGCAGCTGGAAATTCAAGGGTGAATTCTTCAGTTCATACTCAGTGTTAGACTATTTTTCTAAGGTAACAGTTAATAACGTTCATTCGCTTCTCAGCTAAATATATTACTTTCTCTCAAAAGTTTATAATTTTTTTTTAGTGGTATAATTCATGAATGCTTTGTACAGAGCATACAAACACATCACTGGACAGCGTTTGGAGGGGTCTCTAGCATTCTCTCATCATTTGATGGTACTGTGACACTTAAAAAGTTTGAGAAACATGTTCTGGGTAATAAATCATTTTATTAAGAATGTTACCATATTATTAATAAAAGGGTCAGTTACACTTTCAAAATGTCAAAGGACTCCTGGCCCCCTCCCCCCCAATTCTTATATGTCCTTGGAAGAACAGGTATTTCTGAAGTGGCAATTGACTCTGATTGGTTGCAAAGTAATGAGAAAGAATGTATATTACAATGAGAAGTGGATATATGCTAATGAGGGGCTAGGGGACATGACTTTATTTATGTCATTTACTCCCAAATCACCTCCAGCCTAGGCAATTTAGAGAAAGAATCTCTATCTCCCACCCTGCCTGAGTGGAAGCCGATGGGCTAGAGTTTCATCCTAGATTAAATTCCTTGTAAAGTTGGGTGGGGTAGCAGTATCTAGACTGAGGAGAATGTTAATTCTATCTACTATTATCAGTCCTATTCTTCAGAGGCTGAGCCTTGAAATGAAGACTTCTTAAAAAAAGTGTGTGTGTGGGGGGGGTAACTCTGGATCTCTCCAAATCATTGGTTATTAATAATCATTTCTCTCCTTAGCTATATGATGTCTTCAGTTAAGAAAGATGAGATTGGGTTTATGTATAGAGATGCTGGTGAAGTGCTTTGCCAATAAATCATATACCATTTTGAAGTTTTTGAGATAATCATAATGGATCTCATCTGGTCTTTGGTTTCTAGTTTTGTACCAAAGCTAGAGTTTCAGTCACTTATCTGCATATAGCTTGTGTGTTGTTGTTGTTGTTGAACAGTTAAGGAGCAGAGAATAAAGCCTGGGGCTGGAGTCAGAATGACCTGAAGTTCAAATCTGGCCTTCGACACTTACTAGTTGTATGACCCTAGGCAAGTCACTTAACCCTGTTTGCCTCAGTTTCTTCATTGGTAAAATGAGCCGGAGCAGGAAATGGCAATCCACTCCTGTATCTTTTTCAAGGAAAACCCCAGGTGGGGTCATGAAGAGTCGGATGCAACTCAACAACAAAAATTCTCTGTTTTAATGATAAATGCTAGAGAAGATGTGCAGAATTGAAACACTAATGCATTATTGGTGGAGTTGTGAAATGATCCAACCATTTTGGAGAGCAATTTGAAACTATGCCCAAACAGTTATAAAGTGTGTATAACCTTTAACCCAGTAATACCACTTTTAGGGCTGTATTTCAAAAAGATCATACAAATGGGGAAAGTACCCATATGTACAAAAATATTTATAGCAACTCTTGTGATGACAATGACTTGGAAATTGAGAGGATGCCCATCAACAGGGGAATGGCTAAACAAGCTGTGGTATATGAATGTAATGGAATACTATTGTGCTATAATGAATGATGAGCAGGTAGACTTCAGAAAAACCTGGAAAGACTTATATGAACTGATGCTGAGTGAGGGGAGCAGAACCAGGAGAACATTGTACATAGTTACAACCACATTGTGTAATGAATAACTTTGATGGACTTGGCTCTTCTCAGTAATACAAGGTTCTAGAACAACTAACTCCAAAAGACTCATGATGGAAAATGCTATCCACATCCAGAGAAAGAATTGTGGAATCTGAATGCAGATCAAAGCATACTATTTGCTCTCTCTCTTTCTTGTTTTGTTCCTTTTTTCTCAAAGTTCATTCCATTGGTTCTAATTCTTTGCAACATGACTAATGTGAAAATATGTTTAATGTGAATGTATGTGTAGAGCCTATATCAGATTGCATGTCATCTTGGGGAGAGGGAAGAGGAGGGAGAGAACTGAAAAGCTTGTGGAACTGAATGCTGTAAACTAAAAAGAAATAAATTTAAAAAGAAGTTCTCTGTTTCTTATTGGACCCAAATTGCATTTTTGTGGTGTTGGACTTCTTGTGACCATTAAGAAAACCAGAAATTTTCCACATCTCTTTCTTTGGGGGCTCTCTCCTTTCTCTGATTTCAAATTGATTATATGTTGTCTTCCCTATATAATGTAAGATCCAAGAGGGCAAAGACTTTCACTTTTTCCTTGTATTCGCAGTGTACATCTAGCCTAGTAGTGTATGTTCCATTGTGTAGCCACACATTTACTGAGAAGTTATTTTCCCTTTCTGGGGCTGTCTCAGTTTCCTCACTTGTAAAATGTTAGGAGCCAATTATGTTCTTAGTGCTAAGTTACTCAGTATTGACCCCAGATAGTCATTGAGGCTAGAGAAGTCGTCTTAGGGGAAACCTGTCCTTAAGAATGAGTCCTTTTTAACTATTAGCCACATGGCCCACCAGAAAGGGTGACTGTAGCAGCTGCCCTGCCAAGCCTGGGGAAAATTAGAAAAAAAAGGAGATGTAGCAGGTGGCTGTGACAGCGATCACTCACTGCATTCCCACCTCCCCACCCCCTAGTTTAGTAAGACCTAGCTCTTGGGTAGAATATCTTGTTTGATTTCTGTCCTGAACACACACACACACACACACACACACACACACACACTACAGAGCTGGCGACTCTGACAAAGGAGAAGGAACCAGGCCCTTCCTGAGCATCCCCACTGAACACTGATCCCATAGACCTCTGCCCCAGAGGTGAAAACAACACTTTATTTCTTTGTCCTTAGAGTTTTCCTTTGGGGCTGTTTTCCTCTCATATTTTATTAACATGTGAGACCACTAGGTAAATGAGCTGTTGAGGCAGGCTTTGTGCTTAACCTGTGACTGAATAAGAGGTATTGGGTGTTAGAAGTGAGATAGATTAGTTTATTCCCTCCAGGTCAGATTTAGAGGTAAAAGGCCTATCCTTTCTTTGTGTTCACTTTTTCACACTGGTTCTTATCAGTGCCTGCCAGAGACAGAAAGGTAGAGGTCTTTAGTTCCCTGAACCACAAGGTTTTTACCTAAATTATGTATCTAATCACTTTGTATTGATATTTTAAACTGTATAAACAAGAAGTTATTTGTTTTCCCTGGGTGGGGAGGCTGGGAAATGGGAAAAGGGTGATAAAACAACAATAAACCCAGTTGACTTTAAATTAGGAAACACGTGGGGTAGGGTGTGTGTGTGTGTGTGTGTGTGTGTGTGTGTGTGTGCGCGCAAATCAGATATAGTATTTTATCATAGTTCTCATCATCTTTTCCCCAAACTAGCATTTTTCTCCCTTTCAAACTCAGCCTAAGGTAAGCCTGTGGTGAAGTTCTGACAAAGAAGCCCTGGTAGGGATGGTCTTCAACTCTGACACTTTCTAAGCAGGACATACCAGGAACGAGAGGCTAATTCCTTAGGCTTCCCAGGTCTTCTGATAATATGTTCTTCTAGCCCGCTACAGTGGGACCAAATATACAGGAGCAACAGTAAAAAGATTCTGATGGGTGAGACTTCTTTTTTTCTGTGATTTCCGTGGGACAAGCAATGAGAGACCTGGCCTGCCAAAGCATGTTTCCTCTGCTAACCCTCGTCAAATTGAAGACTGGGGTCCAATCATTTAAAATGCAATCGTGTTGTTCTGGAACATGTTTGGGGACTTCTCCCTGAGTTGTCTCAGACACAAATCCCCAGCTTTTCTTTTGTGCTCTCTGAAACCTGACCTTTTACAGGATAGTCTATTAGTGTAGTCATTGTGCAGTGTTGATTTTGAATTTTATGGGGACAGGGCTTCTCCCTGGTCTATGGCCAAGTCTAGATATTATAAAACTATTTACTTAAAAATGTTAGCTAATGAAACCGAAAGAAAAGTATATACATTCCTTTCAGTTTGTCACTCCATAAGCTAAGGTTCTTCAAAGTTTTCTTTAGAGGGTATTTTTAAAAATTAATTAATCAACTTTTAGTTTTCAACATTCCCTTTTTATAAGATTTTGAGTTCTAAATTTTGCCTCCCTTCCTCACTCAAATCAAAGTCAATTGTAAGTCATGTCATCATCTCCCTGATGTCATAGTCAATCACTCTTCAAGAACAAAGGACAAACCATAATGTGTAAATATGTTTAATATGGTCATACATGTTTAGCTTATATCAGATTGCATACTGTTTTGGGGAAGGAAAAATGGAGGTCTGCAGCCTCATTTTTCCTCCAGAGCCATCTAGGTCCAGTGGCCAAATATTGATCAGAATGACTGAAGATAACCTGGGATGCAATGGGAGACCCAGCCCTTTTAGGCTAAGGTCTTTTCAGGTTCTCTCTTTGGGTGAGACAATGACCTTTCAGTGAATAGACCTCTTTAAAAAATGACTCAAAGGATGGGCCCTTTAGTAATTAAAGAAAAAAAAAAGAAATCAAACTTGAAGGGAAGACACTCAGGATTGCTGTCCAAAAGAAACAGTTAAAGGTCTCTCACTGCATCCTGGGCCATCTCCGGTCATCCTGATCAATATCTGTCCAGTGGACCCAGATGACTCTGGAGGTAAGTGAGACTGGTGACTGTATAGTCCTCCCTCATTCAAATCAAAGTCAAGTGCAAGTCATGTTATCATCTCTCTGATGTCATGGTCCTCTTTGAAAATGAAGGACAAACTGTAACCTGTGAGTAGTCTGAGCTGCCCCAATTGGGACCTAGCTGACCACTTTCAGTTGGGCAACTCAGCTTATCTCCTCCCCTCCCCTCCCCTCCTTTCCCCTCCCTTCTCCTCTCCCTTCTCCTCATCTCTTCTCCACTTAGGATGTTCTGCCTAAAGGTAGATAAATTTTGATGGCCAAAGCCTACCTAGTTAACTTGAGGTTTACTGACTAGGTTTCCTTCTCAAAGACCAAGCCTTAAGCCCAATTCGCTCTGGATATCATGGACTGGACAACAACAATTCTCTGC
Organism: Potorous gilbertii; assembly: GCA_028658325.1. Classification (NCBI taxonomy): domain Eukaryota; kingdom Metazoa; phylum Chordata; class Mammalia; order Diprotodontia; family Potoroidae; genus Potorous; species Potorous gilbertii. The sequence goes on from CM053773.1 coordinate 117,039,747, forward strand.
CCAAGCACCACTTAATGATCATTTTTTGGGTCCTCCTTGCTTAGAGTAAATGTAATTTTCCACATTAGTCATGTTTGTAAAAGAAGACATCAGAACAAAAGGGGAAAAAAAATCTACGAGAAAGAAAACAAACACACACACACACACACACACACACACACAAACCCTAAAACAAAACAAAAAAGAGAAAATAGTATGTTTCAATCTTCATTCAGACTCCATGGTTCTTCCTTTGGATGTGGATCGTATTTTCCATCATGGTGAGTCTTTTGGAATTGTCTTACTGTGTTGCTCAGAAGAGCTAAGTTATAGGGTATTTTTTTTTTAATGTATGCCTAGTTTGCCTAACATGGAGATAACCTTGCTTCTCTGTGTATCCCCACCATGTGGGTAGGAAAAACCTCCTTTCATTGGCCACATCTTTTGAAATGCCAAGCTGGAACAGCTTCCCTCTCTTTCCTGCATGTTCTTTATGACTCCAAGACCCAAGGGTAAAGATCACAGTTCATTCACAGTGCAGGAGCCATGAAGTATTCTGGGAAAGGGGCTCTTTCTCCCCCTTTCTCTTTTCACCCTGAGGCTCTGAGAAATGAGCTTGGGATCTCTATCCAGTTTCTTTTCTACTCTCAGTCTGAGGTGCTGAGTGCAATCCCTGCCAGATCCAGCTGTTCAGAAAAACCTCCTTGGAAACAGGACTTCAGGCAGGCTGTAGCAGCTAGCCAGCCTGATGGGAAAGCCCCAAGAAGTCAGGAAGCTTAAGCCCAATAGAAGTCTTGGACTTGGAATCTGGGATTATATTTTATAGGAATTGAGCTAAATGGAGCCTAATTTCCTTCCCTTCCCCAGAGGCTGAATAACATTTACGTGGTTTTTCAATATGCCAGGCACTGTCCTAAGTACTTTATAAACTCATTTGACCAACAATCCTGTGAGATAGATATTGTTATTATTTCATTTTATAGTTGGGGAAACTGAGGCAACTGAGGTTAAGTGATTTGCCCAGGTTTGGTTACAGATAATAAGATTCTGAGGCTTTTTTTGAACTCGGGTCTTCCTGACTCTACCACTCTAGCTCCTAGGCAGCTCGGAATTGGGGAAGAGGGGTTAGGCCCTACCTGTTGGGGAGTGTTTACATATTTGTGATCGCAGTTATGCTACAACTTTCTCAGTCATTGCTTCAATATACCACATGTCGGCATAAGAAATTAAATGGAGGTTTTGGAAGTTTTTTCAAAGCTGACATGCAAAGACCAGCAGGTGACACATACCCTACTATCAAATACCCCAAATTTTATAATAAGCTACTGTGAACATGCCATAAAAGAAAAAATTCGGACTTCTTCTCTAGTATAGAGGGCCAAAAATTTTTTATCTGAATTTTCCAGATCATGAAAGTGTTGTACTCTAACCCTTGTGATGTGGAAGGATTAACTATATAACTTTGAAAGAAATATTTCATTATAAAAGCTAATCCAAGTGTTAGTGGCTAATGGAAATGGGGTGCTGGGAACTCATCATCGTTTGTGGGGGCAGAGAACCTGGATGTGCCCCAATTCACCTTAGGGGTACTACAGAATCCTAGGGAAAGGATAAAAAGTATACTGGGCCTTCAAGCAGTAGGGGCCAGAGTAATTAGTGTTACATTAAAATTTTAAAAAATAGTTTGTCAAAGAGTGTTTATTAAGCACTGCCAAAAACTGTGCTATGTGCTGGGTATTCTAAGAAAGAACAAAATAGTTCTTGTCCTCAAAAAGCTTATTTTTTAATAGGTGAGAAAAAATATTTTGTGTGTGTGTGTGTGTGTGTGTGTGTGTGTGTGTGGTATATCTATGTGTGTGTAATATATATGGTGTGGGGGTAAATGTGTGTGTGCATACAGAATACATGGCCGATCACCATAGAGGGGTAGGAAATTGTTTTCTCTAATTAAAAAACAAGAATTGAAGAATTTAAGGTAGGCTTTATTTTCCCCACTCTGGGATTTTTTTTTTCCTGGCACTACTTTGAGATTTGGGCACATTCAGACACGTAAGCACCAGTCCCCAAATTCCAGAAATGATTCAGCAAAGGTATAACCCCATCAATCTCCTTTATGTGTATGCTAGTGAATCCTGAATGTACAATCAAAAGACCTGGATTCAAATCCCATCTCTGTAACATACCCTGTGTGACTTTGGGAAATAAATTAACCTATTTAGCCTCAGTCTCTCAGAGCCAGATCGGCCATAAAGGGTAGACAATGAAAATCATTCCTCTAGTATGTTTTATTACTAACAGAGAGTGTAAGACTATTTGACCTCCGAACAGTATGGAGCATCCAACTCTTGTCTTTGAATTAGCTATCCCCGTGTCTAGAGAATTTTTCCTCCTAGATTCTACCTTTTAGTTTCCTAACTTTCAAGACTCAACTCACCTCCCACTTTTAGTATTTGGCCTTTCCCAGTGTCCCCAGTGCTAGTGCCTTCCTTTTGAGATTACTTGCCACTTATTATGTATGTAGTTGGTTATTTACATGTCATCTCACTCATTAGAATATAAACTCCTTGTTGTCAGGGACTTTTTATGTAATTTTTAAAATTTTATTTTCAGCGTTAAACACTGGTCTTGACACCTAGCAAGCACTTAAAAGTTTGTTGAACTCCTGACAGAGATGATGGACTCAAGGGACAGGATAACTTAGTATATTTTGGGATATGGTCAATGTGGGAATTTGTTTTATTTGACCTATATTTGTTATACAGGTTCTGTTAATTGTTTTTTTTTTTTTCATTTCTTTTCAATAGGATATGGTGGGAAGGAGAGAAAATAAATATTAATTAAAAAAATACTTGTTGATTAAGTGATGCTTCTTCCTCAAGCCAGGACCAAGTACCTAAAGGCATAGTTTTCAAAAATATCTATACTGTGTCTCCTAGCAAGGAATGGAACATTTTGGACCATGTGTGGAACGTATTATTTGCCCTTTGTTTGCTCCTGAGTTATCTTTCTAGTACTCAAGAATGATCATGTCACACTTTTTCTCCAGAACTTTCAGTGTTAGCACTATACACTCCCCCATCCCTACCTTCCAATGCATACGCCAAACTTTTTCATCTTGGACGTTAAAGTCCTCCACAAACTGGGACTGCTTTCCCTTTCCTGCCTTTTCCTGCACTATCATCTCAATATATTCTATGCTCTAGGCAAACTGGACTCCTCCCACCAAATCTGAACAGTAATTTCTGTTCCTTCTCTCTCTCTGTCTATACAGCCTTACACTGTGGTAGTTTGTAATAAATAGCTCATTGCTAGGGGAATAGGGGGGAAAAGCCTAGGAAGATGAAAGAAAAGGCAACATTTAAAATACACTTTCATTTGACCCTCACTAGTTAACTACTTTTTACCTGTCATATCCTCTGGGGATGCTTAATGGAATGAGAAGGATAATATGGCTAACCTGGCCTATACAGAAACAGATGGTGCCTTTGCTATTAGACAGGCAGATTGCCAGGGACAATGCCATAATTCTTTTGTAACTTCCACAATGGATTTCCCCAACATTGACAGTTTAATAAATTGTAAGGAAAAGTACCCAGAGTCTTGGGGAGAAGGAGTTAGTGTAGTGAAAAATCAAAGGAATGATAATGGACAATGAGATGTGGGAAAAGAATATTGGGCTGGAAGTAAGGAAACCTGATTTCTAGATCTGTCTCTGCCACTAACTGGTTCTGTGGCTTTGGACAAATGGCTAAATGTCTCTGTGCCTTAAATGTTTTGTAAAACAGAGAGATTGACCTTGATGATTACTAAGGTCCCTTCCAGCTCAAAGGTCTGTGGTCTGATACGATTTCTAATGTCTCTTCTAGTTTTGAATTCTATCTTCCTTCAAAATTCAACCCAACTGCCATCTCCTACTAGAACTTAAGCTTCTTGTGAGTAGAGATTGTTTCATTTATTGTAATTGTATTTCCAGTGCTTAGCATAATGCTTGGCACGTAGAAGGCACTTAATAAATGGTTTTGATTGATTCCTGATCTGCTCAGTTGTCTTCTCTTTCCAAATGTGTCTTATATTTGCAATATATCTATTTTCCATTTACTTTTATGTACATACATTATTTCCGGAGAGAACATAAGCTTCTTGAAGGCAAGGACTATATTTGTCTTCTTAGTGCCTAGTACAGTGCCTGCCACTTAGTAGGTGCCTAATAAATGCTTGTTGATTGATGGAAGAAAAAATAAGCCACACGAGGAAACATAAATCATGTATTGTGGGATACATTTGATAGAAATAACCATAAACTGTTTTAGATACCAAGTAATTTATTACTAATATATTTCCGGTAGTGGGGGTGGAGGGTGTTGGCTTCTCTTTCTCCTACTGATTCAACATGTGCTGTTACCTAGAATCAAAATCAACTTCATGCAAAGTTGCTGAAAGTTTTATGTGGTCTTAGCACACACCACACCTAAACTCAGTGGGACACTGTTCCCTTGTTATAAGAGACATACAGAAAGTTCCAAATAATAGCTCAGTTGTCCAATGTATACTTAATGGATTAGCAAAGTTAACAAATGATATCTTATTTCTGGCTCCTTCTGCTGTAATGTAATACTTTCAAAGGCATATAAGTTGTTCCCACTTTGTGACCTTCCTTCTTTCATGGAATGAACATATTTGCTTCCCTTGACATAGCCCTTTCTTGCCCCACAGAATAAAAGAAAACATCTGGAGATCCTGCGGGGTTCCTTTCAAGCAGATTACATGCTCTCTTCTGATTTTACTTTTTGGTGAGATGAATTTTGACAACTTAAAATCAGAAAAATGGTGTTATTGCAACATGCAAGGCAGCGAACATCTCCAAATAAAATCTGTCTACTCTGTTCCTTTTTTCTCTTCTCCCTTGTTCCTTTTTTTCCCTGTTTCCTTCATTTTCTGTCTTCCACCTCACATTCCTTCATTCCTTTCTCTTTCCCCTTATTTCATCTCTTCCCCCCTCTCTTTTCTTTCCCTAGTTTCCTTCCTTCTCTCCCTCCCTTCATTCTTTCTTTCCTCCCTCCATCCCTTCTTTCCTTTATCTTTCCTTCCTCCCTCCCTTCATTGTTTACTTCCTTTTTTAAATCCTTCTATTTCTTTCTCTTTCTCTTTCTTTCCCCTTCCGTTTCTTTTCTTCTTTAGTTTGACTGAACTTTAGGGATCAAGGATGGATATTTGAAACAGTATGTCTCCATATGGTCATAGAATAGTTCTTTACTCTTATGGACTCCTTATTGTATCTCATCTTGACTTTGTCCTTGATAAGAACATTGGTTATGGTGACAGTTTGCACTGGGAGGGCACTTGTTCAGTAGAATCATATCAAGAACACCAACTTATGTTTAGGTCACCAAGAAGTCTCTGAAGGGGCATAATTTATCATTTGAAGACCTTTAAAATAAGTGAAGCTATCTGTACTGTAATTACCTGTTTTGTAAACACTAGTGAATACTCAAATGGATCTGTGATCTCATTAACGTGGATATTTTCTGTAATGTTGCAGATTGCAAACTCTCCAGACTATGCCTTTCTATTACAACTCTTGTTCATTCTGTCCCATAAATTTGCCCCTGGGAGTCTACCCAACATGCTTGGGACTTCCTCAGTTGCTCCTGACACTGGGAGAATATCAGCAGTGCACCTAGGTATTTTGCTTATGACCTTTTGTTCTTTTATGTGACCAAACTATTTTCTTCTCCTATCATAAATTTCCTGATGAAATCTACTAATCCTATTCTTCTAAGTTTCTTGTTACATGTTGCAATCTACTCAAATCTTCCATGTACTTCTCCATTGACATCTGTGTGATATTCATGTTCAATTTTTCAGAAACTTTCTCACAGTCATATAACACCACCAGAAGAATATTAAAATTAGAGAAAGGAATAAGCATTTATAAATATAACACTTACTATGTGCCAGGTACTATGCTAAGTGCTTTTTATAAATATTATCTTGCTTGTTTTTCACAATGACCTTAGGATATATTATCTATTATCATCCTAATTTTACAGTTGAGAAGACTGAAGAAGATGGAGGTTACCTGCCCAGGGTCACATGGCTAGTAACTCTTTAGACTGGATTTGAACTCAGATCTTCCTGATTTCAGCCCTGGTCTCTATCCACTGTGCCACCTAGCTGCTTTAGAAGATGAGTATTTGTTTCTGGGGAAAGTTTGGAGTTATTGAAGGAACTTTACCATCTCCTGAAAGGCAAATCAGTCTATTCTCCACGTCCTGTTAAATTCTGAGCCTAAATCATGTCATCCATTACATATTTATTTTCTTTGTATAAAGAATTAGATTCCTTTAATTTACTAAAGGAACTTCTAATCAGTTAGGTTTATTACATGATAATAAGGAATTGGAATCCTGGTGAATTTATGCCTTTATGCTATCATCATCATCTCATTGTTACATTATAGCATTATTCTTGCAGAGGCAGGCATGGTATATTGAATAGAGAACTATCTTTAGAACCAGGAAAATCTGGTTCAAATTCTAACTCTGTTACATCCTGACTGTGTGACCCTGAACAAGTCACTTGACCTCCTAGTGCCTCAGGCGACCCTCTAAGAAAAAGTCACAGATGCTTTGCTGACCTGCACGGTAAAGCAGATTTCCTCATCTGTGAATTTCCTATATCAATAAAATCATAGATCTAGTCCCTGTCCCTTGTAATATCCTTAGTTCCATCTCCTCTGACTTTCTTTTGGACTTCATTCCTTTGATTACTCTTGCTGTTCTCAATCTCCAGTCCTTTTTTCATCTCATAGATTTTATGAGCTGGAAGGAATCTTGGAGGTCATCACATCCAACCACCTCATTTTACAGAAGAGGAAACTGAGGTATAGTGGCTAAGTGACTTGCCCAGCACTTCCTCATGTTCCTACTTCTCAACCCTTTCCCATCTGTCTTCACATCCCACCACTCAGCTGAAACTGCTCCTTCCTAGATTGTTGCAAGCATTCCTGTTGTCAAGAAGTAGTTATAAAGTGCTTACTATGTGTCAGGCACTGTACTAAGTGCAGAGGATACACTGCTTTCAAGGAGCTTACACTCTAATGGGGGAGAACAGTACATAAAAGAGAATTGAAAAGTGGTGAGTGGGGCATGGTGGTAAAACTTGGAGAATGAAGGATGGCCTGGAAACCTTCCTCATCCTGAAGATCACTTCAGCCTTAGAATTCATTCCTCTTAAGTGTCTTGTGTCCTTGGGGTTCCCTCCTTCTCACTGGTGAGTGAAGAACTCCCAGAATCTCCATGAAAGAGTAAGCCAAGGCCGGTCGTCTCTTCCTTTTCCACCAGGCTGTACTTTGGATTTCTCCATCATACTTCCCTTGTTACCCACTACTATTACTAATTCTTCTTCTTCTTTTCCTTCTCTTTCTTCTTCCTCCTCTTCCTCCTCCTCTTCCTCCTTCTTCTTCTCCTCCTTCTCCTCTTCTTCCTTCTCCTCCTCCCTCTTTTCTTCTTTTTCCTCCTGTCCTTTTCATTACTTGTCATCTTCCTCTTCTTCTCCTCCTCCTTTTCTCCTCCTACGTCTCTCTGTCTCTCTTTCTCTCCATTTCCTGTCCTTTTCAGCTTCTTTTTATGTGATATCTTCTCTACTAGAATGTAAGTTCCTTGAGGGCAAGAATTCTTTCTTTTTCCTTGTTTGCATTTCTTATACTTAGTACAGTGTCTGTCACAGAGGAAGCACTTAATAAATGCTTATTGACTGACTGACTTGGTCCTTCCTCAAAATAGAGGTTCTGGGAAGAACTCCTCAGTGATTCTTTAATATCTTGAGATGCTCTATCCAGGGGTTTCCAAATATGAAGATCAAAGACTTGTTATGAAGGGTCTATAAAGATGATGATGATGATGCTTAGCTTTCATACAGCACTTCAAGGTTTGCCAAACCCTTTACACACATTTCTTCTTTGATCCTCACCACAACCCTGAGAGGTAAGTGCTGTTGTTCTCATTTTAAATTCAGTTGCTTCATTTTATGGATGAGAAAACAGAGTCTTAGAGAATTTAAATGACTAGCCCAAAGTTTACACAGACAATAAGAAGAGGCAGGCTTTGAATCTTGGTCTTCCAACTGTGATCCGGTCTTCTTTCCCTACATGAGGCTGAAGTTAGAGGAGCAAAGCCCCTCTGTGAGCCCTTTGGCAGATGCTGCAGCAGGTGGAATGTGAAATGTTTATCCTGTTCATATTTCTATACACTAAGAAAAACAGGAATCTGGGCTCCGGGATGTTATTGAGCCCTTCTCCAACCTCAATGCACTTCTTTAAGATCTACCTTTAAATCTTGGATGAAGCTGTTTTCCGCTGGACCTCTTGGAGCTGGGGCAGTGCACTGTGCCACCAGCTGAGAAAACAAACTTGAGAAAGAGAGAGTGTGCTCGTGTTAACGGGCCCTAGGCAAGAAAACCTCTTCTCCCTCCCCTGGCTGGTCTCACCTCCCCATTTCCCAGGGCCTCTGCAATAGTGAGCTTTGGTGGTAGAGGCTGTTAGGTAGGGTATGGAGGACTGGCCGCCCTGGAATAGCGTGTAAAAGCAAAAGATTTACAATGTTCTAGTTCTGGCTTTTATTTAATGAAAACCAGAGGTATAAAATGAGGCAGCAAATAACACTATAACAGGAAATAAAAGGGGAGAGGGGAAAAAAAGGCCCCCCTTTGAACATACAGTGCACATTTGCTGCACACACATCCACACACATTTCACCATTTTTATTAGCCACACTTAAATGAAGGTAACATGAAGGCAGGATGCATAAAATTGGGTGGGCAAGACTGCCTGTGGCACAGGGTCACTGCCTTTAGACCTCATTTTTAAATATTAAGGCTTCAACAAATGCTAAATGTGGCTGGTCAAGAGTTTTATATCTTTAGCTCTAAAATCCTTGTTTATTTTAAGAGAAACATGATCCAAATGTTTCTGATTCATTTAAACTTAGCTTTTCTCTATCTTAGCTAGTAAGACTGTCTGATACCAGAGAAGACTTTTAGAATTCTCCCTCCCCCTACTCTGTATTACCAGAGTTGGAACTAAACCTGAAATTCCAAGTCCAAACCACTGTTTCTGACCAGCTACTTCATTTGGCTCAGGGTACTTATCCATCTCACTCCTTCCAGCTTTCATGAACTGATGCAAAGTGAAATAAAGACCACCAGGAGAACAGCATGAGCACATAGATAAAGAGCAGAATGGGTTGTCAAGATCACCTAGGCTAACACCCTCATTTTGCAGTTAAGGAAACTGAGGCTCAAGGAAAGTAAATGCTTTGACCAAGACTGTACATGTAGTAAGTAGCTGAGCAAGAATTCAAAATTAGTTCCTGTGATTCCAAGTGCTGTACTCTTTCCACTGAACTACACTGCACAATGTTAACAATAAATTTAAAAAAAAAACATTAAAAGGTGTCAGAATTCAGATCAATTACTCTGATCAGTCTTGTACTGAGAGAATAGACAACGGAGCACACCTCTAGTCTCATTGAGAGGTGGGACCCATGGGAGGAGCTTATACGGTATATGCTGTGATATGAGGTTATTTTGTAGTTTGATTTTGCTTAAGATATTTCTTTATTCTAAAGGAATGCTCAGAGGGGAGAGGGATATATTTTAGGAAATAGCTATGGTATAAAAATAACCTCAGAAGATATCATAAAAAGTATTTTAAAAGAAGAGAAATCTTCTGATTATTGATAGGCAGCCTACTTTCTGATGGAGTCATTCACTGAAACATTGAACCTGAGTTTTGAAGTCACAGGTGACATGCCATTCCCATCCTTGAACTATGATTCACTGACTGAATTCTAATGGTAGGGAAAAAATTCTTGTACAATTCCAAATTCAAATGTACCCTCTAATGAAGAGAATGGTGGTAAGAGTTAGATGTTTCATTATATATTTATCACTTTGGCGCTTTCTTTCCTCTGGAAATTATCCCCAAAGCAATAAAAGCTAGTTTTAGAGGTGAGTATTCCATTTTACATCTTGCAGAATGAAGCAAAATAAATATAAACTTTAAAAATATGGACCCAAGACCTATATGTGTATATATATATATATATATATATATATATATATATATATATATATATATATTTAATACATATGTGTATATTTAAAGTGCTGCTTCCATGGGCTAATGCATTCTCAACAAGTTTTTCTGATCCAATAGTTGGTCTTTTTCTTTGTGATTCTGCATGATTCCTGTCATTGTGTTTCTTCAGAATGAAGTAGTGGTAATGGGATATTAGCTTGACTTCAAAAATAAGAAAGCAACTGAAATGTTGAGAAGAATCCCTAGGGACAGATGAGTTTCCTGGAATTGGATCCTTGAAATGTTCTTGGGATTCACAAACTTGGCTATTTCTTTCCTCTTCAGGGATTTTAACTTTTTGTTTTTACCCAAGACTTTTTTTTTTTATTTTGATTCATGGTCAGTCTTTCCCACTGGATTTTTATTTTTTCTTCATCAAATGCCTTTTACTCAATTCTCTCTATGATCTGCTTTTCTCTTCTCTAACTTCCAAATTTCTCTCCTTCAGAGTCCCAAACTCTTCTGTCTCTAGGTAGGGTCCTCTCTTGATTGCTCTATTGGCAGGTTTCAGAATTCCTGAGCTCCTTGCTAAAGCATCTTATCATCATCATAAAATAGGTGTTGATCGTACAGATGGGCATTGAGCCATTTTCTTTCTTTCTTTCCTTCTTTTCTTTTTCTGTTTCTTTACTACCTTCCAGTCTCGTATCCTTTTTGTTTCTGCTCTCTGTAGGGAGACAGATATCTGGCTGTTGAGAGGTAAGGTTGCACAGTGAGTAAATGGCTGGATTTGCAATTAAAAAGAAAGGGATTACTTCCTGTTTTCATCATTTTAAACTGGGGGAGATGATTTTTTGTAGTTTTAACCTTGTTGCTGAGAAGCTGTGATGAGATAATACATTAAATCAGTTTGGAAATCTTAAAGGGATATGGTATAGGAACGTGAGCAGTGATTTCTTTGGCATAAGGAACTCAAGGTGAAGAAATTCCTTCTAATGGAGATCTGGACCTACTCTGCAATATAAAGTCTTAGAGAGTTTCTTAGAGCACTGCAAGATGAAGTGTTTTGCCTATAGTCACACAAACTATATGTATTAGCAGCAGGACTTGAACCCAGGTCTTAAGGTTTTCATGTTCAGCTTTCAAGCCCCTATAACACCTATAGCTGCTGTTCTGAAAACACTATATAAATGTCAGATACTATTGTTTATCAAATCTATACTTATTATTTTACTTTTAGAAATTTTGCAATATTTGATTCAGTGTTAGGTTCCTGGAGTGAGATAAGTAAGTAACTTTTGACAATTATTTAATCATATGAATTACTTTTCATCCTGTTTCCTCTTTATACTGACCTTTCTTAAGGGTTTCATTTTTCCTTTGGGATTAATCTCTGTTCTTTTACTTTTCCCCACTTTAGTCCTGGATCAATTCTCCACCTTTCTTAATGTCTTTTTTCATCTTCCTCAAATGTTTCTGAGAGATTTTCCATCTTTTCTTTCCCTATCTTTCTTTTTCTGTGTCTCTTTACTCTCATTTTTATTCCCTGCTTATTAATGGCGACTATTGACGCTTGAATTTCTACTTCACAAGACTCACCTCCACCCCTGTCATCAACCCAGATTTCTATGTAGCTCAAAAGTTCCCCCACATAACCAGAATAACTAGTTGGACATCTAGAACTCATAATGAGGCTGCATCGTAAGTTCAAATTTGAATTTGGGAAAAGGGACCTTGGTGTGAACCCAAACTTTGTTATTTACTCCCCATATGACTTTGCCAGACAGGTTATTCAACCTCTCTGGGTTCTAATTTCCTTATCTATAAAATGAGAGCATCAGGCTACGTAGTCTGTAAAGTCCTTTCTAAATCTAAATCTATGCTCCTGTAACTGTTACTCTCCTCTGTTTCTTTTCTCATTGACAATTACAGTGTCATACTCCATTAAGACATGATACCGATATGATCTTAAACCTAAATTTTTTCAAAATTTTCAGTGGAGTAAATAAGAGTTTGTTTGTCATGGCACCTTTATGTTTCACATACCTCTCTCATAGTTATGCTTGAAGACAAAGAGAGTTGGCAGCTAAGCTGAACCTCTTTAATGGAATTGAAAAATGCCAGGAGGTGGGTTTGAGGAAGTAATACATGACAGGCTGGGGGGACAGCTTGTGGGAAGATAAAGAGATGAGATACAAAGTGCACATTTCAGGTCACAGGCCAAATTTAGCTTGTAGTTTGTGAATGAAAGTCATGTGAAATAAGTCTAGAAAGGTAGACCAGAATCATATTGCAGAGAGTTTCAAAGATCAAGCTGAGGAGTTTACATTTAATCACAGAGGCACTAGGAATCTCCTAAATTTTTGAGTAAGGAAGTGACATAATTAAATATGCTTCAGGAAGATTACTTTGGTAGCTATATGGAGGATGGATTGGAAAGACAAAACACTGCATACAAGGAGACTGACTATGAAGTGACTACAGTAGTCCTAACAAGGGATAATAAGAGCCTATTACTCTCAAGGCAGTCCATCCTACTCTTGGACAGCTTTCATTATTAGAAAGGTTTTTTTCCTGGGATCAAGCCTTAGTTCATCTTTTCACCACATCCCCCACATTGCTACTGGTTCTTCTAATTGGGACCAAATAGAGGAAATCCAATCCCTCCTTCTCATGATAGCTTCATAAGACTTCAAAGCCCTAAAGACAGCTATCATTTTCCCTGTCTTCTCCTTTGTAAGCTAAACATGTCCAATTCCTTCAACCTATCTTCATATGACAAGAGGTTGGAGTTAGCAAGCCATGGGGTAGAAGAAGAATTAAATGGCTAGGAATCTAGTCCTTAGTGGTGCCATGATGATGGAGAATGGAATCATTTTTTTTCTTAAATGCCCAAGAAAACATGTGATTGAGTTTGAAGATTGGGTTAGACTGCTGAATTGGTCAGTATTTGGTGGAAGATAACCAGGGGCTTCACTGGATAGACCAACATTCAGCATCAGGTCCTTTGAGAATGCCAAAATGATGTAGCAGATGATGCCCCATCATCAGATTCCCTTCTACGGAAAATTGTGTGCCCTTTGTTTCTCATTGGCCTTGTTATCTACTAATCACCTACTAATTAGACTTACTCCTAGGTAAGGGCCTAGTGGTGATAGGATTCTTGAGTCACATGGAAGTATATACTATATAATAGAAGCCCCTTGCAATTCTAAGTCTTTAATTCTTTTGACAATCTGTATTTTAATAGATCAAATCAAGCTGTTTATTAGAAAAAAATCCAAGGTAAAAGTATCTGTTGTGTTGGTCATACAATCACCCTTGAGTTCTAGGATTCCCAAACTCTAGGATACAAAATAACCCAGTATTTAAGTCATGTTTTTTTTTTCACTCATCCTCTCCCCATAACCAATGATAACTTCACATTCATATTACTTCTATAACTCTAATCACTCCTCTCTCTGTTTTTGCCCCTCCTTTCTCCATTCCATTCTTATCCTTTACCTATTGCCATAAACAGTGGCCACAATTTCTATTTTTATTAAGTGAAGCAAATTAAAAAAATCAGGAAGAACTTCTTACTCTTTGTTGATTGCAAAATACAGACATCTCTGTTGGAGAAGGACCTTCTCCTTTTGTACCTTCATGGCACTGGTTATAGTACTGGGTTTGAGAGCTATGGTCATAGAGAAGAACTTTCTATCTTGGGCAAATTAGGCAGGGAAAAAACTATGCCCTCTGAATCTTCTTTGTCCTATAAGTTTCATAAGAACAGGCAATGTGTCTTATTTAAACTTTGCTAAGGCCTCTTGGGGTTTCCAAGGAGATACTGCTCCTGGAAAATGATACCTACAGACCTAGCAGAAATCCAACCTTATTGGCAACTCTAAGGGTGCTACGTCTTAATTTTTTCAGCATGTTAGAGGCACACAGTAGATAATCAGGATTTGAAGATGGCATTAAGGTTATGAACATTTAATAAATGTTTATTAAATGGAATTTAATTCCCTTTTAGTATCCATGCCTTCTGGCTCTGAAGGCCTCCTTGTAAACCTTGGCATGGCAGAGATCTGGAATATTGCCACTCATGAGTTGCTTTTGCTACACAAGAATGAACACTAGAGTACTATGAGATTTAAAATTCATCTAGTCCACTTCCTCATTTTACAGATGAGAAAATGAAATTCAGAGAGGAATCCTTCCAAGGAAGGAAGGAGAGAAGAGAGAGAGAGAGAGAGAGAGAGAGACAGAGAGAGAGAGAGAGAGAGAGACAGAGAGAGAGAGACAGAGAGAGAGAGAGAGAGAGAGAGAGAGAGAGAGAGAGAGAGAGAAGAGAGAGAGAAGCATTTATTAATACCTACTATGTGCCAGGCAGTATACAAAATGAAAACCCAGAAGTCAAACCAAGGTTCTTTGACTCCAAATCCAGTCTTCCTCCACTTCATCATTCCACCCTTGGTCCCATTTATACCACCCTCCAAGTCTGTCACCTCTGTATTCCACCTGCCTAACACAGGATGCTACATAATACCACAGCTCCCTGTGCCAGTCAGTAAAAGTGCAACTAACTAGGCAATTCAGGTTGGTTGGAATGGTTTCTTTCCTTCTTCTGGCTATCTGGAGACCACAGACACTCTCACTTATGGCCCCTGGATCTTATTTGGGAAAAGAGATTTTACTTATTCATGCCACTTCAGAAGCTGTTTATGTGAAAGAAAAAAAAAACAAACTGTGAGTTTGATTCTGCTGTAAATTCTTATTTGCACACAGCTGTTTTACCTGTTCAGATGATTTTCCTGAGGAAAAGTTTTGCCTCTCATGGAGTGAAATTCTCTTAGAATGCTGCCAGCATTATGGAAATAAATGGTGTGTGAGTGCAAAGCTGCTTTTTAGTGAATTATGTCTTTGCCAAAGCTGCAAATGCTTCCACTACATCCTGACCATTAACGTGGGCTAAAGCAAATGGTGTCTAAGGCTAAAGAGAGGCTGGCAGAAAAACAAAGCCAGGACACAGGTACAAAAAGGAACCACAATTTGGAACCAAAGCTTTCACTTAAAAGCACTGAAATACTTAATTAAGCTCAATTCAATCAGAAGCCTACCACTATACAAAGAATCTTTATCCTCATGTCTAAAGGTTCTTTATTCTCCAAATAGAAGATTTTCTTTTAATATTCCAGCAAACATAGTTTTAAGATGGATCTTGTTAGCATGCTGACATGACACCAGACTGGGACTTTTGGTATACTTGTTTCAGTCCCGTTCAGAAGAACAGAAATTTCAAACACATGTTTAGAAAATGGATCATAATTGGCCATTATTGCCGTATGACAGCATACAGTTACCTTTCTGCCTATACTAGTTTCTTTCTGGAGGGACATTCTGAGGGTGCCCCAGACCATGTGATCTACCTCTGAATTGTCATTTCCATGGGCAACAGCTCCCTCAGTGGTTGTTGGTACCTATGACCAGTTCTAAACCCCATAATCTTATGACTTCCGTGACCTATGAATGGAGAGATAAGGGCAACTAGAACGAGTACAGGACTACGTCTGGAGTCAGATAATTCTCCATTCGTAACCAATTTGTATCATTCATGCTTTTTAGAATATTATAATTTTTTGAGATATTTATTATATATAAATTGTACTACATTTTGTAGAAAATAAGCAAGTCAAAGTCTATGTCTTCTGCTTAGTTTAACTTATGGGAGATTTAGTTCAGTGCAGAGAATAGACAAGAGAAGCGAAGCATTTAAATGTTTAACCATAATGCATCTGCAAAATGAAATGAACAGAACCATGAGAACATCATACACAGTAATAGCAATATTACAAATGATCTACTGTGGACTACTTAGCTATTCTCAGCTACACGATGATTCAAGACAATTCTGAAGAACTTACAATGAAAGGTGCTTTCCATCTCCAGAGAAAGAACTAGTGGAGCCCGAATGCAGATTAAAGACATTTTTCTTTACTTTCTCTTTTTTAAAAAATTGTCTGTGTTTTCTTTTTCATTGTGACTTACATGTATAATCTATGTCAAATTGCTTACTTTCTTAATGAGGGAGGATAAGGAGGGGGGAGGTAAGGGAGGAGAATTTGGAACTCAAAATTTGAAAAAAAGAATATTAAAATTGTTTTTACATATAATTTACATATAATTTTACATATAATTACATGTAATTTTACATATACATATAATTTACATATATATACATAAAATTTTAAAGCATAAAAAAACCTTAATACATCTGGTCCTTAGGACTCAAGGGAGCATCTCCTTGAAAATGCAAAGGGAGGTGTGGTTTGCCTGCAACGAAATGCACCATAGAATCCTTGTTGAGGAGGTCCTCCACAACTTGTTTTCCTCATGACTACTTAAGTTTTATGCATTCTGGATCATTTTTTGGTTTCCTAACTACTAGCCTGTTGCTCGAGTCTTCCGTTGCCTCCTCTTATCTACATTTTCTTTCCATTGTCTCATTTTTTATTAGGTCTGTATTCTGGTTTCCATTCCTGTTTGGTCCCTTGGAGTCAGTTTCCTAACATTCTCTTCAACTGATCTCTTGTCACCAGCACAACCCGTACTGATTTCCACTCACAGCTCTTTCCTATTCCAGGACTACTTGCCTTAGCCACCTTCTGCCCATTGTAGCTGATGAAGTAATTAGTTCATTTGTTAAATTAATTATTAATAAATAATAAACTTCATTTCTCATGAAAGAGCTTAAGAAATTGACAAATTGACAAAAAGTTTACTTTCAAAGATTCTTTTAGGGAGTAGCAACTTCTATCATTTCTTTTTCAAGATAAGTAATAATTAGATACTTGCATCTATCTTGTCATAGTTCTTTGACACATATCAAATATGTAATATTTTATTATATATATAAGCTAATAGTACCAAGTCTTAGATTTTTTTTACCTTGTGTCATGACATATTTACTTCCACTAATTCACTCTGTATTCCAAAATACATTAAAATACTATCTTTGGATGTCTTGATATACAATAGAGAGCTTTATCAAGTCAATGAGATAACATTGTTAATAGTTTTGTTAATTCCAGCTTCATTTTTTCCCTTTTTGTTTCAACCTGTGTTTTGTTGTTGTTGTGGTTGTTTTCACATGTAAATATCTTTAAGTGTGGAAGCTGCTTCTACTGAAGCATGTTATAGAGTGGATAAAGAGCCAGTCTTAGAGTCAGGAGAGTCTGGGTTCATAATGGTCACACACTCTTGCTATATGACCTGTGGCAAGTCATTTTACCTCTTTTGGTGTCTCCAGGTAACTTTCTAGGACTCTCAATTACAGAAGCATTTCACATACTGATTAGTAGATGGAGTTTCCTCATGGGCCACTTCCTATACTAATAAGAACCCAGGGTGAGACAAAACCATTTTTATATACTAAATTTCTCTTAATTTCCTAAATATAGACACAATGCCATAAAGTATGTTGGATGTAGAGGCAGGATCAGCCTTGAAATGAACATTTGCCATGGATGTCTGAGTGTTGACTCATTTCCTGTCTTTCTCTAATTAGCAATCATTGAGTTCTATTTATTCAATATGTACATATCTCAAGGGCAACTATCTTAGCTAAGTGAATAGTCTGCTGGGTTTAGAGTTTGGAAGGCTCATCCTCAAGAGTTCAAATCTGGCTTCAGACACTTATTAGTTGTGTGACCCTAGTCAAGTCACTTAACCCTGTTTGCCTCAGTCTCCTCATCTGTAAAATGAGCTAGAGAAGGAAATGGCAAACCACTCCAGTATCTTTGCCAAGAAAACCCCAAATTGAATTACAATGAGTCAGACATGATTGAATAATAATATATCCCTCATTCTTTTAATGACGCAATTGCAGCTTATTCTAAGTTTATAGCCTTAGAGAATTGTCTGGGCTCTGATAAGTTGTTATGTTATGCTCAATGTACAACTATTATAAATCAAAAGCCATTACAACAACTTCCGTGCAAGAAAAAGATTTACAAACTCCAGTCAATAGCAAATTTGCTTAAGTGATCTGTCATAAAATAAATCATCATGATAGGATTTGATCTGTGAACAGTTGGAGAGGAGTCAATTGTTTTAGCATAAGCTTATGCTAAAGTGCCCACTTAACCTTTTTAACTTTCTAGACAAATTTTTTGCTGATTAGTACGAGTTAACAAGTCTCCCTTTGAAAGTTTCCAGAGATGATTACCCTTTTTTCTATTATGCCAGTATCTAAATGCAGTCCTTCCTGTTTTCCAAAAAGAATTGTTTGGAGAAGCCCAAAGAAAACATAAATCTCTGTCTAAAACAAAACATAACTTGTACTTCGAAAATGGGCACTTTTCTAGGAAAGTGCAAATGATTATCATACTCTTCTTAGAGAGGAATGGTCCTTAGCTGACCTAGTTGAAACTTTCCAAATTGTGATTTAGTTTGACAAAAAGGCCAAGTTCTAAAGCGATTTTAACAAAAATGAGCATGTTGGACTGAAAGTAATAAGGTGAAACAAAAAAAAAACTAGGAATAAAGGTTGAGTATTATACTTTGGTTCCCCAAAAAGCAATTTAACAAGTATTAGATGGGGGAGGTGTGGCTGGATAGCAATTAGTCTGAAAACAATTCTGTGGGTCCAGATAGACTGTCAGTTTGATAAATTGACGATGTGATATGATGCAAACTGAAGCTGTATTAAGAGACGTATAGTGTCACATCTGGTCAGACCATATATAGAGTATTATGTCCAGTTCTGAATACTGCTTGCAACTCTGGCTTAAGTTTCTTAAGTTATGCTATTAAAGTCACATTTTTGATAGATAATACTTTCAGAGTTGTGACTTTCTATCAACTAGGTATTATCATATTGACACTGTCATGCAGGAGTCAAATTCAAATCAATACCACATTTAAACCTTTACTATGAGCAAGTCCTGGATTAGGCCCCAGAGATGCAGAGACAGAAATTAAAAGCAATCCCTCTTCTGGAGGAGTTTGTATTCTACTTGGGGAACAGATGAATAAGGAGATAAGAAAATACAATATAATTTGAATTGGAAGAGAGCTCTTACACTAGGGAGGTCAAAAAAGGTTTTTCTTACTAGTTGGCATTGGATTTGACCTTGGAAGGAATCTAAAGAGTCGAAGAGGCAGAGGAAAGCACAGTATGAATGTGAGGTTTGGGGGACAGTGTGTGCCAAAGCATTGGGGTAAAGGTTAGGCTATTCAAAGGAGAGAAAAAAGGCCAGTGTGAAGGGAGCAGAGAGAATTTGAATGGAAGCATTGGGAGATAATTTAGAGAGTTTGGCTACAGCCAGATATGTCAAATTGAGGAGTTTTTGTTTTATCCTAGAAGCAATGGGAGCCATTTAAGAGTCTTGAGTCATGGAGTAACTTGTAGACCTGTGCTTTAGGAAGATTTCTTTGGCATCAGTGTGGAGGATGGATGAGAGAGTTGTCAATTGGAGGACTATGGAGTTTGGAATAGTCCAGGTAGGATTTTTAATTTTTTGTATCCCTAGCACTCAACACAGTGCCTAGCAGTAGTAGGTGCTTAATAAATGCTTAATGACTGACTGATTAGAGAAAACTAGGTATGATAAAGGTATTTCTTGGCACAATGCAACAAGAGGAAAAGAAAGCAAGTATGAAACTGTTTGGAATTAAAGTTAACTGGGGTGGTTGGTAGGAATGAGGTGAAGCCTAGTACAGATATTAAGTGAAATAAATGAAAATGATCTTCAGCTGTCACAACTCAGCTTTAAAATGCATCAGTCTATTCTTCCCTGCCAGATTCACACCCTATGTAACCCTGTGAGGAAATATAGTCTACAAGTCTAGAGTGATTGTGGCCAGATGTTAATTCTGCTGTTCGCTCCTCTTTGCTGCTGTTACATTATCCTTGTTCTGTTGCACAGTGGAATGTAAGGAAACCCTTAATATACAGTAGTCAAAATCATCAAGTAGCTAAGGTTGGGGAGCTCAGGTTCATCTTGTCATTATTTCCATACTTTTCACTCTACTCTAATAGCCATTCATCAATGAGGGGGTAGGGCTAGATGCTCTCTGAGGTCCCTTCCTTCCAATTCTAAATCCTATGATCCTAATCCAAGTGTGTTATACCCAGAGTGCTCTATGTTCCCACGCTCCAGAATATAGACCTCCCTCAGCTTGGATGCCATATGATGTCAATACCTCTTCACACTGTTCTTTCTTCCAGCAAGCATTTATATTGAACTCCTGCTTCAGGCTATGGGGAAAAACATAAAAGCAAAGGGCTTGACCTTTTCCTATTCTCCAACGGTTTGCCATCTAATTAAAGAAACAAGCCTGGAGTTTGGAGCCTGGTTTGGATCTATTTACTCTCTGTGAATGAGAATATCTTGGATAGGGTCACTTAATCTCTCAGTGACTTTATTTCCTCATCTGTAAAATGGAGATAAAATGCCATCCAATTACCCTCCCCCCCACATTTCTACCTTTAGCTCTGGGAACAATAACCATATCATTGTTGTCATTCCTGGAAAGGACAAGTCTATCAATCATCCACTGACTCCATTTCTCACTTCTGTGACTTCCCTGACCAAAACACCTCTCGTTGGCTGTCACTAGCATGTATGTATTGTCTTCCCCTATGAGAAGGTAAGCCCCTTGAGGGAAATGACTGTTTTGTCCTTTCTATTTGCAATACTAGTGCTTAGCATAGTGCCTGGCACATAGTGTGGTTTAATAATAGGTTATTAATAAACAAATATCTATCAGGCACTTACTATGTGCTAGGTATTGTGCTAAATACAGAGGATACAGAAAGAGACAGAAGACAGTCCCTGCCTTCAAGGATCTCACAATCTAATGGATAAATAATAAGTAATAAATGTTTTTTATTCATTTATGAGGAAACTAAAGCCCACTGAGAGAATGACTTGCCTAAGGTCATAGAGAGAGGGAGTGGCAGAGCCAGGATTCTAATTCATGCCTTCCTTCTCCAAAACCCATCACTATCTTCACTGTACCATTCTGTACTATACAGCCTTCATGGGGGAGGTGGGAATGGGAGAGACCTGAAAAACATAATCTCCTATTCCAATGTTCTGTGATTTAAGAGCAAAGGAAAAGGAAATTTCTAAGAGTTTTAACGGCATTCATAAACACATTAAATGCAATAGCACCCTCCACTGTTCATTATAGGTAAAAAAAAAAAAAAGAAGAAGAAAAAAACACATTTACTCTAGTAACATTGTTGGACAGGATGACAAAGTCCAGCTAAAGGAGATCATTCTAATTACAGCAGATTACTTTGTTGTTTGAAGCTCAGGCATGAGTGTATCAGAACATAAGCAAGTGATTGGAAGGGGGCCATTTATTTGAAAAATAGCAAGAATGACATAAAATGTCAGCTGGCTATGGACTGTAATTAAGAACGAAAGCTTAATTTGTCTAAAGTGAGCCTTTTATTATGATGTCATCTCAAAGAATGCAAAACCTTTTACAATGATTATTTTCCCGCTTTCCATTGCCATTGGAATAGATCTTGACAGACAAAGGAAAATGAAAATCAGATGCAAATCCTTGGACGATTTGATCAAGAGATGGAGTAAGTTTTGTTTGCTACATAAACAACCCAGGGTGTTTGTGATTTAGGTTCTTTTTGGTGAATGATAGAATCTGCCACCTTAATGTCCAACTGTCCCATACCAGGGAACATAAACCCTACACCATGGAAACACCATGTGATCTGAGCACCTTGTTCAAGAGGTGATCAAATCCTATATATAACTCTTATTTTGACTTTGTGCTTATGCAAGTGATTTCTAGGACCCTTTCAAGGGAATGGGAATTGTATATTAAGTGTCTCTTTTTGAAATCTGTAAATTAGGGGAGGGGAATAAGTGGCATTTACATTGTATCAAAATTTGTGTTAAGACTCTACATGTATTTTCTCATTTGAATCTCACAGTCACATTGTCGGATGGTTGATGTCATTATTCTCATCTTACAGATGGGGAAACTGAGACAGAAAGAGTAAATGACTTGCCCAGGACAACTCTATTGATAAGGGTTTGAGGTAGAATTTGAGCCCTGGTCTTCTTGATTACAGGTCTAATGCCCTCTCTAATGCTTATACTACCTGTTCCACAGTTTGAGAAGGAAACATTTAAAAACTTTAAAATGCCAGAGAAGTATGAACTTCTATTAATAGATATGATCCATGAAAATGGAAAATTAATATGATGATGATGAAAGGGATGTGGGTAAAGTTCTCTGAGTTCTTTGGACTCCCTCAGAATATTTCTTTTTGGTGGAATTTTCTTTTAAAAAAGTACAATATAAAATTTAAGAAACTTGAAAAAGTGGTACTTTTAGGTTCTTTTGAGACTATTCAAGGATAAGATAAGCTGGGTTTTTTAAATAAATATTTTACAAAAATAATACTTTTTTTTTAACAATTTGCTTTCCTTATATCTTATTCTTATGTCTAAGAATAAAAAGGGGAAATATTAGTTTAGTAAAATGAACTAACATATCAAAAAAAGTCTGAAATTGTGTAGTGTTCCACATTTATAGTCCTTCTCCTCTGTAAAGAAGTGGGGAGAGATTCTTCCTTCCTATCTCTTCTTTGGGGCCAAATTAATCATTTTAATTTTGTATTTTTGTTGAAAAATCTTGGTTTTTTTCCATTTACCTTATTCTAATTTATACTAACAAGATGCAAGGGCTTTTTTATGTGGACCCAGGAATATGCTGTGTTTGTTGTGAAGAACCAGATTAGCAATGTCTGCAGAGGCAAATCACCAGAAGGTTGGACACCAATGGACAACTTTTATGGACCGAGGAAATCTTAGGGGATCTTATGTGCTAATAATTGTTAAACACTTAGCATAGTTCCTGGCACATAGTAAGTGCTATATAAATGTGAGTAGTGAGCTAGCTAAGGTCCCTTCTAGCTCCAAAATCCTATGATTCATCTGGTGTTCAAGTAGGGACTCCTAGTCTTCATGTCTTTCTCCCACCCCCTTAATCATTTTCAGTAAAGGGCTGTGCCTTTCCTTTTAATTCTTTGACTATAAACAAAACTGGTGTCTGTGTGGTGATATATCAGCTTCATTTGGAAAGTGTATAGCCCCTTGTAGAGGTATTTGATGAGGGTGGTAGGAAATGGCATTGCAATCATATTCACAAAGGAAGAATTAAAAGAGTATTCACAGAACCTTCCCCATCCCCCATTTTAAACTAGAAAACTAATAACTCTCTGTAGCCTATAAAAACAAGAAGGTTGTCAAGAAGTTATTAGGTTATCTTTTCCGTTGTCTTATTAAGTTTACATTCATTTGTCTTCTCATTGAGACAAAGATTAAATTTTCCATTATACCTGAGTTGTGAGTTTATCAAGTAGAATCTGTTCAGCGCAAGGAAGAACTCATTGTTTTATCAGTGGACTGGAACCCAAGAAAACTTTAGGTCTTGGCACTGCCATTCATTAATTATCTGTTTGACCTTGGACAAATTCCTTCTCTGTTTCTAAGTCTCAGTCTGTTAATTTAGAGATGAACTAAGAAAAGACATCTATAGATGACAGAAAGTTGGACTAGACGGTCTCTAAGCTCCCTACAGGTTCTAAAAGATGCTATACTATGACTTCCATTTTTTTTCAGAACTTAACTTTGAGCTCAACCTGCCTTTCATATGCTAATTTATACTGAAGTGTTACAAACTAACAATATATTCTCTAATATATAAAAAACTTTTATTTGGTTGTTTAAATTTTCTTTGGAGATAGAGTCTGCAAGCTTCTTTTCATCTGCATATTCTTATTTCAAAACTATTTTATTAAATGGAATCTTTTGCAAGATAATTAGCTGCCCTAATCTCTGTATGTATTATAATTGTGAAAACTGAAAGGAAAAAATTAGTTCATAAATCGAATAAATCATTATCAGCTTTGTCGTTACTAGGAATAACTACACAACTTTGTAGTTACTAGGAATAACTACTACAACAGCTTTGTAGTTACTAGGAATAACTACACAACTTTGTAGTTACTAGGAATAACTACTACAAAAATAGACATAAATGGTAGCACAATAATAGTAGGAGACCTTAGTATTCATATCTCAGAACTGGACAAATCTAACAGAAAAATAAAAAGGAATATATAGAATTGGAAAATTTGAAGAGTTAAGAGATAAATGATTTATGGCAACTTCTGAATGAGAGTACTAAGAATATACTGATTTATCAGCACCAGGCATACCTTTAAAAAAAAGACGATGTCCTAGATCATAAAGAAATTGCAAATAAATGTAAAAAAAGCAGCAATACTAAATATATCCTTTATAGGCCATATTGTAGTAAAAATGATAATACAGGCAGAATGAGCAAAAGATTTGTGTCTGGATGGAGACATAATAAAATTCTGAATACATGGGCAAAAATATCAAGAAAATGATTGACAATTATGTTACAGACAATGGTAATGATAAAGCCATGTATCAAAAATATGGGATGCAGCTAAAGTGTCCTCAAAGGAAAAATTATATAGCCTAAAATGTTCATTAACAAAAGAAAGGATTGATAAGCTGAATATACAATTGAAAAATTAGAAAACCAACAATAAACAGTGATAAACAGGCATAATTAAACTAAAACCAACCAATATACAATAAACTGGAAAATATAAATTACCTTGGAATAAGTTTTATATATGACACAAATTTCTAGGAAAACTAGAAAGCAGTCAAGAAGAAATTAGGTTTAGATCAAAGTCTTATATCATGATGCCATAATAATGGCATGTGACCTAAGTAATATTATATCAATATGATTGATCCCTATGACTGAGGTGACTTTCTCTCTGTTATAATAATCAAAATATATGTCTTCATGTTTTAACTCTACAGATAAAAAGTTTCTCATAAAAACTTGTGGCTAGCATAACTTAAAGCCCTACACTGGGTATAGTTAGTATTTCCCCTTGAGTATCTAAACTGAATAGTCTTTTAAAATTCATTTTCATTTTATCTTCATGAAGAGCCACATCCTCTTCTCCCTAATCCCTAGGAAGTCAAGAAAAATAAAGTGTCCATTACAAATGTGTATAGTAAGTGCAACCAAACCCTACATTGGTCAAATTAAAAAGTCTCACTCAACACTCTGAGTCCATCGTCTCTTGATCAAGAGGTGAGTGGGGCAACATGCTTTGTTATGAGCCCTCTGGAATTGTACTTGATTATTGTGTTCATCAGACTACTGGTGTAGGTAGTTCATAATTGTCCTACTACCAAACCATCTATCCTTCTCTTGGTCAACTTGTCCACTTTCCAAGCAGTGTGACTATGGACAAATGGTTTTACTTCTCTGAGTATTTTCGTTTCCTTATTTATAAATGGACACAAGATTATTTGAATTACCTAAATACCAATGATTTTTTTGGAGATTTTTTAAAAATAGAAATTTAAAGCGCAGAGAGAATTTATCTCTGCTTTGATACTGTCTATTCTCATGACTAGCACAAGTCACTTAAGCTAACTAAACCTCAGTCTCCTCCTTTAAACGGGGGGTATTGATACCTGTATTCTTTTTCTCACAGGGATGTTGTCTCAGAAGGGTTTTGGGAGGCCTAAACCTGTGATTTCACTGTTGTAAGGAAAGCTCCTTAGCAGGAAATTGACTTTGCCAGTGCAGACCATCAATACTTTTAGAGTTACTTGGGGACATGGGAAGGGTAAGTGACTGGCGTGGATCACCTAGGCAGTATATGTCAGGACCAGGACTTCAAGCTAGGTCTCCCTGACTAGGAACTAGACTCTGAGATCTGCCCTCAGAGTTTGTAAACCTCAAGGTACCATAAACTTGAGTTATTTTTATAGCAATAATTATTATAACTTAGCCCTGCTTGTGTGGAAGGCAACACAGGGTTCAGTTTTCCTAGTGATGGCAAAGATCATGTGCAAAAGTTGAAAGTTTCCTTTGTGACCAATTTCCCTAAGTTTCATTGAGCAGTTCACATTTTATTGAGATTCTTGACAAAAGCCGCTGAGGAATGTAACACAGACAGGGCACTGGTTCAGACCTAGCTCAGTTATGTAGAGGGAAAGTCCAAAGTTGCCAAGTAGTTTTTAGGTTCAAACTGATGGCAGTAGCCAGACCACCTGAACTCTTGCAAAGACAGACAACATGGTGGTGACAAAGACTGACTTCCTAGGCTCTAGCAGGTGGCTGCCATCACCCATTTGATAACCTAGTTAGGGTCTGGGAAGGATGCCAGAGAAAGGAAAGAGAAGCAGAAGGGAACCATGACAGCGTGAAAGTGTGAGGAAGGACTGAAACAAACTCATAGGGTTAGTTTGATTATTCTGCAAAAAGTCACCAACCCCTATCCATTTACTAAAAAGAAAACAATAAAAGTTCAGTTGATCACATTTTCGACATCATGGAGTACAGGCACTAGAGCAAAGCAAAGGCTGAAATAAGCCCTTTAGAAATTTTTTTTATTCAGAGATTATGTAAGAAATAGAGCTGATTAAGCATAATCATCAACATACATACATATATATATATATATATATATATATATATATAGCCTATCAAATATTTTTGCATGAATTATAATAAACACACAGTATGTTTCACTATTCTATGTGCTGAGAACCCAAAGGTAAAAATAAAGCAATCTTTTCTCCCATGGAATTTTTTTCCATGGAGAAAGAAAAACAAAAACATAGATACAGATAAGTAAACAAAATACAGACAAAATAGAATGATTTTCTGAACATTATATTGCAAGTTCCTTGAAGTCAGAGACGGTCCTTGGACTCTTTTTGTATTCCCAGTGCTTAGCACAGTGTCTGATTTAATAATAATAGGTGCATAATAAATGTTTATTGAATTGTTCCATAATTTATAATCTTAGATGATTGTCTGAGACACAGGTGGCATAACGTCCGTTAAGCGACTTGCTCAGGTCACACACATTATTTGTCAGAGACCTGAAGCCAGATTTTCCTGACTTAATAGTCAGCTCTTAGTGTCCACATGGGTTCTTTAGCTGGCTCTAATGGGACCATAGGGTCACAGACCATCGATTATAGCTGGAAGGGACCTCAGGAGTCATCAGGTACAACGGACTCCTTTTACAACTGAGGAAACTTAAGCCATAAGGGGTAAAATACCTCATCCCAGGGTCACACAGATATGCCACAGCCGCCTCTCTAGTATTTTTTCAGTGCCAGTATACTTCATACTGTCATACTGTCATTTAGCATCATATGATAACAGCGTCTAGCACAATAACAATGGTCAAAGCTATGACTAGCTATTTGGGCAAGTGGTAAAAAATTCCAAATATTAAAGACATATTCCATTGAGTAACTGAGAAGACACTCCATAGTGGGAAACAGAGGCACAAAGACACTGCAAAATTGTTGCTAGAGAAGTCACTGTGGGGTGGGAGAGAAGAAGGAAGAAAAGAAATATGGCAGGAGCAGGGCAGAGTTTGGGGAGAAGCTTATTTGGAATACTATCCCTACAGGGAAGAAGGTGCCATCTGATAGCTTCCAGTTAGCCAGGTAGCTCAGTGGATTGAAATGTGACCCTGGAGTCAGGAATACCTGAGTTCAAATTCAGCCTGAGACACTGAGTGGTTGTGTGGCCCTGGGGAAATCACAACTTCAGTTTCCTTGCAAGTAAAATGGGTATGCTAACAGCACCTATTCCCAAGGTTGTTGTGGGATCAAAGGAGATAGTTTCAGTAAAGTGTTTAGCACAAGCACTGGCACAAACTAAGCGCTATAGAAATGTTAGCAATTATTATTTGTCTGTTTCTCTATTCATTCATTCATTTATGGGTTTAGTGCTAATTAGGCACTAAGTGTGGCTGCTTCTGTTGAAGTACTGTAACTACTGTCAATACCCTTTACATTTCAGCACCCTGGGACAAAGCTCTGTTTGGCTCACCTTATTTATGATTATGGCAATTTTATACAGACTCGTCCAATAGTAATGTGGTAACAAAAAAGACTCCAAAACAACTTTTATAAAGAAATTGCTTTATTTTAGACAGGTTAGATTCCAGGAACACATGTAAACAACTATGAGTCTGGTTTTGTTGCTTTTTTATGTGATTACCCAACCATAGAAGGCAGAATGTATGTATGTATTTCCCCCTACAATGCATCTCCATTCTAGTTTTCTCAGCAAAGCAGCCTGGATGCTTTAGTGAAAGGGAAAAAAGGGATGCAAACGTGCCTGGCCACATAATGAGATATTTTCAATTTGGCTTCTCCAAGAGGCCCTTCCCTTCCTGAGTATCTCACCCTGTGGAATATAAAATTCCTCATGGTGAATTAATCATTTCCCTAATACATAGGTTACTTTTCAAAGTAAAAAATTCCAAACCTAGCCTCACTTCTGGGCAAAGTCTTAAACCCTTCTTAGTAGCATCTGCTTCCCAAATCACATGTGTCAGGCAGCCCACATTTCCTTAGTGCAATCATGAGGAAATGCTTCCTTTTGGACTTTCGGCTTTTTACTCTTTGGTGTGCCAATGATGGAGGGAAGATGTTGCCAGTATTTTGATTAAGGCGGAGTGTGGGAATCTAGTCCCACAATAAAATGACAGGAACCTCCAAGTAGGGTCAAAGAAAAGGGGGCTATTCACTTTTCCCACCCATATAACCAGTCTGCAACTTGGCTCTCCAAAGAGCCGAGGAAAGCTAGCCTGCCTTAAGTATGGTGTCAAGAATCTTTAATGTATTGAAGATTATCTTTAATTAATCATGTTCTAATAATGGACAACAATGACAATATTTTGTGTCTGCCATAGTCAGCATTTCCTTACTGAAAGAGGATGAAGCATTTCCTTGGAACTGTGCTATGGAAGACTTAATAAATGCTTTTGGATGTGTGTAATACCACAGAGACAGCATAATATATTGGAAAGAACCCTACTTTGGAGTTAAAGTGCACGTGTTCAAGTACTAGATTGCTAACTTTGTGATGTTGGGCAAAATCACTTAACCTCTATATGTCTCAGTTTCCTCATCTAGTGGACCTCTGAAGTCCCTTCCAATTCCAAGTGTATGATACTAATAACTTACGTATGTGGAGTGTTTTATTCTTTCCAATGGCCTTTACTGATAAATACATTATCTTATTTGATTCTTGTATCAACTCTGTGGGCACTTGGAAACTAAATCTGAAAAAGTCAGTTTATCCAAGGCTACACATTTAGTAAATGTCAAGGCTTAGACCAGAACTCAAGGCTTCTGACTTCAAGTTCAGTAGTCTTTTCCACTATAATATGCTCTTATCTTCAGTGGATTTGACAAAAGGGTCAAATTATGGCATCTCTGATGGAGCTTTTCAGGAACACTTTTAAGGAAGAGAGGTAGGGAGCTTGGTATGTATGTGCTGGGTACATGGATAGGAGACACAATTGCAGACATAAGACAATTTTAAAAAATCACGGAAGAGAGGAAATAAGAAAATATAATATTATGCCAATATATATTAAGTACTCTATAACTATCACTGCCAAGTAACAGTGAGGTTGTTTTCTCTTTGATCAGAGGCATTAAATGATATGCAGATATCCTCATTGTCCATCTTTACTTATTATTGCATCTCCTTTCCAGACAAAGCAGTGTTCCCTAAGCAACCTTGTACTTTCTGGTCTTCATTTTCCCACCTCAGTGCCTTTGCTGTGTGCCAGTTCCTCCAGTTGGGAATACTCATCCCCTATCTATCTACACCAAGGTTATACATTTTTCTAAAGTCCAGATTAAATCCTCCTTCCTTATAAAACCTTTCTTGACCTCTTCAGGTTGAAGAGATGTCTCCTTTCCTGAATATCAATTGTAATTATCTCCCTGCCAATTCATTTAGTAATTAATTAGGTCAATTCAAATCCCAGAGAGATAAAGTGATTGGTCCAACATAACACAAGTTAGCGGAAGAAACAAAAAGTCAGTTCTCTTGACTCCCATTCCAGGAAACCACACTGTTTGTCTGTTCAAACAGATTACAATTCAGTGACCATGTCTTATATTTCTTTGTATTCCTCAGAGTGCCTAGTGTACAGTACCTTTCACAAATTGTTTTTGATTTGATTTGTCACAGTGCATGAAAATAGATGACTTGCTGAGTTATTTTCTCTAATATCCAGGTGCACAAATGTGGGTTAGTTAGGTAGGTGTGGGTCTAGGCAGATCCATGAGGAGGACACTTAGCTTCATCTTCCCAAGCTCAAAAGCAAAAATATTTTGAAGAAAGAGTGGATAGTGAGGCATGGTATGGGCAACCCTTTCAAGTTTAATAGTAGTAATAGTAGTAGCAGCAGCAGCAGTAGTAGTAGTGGTGGTGGTGGTGGTGGTGGTGGTAGTAGTAGTAGTAGTAAAGATTGGTATTAATTTGAAAGATGATAGGATAGATTGTAGCGGGATAGGGTTAAAGGGTAAAGAGAAAGATGGAGAAGACCTGAGTATGTTAGTACATATCTGTAGGCAAACGGGAGAGGGAAGGATTGAAGATGAGAGAAAGAGAAGGGATAACTATCACTAAAAGATTCTGGAGATGAAGAAAGCATATGAGGATGATGAATGGATGAAAGAGGAAAACGCTTTGTAAACTTTAAAGTGCTATATAAATGTGGGTTAGTGTTACAGCCAAAATTCTTCCTGACTACTTTCTATGTGCAAAGTAACAAAAATTTATTAAACTCAGAGTAGGCACAAGAAAAATGATTTAAATTCTCTGACCCCAAGGGCATGAGATTCGGTTGGGAACACTGGACATAGTCTCAAGTTCTAATCAACCACAGTAGAAGTATGTATTCCTTAGTGACCAAGTAGGCACAAGGAGGGTAAACTTTGAGCTGTAGCAAGGTCTCTGAATTTGATGTGAAAAACTAAGAAAGATCTTTTGTAGTATAAGATATGGTACTATTATTTGGAATGTTGTATCATGCACAGACTCTAATGAGACTCCAAACTTAATGGCTTTTTGCTTCCATGAAACTATTTGGCTAACAGTTATCCAGGTCATTGCTTCCATACTAGGAGGGAAAGAGAGGATGCCAAGCCTGAGAAACTAGGTACTCTAAACTCTCCATGGAGTTATTTAGAATGCTGTGTTGCTCCATAAGACATGTCTTATCTTTACCAACAGGAGAATGTGACGATATATATATGTATACACACACACACACACATACTCCCATAGAAGATTGTAGTTCAAGATCACATAAAGGTTTATTCAGGAGCAAAGCCATAATGGCTCCAGATTTTTTTTTTCTTCATAGAAATTAATAAGCCTATAAACCATGATTTGGAAACATTTCTTGGAAATAATAAAACCAAACTCAAAACCATTTCAAATGTAACTTAGAGAAGGAAAGAATCCTAAAATCCACCTTCATAATTCAATCCATGCACATTTCTCTCCTATGTCCCTGAAAAAAATAGATTTCAGGTTGGATTAGGTGAAACCTTGAGGCATTTCTGGGAGATGCCTTTTCCATTGGGTTGTTGCTTCAACTACCCATAATCCTTAATGTAAACAAGGTAGACAAGGTGTAAACCCATTCTTAGTCCTACTTTAAATTTAATGTGTTCCTTCCTTATTTTCAAGACAGAAATTTTAGAGGTTCATTTTTTATTTTCTCAACCATTCAGCATTCTTGGTTTCATGGGTTGATCAATCAATAGAACTTGTCCATTAACATGTATTTCTTAGTCAGATTATACAAACAGGCAACAACTTGGTTCCAGAATTGAACAAGAGAAGGAAAGTAGCAAGGACTGTCTTTGGGAATTTGCAAAACTCTTTAATGTTCCCAAGGGTTTAAGGAAATAAAGTCCTATCTTTTTAATACTAACATTCTATCAGTGTTGCTATATGGCAGCAAGACAAGGTATTTAAAATTTTTTAAACGAATATCACTTACAGGACAATGGAGTGGCTCATAGTGTGTGTGAACAGATTATAACATATAACTAATCAGGAACTTTGAAGAAAAATAAGAACAAGAGATAACATCAAGGAATTGTATAATAGGAGGAGGAGATGGCCTGGCCATATGGTGAGAGAAGTTTGAGTGCTCTGCTAGTACTCCATGATATTAGGAGAAAGTGAAGTTCTCTAAAACATGGGGCAAGCTTCCTGTGGTGGACTTATGAGAGGACATGAGTAAGAATTGCATGGGATGAGAAGACATAGATGAGTTACAATCTGTATCATTGGAGAAAACTCTCAAATGAATCAGATTGCAGATGTTTGATTAAATGGGTTCTTGGTTTGCTTCATATGAAGACTAGGGGCTTATTCACCTCTTTCCAAAGGAACGGAGATCATTCAATCAACTAATATTTAATGAATCCTTACTACATACAAGATACTGTGCTAGAATGGAGAGGATACAAGAGATCAGTTAAGCATTGTTTTTCTCTAGATGAAGATATCAGACTCCTACAGACAACTGATAATACAAGGAGTCTATGGTAATGACAATGATTAGCAGAGATAATTGGTATTTTAGGAATACAGAAGAAGATTAGTTGAGTCACATGAACAAGGGTGGTCAGGGAAGGTTTCAGGTTGGGCTTTGAAAGATGAACAAGAACTGGATAGTTGTAAGTGGTTAGGGTGAGACATTGTTGAATGGGGAGCTACTTGGTTCAGTTAGCCATGGGAATGAAGAGAAATTGAAAATACCATTCATACCCACTTGGGTGGGGATGGGTACAGAAAGTTAAAGGGAGGAGTTTATGGTAATTTTACTATATGTTACATGTGTAAAGTTATTTTACACAGAGCAGCCCACAGCAGTACAATGTTCCTTTTTCCAAGATTTTGGAAACAGGTTGCTAATCTGTATAGATTGACAGCAGCTATTTATTTGAGTTTTATAATTGCATCCTCTCGGATTAAGTCATCCCAGGGCACAAGTACAAAGGAATAGTAAGTAGTTAATTGAAATACACAACCAGTATAAAATTACCAATATAAAAATCAGTAAGACATCACTTAAAAGATCTGTCTTGCAAAAGCAAATCAAGCCTGAAAGGTTATATTGTCTTGGCCAAAGGCATGGTTACAAAAGTAGAGCAGGGGAATTCAGTGTATTATAAATTGATCTACATTCCAATGATGAGGGCCCACTACATCTATTTTATTTTGACATAAAATGGTTAGCTTAAGTCCAAATGTTTGATAAGAATAGTACATATGGTGTGGTTAGGAATATTAGTATAGTTCACTATCTCAGAATCTAACATACATCATACTGTGATGACAAAGAATATCTTGGCCTTAATTGTTCAATCACAGCCGATTTCCATTAAAACTTTGCATGAATCAACTCAGAAAAGCTGTATCAGCCTCTGATATGTGTCCAGATGTTCTACTTTTGTCAATTTCTAATGAACTTCTTGGTGTTTTTGTCACTTAACATTTGTGAGTGTTGCCCAAGGGCTGTAGAGTGTGATGTCCTCACCATCTGATGTCAATTCTTCAAAGAAGGCCCCCTCCTCACCATTGAATATTGAGTCCCAGTTGGAAAGGCTGCAAATTGGATCAGCCTGGTAGAAACGACAGGCCAGCCTGGAAGCAATATTCCTGTACTCACACCAATGCACAGAGTAAGGGAGAATTCTTGGAATTCTTTTACTGATTTGACAACACTGAAATAGTATAGGGAGAGGGCAGCTTCCATGTTCTCCAGGATTTAATTTTTATAAAGTCTATTCTTAGAAGTAAGGAAGAAATGGAAATCTAATTCATTTGGATCTATCTCTCACAAAGTAGATGTTTCTTAGTGAAAGATCCCTAATTGCAGTATGAATCACATTTGTCTCTCATGATTGGGTGGTCCTTTAAAAGAAATCCACTCCATTATTATTAACAGAGGATCGTACTTCATACTACAGTTTTGATCAAGTTGTTTAAATATGTAGAGAAAGTAAGAAACAAAGCCAGGAAAAGAACTCAGGTTAAGAAGCTGGGAATCATGTACCTTAATAAAGGAATCATTCATTCATTACCATGTATTGGTACCTACTGTATGCAAAGCACTGATTGTGCTAGGTACTGAAGGAGTTCCAACAATAGTCATTTAGAGATGATCTCTGTTCTCATGGGGCTTACAGATAAGGTATAGTTTGGAGATAGGATCAAAGTTTCCATATTTCAAGGGTCAAAGGCCTGAAACTGAGAAATTACATGAATAATCACAATAATTCTCTTTTTCTCATTATAACAGATGGGGGGGCACTGTAACCAGTTCTCAGTCTCTCCACTTTACTTGTAACACATGTCAGGGACATTATCCAATGCCAGGGGGGCATTCTGGGGGGCACCTACTATCTGTGCTGCTCATTGTCCTATTTGTGTACTTGTTCCCCACTCCCCCATATATTATATTTTAAGTTCTTTATGAGTATAGATGGTTGCATTCTTTGTATTTGTATCCCCAGCACCATGCACAGTGTCTGACACATAGTAGGTGTTTAATACATGCTGGTTAATAGATTGATATCTACCCTAGTCCGAAGGGCCTCTTGGGAAGACACTGTGGCATTGATTGTGACAGACCCTTAGGCTCTACCCTTTGTGGTTGGTGTCCCAAATTCTTACATTAGTCTAGGATTTGACTTGCGAATCATTCGGTCAGACCATAATTTGCTCCCATTCTTCTATCCTACTTTAAGAAACTCCTCTGTTTGTTCCTCAGTCCACCCTGGTACTTTACCTTTCCTTTTTTACCTCTTACAGATCAGTGTTGATCTATTACTTGAATAGGAAAGTTACATCTAAATTCATGCACTTTTAGACTTAGGGCAGAGATCATTCCATCTAGCCCTTTGGCTGTTATTCACCCTTTGTACTGGAAAAGGACCCATGATGTCACGAGGGTGATGCTTTGACTTGTGAGTGAATTGAATTTAAGTGAGCCAAAGCTTCACAAAGTCATCAGCCTACTCTCTCCTCCAGGCATCAGAGTCTAGGGGCAAGACATAACTCTAGATGATTGGTAGTGGCCCACATCCAGCCCTTTTATTTTACAATTGAAGGAACTAAGGCTCATTGAGGTTAAGAGATTTTCTCTAGTTAATACAGCCTGTTACAGAGTTGGATCTAGAATCCATGTTTCCTGATTCCCAGTTTCATGTTTTTTTTTCTATTCAAGCTTTGCCAGAGCCCTATCCTCTGCCCTCCAACACAATCCCACCCAATTTATCATTGTAATGTCCTAATTGTCCTCGCTTGAAGAGAGGAACCTACATTTTAATGGAGGTGACAAACTGATGAAAATGTGATCAAGCAATCTGCACTCAACAGCAGCGTTAGATGTGGATTGAACGAGGTGTTGTGATTCCAATTGTGTTTAATAGTCACTGGGGAAAGTTTCTTGGAGGGAAGGACTTGATCAGAGACTTTGAAAATGAGAGGGATGTGGTTTGGCATATGGGAAAAATAGAAACTTTCTAAGCACGAGTGACTGTCAATTAGTCACACTCCATCAAAAGTCCTGGTTCCAATCTTGGCTTATCTTTAACACCCTGTCTGAGCTTAATAAAAACAATAGAAAGGGAAAGAAAACTTTTGGTTTGGAAATCTTTACCTCCCAACTCAAGTAACCAAGGGTGGCCTAGTTAAGTCATAGGCAAGCCAGGGTGATTCAGTTCAATAGAAAAATCTTTAAGTATCTACTACATTTGGGTCTGGGAGCCAGGCACTGGGGCAGGTAAAAAGCAAACAAGCCAAATTCCTGTCCTCAAAGAGCTTAACATCTAGTAAGGCAGATAAGACATAAACCCAAATAACCAAAATGCCACACAGAGATAGAAAGGAGGAATCATTGCCAACTGGAGGCAGCTGGGAAGGCCGAGAATAGAACTGGGCTCTCCTACTATAATTCTGCAGCCTCTGACTCTGTCTGCTTAGTGAATTATCTGTCTTTCTCTCCTCCTAGGAAACAATTCTTTTGCTAATCCTTTCCTGTGTAGTCTGGAGTTGAGAATCAGAAGTCAGATTTCAAAATCTGCACATACTGAACACTCTTAACTCTCTTTCTTGAGTAATATGGAAAGAGGCCCTCCAAACTCCAATTTTTTGAATGGAATTGAAAATAGAAAACTTTGAAAGGTGGGGGTAAGAAATGTTCCATTATGGAATGGCCAAATTAATAGGTGAATTCTTTATTGTCATTTTTTACTGATACCTTTTTCTTTTGCATCATCTTTGTTTCCCAATATATTCCTGCTCCTCCCCTAACCAGAAGATCATCCCTTAATACAAGTAAAAGAGAAAGGAGTGAATAAAGCAGGCCTGAAAAAATTTACCAACACATCACTCAAGTGCAATAGTATTTGGTGTGTCCATAGTTCTTCACTTCTACAAAGAAGGGAGAGAAATGCTCTCTCATATCTCTTTATTCAAAGTCAAGCTTGGTCATCATAGTTTACCCAGCATTCCCTTTTGAATTTTGTGGTGACTGTCCTTTTCACTTACATTGTTTTCCAGTGAGCTCTTCATTAGACCACAAAACATTTTTAACTACACAAAACATTTATAGGAAGAACTCTACCATCTAGAGGCAAGTTGGATTGTATGGCCCCTGAGATTCCTTCTCACTGGAAGACTGAATGTAATGCAAAAGAGCAAAAGCCATGATTCTGAGTTGTTCTAAAAGTCCCAGTATATCAAACAACTCAGGATTAAAATACTAGAATCTCAAAGAATAAATTACAAGACCAGAACACCCAGCTGTAAAATGCTTTTATGCTCCAAGTTGTCCTTTTCATTTCCATTCCCATGTGGGTATGAGGAGGGGAACTGACAGCCTACTCCACAGAAGAGGGAGTGGAGGTAGTGCAGCACTACTCTCGATTTGCTTCCATGTTCCCTCCCTGTGTCTTTTGGATTTCTAGGGGGACAGGAAATGGGTGTGACTGAGTTTGGCATGTCAACAGAGCATCCCTGTTGAGAGTGGGCA
Source organism: Potorous gilbertii (assembly GCA_028658325.1). Lineage (NCBI taxonomy): Eukaryota > Metazoa > Chordata > Mammalia > Diprotodontia > Potoroidae > Potorous > Potorous gilbertii. The sequence continues at coordinate 117,076,787 of CM053773.1, forward strand.
GGGCTTGAGACATTCTCTCAACCTTTTCTAATCCATCAGTGTAGGGATGCATGGCTATGTGATAAGATTAATAAATAATCATGATAAAATACAGCCTATGAATGTAGTCTGGCTAGGAAAAAAATACATGATTTTAGAAAGCCCAGCTGCTTCCTCACCCCAGGGAACTCTCAAATACTTTGTCTTTTCAAGGTGAAGCTTTGCTGCATAGGGATTCAGGATTTTTTTTTACTCATTAGCCTTTATGTTTTTAAGCATTTCTTGTATATAGTTTATTTAGCAAAGGCTTCTTGCCAAGAAGTTTCCATTCACTCCACTGACATTTGGTGCCATGCTTGCTGTAGGGTTAGTTCCTTCCATTTTTTCTCCCCATTTCTCTAAAAAATACAGTTAATTGATGCTGAATTAGACCACAAAAGCCTATTATTGGACGTGATGGAATACAGAAGGATTTATGAGCTGGATTTTTCTTCTTCAAGAGTTACAAACTAACCCCAAATTATAGTAAGAATTCTTAAGGTTCAATAATTAAAAGCAAAAGTCAGTCCCTATGGAAAGAAAGAGCAAGGTCTGGAAGATATCCCTCAAATTGAAACAGACTGTGTAACTCCCAAATATTATGGATACAAATTAGCTACATTTGATCACTGACTCTTGTTTATCCTAATTGTGTTCATTTCTGTGGCTTTCTCCTCCATTTTGTTTAGAGCACACTTGGTTGGCAGTATTGGACTTGAGATCCGGTTGCAGTGGCACAGTAATAAGGTTTCAGATTACATCTGAGGAGAAAAAAAGGGGATGCCTTTTGTCATGAGATATGCGGTTTCCCTCAGAGAACATTGACAGAAATCTTATAACTTTGGACCAAAAAAAAAACCCAACAAATTGTGTTATGGAAAATATGTTACTTTTCTTTTAGGGATACACAGGAACCTCAGAAAGATTTGGTTTGAGCTGTAAAGAATCCAGGAATTAAGGTCTTATCTAAAACTTATGCAAACTTTCCAGACCACTCTAGTTGAGAAATTGGGTTGGAAATCTTCTGAGAAGTCACTTTCCCACAAGATTTGATACTTCTCAGTTCTGAATGGGTGAGAAATATGGCAAGAATGTATTATATCCCCAAGTCTCCTTTGTCCTTTTTGTCTGGTTGTAGGTGAAAGGGGAAAACAGGAGGGTGCAAACATATGAACAAATAAGTATCCCCATAGGGAATCATTGCTGAGTTTTAGGGCCATGTTGGTCTGTATTGTGGGGGAACGTTTAAGTTCAGGTCTTCTTTTCTCCAAATTCTCCTGCCTGTTCCCAGAACCTCTGCCTGCAATGAATGTGGCACGTATTATTACAGTGGACATTTTGGCAAGCTTTTTCCTCTGGAGACCTGGCCTCAAATTTTGGCTTAGGTCAGAAGAAAAAATGAGGCTGGTGGTCTTGACCTAGTCTCTTATGGGCATCTGTCCACATCTCTCTCCCCTCCCCCCTCCCACACAAATAGAGCACACTTACTGTGTGCTGTTGACAGGCTTTTCCCAGGAAAGTTCCAGTGCTGAAATGGAGGAGGTGCTGGAGGTCACAGCCTTTGGTTGCAATAGCAGAACTGTGTGTGGGAGGCTGGCTATTTCTCTGCTTTCCTATGGATTGACTTTGGCCAAGTGTTCATCCTTTGTTCACCAAGATCCCTGAATTTTAGCTTCTCTACCTCCCCTCCTCCATCCTCTAAAACTTTGGCAAAAGGGCTGTGGGATGAGAGTGTTCTATATAGAATTACACCCTCCCATCTCAAACAGTATGGAAACTGAGTCATGCATATAGTGTCATGGATGTGTTTGATGAATATATGTGGTATTGTATATGTTGGGGCATTGGGAGAGGGCATTGTTAATGCATAGGTGAAGAGATGCTGCCCTGTGGTAGGGTGGGAATTCCTACACCAATCTATTCTTATGACAAATCAGATTTACTCCCAAGTGGTCATTTCCCAGGGAAACACATTTCATTTCCTTGTCCATTATGCAAATGATAAAGTAAACACAATCCTTAATGTGTCTAGCCTACAAGGCCAACAGCAGCAGCCTGAGTGCCCCAGACACAGTTCCTGTTATGGCCCAGGCTGTGCGACTGGTATGTTAGCTTTCAGATGCCAGAATGGAGGGAGCCCATTTTTATTCAGTTGGTCTCTCGAGGTGAAGCCCAGAGACTCTTACTCTAAGACTTCTTCCATTTATGGGATGCTTTTTAATCCCCTCTGATTTTCTGTCATTGGAGGCACTGGGGGCCAAGGTTTTAGGGGGAGTGTCTTTGATGGAAAGTCACTAGTTTTTTCAGGGCAAGATTCCAAAACTACTAGATTCAAGGAATAGATTTTCTGCTCCTCTAGTTTAGCTCCATCTCCAAGGCTCCTCTTACTGGACCGTAAGGCAAATCCTGTGGAGTCTAATAATATTTATATTGTTGTCTTTTGCAAGAGAGGGAAGGGGCGACTTGGCGGGGGTAAAGGAATAGCTAGTTAAGAAAATTTCCACTCAAAATATTGGCTCTCCCATGAGAGGGGGGCAGAGAGAAATGCAGGCATGAAGGTTTGTACAAGTTTTCAATCTCTTCATGTGGGTAACTTGTTTAAAATTCTCCTAACTTCATATTATGTGGCTTCAAATTGGGACTCTTAAAATGGTGACCATATATACCTACTCTTATATTTCCCACTTCAAACAATATAATTTGTAATGTTAGAAACCCCTTGCTGGATTTCTTTCCTCATAGTGATCTTTTAATCATTCTGCTTTTTGGGGTCACTCAAGGTAAATTCAGCTTAAGCAGACACACACAAAACTGAGATAAAAGAAATTTTCTGCAGACTTGTGTCATTTTATTATATCTATAATGTAGAAGTGGTTTGCTATGAACTAAGAACAAAGAAAAGGACTCTAGTGATAAGCTCTGATCAAAATCTAGTGTCTATTTTATTTTAAATGGAACCTACTTGTTATAAAATTTAGGGTGAGAAAAATTGTAGAATCTTAAATGGATCCTCAAAGATCATCTTGTCCAATCTGTACTTAATGCCATACAGTCAGCTAGTTACACATAAATTAACCCAGAATACAATGAGTCGGTCTCTCTCTCTCTTTCTCTCTCTCTCTCTCTTCCTCTCTCCTTGTCTTATAAAACTTAAGGGAAAAGTTATATACTCAATACCTAATAAATAATAACCACCATGGTATAGTATAAAGTCGGTTAATAATGAGCACTTATCTGAATTGCCACTGATTTTAACCGTATTCTTATCTAAAGCCTGATACCTCATTTTGGGATGAGTGATTTTGAGTTCTATGCCAGTCAGGCAAGGACTATGGGATAATGGATAGAATCTCAGATCTGGATTTAAAAAGAGGAGTTCAAATCTCACCTCTGATACTTAGTAGCAATGTGATCATATACAAGTAATTTAATCTTTCTGAGACTTATTCAGGTAACTCTCAATGACTTTGTAATGCAAAGGTGTCAAATACATACCCCACAACACCCCTAAGTGATGAGTGAAACAGATTAAGATGTAATTGGGAAATATTTAACAAAATAAATAAAAATATAATAAAACATATATAATGTTAATATGTGGTTCTAAGTCAGGCCTGCAGGGATTCTTATATACAATTTAATGGTTTCTATTTCTATTTGAGTTTGACACCAGTTCTGTAAAGTATAGATAGTTTGTGACTGGCCTTGGTGGAAGGATAATGGCTTTAGGGCTGGTAGGGAACTCAGAGATCATCTGGTTCAACCAATGAAATCTCAGGTCCTGGTCATGCCGTGCATAATCTCTGTTACAAAGTCACTAAGAATGGGCCTGGTGATGGACTTTGCATTTGTTCTCCAAGGATTAGCCTTGGACATTTGAATAAACAACCTAGCCAAGTTTGTATAAATTCACTGAGGGAAGTTTGGCCAACAGGTGATAAGGGATTGGGAAGGATCAGGAGGTTGTATTAGTGAAGGAGGTACCCATTAATGAAAGTATTAATCATCCAAAGCATCAAAGGATGTTGGACCACGTAGACACTTTGAAGTACATATGTTGATTGGGATCATTGAGATTCATCCTTTAACCAGTATAAACTCAATTGGTAAAACCTAGAATTTCCAATTCTCTTTGTGCTTTGTTAACTTACACTTCAGAGCAATGGTACTTACAGTTATGTGTTTCTGGAATCACATTTGCACTCTCTGTTAACTGGAGGAGTCACATGGCCACTGCTCTGTAGAGTTAAGATATATATATATATATATATATATATATATATATATATATACATACATAAAAGTTTAATATAAATGTGTTACTATGAAGGTAATTTATGAGAAGACCAACTTATAGTTCATAAGCTTTAATATAAGTGCCACAGGCCAAGTGTCTCTTGGGTTTAGGTATCTCACATTGCTCTAATTTAGACCAATTCTTTTTTCATTCCTCCCTGGAAAGAGGCAACAGCTGGTCAATTGACTTCATGCAATCCTTCTATTTCCTTGCAGTTTTTTTTAAAATTAACTCTCACACTTAACTACTCTCCTAAACTTTGATCTAAATATAATTCCTGTTTGGTATGGTTTTTCTTTACACAGAGAAAAGAATGTGTCAAGTAATATATTTAAGAACTTTTAAGATGCCTAGAAGAGAAGACTATAATTATTTTTCAAAAATCCTGAACTAACTTCTCAGTATGTGGTTTGTAGAGGTCTTTGTTTTTCTTATTTCTACCTGATGCTTGATTTTCCTTGCTTTCTTATCTCTTGGCACCAGATACGAAGTCAGAGGAAAACAAGGTCTGTGGAAGGCAAATAGGTCTGTTAGGGCAGGGATTGTCTTTTGTCTCTTTGTACCTTCAGTGATTAGCACAGTACCTGGCATATAGTAGACAATTTAATAAATGCTTATTGCATGGAATTTTGCCTGCCGTTAGTAACCAGCTACTCTGAGAAGAAGTTTGATTTCCTTAGTAGTTGTAACTATTGGCTTAAAATGAGATTTGGGTACAATGTTAACTTCAATAGTGGGAAGCATGATGGAGTAGATAACGGAATTGAAATTAGGAAGACCCAGGTTCAAATTCCACCTCTGACGTTCTAGCAGCTGAACTGGACAAACCACTTTAACTTTTTGAGGCTTACCTTATCCGTGTATCAATTGTATTATCCTCCCTTAAAGGAGCACTGTGAGGATCAAATCAGATAACAAGTATGAAGCAAATCTTAAGACATTACACACAATTGAGAAGCTGCTCTGTGTACATGTAAATAATTGCTCAGATTTTTAGACTGTTTTTTAAGGCTACAAAGTGTTTCCACATATAATATTTCATTTAATGTTAACAATTTTGTGAGGTAGAGTGAAAATATTATTTATTTTATTTTACCAAGGAAGAAACAGAGATATATAGTAATTTGCCCAAAGTCATACAGCAGCTTAAATGACAGAGCTGGGATTCAAACTCACATCATCTGCCTCTAAGTTGTCACTACATCAGGTCAACGAATTAATCAAATGATAATTATTTTTTTATTTTTGTAGTTCAAACTCACTTAATGCTCTTGGACGGTCTAATCATATCCACTTGGTTCACATATCCCAGCTGGATATGAGATCTTCCTCAACTGATATCATCTTGTTTTATATTCCTTTTATGCATCTAATTGTATTTTAATTGATATTGTATTTTACCTGGGTTTGTTTCCTTTCTCTTGCAATAGAATCTAAGTTCCACAATGGCAAAGACTATTTTAAGTTTAAAACTCTCCAAGCAACTAGCACTATGAATCAATTTCACATAGTAGATTTTAATAAATGTTCAATGAGTAGATGGATGAATAAATGTCCTATAACATGGAACTTTTAGGAGTTAATTTGTTTCTTAGACATATGAGGCCATGCTTTCTTGGAAATAGGATATAGCTAACCTAAAATTTAGCAGTCAAATCCCTAAGAGAAACTCTCAGAATTAAACTATTTATTCAAAAAAATATGCAGACACAGGCTGGGAGGAGGAATAAAGGCAGTGTCAGAATTTTCTGCTGGTAAGGATTCGCATGGAGAAGAATAAGCATCCTGGGAAAACTCAAAGAGGAGGGACATATGATAAGGGAGAGAGGCCAAGGGAAGTAAAATAGGGAGAACATAATAAGGACTTGTTTCAAGATGAAGCAAGTATATCTGGTTCCCAAGATCTCTGGAACAATAAATTGTCCAACATCTGACAGAACCAGATTTGTGACTATAAAATGGGGTGACTTTTCCATGGGTTCAATTAAGGTATCATGAGTGGCAAATCCAAGGTATTCAGATGCCACCCATATTACTTTATCCTCAGGATGTCTTACTAAACTGAGCTGATCAAAAAAGATCTTGGTCTAAGTAAGTTTTTTTTGGAAACTGAAATACTGAGGTTCTGTTGGATTGGGTATTGGAAGGCATCTTAGAACTCATCCAGATTAACATTTACCCTTCCTGGGACTTGGTTTTCTCCTCTGTAAAATGAGAGAGTTGGCCTCTGAAATCCTCTATATTTCCAGGCATAGGATCCTGAAAGAGTCAAATGAGCGAATGTCTTAGTAACCATTAAACCAGCAGAAGCCTTACAGGTTTACAGAGTCCTATTTAAGAGTATCGAAGGAAGTCACAAATCTTTCCTTCTCTGTTGCTGCTCTAAGCTCTATAAATTTTGGAACCCAAGGAAACCAGACATATTCTCCAAGTCAGGATCAATTTATCAGGTAACCATGTATTTATTAAGCATCAACTATGTACCAGGTGCTGTGTGCTATAAGTGCTGGGAAGAGAGAGACAAAGGTGAAATCATTCTGCCATTAAGGAGCTTATATTCTAACTTAATTGGAAAGAGCTCTGTATTGTAAGAAAAACTGTGATTCCATTGAGATCAAGATATATAGTGATTGTGATAAATTAACAAGCCACACAAAGTTTTAAATAGCTGATGAACCTGTATTTAATTAGTGATGTGACTAAAGGGGACAAGTAAAGAAGCCAAAAGGTTGAAAGAACTTTTTTGCACAGTTGCTAAATCTCCTTCCCTAGACATCTGCTGAATATAGCCAGGGTAAATTCTAAATCCTATAATGTGAGGTAGAAGTTATGGGATTACTGAATTTGACGAACTCAAAGATCAGAATTGTTCCATCCAGATGGCCTGCATCTGAGGATTCTTAAATGAAATGAAGTCTAGACTAGATTGGGATGTTGAATGTTTGTTCTGAGAACATTAAATCCTGGCCATTTTAATCTAGATCGTTATCGCACAGTGGTTGAGACCTCCTGAAGCACTTTAGGAATATTCATTCATTCAAGAAAGAAATACTCACTGATTGTGTAGTATATGACCAGCACAGTGCTAGGTGTTGGGGCAGACTCTGGGAACTAAAAGACATTGTAGCCCCGACTGTGATAATTGTAGGCATTATATTGTTTGATGTTATAATGATAGGAGTCCAATGTGGAATCATTTAGGCTAAGTGGTTCTAATGCCCATAAAGCATATAGGCAAAGACACATGTAGTTTGTACTTTTCCAGTGTTCTGACCTATGTTAACTCTATGTCAAGCAGGTAATGCTTGTAAATTTTGATTGGATGGAACTTTTGGCTAGCTACAGCGTCTGGGTCATTCTTCTTTTACTGTCTTAGACAGTTAACTTAGATCCTCTCCCAATTTGTGAAAACTAATCCTACCTGAGTTTCACCCAATCTTGGTAGGGTTAAGTGACCCTAAGAACTTCCCCATCTCATCTGGGTCTGATTAGGAATGCCCCCTCCCACATCTGACACCTATTACCTGCTCTCAATCAAACCCATTCTTAGGGTATGCAATTTCATCTGAAACCCAACTTTGAGAGTGTTTCCTCTCTAACAAGTCTCCCTCATCCTTGCGCCGGAGGGTGCGTCCATGGAGACCAACTTCTGTTATACTGCCATAGTATGTGTGCGTATGCTTTTATTTGCCTGCTTACTGGGTTACATAACAATAAAACTCTGTTTGTATTGGTTTCCCAAGTACCAACTGGTCTTTGCTTTAACTTTATCAGTAAATCGAAATGAAACATTGATTCTCAAGGAGTTTACAATCTAGTTAAGGAGACAAGGCACTTGTATATGTTAAAAAAAAAAATAACCTTATAAGGCAACCATACAAGAGAATGTTACAAAGCAGGCTGTGATTAGGTGTCAAGTAACAGGTGCCAAGGGCTACATTTGTTCAGTGGAAGGAGATCACTGGGATGGGATTCAGGGGAGACTACAAGAAGGAGATCTGTAACTAAAAGGAAACACAAAAACTAATCTATGCTGGGCATTTTTAAGGGAAGTAGACTCATTTTGAGTCCTAGTAGGTAGACTTACATAAGGTCATATAGGTACATAGGGGAACTGAAAATTTGAACACAGATCTTTTTCCTTCAGCATTTTTTTGGGTCTCCTTTAGCAAGGTATTGACCTGTTTTTCATGCTTTTCTTGCATCTCTCTCATTTCTTTCCCCAGTTTTTCCTCCACCTGTCTAACTTGATTTTCAAGATCCTTTTTGAGCTCTTCCATGGCCTGAGCCCATTGGATATCTATTTCAGATGTTTGGGATACAGAGGCCTTGACTCCTATGTCTTTACCTGATGGTAACCATTGATCTTCCTCATCGGAAAGGAAGGGGGGAAACATCTGGTCACCAAGAAAGTAACCTTCTATGGTCTTATTTTTTTTCCCTTTTCTGGGCTTTTTCCCAGCCAGTTACTTGGCTTCTGAGATTCCTCTCCACTCTGGCCTAGATCTGCTCAGCTAGTGCTTGGGGTCTGAGATTCAAATGCTGCTCCCCAGACTCAGGGCTTTCAGTGGCGGGCAGGCTACTATTCAGGGTAAGATTAAAATTCAGGTTCTCAGGTGGGGGCAGGGCCGCCTCCCAGGCTCAGTTCCCTCAGGGGGTTTATGCAGAGACCTTCAGTAATAGACCTGAGCTCCTGCCTGCTCCGGGAGCCTGTGGCCACCCACTGCCTCTGCTGCTGCCTCTGCCACTGCCTCCCAAGGAGGCCTGAGTTATGGAGACACTTCGCTCCCCTTCCGTCCCTGAAGCCTGCTCTGATCTGCTCCTCTTGGTGCCACGTGGCCAGGGCAAGGCTAGGCTCCACTCCTGTCCGGTGCGTGACAAAACTTTGGGATCAGTTTTTCAGGGCTCTCTGGAACAGAAATCTCCTCCCCTCCATTGCTGTGTGGCTTCCACTGCTCCAGAAGTTGTTGTGAGTTCTTTTTACAGGAAATTTATGGGCTGTGGGTTCAGAGCTAGCATATGTAAATCTTTCTACTCCACCATCTTGAATCCTCCCCCCACCTGAACACAGATCTTTTGAGGCTATTTCCACTGCACCACATTGTCTCACTCAGAGACAGCAAGGTGTAATATATAGCAGCCTGACTTTTGAAACCAAGAAGACCTGAGTTCAAGTCTTGCCTCTGACATCCTGGTTGCCTGACCTTTGGCAGCTAGTTAGCCTCTTAATCATTTAGGCATCTGTCTAAGCAGGAAAGATGATGCTAAAAAGAATTTTCTCACCTCAGAGTTTCTCATACCGAGGAAATTACAGGTCCAGTACTAGTCCTATCCATGTTTTATCCACCATTGTTGCACCTGGAAGGAGTAAAATAATGAATAGGAGAAGTGCAGACTGTAGAAATAGAGCTCTTCAATTTTGGTCACATTTACCATGGGTAAAACCTCTTAAACAAAGCCTTCCTTGCAGTTTTCTTCTCCCCTCCCTTCCCCATCAAGAAAAAATGCTTATTGTTTCCACCTCCTCATGCTGCAGGTCTGCTTATTAGCTTATCTACTGCTACCTTCTTCCTGCCCCTCCAAAACTGCATCTCCAATGCCTTATTATTAAATTGGGAGAAAAGATTTTGTAGTTAAGACTTTCTTCTCTATAGTTTAAAACTCTGATTGTTGTATCTGGGGAGGGTGGATATGGAAACTGGAAGCTAGAGGTCATCAGAGTGTCATCTTTCCCTTCCTCCACCCCCACAATCACTAAATGAAAAAGCTTGGGAAAAACCATTCTAAAATCATTGTGACTTTTGGGGTCCTCAATTGTTATCAGAATCAAGAATGCTTTTAAATACATGAAATTATCAGGAAATGAGCATCCTTTATTCTACAGATGGAATCTAATTGTGATATCATTAAGCTTGACTATAACCAACCTGGAAATTGTATTGGGAATGTCCAGATATGACAAACAGTGCTCTAAGAATGGAGCCAGAATCAGATTAAAATATAATTGGGATTTTTTAACAAAATAAATAAGAACATGATATAGCATAAGCTAAAGTTAATTTATGTTTTTCTAAGTTGATATGCAGTCTATAGGAATCTGTTTGTATTTGAGTTTGACACCACTATCCTAAACAACTTCATAATAGCTAATTGAAAGCCATCTAATTCAAAGGAAAGTTAAAACATTTTCCCCATCAATTCCTGAAGTGTTGGGGAGCCTTAGGATCAAATATGTATATAGGGGCAACATGTACTTGGCTTTGACAGTAGAAATGGTCAGAGTTCAATGATTTCCTCTCTTCCTTTTCTAGTGGCTTCAATGGAGAAACAAGTTTATTTGCATAGCCTGGAATAAGTTACCAAGGTTATGTCTTAAGATGGAAAGGTATTCAGATAATTTATTTTCAGTCTCAAAAAGGATTCACAAAGGGTGCTGACCATATGAGAGGTACACCAACTGCCCTTGGTGTGAAAAAGAGGTGAATGGAATTCAGGTATCCCAGCTCAGTCGGGTCTAAGGCTTGGGGATATTCTGTTGAGAAAAGTTAAGTCAACAAAGTTCTACAGCTGCTGAGTAGTCCTTTCAGGCTTGAGTCATTTGAGGCTATAAAGTTGACTAACAAGGCTACAAGTTTGCTGACTAGCCAAGAGTATGTTAGCCTAAGTAGCTTTGTTCTTATAGAGCGATGCCGCTTAACAAAGGAAAGAGCCCAGGCTGGTAAGTGGCAGCTATGAAAATGGAGAGCAGTTTTAGTAGCAGTAGAGAATGGAGCATAAATGGATGTCTTTGGAGGTGTTATAGGAGAAATATCTCCCCAGTGAATTCGTGTGAAAGGTAACTACTGTCAAATAAATCTATAATAGCACAGAAACTTTAGAGGTTAAAACCTAGGTTTTATTATGCTTATGCATAGCTTCAGGATTCACAAAAACCCAACTGGGGTTCAGATCAGGCTGCTTATAGAGGAAAACTATGTCAGAGAGACAGAGAAAAAAAATTCTTTTTTTTTTTGTTTTACATTTAACAATCTTTATGGTTTCTTAGTCCATAAAAGTGACACAGGCTTAGTCAAACATTCATTATGTCGTGGTATCTTCAATTAAGATTGAGCAATCTAAGTTAGAACAAATTAATAAAGAGATTAAGTTGCAGATTGAAACAGTGAGTTTGCAAAATCCTATACCTACAACACTACAAAGTTACATTTTAAAGAAGTTGCAATGGACTGATTGAGGGGAAGGTATTTATATGTCACAAAGATAACTAAAAGGTTGAGTGACAAAGGAATATTTTCAGTGATTAAATCAAGTTTAAAAGTTTTGGGAGAGTTTAAAAAAAATTGTAGATGCAATATTCCCTTCTTCCTCTTCTCTTGGTTTCTTATCTTAGGAATGTCAAAAGTCTTTCCTTAATACTGTCATTCCCTGAACCAGGTTTTAGCCACTTGACATTGATATTAACAGAAAACAGGCTATAGTTAGCCAAATGTTCCAGGAGGAACAGCATGATAAAATTCAATAAAAGGAAATAAAAAAATTCTCATAACAGAGGTGTACTTATAGTTATGGCAGCAGAGTGGTAAGCTTTGGATTAGCCATGGGGCGGAGCAGCAATGGCAAAGGAGTTACATGATCACAAGTTATCATTAGAGGTAGACCTGAGATGCAATGAGATTCAGTAGGCTCTTGTCAGACAGAACCATGAGGGCTCAGAGAAGAACGCTTCAAGTCACAATTCAAGGAATATAGAACTGAAACCTAACATTAGCCTCAGAGTATGAATAGTCTAGGGATTGGCTTAGGACATAGATCCTGAACCCTTTCCCACCATTGGATGAGTATGTAAAATATTGTAATCAATTGCACATGACTAGATAAGAAATTTATTGCTTGAATTTTCCCTCTTATTTGTGTTGCTATTTTGAACAAATTAACCATTTGGTTTTTGGTTCCTACCTGCTATATTGGCACTGGGTAGGGACTTATACCACATGTCACTTCTCCGCTAAACCAAGTTAACTCTTAGGAGTTCCAGATTGTGGCATATATGTGCCATTCATGCAAAACCTATTGGAAAGAAGCCAACTTTCTTGATGATAGACTACTAAGGGATGACACCTTAGTAATAATTGAATATATTCTTATTTTATAAATGTGAAACTTAGGTCAGAGAAATGAAATGAGTTACATGTCATTGGCTGAGCTAGAACTAGAACCCAAATCTGGATTTCAGGCTAGTATTCTTTCCTTGGAGAGGCCACGTTTTCAGATGACAAGTAAAGGCTTTTAAAAGAGTGCTTTGCTTCCTTCATATTATCAAATTACTGTTTATATTTCTCTTTATATATATGTTATATGTACATATATAATCTTTCCATATACAGTATGTATATATGTGTATATAGATCATGCTATATATTTAGAATACATGTATATGTGATATATATGCACATTTGTACGTATATATATATATATTCTAGATATATTGTATGATCTCATAAAAGAACTATGAAGTTCCAATGATAGCAAGAGAATTTCTTATATCTTTTCTTTCCATTTGTCTTAGACTTTATAGAATATAAGAACCCTAGGGCAAAACTTTCAGAGTAAAAAAAAAACCAAAACAACTTTAAAAACATTAAGCTTTTATAGTCTCAGGGGTCTTAGGAATATTTTGCGTGCTTTGGAGGTAAGTTAGATAACAGATGATGTCACTGATAAGGAAGAAGAGGTGACAATGGCTCAAACAGACTAAACTCCTCATTTCTGTTATTTGAAAATGGTGAATTCTCTGAGGAAGACAAAAATCTCATGGAATTCCTTTTCAGAATGCTAAAAATGAAAGGGAGTATAATCAAGTGGAACAGAAAGAAGTGAGATTATCTAAGAAGTCTTACACTGCATTTAAAATTATTTTTTCATTTTTTAGTCTTTTATTACTATCTGAAAGCATTTAATTTTCTGCTCTTTGGTAAGTTTGTGCAATGAACATCTTGCAAAGAAAACCTTTGTTTTTTTGAAGCAATGATTTTAATTCTTCCTTTTTAATAATTGTCCAATTATTTTCCTTGTCTTTTGGCTGAGCTTTGCAGGTTATGTTGTTTTGGGATGTCAGCTGATCCCCTTTGCTTTTATGAATATCATATTCCATTTTTCCCTTTAATTTCTTATAACTACAGTGTAATCCTGCTTTGTTCTCCTTGTAACTTTAAGGAAATTTTCCCTTGCTGCACTGCATTATATGAAATAACGGCACATCCTCATTTTGTCCAACTATCCTTACTTATCTAAAGGAAGAGAAAGCAGACTATGAAGTATGTCAAGAGCAAAAATGGTTAGTCATTAGGGCAAGACTTCCATCTAAGCTGAGATGATAATACTTGGCATGTTTTACTCAAGAAGAGAGATGTGTTCAAAGGAACTTAAATGAGATCATTAGAATTGAGAGGTAGAGAAAAAATGTGCAGCTCCCCACCCTTGCCCCCACTCTTTTAAAAGCCTTTGCTGGTCATCTAAAAATAAATGGAAGGAGAAGGAGTCAGAATATAGTCTGTGGCCAGGCTGTCACGCTGTCACAACAGTCCCTCAGTTAATTGTGTCTACCGTGCTTTCTCAAGCTCTAGATTTCATTTGGTCCACTAATAATATTTAAGGGACCTATTAGCTGCAAATGAAATGATGGTGGTGACATGAAGAACAATGAACTTTCATGTCTCAAGGACTTAACTAGCTTTCTTCTGGTGTTTGCTTCTGTATAGAATTACATAACTGGTTAGTGAATGAATGATGCTTTGGATCTTGTAATGGCCTGATCTAACTTCCTAACGGTGCTTCGTTTGCTGAAAATGAGGCTCATCCCAAACCTCACTAACTGCACAACTATCCTGCCAAGTTATTACAGCATTCCAGTTGTCATCTGGCTTGTAACGATTAGTTTTTGCCTTCTTGTTTAGTGATGGCTCAAGCATAAAATAAGTCTTCTCCTGATCCCCTGTGTCAGCACCGGCATTAAAGGTCATAAACCATCCTCTCCCAAATCTCTAAGTTTCTACTTCTTCAGAGTATTAGCTAATACAAACCTGTTTCACTGACCCATGTAATCACTATACAGACATTTTATGGTTGGTTTCCCCATTCCAGATGAAAATGATTACGAACTACAAGGGCCCTTTTTATATGACCTATTAATAGTAACTTTTTTTTTTGTCTTAGTAGGGGGAGACAGGGAAGGATGGGGAGGAGTGGGGAAGAGGTGGGCAATGAATGTTGAGCTTCCAGGGCTAAATGCCTAACAGTGGCTGGCGTCAGAAGTCACTGTGATACACATTCCAGTCCCACCACCCTTCACTTCCCTCAACCAGGGGTCCATGGTAACTAAATTGATGGTCGTCTCTCTGGGTGTCTCTGACTGCCATCTCCCACGCTGCTGTTGTGCCGCCCTGTTTTCATTGTGAAAGAATGCAGGACATTCAAGCAAATCCAAGCCCCATCCTTGAAGTCTGGGCCTCATGGGAACGTTGCACACCATCGTGATTGCTAACTGTTAACTTTCATACCTTGGACTGTTTGTCTTGGCAGCTCCTCCTGTTTTGCTAGCCGGACAGAAACAGGCAAAGGCAGTCTCCCCTTCACACACGAGAATCGTCACATCTATCATGAGTTTGCCAGCAGGAACACTGAACTGATGACTCTCTGCAGGGCCAAATGTCCTCCACTTCTTCCTTACCCTCATTTTTGATCTTTTGGGGGGATGCCAAAAATGGATTTTGCTCAAAATCTCTTGGACCAACTTTGAAACCCAAAATATGGGGGCAGTCAAGGGGAGTTTGAGTTAGCAGTAGGAGAATGTGTGGGTGGGTGAGAGTAGATGATGACTGGATCTGAAAGGGTAGCCCCAGCAGTATTGCCCTGATGTCTGCTCCTTTGGTCATCCCTCATGTGCTGGAGAGCCTTGCGTATTGTTCACAGCATGAAAAATGCCTGTGTGGGAGACTGTGTGTTTTTCCACTTGTACATCTGGTGTGCCACTAAGACACTGAGTCAAGAGGTCAGAAGCATAAGCCCTAGCAAGCCATTTTTCATCGTTTCAGATCTGGCAGCTCATCAAAATTGGCCCAACGCCATCCAACACTGAGGGGAAGTGGAGACTGAACACAGGAGTCTCTCTGCCCTTGGGGGTAAAATTGATACCAGACTCTAGGGTTTGAATGATGGGACACAGTAAGAGTATAGACGAACTGTTAGAACTTTGGACAGGGAGTCGACAGATATATTAGTAAAACACCAGACAGGATTCACCAAATGTTGCCTCATTTGAGGAAAAGAGACATATTTTAAATATATTTGAGCTAAGGCTGACCATTACATTTCAGTGATGCAGAGCATAAGAATATGGTCAGTTTGGTTCTATTAAAAGGACTGTTTTGTTAATGTTTCTGATTTTGCCTTTGTCACTGAGTGTAGAATGTAAATTGAACAGAATAATATCCATGGATGGAGAATAATCTCCCCTAGGAGGCAGCGTATCACGGCAGCATGATGGAACCAAGATGATGGGTTCGAATCCTACCTGAGATATTTACTAGCTGTGTAATTCTGGATAACCATTTACCTTCTCTGTATCCCAGTTTTCTCATCTGGAAAATGAGGGGGCTGGACCTTATGGCCTCTGTCATTCCTTCTAGAACTATAGGTATGATCCTTTGAGGTTGAGTTTTGTTCTCTTGACTCAAGTAGTTGAGAGTTTACCATAGAGAGAGATAGGCATGTCAGGGTAGTAGAATTAGGAAATCTTGGTATTATCCTAATATCAGCATTAATTATAGCTCTTTCAGTTGATTTAAAGGCTTTAGCAAAAGGCCCCCAACTGGATATTTGTAGGATAATAGGATTGCTGGTTTAGAGCTGGAAGGAACCTTGAAGGTCATCTATTCAAACTCTTCATTTTATAGACAAGGAAACTAAAGCCAAGAGAGATGAAGTAGTTTTCCCAGTGTCACACAGGTATTAAAGAGTCAGACCTAGGACATGAACCCAAGTCCCCTGACTCCAATATTTCCACTACAGCATGGTGCCTCAAAAGAAGGTCAAATCAACAACTATGTAAAGCCCTCTGCCTGGTGGTGTTTGGGGAAGAAGCATAAGACATGATCCATTCTTTCTTTTCCCTTTATTTTAAAAGTCCTTCACAATCTAGCCTCAACTTGACTTTCCAGCCCTCTTACTCCTCATCCACCCATCATGGTCAAGACAAACTGGCCCTTCTCCCTGTCCTTCACACATGATACTCTGTTGCATTTCTCCAGGCAGTGGAAGTTGTACTGTGGATAGAGCGCTGATCTGGAGTCAAGAGGACCTCAGTTCTAAGTTGATCTCAGATATTTCTTGGTTGTTTGATCCTGGTCATGTCATTGAACTATCTGTCTACCTCACTGTCCTCAACTGTAAAATGGGGATAACAATAGTACCTACATCACAGGGTTGTTGTGAAGCTCAAATGAGATGGTATTTATAAAGTACCTAGCACATAGTAGGCACTTTAAAAATGCTTATTCCCAGTTTTCAGATGAAGAAATTAAAGCTGTCAATAGTCATATAAAAATACATCACTTCTAAATCACTGTTGATTAGAGAGATGCAAATCAAAACCACTTTGAGGTGCCACATCATATATATCAGATTGGCTAACATGATAAAACAGGAAAATGATAAATGTTGGAGAAGATGTGAGAGAATTGGAACAGTAATTCACTGTTGATGGAGCTGTGAGCTGATCCAACCATTCTGGAGAGCAATTTGGAACTATGCCCAAAGGACTACAAAATGTGCATACGCTTTGACTTAGCAATATTGCTTCTAGGCCTGTACCCCAAAGAGACCATAAAAATGAGAAAAATACCCACATGTACAAAAATATTTATAGCAGCTTTTTTTTGTGATGGCCATGAACTGAAAGAGAGGATGCCCATCAATTGGGGAATGACTAAACAAGTTATGGTATATGTATTGTAATGGAATACTTTGTGCTATAAGAAATGATAAACAGTCAGACTTGAGAAAAATCTGGAAAGATTTATATGAACTGATGCTGAGTGAAAGTAGCAGAACCAGGAGAACACTGTACACAGCAACAGCCACAGTGTGCAATGATTGACTTTGATAGATTTAGCTTTTCTCAGCAATGCAGGGAACATAAGACAACCCTGAAAGACTCATGATGGAAAATGCTATCTAATTCTAGAGAAAGAACTATGGAGTCAGAACACAGAATGAAGTTGACTATTTTCTCTTTTGTTACGTTTTGTTATGTTTTTCTCATGAATTTATTTTAATTCTATGCAACCTGATGAATGTGAAAACGTGTTTAAGAAGAATGTATGTGTAGAGTCCATATAAGATTGTATGCTGTCTTGAGGAGGGAGCGGGGAGGGATGAGGAGAAAATTTAAAATTTATGGAAGTGATTGTTGAAAACTGAAAACAAATAAATTAATAAATTTGGGGAAAAATATACTTGTTCTCCTCCACCTCCCTCCATTTTCAACAGTAATATCCTTGTCTGGAATGTTCTCCCCTTCACCTCTGCCTCACCGAATCTCCATCAAGACTCAAGTCAAACACTACCAGAACCTTTCCTGACTTTCCCCCTCCCCAACTGCTAGTACTTTATGTCTCTACTCTTTGTATAGTTTGTTTTTGTTTTGTGTCTATTCATTCTGCACATAAGTATATATAGTATCTCCCAACAGAATGAGAGATCCTTGACAGCATGGATTTTTATCATTTGTCATACACACACATACACACACATGTATGTGTGCATATACATATATGTATAAATAGATAAGTGCATATATATATATATATATATATATATACACACGTGTGTGTGTCTGTGTGGTTCAGATTAGAGTGGGATAGTCCATTTGTGAGATATAGAGAATATCATAAACAAAAACATGGAGGTAAATGTGTAGGGTATATACTAGGTATGGGGGATCAAATTTTTGGAAGGATGGTGATAAGCTCAAGAGTGTCTACTGATGAGTAACTAGAATAAAGAAGGGTCTAAGGTTCATGAGAATCAGTTGGGGGAACTGAAAACAAATCTATAGAAAAAGAAGACTTGGGTATGACCCATTGTAGATGTTTTTAAGTATTTTGCAAACTATCATAAGGAAGAAGCATTAGACACATTTTTCTTGGTTCCATAGTGGAGACCTAGGAGAGCTAGACGAAAGTTGCAGAGAGGTAGGTTTAGGCTACATCTAAGGAAAAAATCATCCTTACAATAAGTATTACAGAATCTCTGACTGAAAAGGGACCTCAGAGTTCGTCTAGGGGCCATTCTTTACTCAAAAAGGAATCCATTCTAGTGCTATCCAAAAGAGAAACAAGCTGCCTCAGAAGCTGGTGGACTTCCTTTCACCTGGAATTTTTAAATGAAATGTAGATGGGAATATTACAAAAGGGATTCCTACTCAACCCTGGGCTGGACTAGATTACCTCCAAGGACCTTCCCATAGATTCTATGAATCTGAATGACAAGCTATAGAATAGATGGCAATGGGTAATTATTAAAGGATTTTGAGCATAGGTCAGAAGAACTATGCAAATATTTAAGTTTTTAATTTTTCAATTGGGGGAGATGTTCTGTGATTGACAAGGTTGTATTGGGGCTATTATGTTTGTTAGATGACTATTTTTAAGGAGTTGTTTGGATTATAGAGAAGCAATTAAAATGAAAAGCTGCCATTTCTCAAGTGGTTGCCATATGGTCATTTCGGGGTTATAAGCAACATGAAAAGACATGGGCATAGGTCATGTTGCCATGAAATTTCTTCTGATTCAAACCATTCTGACCTGTCCACACTTTGGATTAGCAGAGAATTTCTCTTTGCTGTGCTCATCCTCATTCCATTTAATAAACATTTGAGTATCCACTATCAGCACGATCATTTTCTAGGCACTGTGGGAAACAGCCCTGTCCTAAAGTTGATTATTGTTCAAGATAATAAAAATAACTGATATTTACCCAGCACCTGAGGGTTTATAGTTTTCCTTATAACAACCCTATGATAACCCTCCCCCTTACCTTTTTAAAGATGAGGAAATTGAAACTCAGTGGGTTTGGGTGACTGGTCTTATAGCTACTCCTTCAGAATCAGGCTATGGACTAGAGATCTAGTATTCTTTGAAAGATAAGACCCACAAATGACTTTAACAGAAGGTAGAGTGAGAGAGTGAACAAGTTAAAATGAAACACAATGCTATAGTGGTTCACAATAAAACAAAATTAAAAACTTACACAAGCTTTAAGGCTTGCAAAGTGTTTTTGTTTTGTTTTACAAAGTTTATCTCATTTTTTTCTCCACAACAACCCTGTGAGGTGAGTACTCTTATTTTCCCAATTTGTCAGATGAAAAACTGATGCAGGGGAGGATGTGACTTGCTCTAGTCACACAGCTAGTAAATAACCAAGGCTGACTTTGAATTCAAGCTTTCCTGACTCTAGGTCCACTGTACCACCTACCTGCCTGATAGTCATATGTTCTTGTTGGGCTCAGGAAAAACTGCAATAAGTTCCTCTAATATATAGGGAATTTTTCCCCCCTATTCAGGCAGGACAACTGACTTTCTTGTCATCAAAGCAAAAAACAAACCCTTTTCTGGTCAAATTATCTTGTCCTTTCTCAAGTGGGGCCACCAGCATTTCACCCCACTTCTTTAAGCCACCACTTTTAAATGATAGACTTTGATTGGGGCATCTCTCTTCTTTTCCATAAAGAGGAAAACGTTGCAACTCTGGCAATGTAGTTACTAGCAACAAGAAAAATGGGCTCCTCCTTCTGGATCCTCAGCTGAATTTATAGGAGCCTGGAGTTTTCTGTTCACCCTGGTGTTTTACTAATGTTATTTGGTGATACTTGATAGCTCTAGTTTAACGTTTTACAAAGACTGTCAACCCTTTATTTATATCTTGACCCCAACAGCCAAAAACAGTGTTTTAAATACTTTAAGGGTAGTGTGTGTGTGTGTGTGTGTGTGTGTGTGTGTGTGCTGAAAGGAAAAAAATTGACAATGAATCAGGAAATTGACAGTTACTATGCCTGCATACCAACACATCATTTTTTAATGACACCGTTTAAGATGTAGATTAGGCAGCACAACTTTAAACAATATGAGGGTGGGCTGAGCTGAGAGGGTAAGAAAGTTTTATGTCACAGCCAGGTCTGGCAGAAGGCACTGGGAGCCCCTGAGTGAGCTACAGCTTCTTTGAAAGTCATGGGACGGTCAGGGCAGTCATACTGTCTCATTTCATCAAAAAGAACTCAAAACTTGCCCAGTCTACTCAGTCAGCAACCCATCTTGGCCCATGACCAACTTTTGTAGTCGTTCTCATCTAGCTCCTCTGTGGTGTTGACCTGGGCTGACTTTCATTCCATTTCACCCTCTTGTCTGTCCCATTGGGCTTAGTCATTTTGATTGACTTGGCTCAGAATGTTTTCTAAAGTATGCTTCTGTCATCCCTTTCGCTCTAATTTCTTATATCTTCTTTGTCTTCCCTATACTCAGGCAGACCTCCCTGAGCAGCAGCATCGACAAGCTGGTAAATGTCTCCATAGACAAGACAGTACTATCCAATAGGTTATATTCTTCATCTGAATGTCCCACATTGATGATAGTGATCCTACTCATTCTGAACTCAGCTACCCTCTGCCCTTCTAATCTTCAACTATGAGCTCTTTCCTCTCTCTTTCCTCTGGCTAGGCCCCATTTTGGGAAAATAGTGAAAGTAAAAAGTCTTTAAGACATCTTTTCATTCCCTGGGCATCTAGTGCCTTCGTGATGTCCCTTGTCCTTAGGAAAAGTCACTGTGGTGGCCCACTGGCACACAGGTAATGCCCTATGCTCAGAATTGTTTCTCCCTCAGCCATTTCATATGGGCTCTGGGCAGTTCTCACCATTTGCATAAGAATAATGTTACTATGTAGTACACTTGAATCATGAAGACACCAGTTTTTCTATTTTTTTCCCTACTTAATCTGTTATCCCTAGATTGAGAATTACTCAGCCTAGATAAACTAATGGTCAATTGATTTAAGATACTCACCATGTGTGTTCCCAAGTTGGGGGTGAGGAAAAATAATTTTTACCTTGGGAGATTGTATGTGCTAAATTTGATGCTATGTGTGTTTTCCATATTTTGATAAGTACTATTTTTTTAAGGCTTTTTACTTCAAGTCATTGCTTTATTATGATGCAAAGTCTAAATTAATATTAATGGATAGCTCTTAGAGGAGGGAATTTCCCATGATATGGGAACTATATCAGTGTAGATTACCTTGAATATGGGCCTCGAGTTAAGTCTAAGGGAGTAATAGAAAAAAAAAGATTGCCTACAAATCCCTGAAGAATACCATTTAATATTTGTTTATAACTTGTGATCCTGACAAAGTTGAAAAATGTTTGCAACCCTGATATGTCCCCAGAGTTCAAGTGAAATTCTCTTTCTACAAAATCTGTTCCTGATAAGTTCAATTTAACTGGATTCAGTCATCATTTATTAAGTGCCTAGTATAGGCTAGGTACTGGAGATACAGACTTGTATCTCCTTGCTCTTAAGGAGATTACATTCTACTAGTGGTGACATGACACATGTGTAATAATAACTGACATTTACAGATTTCTATAAGGTTGGTAAAATGCTTTATCAGCATTATTTCTTAATTCCCCCAAACACTCTATGAACTAAGTATTGCAAGTATTCTTATCTTCATTTTATAGATGAGAAAAGTGAGACTAAGAGAGAATAAATTACTTGCCCTACGTCACATACCTAGCACTTTTCACAGATCAATTTGAACACAGGTATCTCCTGACTCCAGGTCTATCACTCTATCCACTATCTCCACATTACCACACTTCAATATAAATACAGTATGAAAAAGGATGGGAGGTGGAACCAAGATGGTGGAGGAAAGGTTGGGACTTAGTTGAGCTCTCCCACTCTCTCCTCCAAATACCTCTAAATAAAATTCTAGAGCAGCAGAACCCATAAAAAGGAGTGAAACACATTTCCAGCCCAAGACAACTTAGAAGGTCTTCAGGAAACACCTGTTGCCCCAGGCTGAGAGAGGAGCTTGGTACAGCACAGGCAGTGCCAGAGCAGACTGGACTCTAGTAAACCAGGAGCAGGCCTTGGGAGTGACTGGATCAGGAGCAGCAGCAGGGGCAATGGCTGTTTGCAGATCTCTCAGACCACAGATGGTAAGGGGATCGAACAACTGCTCAGAAGAAGAGTACAGGGGTCTTTTTGCTAGCACTGAGACAAGACTCTCAGGTTTTGCCCATACTCATATGCAGGTCATTTCTGTCTGGCAGTCCCAGGGCAAAGAGGATCACTAGCATATCAGAGCATGTGACCACAGTGCAGGGGGAATCCTCTTTACAGTTCAAGGGAAGAAAAGAGGGCTTGTAGTCATTCACAGACCAGAGCACAGGCCAGGAGAGTAGTAAAAACCTCTCCTTAGATCACCTTGGAAGAACTGAAAACTTACAGATCCCTAGAGGTATCTCTGAAAACAGCTGCAAAAACCCCTAAAGCTTGAAAAAGTGCACTTTCCACCCTGGAAGCAGGGCCCTAATTTAACAGAGAGTAAAAAGTCAAATAATAGGCTGGGAAAATGAACAAATAACAGAAAAAAATTCTTAATGTAGAAAGTTACTATGGTGACAAGGAAGATCCCAGAAGAAGGCAACAAAGTCAAAGCTACATCCAAAGCCTCCAAGAAAAATATCGGTTTCAGGCCATGAAAGAGCTGAAAAGGATTTTGAAAATCAAGTAAGAGGGGTAGATAAAAAATTGGGGGAAAAAACGAGTGATGCAAGAAAATATTGAAAAATGAGTCCATAGCTTGGTAAAGAAGATACATAAAAATACTAAAGAAAACAACACCTTAATGGTAAAAAGCTCACTGAAGAAAATAATTCCTTAAAATTTGGAATGGAGGAAATGGCAGTGAATGACTTTATAAGAAATCAAGAAACAATAGAGCAAAACCAAAAGAATGAAAAAAATAGAAGATAATGTGAGATATTTCTCATTGGAAGAACTGTCCTGGAAAGTAGATCTAGGAAAGATAATTTTAAAATTATTGGACTATCTGAAAGCCAAAAAACAGCCTAGACATTATCTTTCAAGAAATTATATAGGAAAACTATCTGATAGTCTAGAAACAGAGAGTAAAATAGAAATTGAAAGAATCTGACTCTCACCTTCCAAAAGAGATCCCAAAATAAAAACTACTAGGAATATTATAGCCAAATTCCAGAGTTTGTGGGTTAAAGAGAAAATATTGTAAGCAGTCAGAAAGAAACAATTAAGGTATTATGTAACAACACAAAATTTATCAGTATTTACATTAAAAGACTGGAGGGATTGGAATACGATACTTCAGAGGGCAAAGGAGTTAGGATTACAACCAAGAATCACCTACCCAGTTATACCCATATATCTATAAGCCTAATACTTCAGGAGAAAAAAGTGGATATTCAATGAGGACTTTCAAGCATTCTTGAAAAGATCAGAGCTAAATAGAAAATTTGACTTTCAAATGTAAGACTCAAGAGAAACATAGAAGGGTAAACAGGAAAGGAAAATCATAAGGGACTTAGTAAGGTTAAGCTGTTTACATTCCTACATGTTTTTACATTCCTGCATGGAAAGATGAGATTTGTAACTCCTAAGACCTTTCTCATTATTAGGGTAATTAGAAGGAGTATACATAGACAAAGGACACAGGTATGAGTTGAATACGAAAGGATGACAACTAAAAAATAAAATTAAGGGGTGAGAGAAATGTACTGAGAAAAAGGGAGAAGGAGAGGTAGAATGGGGTAAATTATCTCACATAAAAGAGGCAAGAAAAAGCTTTTACATTGGAGAGGAAGAGAGGGGAGGTAATGGGGAGTGAGTGAACTCTCATCAGAATCGTCTCAAAGAAGGAATAACATACGCACTCAATTTAGTACGGAAATTATAGAAATCTACCTTATCCTACAGGAAAGTAGGAGAGGAAGAACATGTAAGGGAGGGCAGATTGGGGGGAGTAGTCAGAAGTAAAACACTTTTGAGGAAGGACAGGGTGAAAGGAAATAGAAAATAGAATAAATGGTGGGGGGAATAGGATGAAGGGAAATACAGTTAGCAATAGTAACCATGAAAAAAATTTGAAGCAAGCTTCTCTGATAAAGGCCTCATTTCTCAAACTTATAGAGAGCTAAGTCAAATTTATAAAAATAAATGCCATTCCCTAAATTGACAAATGATAAAAAAGATATGATCAGTTTTTAGATGAAGTAATCAAAACTGTCTATAGTCATATGAAAAAATACTCTAACTCACTATTGATTGGAGAAATGCAAATTGAAACAATTCTGAGGCACTACTTCATACCCATTAGATTGACTAAGAGAACAGAAAAGGTAAATGATAAATGTGGGAGGGGGTGTGGGGAAAATGAGACGTTGATTGTGGAGTTGTGAACTGATTTAACCATTCTGTAGAGCAATTTGGAACTACACCCAATGGACTATAAAACTATGCATACCTTTGACCTAGCAATACTACTGTATTGTCTTGTATTGGTCTATCACAAAGGAGAAAAAAAACAAAACAAAAAGGATAACCCATATATATGTACAAAAATATTCATGGCAATTGTTTTCTAGGGGCAAAGAATTAGAAATTGAGAGATTGCCCATCAATTGGGGAATGGCTGAACAAGTTGTGGTATGTGATTATGACAGAATACTAATGTGCTATAAGAAATGATGAGCAGGGTGCTCTCAGAAAAACCTGGAAGGACTTACATGGGCTGATGCAAAGTGAAATGTACTGTGTGTAAAGTAACATTGTAAGATAATTCGCTGTGAATAACTTAGTTCTATCTTTTTGCCTGTGCCTTTTTACTGTCCTTCAACTAAAACAGAACCATCGCAGAATTTCAGAGCTGGAAGGGACATAAAAGTCTCAACAATCATATGTTTCAGTTCCTTCAGGAACCTGGAATATAGAAGATGTAGTGTAGTGGGAGTGGGGAGTAGGGCGCTGGGGGGTGGGAAGCAAATGGTTGTGATTCAAAAGATCCAAGTTCAATTCCCGACTCTGCTAATCCTTTTTGTGTGACATTGGACAAATCATTTAACTTGACTTATATTCTTTATTTTTAAAGGGAGGGGCCTTTAACCAGATGGCAGCTAGGTGCTTTTTATTTAAGTCCCTTCCTATCTTAGATTCCAATTTTCTATCAGTTACTACTGTTCTGCACTTAATAGCTTAATAATCATTTCCAGAGAAAACAAATGGAAAATAAGAGGTCAGTCATTCTGTCATCTCTCTGTAACCTTTCATCAGAATCTAACACTGCATCAGAGTCTCCATGGAGATGAAGACACTTTTTTGCAAAATTCCACTCGCTGCTGACATGAGGCTGGAGGTATGAGAGATTTTTTTTTTTTTGGCAAGGAATTTGGGAAAGGAAGGGAGAAGCTAGGTCACTGATGAAGAGTCATGGTTTCCTCCATTTTGACTCCGTGTGGACTTGGAAAGTTTAGAGTTTGTGCTTTTCCCCACAAGGGCTCTGACAGTTGTTGGAACAGTGGATGGGTCCTCAATACACTGAGAACTGATTGAAGATAAAACAATAATTGGGTGAAATTAACGCTGTCCTTTTCTTCCCTGACAGTTAGTTGGCAAGGATGTTATTCTTCTCCCTGAAATATATTCCAAAATTAATGTGCCCTTCACCTTAGGAGATGGAAAGAGACAACACTGGAGGTTCTTTCTCTTGTTGCAGTCAAAAGCATTTGCATCAGTTGTTATTAAAATGATAGATGCAGCCCTTTTTCACCACTTTTTCCACCATGTATTTGTCACTACATGGTCTATAAGGTAAAGATATTAGCAGCAACTGTCCTTGTCTCACGTTTAATGTCGGCTGTGGTGATAGAAGTTGGACAGTTTTGGATAGGTACAGGATACAAGTGATAGATCTGTTGTGATAAGGCACAAAATAGAGAAGCTGCTGAGTAATAACTGTCTTGCCCCGTAAGGGAAGTTAAAAATCTCTGCTGAAGGTTTTCTTTGCCAACTCAAGGTGATAATGAGAATATGTATAGAGATATTAGGAATCTACAAAGAGTCAAAGGAAATTCCTCTAGACAGGCAGAGAATGTGTTTAGTGTACATGAGGGTGGCATTTGTGGAATTCTTTATTCAGGGCACATCCAGGTTTTCTTTCTCTTGCCTTTTATTTACTTTTCCAATACATGAGGAGATATTATCCCTATTCAAACTACTATTGGAGACCTTCTCTTAACTTTCCTTCTGTGGGGGGGAAATAACCCCTTCCTCTTTTACCTTACTGTGTGCAATAACCTTATTATATATTCATTTTCTCTTACCACTTTCCCATCCAGTTAAGCAAGGCCCATACGCTTTTTTTTGATTCTTTTCTGTTCCCTAGTATAGCTAATAAACAAACAAAAAAACCCTTCCTTTTTAATTTCCTTTATTTTATTCACTAACCTCAACTCATTCTTAGTTTCACTACTCTTGGAGTTTATTCTTAAAAGACCATGCCATGTTTTTTTTGTATTTGTCCTCTATCACTGACCTTTGCTTCCATCTTCCATGTGGTTTTTTGTTTTGTTTTTATTTATTTTTTATTTTCAGAGGGGGGGAAGGCAAGGCAATTGGGGTTAAATGACTTGCCCAAGGTCACACAGCCAGCAAGTGTCGATTGTCTGAGGTTGAATTTGAACTCATTGGTTTTGTTTTTAAAGTTAATGCACTCTGGTGCACTCGCCTGGGTCTCCCTTTATGGATTCATCAGATTGTTTCTCTTTGGATCCTTGGAATTTCAGTCTTGAGAATTTTACATGGCCTTTCCTGGGATGACTTTCCCTGGAGACCTGTAGACTTTTAGGTCATGGGATCCTACCTATCTTTTCTTTGAGCCCTTTGAAATTTGCTCTCCCAAGATCCTGGGTGTATGTCAGACTAAGCCTGATTCTGCTCTATTGTATAAGGAATTCTGAGATGAAATGGTAATTTCCCAACAAATTTCCTATCATTTCTATTTCAATAAGCAATTACTTCTTATTGGTGAAAATCAGGTCCAGGATTAGAATTTAAAATGATTGTCTCTCAATCCAGCATTCTCTGTTAAATCATTCATCATTCCTCATCTTTCTCAATAAGCATTATCATATTTTTCACATAATGCATATTTGAAAAGCATTTAAAGTTATTTGGAAGGTACTTCAAAATATGATTTATTGTACTTGGTTGGTAAAATGGATTTCATAGGTCGCTGGATACAGTATAGCTATGATGCAATAAACACTAGATGTGACTAATCTTGAAAGCATGACTTAGTGGATAAAATATAACTAGTATGCAGGAGTCAATGCTTCTGAGTTCTATTTCTTATTTAAAAATGACTTATTTAAACAACATTAATCACCAATATCAAATTAACTTTTTTACATTTAAGGAAATGAAATTTAACCTGTTAGATGTCAAAATAACTTTTCAGTCACTTCCTCTGAGAATTCTTTGTCCATTTATTCCCATTCCTCTTTTCTTTATAGGGGAACAAGCATTCATTAAGTACCTAGAGTTTTACAGGTAATATTTCATTTGAACCTCACAATGACACTGGAAAGTAAATGCTGTTATTATCTTCTGTTTACAGCTAAGGAAACTGAGGCAGGCAAATGTCTGTTGACTTGTCCATGCTCAGAAACCCAGTAATGGTCTGAGATTGGATTTGAGCTAAGGTCTTTCCAACTCTAGGCTCAGTACTTAATCCATTGTGCTAACTATCTGTCTCAGATATTATAGTCCATGTATATACATTTAAAAAGATCATAGATCTAGAGATGGAAGGAATCTTCAGGGTCACCTTGTTTAACTCTCTCCATTTTATAGTTAAGAATATTGGACCCCAGAAAAGCTAAGTGACTTGTCCAAGGTCCAACAGGTATATGTGGCAAACCAGGATTTGCACTCAGGTCCCCTGACTCCAAATTTATTACTCTCTATGTCATTCTTTTATCTTTTGCTTTTTTCACTGATTATTTCATAAAAGTTTCTCCATATTTCTTTATATTCCTCATATACTTAATTGCATTGGAGTACCTCATTACATAAGTATACCACAATTTATCTCATCATTCCCTCTTGTTGAGTATTTATTTGGCTTCTAGTTTTCATAATTACCAAGGATGCTGCTATTAACATCTTTGAACAAATGTATTCCCAATGCCTGCCTCTACTGCTCATCATCCCATGGAAGGAAGGTAGTAAAAAAGGAAGGGCAGGAGAGGGGAGGAAGCATTTATTAAACGCCTGCTGTATTCCAGGCACTGTGCTAATGGGCTTTCAAGTATTATCTCATTTGATCCTCTAACAGCCCTGGGGGGAGGTTCTGTTATTACTTCCATTCTCCAGATACAGTGACTTGTTTCAAGTCATAGAACTATTAAATGTCTGTGGTCAGATTTGAATGCAGGTCCGCTCGACTCCAGGACCAAAACGCTATCCACCTGACCATCTAGCTGCCTCCAAACAAGGTACTGAGTTTCTCCCATGTCTTAGCAAGAGAGCATGATCAATCACTCAATCAATTAATCAACATTTATTAAGAATGTACTATGTGATTCCTATGGATAATAGCTGGGGAAGGAAAGCATGTAAGGGTAGCCTTTTTGCTGAACTGAGGGAAGTGCCTACTACGTGACGAGTGTACTACTTTGGCCCACTGTGTTAAGTGTTGGGAATACAAAAAAAAAAAAGGTAAAAAACAGTCCCTGCCCTCAAGAAGTTTATAATCTAATGAGGATCTTACCATCTAATATATTCATCATGTATTCTGACTCTAATGCTTAATTTCTGCGTTTCAAGAAAATTCAAGTCAGGAAAGGACAATGGAACCCCCTTAGAATCCTGAGTTCAGGAGACAGGACCAGTCTCTGATTCGCAATTATACTTTTGTAATAGGCTGATCTTATGAGCTTTGAGGACAATTGAGCCACAGTACATACAAACCCATAACAAACTATAACCTAATGGGATCCAATGAGTTCCTTCAATGCAAACTAATTACTACAATCTACCAAGCCCAACTCTCTCCCCTCCGGGAGTACCATTAACAGGATCTTCCTAAACAGATTAGAGCCTTGAGGCTATTTCTTATTAGGTGGTAGAGCCAGAAGAAATGACCCTATGAGCTCCCTTTCAAGAATTTTATATAGATGTGATTAGGTTACAGTTGAATGAATAAGTCAGTCAACAAACATTTCTTAAGTGCTTACTAAGTGTCAAATAAGAGTATCAGTCTCTGGGGATACACACACAAAAAATGAAACAACTGCTGCCCTCAAGCAGATTACATTGTATAGGAGGAGACAAAGTACATATACGCATAAAAACACATCCAACAGTTACAAGGTGATCTCAGGGTGGTGCATGTTTGATTTCAGAAAGAATGTAAGGGATGGTCCTTGAATTGAGCACTGAGGGAAGCTAGGGGTTCTGAGAGTCAGAATATTAAAGGCAGACAGCAAGGGGAAAATAAGTCACAGAAGGGCAGACCGAAGAGTGTTCTGGTGGTAGTATGCACGCAGCTGAGTTTGCAGCGTCACACTAGAAGACCCATATACTGGCCTATCCACATGCTCTATGATCTTTCTTTTCTCTCCCTTCCTTTCTTTCTCCCCCTTCCTCTCCAAATCACTCCTCCCCTATCTCTTGTCACTGTCTAGCAGTCAACAGCCAGCAACTTAGGGCCCCCCAAGAATAAACCCTAAAATGTTTACTCCAGTTTGCCAATCCCTAGAGATCTCTGTCCAACACTAGTTTCGAGGCCTCTTGTTTGACTCTTTGTTATTGCTGAGTCATTCTTCAGTCTTTTCTGACTCCTCATGACCCTATTTGGGGGTTTTCTGGGCAAAGATACTGGAGTGACTTATCTTTTCCTTTTCTAGCTCATTTTGCCGATGAGGAAACTGAGGCAAACAAGACTAAGTGACTTGCTTAGGGTCATGCAGCTAGTCAATGTCTGAGGCCAGATTTGAACCCAGGAAGATGAGTCTTCTTGACTTCAGGTCTGGCATTCTATCTACAGTAGAACTTAGCTGTCTCTTACCAGGAAGTTTTGGACCAGTTTTTTTTTTCTCTTTTCATTTCTATTTGCCTTAATGAACAAAAATACCCCCAAAACACTCAAAATAGATGATGTCCTTATGACCTGCAGAGTTGTAACTCAAATGAGTATTGGATTCAATGCGAGCAATCAATTATATCTACTGAATAACCAGAAAATTCTTCACTGTGGGAATGTTGACTTCCCAGGTAGAGAGAGATGGGGAAAAAAAAAGAAATCTATGATGCCTTTCAGCTCATTGTAGTTTGATAAGAGGAAGTGTTTCAAATCTTTTCAAGAGAGGAAGTACCGATCCCAAACATAACTTTGTACACCTATACTAGCACACTCAGCAACCAGCAAGCTTCCTTTGAATGGTGTTATCTGAGCCAGAGTGATGAGATTCCCCAGAGATTCTAAAGTCATGCTCTCTTGGCTTCTTTCCTTGACACTGTTCAAAAAAAAAGATCTATCAGAGCCCCTCAAGGATCTCCATTATAGGGAATAAGGCCTCAGACATGGAACAGAGGATCCAAAATGCAGAGGTTTGAGCACTGAATCTAGTGGCAAGGCACAGAGCACAAGGATGATGTAGTAGTGACCTGAATACATGTTCAACACGTATGAGGAGAGTCTGGGCTTGAATCCTACCTATGACTTATACTGGCTGCATGACCAGGAATAATTCATTAATCTTTTCAGTGCCACAAGGAGACTCTCTAAGATGATATAAGAAATTCCCAATCTAGATTGGGAGGAGGAGGTCTCTACATCGATTAAACTACAGTTCCAGACCTCATCATCACAAAAATATTGATGTATTCATATTTACAGGGCAGCCAGATGGCTCATTGAATAGAAAGTTGAGACTGGAGTCAGGAAGACCTGATTTGAAATCTGACTACAGATATTTTCTAGCTGTGTGGTCCTGGGCAAGTCATTTACTCCTGTTTGCTTTACATCCTCATCTGTAAAATAAGCTACAGAAGAAAATGACAAACCGCTCCAGTGTCTTTGCCAAGAAAATTCCCAAGTGAGATCACAAAGAATTGGACATGACTGAAAACATGCAATCCATACCTATACATATAGAGCATACACACACATATATATGCATATGTATATATAATACACGTGTATCTATCTGTATATGATCTATGCCTATATATCATATAAAATACATGTATATTTATCTCTATCTTTATCATCTCTCTATCTATGAGAAGCTCTCTCTCTCTCTTTCTCTATTTATCTCTCTATCTATCAATCACAGTGAACAGAGAACTAGCCTCAGAACCAAGAAGATACAAGTTCAAGTCTCTCCTTTGACACATTCTGGACAAGTCACTTAACCTTTGAGGACCTGAGGTGACTCTCTAAGACTGACCTGAATTACTAGAAGGAATTTCCTTTTCTGGGATTTTGTTATACTAATGAAATTACAGCTCTCGACCTTACCTCTATGTGTGTGTGTGTGTGTGTGTGTGTGTGTGCATACACATTTTACATAAACACATATGTATATATACACACATAAATGTTTATGCATACATCTATGTGTTTATTTGAGGATAGAGGGCTGACCTCTGGGTTCTAATACTCCTGACACATACTGACTGTGTGACCCTGGGCAAGTCAGTGTCCCATAAAAATCACAAGCACTATAAGTTTCAGAACAGCTGCTGATCACTGTTGGTAGAAGGAGTTTCCTCACTAGGAGTTCTTACATCAATGAATTCATAGGTCTGGACCAAAAAAAAATTGCATATGCACATATGCATATATAGTCTATATTTGCACCAAGAAGCAACATAAAACAACCGATAGAATACTGGAGATTGTGTCAGTAAGACCTAGATTCAAATCCTGCCTCGGAAAGTTTTTAACTGCATCACCCTAGGCAATCGATATCTCAGTGTCAGTTTACTCCTCTGCAAAATGGGAATAATGATATCTGTAGTGTCTGCCTTCCAGGATTGTGGCATATGGTGTAATGCATTCAAAGTGTGTTTTAAACTTTATAACCATGTAAACAACAGTTATCATCACAGTGCTTTTTGATCAAATGAGATTGTATTTGTAAAGTGCTTAGCAAAGTGCGTGGCACATAGTAGGGACCATATGCATACTTATTTCCTTCCCCCTTTCTCTTTTTTAGTTACCAAATATAATCTCATTTTATAACTCTGTGAAGTAGGCATTTTCCTCAATTTTAGGCAAATATTTTCCCAGTTTTAGAGAAGAGCAATGTGTGATTCAGAGCATTTAAGGGGCTTCCCAGGGTGCTTTATATTGATGCTATCACTAGCCCAAATTTACTCAGTGGGTGCTGGAACCCAGGTCCTCCAATTCCAATTCGAGTGATTCTTTTCATGAGATCAAGTTGCCTGGACATAAGGGGTGAGAAAAAAAGCATAGACAAATGAGGCTAAAGCAGTAGCATTATTCTTCTATCTCTTCCTGATTGGTTTAGTTAGAGGTCTGAAATTAAAGATGCATCAAAACATCAGGGTATGGGCTGTCCAGGGGTCCTGAGATGTTTTGCTATTTAATTCTCAGGTTGGATGACTTCAGGAGGTAAACTTACATACTTTACATCTTCATTTGACTGTGTTATTTATGTCTTTTTAGGGCATACTCACTTAACATTGTACATTTTGTGCTCTGGGACCAGCCCCCACCAAGGGGCCTGCAGGGCTGGCATCTGTAATTCTCTGTTCATTAACTTGGAGCCCAGCTTCTTAACCCTCCTCCTTCTCCTTTTATGAATTCTGATTTATTTCTTTTACTTCAGACTCAGTATCTGGAAGCTTCCAGGTGTTACCCAAAATGGCTGTCTAGGCACCAAGCTTCCACTAAGTATTCTGATTCTAATCGGGTTGGATAAAATTTTTTTTGGCAGCTTCTTTCTTAACTCTCTCATGCCAATGGAAAATGAACCAGAGTGCCAAACTCTGTTCAGTAAAACCGCACTAATAAACTTTGAATGATTAGACCATTTATGTTGAAGGTGTCCATTGTAGCTAGACGATGTTGGGTTTGGCTTCTAGCCAGATTTCACATTTCTTTTCCTTCAAATGAAGTAACTTGGACAATACCCCTCCCTGCTCACCTCTCACCTTCTTACCCACCCATAACCTATGTTTGATCAAATCCTGAAAATGTTGATTAATCACACGTCCCTGAATTTTTACCTGTAACAAAGATTATTATAATATTGACAATAATTTATATTTGTATAGCCCATTGTAGGTTAAAGAGTACATTTAAGTCAACAGTCAATAAATACTTTATTAGGAGCCTACTAGGTGACAGGCACTGTGCTAAGTACTTGTAACAGCAAGGACTCCAAGCATACACAGGAGGGCCTGCTATACAGGTTCTTAGATCTGCTTTTCTAAAAGGAAAACAACTTTTGAGGGATCCACAATCTACAAGTACATATATATATATATATATATATATGTATATATATATATATATATATATATATACACATCATTCACTTAGTTCAGGGGGAAAAGTCAGCACTCTGAACTTCAGAGAAAATGACCAACAGACAGGGCTTCCAACTGTCTGACCATAAGCAGTATATACATCACTGATCAACAGACAGATCCAATCGTCACACCATTATATACATATATAGTTACCAGAGAGAGAAACACCAACATCTGGGTTTTCAAAGCCAGAAGGCTCCTTAGTGGCTGCCCAGAGTCTCATCTGGCCAAACAAACACTTCCAATGAATAAACCCCAAAGTAAAACCTCATCTCAGTATAAATAAGCTTTTTAGAGTCAGAGGGATTACAACCCTTAAGAACCAGTGCATTAGAAATTAACAAAAGGTATGGGCCTTCCTACAAAACATATCTCCCCTAATCAAGCTTCCCTTGGCAGGCCCATTAATGGGTGGGGAAGATCTTTAACTCTCTCTTTAACATAATTAACATTATGGTACTGAATGGAGACAAAATAAAAAAAAGAAAGACAATTGCCAAGGGAGGTGGGCAAACAAATAGAACCAAAGGAGATGAAGTGGCCGTCAAACACTGCATGTTTGTTTAAGGGTTTGAATTGTGGCAGACAGAAGTAATACCAGTAGGTCTTGCCAAGATGGGCAGACACCTGAGAGAGATGACCAGTGTCAGATTATATTTATAACTGATGCTTAAAATAATAATGTGTGGAGCAGAAGTAAGCAGATTGTGGTGTCACAAAAACCTGACCTCCAGGCCTGCCTCTGACATATGCTGCTCACTGGCCTCTGGGCAAGGCATTTAGCTTCTCAGTGATCCCTAGATACTCCCTAACACTGTAAGCCCCACTTGGGGGTGGAGTCCCCCAGTAGGAGTTTCCCTAAACCATAGGAAAATCATAGTCTGGACAAAAATAATAATAAAAAATAACAGAGCAGTAACAATGGTTGCAAAAATAATTTTCATTTCTATCACCCTTTAAACCTTACAAAACACTTTTTCCCATAATAAACTTTAATACCTTTACAGAGAAAGAGAAACTTTGGCTGATGAAAACTCTGTTTCTGCTATGACAACAGTTGCTGCTCTCTCCCTGGGCTTCTATCCCTAAAAGTTTCTAGTGTTTTGAATGTGCCATCCCTTTCTGTGTCTTTGTGATGGGTATTGCTTTTCCCAAGGACCTGGATTTGTATACCAGGGACATCAATGTTACACAGACCATTTAGTGAATAGTTCTGGGTATTGCCTATTTGGAAAGATTTGCAATATGCATGCATATTGTTCAGTCGTTTCAGACTCTTTATAACCCCATTTGAAGTTTTCTTGACAGAGATACTGGTTGACCATGTCCTCCAGCTCATTTTACAGATGAGGAATTGAGGCAAACAGGGTTAAATGACTTGCCCAGGGTCACACAACTAATAAGAGTCTGAGGCCAGATTTGAACTCTGGTTCTAATGTCTCCAGGGCCAGAACTCTATCC
Source organism: Potorous gilbertii (assembly GCA_028658325.1). NCBI lineage: Eukaryota > Metazoa > Chordata > Mammalia > Diprotodontia > Potoroidae > Potorous > Potorous gilbertii. The sequence continues at coordinate 117,112,275 of CM053773.1, forward strand.
ATTGTGTCACCTAGCAAGTAAACCAAACATATGAGTAGGACAAGTTATAAGATGGGAAGGATCAGGTTGGTGTGGAGTACCTGAAAGTGGTTTCTAATATATAAATGTTGAATTATCTTTGGCAAGATAAAACTCTGGGGTTGTATCAGTCATATAAGCTTAAGTATGATAATTGATTTAATTAGTCCATCTACATTTACTGAGTATCCCCTTTCTAAAGAAAATGACAATATACAGAAATTTAATCTCCAATTTTTGACCTGTATAATCTCCAATAATTGACCTATATATACAGTTGTATATACAACCTCGTAGACCTCACACCATAATAGTTTTTTAAGCTCTATGGAAATATTTCATTATTAATTTGTCTTCTCAAAATCAGGAATAAGACATAACGTATCATCAGCATCAGGGCAAGCTCCTAAATGATTTTCAAAATTCTAACAATATATAGTTAAGTGCCATGTTACTGATATCTAACTTCAGAGAAGTAGAAAGGGAAAGGAAAAAGGCAGAAGGACTTTGCTTCTGAGGTTAAAGAAGAGAACCTCTATTTTTAAGTCTTGGGATGGTGGTACATATGAACAGTAAAAGCAAGAAACCTTATGCCAAGGCAACCATAAAGTTTTGTCACAGCCAGTGTTTTCCAACTTTGTTTTTAGTCTGGGACATATTTGTGAATATTTTAGGACATGCCAATGTGGTTTAGGGATCCACCCTTCCAAGCCAGGCACCAATTCAACATCTGTCCACCTACAATTCCTATTGCCAAATAAGTCATATGCATGGTTACAGAGAGCATAGCATCAGAGCTGTAATTTGGATGGTGTGAATGGGGCTTTAACTCAGGACACTGACATCCAAGGGGTGATACATGCTTCCTTTCTAGTAAAACTACTGTCCATATACTTTTTCTCTTTTGTCCTTTTAGAGGTACAAGGTACAAAAATCTCTGACTGCTACCCTCAATGTCCTATTATCAAGATAGCCCCAGGACCTGCCTTCCTTGTCAATCCCTAAGGGAAGAGGGTTGAAACTTTCTGAAAGATGGGTCCCTCTTTCCTCCTATGACTATACCTATGTATGGGATTGTCCTCTTCAACTTGGTTTCCCTTAACATAATTTACACTGGGAGCAGTTTTTACTAGTTTCAGCTCTTTATCATACTCACATAAATAATACTGCTCTAACTGCTATTGTTCCTGCTCCCTCTACTTCCCTCTCCTCTGATCAAAGATTGACAAAAGAAAGTGGATCAAATGAGATAATATTTGTAAGGTACTAAGTGCAGAGACAGGCTCATAAATGCTTAATAAATGCATATTTTCACCCCTCCCCCATAAATCTTTTATGCTGTGACATACTTTGGCATGATGCACTTAAGTGTGGTGAAACATTGCCTGGTAAATTTTATGATGGGCAATTAGAAACTCTGTCCCAGATGTTCCCAACCTAGGTTATGTGTACCCCAGGGGATAGGAAAAGCTCATTAAGGGAACATGGGAAATATTTTGTAAATAATGATATTATTCTATTGAAATATTTCAAAGGTAGTAGTATTAATTAAAAATAAACTATAGATGGGAGAAAGAACGGCAAAGAGGTGGGGTGGGTGGGATGGGAAAGGAAAAACTATTATATTACATCTGGAAAATTGGAAGGGACAATTGAAGGAATAATTCCTGCTGACCAAAACCAAGTTAATAAGGGTTGGATAAGAAAACTTTTCCATGCTAAAGTTAAAAAACATAGCATAGACAACAACCTGGTGAAAAATGAGTTAATTAACTTCCATAAAATAACCACAAACTTCAAATTAATTTTCAATCAAGTTACAAAATTTTGTTTTTACTCTCACAGAAACCATCTATCTGTCCTTACTAAATGTATTTATTAGTTTTTGCCTCCATTTTAAACAACTGATCTTTGTAAATCAGGATTTTCAGTTCTTTTCTCAATCAAATCCAAAGCAAGAAATAAACTGGAAGTCCATCATGATATGTTGGTATATCTTTTTTTTTTAATTAAATGTTATTTTTTTAATCCATAGAAATCTGTTTTCTTTCCCTTCTACCACCACCTCATTGGAAAAAAAATCTCTTCCAAAGACAATACTGATACTGAAACTATTGTTTAGAAGAAATTGAACCAAAAATCTTATTAACTTGTCTATGGTCCAATAGATATTTAACAATTTATGATACTAAAAATGTCATTTACCAAATTAAATTTTCTTCATAAAATTAATCGTCTCTTTATTTGACTTCATATGTTCACATGAATGGTAAAATCCAGAACTTATTTTCTTTCGTATTGAGTAAAGAGTGCAGGAAAGTTTACTGAAATTCAAGGGGATATGGAGATAAAAAGGCGGGAAACCCCTCCTCTATCTATACACATGGTCTTTAAATAGCTAAGGTAAGTATCTCTAAGTGCTTTTCAGTCACAGCCCATATACTTTTGTTTCAAGCAATATGCTTCCTCTTTTGTAACAACTGGAAAAGAATGATGGTGAACCATCTTAGCACTGAGTCTGATCACACAACAAAAGGGACCAATTCTGAATTGCTTTGGTGAGAATGATATTTCCATCTATCAAGGGTTTGTATACCCTCATGACAAATGCATTAATTTTGTCCGGTATGTACAGAATAGCACCAGAAACCTCTTTACTTTCTGTTACATCTCTTGTATTACTCATTCCCTTCCCGTTTCCTCTATTTGTTGTAGGGCTGAGGAGGCATTCACACACAGTCATATCCTCCAAGATATTATCAATACTACTATTAATACAGTACTCATCATCTCAACTAAAGTAAAGATCTTGCATCTGCATACTATTTTTAAGTTTTGCAGAACTCTTTCCCATGCCTAATTGCACTTTTGAGCCTTGTAATACCCTGAAAGATATACAGAGCCAGCCTATTAGCCTAACTTCATAGATGAGGAAACTGAAGTATCAGAAATGGAACTAGACCTCGGCCCTTCTGAGACTTGGTTCAGGCCTTTTCTCAAGGCCTGTGTACACACAGAGATAAGCAAGCTGCCTTACACACCAATATACCCCAGATTATCTTTCTTAGTTATTATACTAGAGCAAAAATGGTGATCAGAGAGAATAATATGATAATGCCAATGATACATGCAACCAATTGTTTCTGGAGAGAGAATACAGTACTATGAAAAGCCTAATGGGTCTGGAGTCCAAGAGATTTATATTCAGATTACATATCTGATATTTACTAGCTGATTGACCATAGGCTAGTCACACCCTCTCCAACCCTCAGTTTTCATAACTGTTAAATTAGGAATAATAATAAATAATATGGTGTTATTGTGAGGATCAAGTGAAATAATTCATATAAACCACTTTGAAAAACTTTAAAGAGAAGCATAAATTCAAGTTGTAAGAGGGGCATGAGTAGGCTGTGTGCCTTTATAACCTATGAAGGAAATTTGAGTCTCCTTAAAGGAGGGTGAGAAGATTGCCTGTCTGTCTTTTGATCCTCACTAAGTAGAGCATCATGGTTAAAATGGTTCCTTTACTTTCTTCAGACACAGGGGAAAGAGTGATGTTAAACATCTGTCATGTACAGTTCTCAAGAGAATGAGGAAAATCTTTGAATGCTTGTTCATCACTTCACATGATACTCAAAGCTCTAGTAGCTTCTGTGGCAAAAGGAGACATCAAGAGTTGCCTAGGTGAGCTTTCCAAATTTTCTTGCATGTTGCAGTCTGTCTAACAAAGACAGCTTCCCCTCTGGTTTCAAATGAACATCTTGTCTACCTGAGAGACAGTCTGGTGTGCTGGACAGAGCACTGGACTAGAAATCAAATCAAGAATGAAAAAATGAAAAAGTGTTTACTGAGCACTATTACCCATGGCCCCAAGAAGCTGTAGTATGTACAGAGGCCACACCCAGATAAAACTGTCTCAATAGATGGGCTAAACCAGGCTGAGGTTAACCAATAGGCATCAAACCTGTCGGTGAATTGGGGGAAGCCTACCCCAAGGTGTGAAGACTTCCTTTGGTGGAATGAGCAGATGAGAACAATCTGTTTCAATGGCTATGAAAGTGGCTGAAGTAGGTGCTGTAGAGTGCTTAGAGATCAGTCAGACATGGAAGACTCCAAGGTCATCTACTGCATCCTGGGCCTTTGCCAGTTATCTTGACTTTGGTCTTGCTGCTAAGCTTTGATGAGTCTGGAAGAGAGTGAGGCTGATGACTTTGTGTCTTAAATTCAATTCACAAGCCATGATGTTACCCATGAACAACAACAACTAAACATTTAATATGTGCCTGCCTCTTTGCTAGGTTCTAGGGACTCTCAAATAAAAAAGTGAGAAATTCTCTGCCCTAGAGGAGTTTACATTCTAATAGCAATCTAGTTATCTATTAACATTCTACTGTAGGTCCTTAATGGTGATCTAAGTCTTAGTCCTAGTTCTTCCACTAAGCATGATTTTAGGCCATTTAATTCAATTCAATAGACTTTTATTAAGTGCCTACTTTGTACCAGGCACTGTGCTAAGCACTGGGGATACAAAAAGAGGCAGAAGACGGTACTGACCCTCAAGAATCATCAGCTTCCTCCTCTGTAAAATGGTTATAGTTACACTGTTTTACCTACTTCCCAGGATTTCTATAAGGATTACACAAGTAAATGTCATGTGAAAATGCTTGGGAAAATATAGTGATATAAACATGTGAGGAATTCCCACCTTTGCTTCCAATCGGGTGCAATCATGTGGGGATGTCCTCAGTTCTTAACTATCTTCCCAAGAACATACCAGAAAATATTGAGTATTTACAGGGATGGCTGAAGGCAGTTTCCCCATGATTGCAAAATGGGGCATCCTTAGGATGGAGGCTGCTTTCTATGTGTAATATGGTGAAGCTCTATGGTCTTCCACCCGACGAATCCAAAGCAAGACAGTGAGTCCTGAGGGTACCATAAATATTCCTGGAGCAGTAGGGAAAATGAAAATCATTGCTTCTTGCTGGTATAATTTTCTCTCCCAATAGGCCCCAAGGCAACTCCAGTTAAGGTGATTGAAGGGTATGCTCAAGGAAGGTATTGCTCAGGTCTAGTTTCTCCATAAAATGTCCCTGGCGTAAGGTTAGCTGTAAGTCTTTCAAACTAGCCACTTTGAGTGACTTTGTCATTAGGAAAGAATTTAGTGGCTTTCCTTTTAATAGAGGCTAATAGTTTCTGGAGGATTTTCGAGCAGCAACTAAGAAATTTAAGCAGTCTCCTGAGAAGTCTGAATGACGCATGATCACCAGAGTACCTGAGACAGTATATCTTTTATCACCAAGTTTAAAGCATCTATTTATTTTAATGTTGGTTACATTTGTCTGGAAAAGTTTAGTAATGTATCTATACTCATACGTATCCATCCACCCACGCATCTGGGTATATCTGTGTATCTTGTCATTACTGGTAAGGGTATTCTCTTGTTGTTTGCCACATTCTCTAAAGCCAGACATTGGGAATATGTGTCAATAATAGTCTTATATAAGGAACCAGAGCAATGTAATGGGAAGTAATACTAACTTTCAAAAATTTTATACACTAAGGTAGATGTTTAAGGGACCGACCTTGCCTGACTTAAAGTGCACAATCAGCACTAAAGAGAAAAGTGCTAGCTAGGTCCTCTGTTCATGGACAGTGGGGCTTATCTGAGGCTATTTAGGGTCTTGTGAGAGGAAACAATGGCTACCCCATCCACACCCATGAAAGTGACATGCACTATCCATGACATCTTTCATGTTTCCTTTAGCAAATAATGTAATCAAGAGTGGCACAATGTCCCTGGTGAAGCTGGCAATTTCCTTTGGTTTCCTCCAGGCTGACTCATATAATCGCCCCTCCTGGGAGAAAAGGACTATACCAACACATTTCCCATCTATGGTTCACATGCTGAAGCTTTATAAAAATTTTTAAAAGTAGGATCTGACCGCTGCCAAATTACCCAAAGAAATTGTGTTTGAGCAAAGAGAAAAGTATTTGTCACTCCCTAGCATGGTAAGCATTCTCCAAAATAAACAGGAATACTTTCCAAAAATAATCAGTTCATTCACCAGGTCATACCAAATCACATCAGAAGGGAGCCATAAAGAGCTAGAATTCTAACAAGTGTCTCTGGCCCAGGGGCACTGTATAGATGAGATCTCTTGTTCACACTGTCTAGAGGAGCTTCTCAGAAGAAAGAAGGAAGTCTCCTGTGGAAGGGAAAGAAAATGAGTGTTTTGACATTAAACAGGTATGAGTGGCAGAGGGCCATTGGTAATCCTGCCAAATCAATAATGGCTTTCTCCTTTAGGCCAAAGTTTCTGGGTGGTTTATGAAGGTACATGATCACCATGAATATATGCTAGTTCTACCACCTACACGAATGTCCTGAAATTTTTGGGGAAATGGTAACATCTCCACCTTGAGCACTGGAAGAGCTGGAAATTAAAAAAATTATACCCTACTCCAGGATTCCAAAGGTTCTATTATTCCCACCACCCCCATCTTGAATTGTCTTGGTAAACTATTAAAAATTTTAAATTAAGGAGAGTTAGATTCCCATAAAAGCTCTAGTAGTATAAATCTGGGTGGGCATAATGTCAGTGACATTATCGGACTTAAAAATGTTGGGAGGAAAACTCAAACAATGTAAAAAGAAATGTTAATGAGGCATGCAAGCAAAAATTTACACAGCCTTCATGAACCCACAGCCCTGGTTTGTTTTATTACCTAGAAGAAAGCTTTATGAAGAAATAGGCTGAATGAAAGCAAAGATTATAGAGGTTAATGCAAACTGGGAAATAAATGTGCTAAAAGGAAAATCTATGGTAAAATTATTTTTTTGTTGTTTTAAAATCTTTTAGAGTTTCATTGGATGTGTTTTTAAAATGTTATGCTTTGGTAGCATTTGATTTTGCAGCTTCAAGCCCTTTTGAGAAGGCAATCTGTATCAGAGAGAAAATGCATCTGATATAGTCAATTGAATACATGTGTTATCCGAGAGAGAAGAGTCACCTAAGTAGGGACCAAGAGAGAGTAGGAGGAACTTAAAGCAGTTAGTAAAATGACTGGAAACACTCATCAGATTGAACAAAAACAATTATTCCACCACATGTTACATATTTGTAAGTTGATAGACTGCTTTGGATTCCAAGATAAAGGTGAGTTAGAAAGAGCCAGTGAGGCTTGGGGTTGTGGAAGACAGGACTAATGACTGAAAATACAGAGAATTAGTGTAGTGCCTAGTTGTACCTGAGAGTTTCTATTTCTTTAAATCTTGCTCTAATTTAAATGTTCTCAGGGTTTAGAGTTGAGAGCGATCTTAGAGGTCATCTAACTAAACTTTTTTTCATTTTAATGATAAGAAGTTGAGGTATAGTGAAACAATTTGCCCAAGCTCACATAGGTAAGAAAGTAGACGAGCCCAGGTGTTCTGTGTTCAAAGCTCTTTTCATGCTACCACAAATTTAATATATTCTTGATAACTACAGTAAAGGTTTATACTTCAGTAACTTTAAAGTTATTAATATGAGAACTTCCTGAATAATGTAAATCAAGACCTGTCTTTTTATCCTATATGACTGTCACCCATTTCTCCCCAAAAATCTAGTCTTTTTTTATTATTTTATTTGTTTTCAGTGTTCTACAATCACTTCCATATATCTTAGATTTTTCACCTCCCTCCCCACTTTCCCACTACTTCCCCACTTCCTCCCTGAGATGGCATACAGTTTTATATGGGTTCTACACATACATTCCTATTAAATAAATTTTCACCTTTGTCATGTTGCATAGAATAATTAAAATGGATGGGAGAAATCATAAAGCAAAACAAAACATAATACAAAAGAAAATGATCTGCTTCATTCTGCAATTGAATTCCATAGTTCTTTCCCTGGATGTGGAAGGCATTTTACCTTAAGACACCATTGGGAATTATTTAAGTCCTTGCATTTCAATGAAGTACTGTCTACCAAAAAAATCCTCACACACTGTGGTTATTGCTGTGTACAAATTTCTACTGGTTCTCTTCTTTTCACTTAACATCAGTTCATATAAATCTTTCCAGGCCTCTCTGAAGTCTTCCTGTTCATCATTTCTTATAGCACAATAATATTTCATTACATTCATATACCACAATTTATTCAGCCATTCCCCAACTGATGGGCATTCCCTTGATTTCCAGTTTTTGCTTACCACAAAGAGAGGTGCTACAAATATTTTTGTACATGTGCAATCCTTTCCCATTTTTATGATCTCTTGGGGATACAGTCCTAGAAGTGGTATTGCTGGGTCCAAGGGTATGCACATTTTTGTAGCCCTTTGGGTATAGTTTCAAATTGCTCTCCAGAATGGTTGGATCAGCTCACAGCTCCACCAACAATGAATTAGTGTTTCAACACTCCCACATCTTCTCGAACATTTATCATCTTCCTGTTTTGTCATGTTAGCCAATCTAATAGGTGTGATGCGGTATCTCAGAGCTGTTTTGATTTGTATCTCTCTAATCAATAGTGATCCTATAAATTTAGTGTTTAGATAGGCCTTTCAACATTCTGTGAGTTCTAGGACAGCACTTGGGCTATCTGTCTAGTATGCCTCATTCCTGTTGGATTATTTAGGGAAATTGTATGGCCTTCCAAAGCTCTCCTTGGCAAGAATAGATAGATGGATAGATAGAAAACATATATATGAATATATGTGTGTATATATATATATATACATATATATATGTATATATACGTAAATGTGTGTGTGTCAGCTAGTTGGCAGAGTAGATAGGTTGCCAGGCTTGGAGTCAGGAAGGCTCATCCTCCTGAATTCAAATCTGGCCTCAGATACTTATTAGCTGCATAACTTTGAACAAATCATTTAACCCTATTTGCCTCAGTTTCCTCATCTGTAAAACAAGCCAGAGAAGGAAATGGCAAACCACTCCAGTATCTCCACCAAGAAAACCCCAAGTGGGATCACAAAGAGTTGAACATAATTGAAAAATTACTGAATATATATGTATATATAATATATATGTGAATATATGAATGTGTACATATATGTATATACAATAGAAATAGATATGATCCATATGTGTGTGTGCCCACAGACTTCTCTCCTTGAATCTGAGAGAACTTCTGAAGACTCACCCCACAAATGTGATTGTAGTCCAGAGGATTATATCTCATACACACACATACAAAATACATATATATATATACAAATTAAGTGTCTACAATGTGCTAAGTGCATGTGAACATATACACATATGCATGTAAACACATATATGAATTCATATATATACCTATATACATATACACACATGTGCACATCATGCATATACATACACACATTCATATTACACATAAACACAGGTGTGTGCACACACATGCACACACATATGTGCACATGTGTTGTGTAAATACATATGTGTGTACACATGGAATTTGTGTGTATGTACACATGTATGCATTTTCATTTAATAGAAGGTCAATAGATTTGGTTAGCTCTTAACAAAGACATTTACTTAGAAGGTATAGCAAGAGTAGTCCCAAATATTTCCTCATAAATATGAGGTATATTCTCACATAACTATATATAATATTTATAGGAAGAGTCAGCACCAACTTAGAGTCCAATGGTCATTGCACTATATTGTACAACAAAGTACACAAGTAGGAAACACATATATGTCAACACAACTCCCAACTCTGGAACTACAGGGCTTTGAGATTTTCCACGCGTAATGTTGTCTCCACGCTGCTACTTCTGAGTATGGTATTTCGATTAGGCTGATTACTCTACTTTTCGTCTAAATTCGCTCTTCACAGAACGTGCCATTTCTGCTCCTGTAAGCAGCTTAATTTCTCTTAATTTCTCTTTCAGGTGATTTTTCCCATTGTATCTTATGTTTCTAGGGTGCCTATAGCTTCTGACTGGATACATGTCTCTTTCTAGTCAAAGAACTCCTCTTGAAAGTTACATGGCTCTTGGAAGTTGAAGGAAGGAGAAATTTTCTCCTTCTAGGATCTAGAGGTCTTCTCAAAAGGCATATCCCACCTTACATGTTGTCTCTTGCAACTCATCAAGGTTTGGCTACTTAACGTACCTGTAGGTGTGGCTAATTTGTTTGCTTAGCCAGTTGTAATTTTCCCTTCTCTGAAATAATCACAGAGATATTAATAACTCACAAAAGTAAAAGTAGGTTAATACTTGTTAGCCACAGCCCTCTTTCTATAGGTGTACAATACATATGTATGTATATACACACAGTTAAATGTCTATATGTGTGTATAAATACATATATGTGTGCATATGTATGTAACATAATTTAACAGCAAATAAGGGATCTAGTAACATTGCCCACTTCCCTCCTGAACTTCATTTTCTCCAGAAATTTGTTATCCTGAAAGAAATCAACTCTAAGCATATGTATATGTGTGTATATCAGTTAGTTGGTGCAGTAGATAGAGGGACAAGCTTAGAGTCAGGAAGGCTCATTTTCCTGAATTCAAATCTGGCCTCAGATACTTAATAGCTGTGTAACCTTGGACAAGTCACTTAACCCTTTCTGCCTCAGTTTCCTCATCTGTAAAATGAGACAGAGAAGGAAATGGCAAACCATTCCAGTATCTTCACCAACAAAACCCCAAATGGGGTCACAAAGAGTTGAGTATGACTGAAAAAATTACTAAATGTACATATATATGTGTGTATATATGTATATACAATAGAAATAGATATAATCCGTGTGTGTGTGTGTGTGTGTGTGTGTGTATGCCCACACACTTCTCTCCTTGACTCTTAGAGTATTCGTACCTCTGAGGACTCACCCCACAAATGTGAGTATAAATTGTAGCCCAGACGATTATATCTCATACACACACATACAAATATATACATATATACAAATTAAGTGTCTACAATGTGCTAAGTGCATGTGAACACATACACATGCATGCACATATACAAACATACATGTGTGTTTATACACATACACATGCACACATACATATCATGCATATGCATATACATGTACATGTGTACAGGGATCTGGTAACACTGCCCACAAAATCGCTCTCCTGAACTTCATTATCTCCAGAAATTCACTATCCTGAAAGAAATCAACCCTGAGCCTCTCCCTCTCTCTTACTGGAGAAGCAGGGGTGGTGAATACTGGAAAGCTCCACCCAGACCCTCCATCATTTAAGGAAAGTGCTCAGGGCATTCACCTCACTATTTCCCACTTGGCTGCAGGCATTCATTCATAATACCCTTTTTCCTAAATCAGGTATCCTCCCCTTCCTCCAACACACACTTTTCAACTTCTTTTTATGTATTTTACTCCACTAGATTGTGAGCTCCTTGAGGACAAGGAATGCCTCAGATCTTTTCTTTTTATTTCAAGCACTTAGCACATTGTAGACCCTTAATAAATATTTAATAACTCTGCCATTTGTAATTATCTCGTTTTAATTTTTCTCCTTTCTGCCCTTGTTTGGAGAAGACAGGAAGAGGAGGGAGGAATATTACATCCTTATTCTGTCAAGGACTTTAGTTCCAAACCTCTTGTCCTTTTTCACCCCTCACCACCTTTCTTATTCCTACCCCATCTCATTATGGAGTCCCCTTTGGAAGTAAGAAATGAAATAAAATTCTTAAAATGCCCTGTTCCTTCCTCCACCTGCATGGAATCTGGACGTTCACAGCAGCCTCCCTGTCTCCTGAAATCCAGAGGGACTCATTTCAGTCTTGTCAGACTTCCACCTCAGCCCTCCTTCCAAGATTAATGTGTCACTTCTCACCAAGGAGATTTGCACTACAGTCATTGAAATTTGGTGAAGAAATGCCATCCATTAAATATATTCAACACTAAACCTACAGCTTTCTCATCTTGAGAGAGAAGAAGCCACATCAAATGCAGAGAAAGTATCACTGGTCTCTCTTGCAAAAGTTTTGATTAAATGAAAGGGATTCAGGTTGTTTTTTAAGCTGTTTGATCTGTAGATACACACTAGTGCCTCATATTTGGTGTCAACTTGAGTATTCTTATGTTACATACAACTTTAAAAGCCTCATAGAGACGACTCACTATGCTTGGGGATTTCAGAGATCTTATAAATCACCTGTTTCTGGTTCCTGATGACTAACCTGATCTGTTGGATGTTTGGTTCACGGGACTGTGTAATTCAGTCTCAACCGTGAATTCATCTATGTCTCCTTCCCACACATACAAGGGAGCCATCCTGAGACTTTACAGACTGCAGTTTATTAAATGCCTTAAATCATTCCAAAAGGGAAGTATGACTTGACCTTTATTGCTGCCAAAGTGGAGTACGGTGTTTTCTACTCAACAATTAGTTATGAACTTGATTGCAAAAGGACAGACATCCTGAGCCATTCCAGACTTCCCTTGAATGCTCAGAATAGAAATATCCTTAGTAACAGCAGCCCCACAACGTGCTGATACATATGTCCTGGTCAAGAATGGTTGTTTTTATACTTGTTATATTTGTCACCACTGTACTCATAAACCTGAGGCAAACTTGCTACTGTCAAAAGAGAGTGAATGTGGATCATTCTGAGTGATTGGCTTGGTTTGACATATAATTTCAATGACTCATACTCCACTTGAATTGGCTGTCCATGCTGCTCGAAAGTTATTAAGTAATTGACAGATCTCTTCTTTGCCTTTTGAGAAGAAGTTAATAAGATGGAGACATTTCCTGAATTCTTTATCTGTCTCCTTCTGGACTAATAGATATCCATTCTCTTTCAGCTTGAAAAATAATTGACTTTCCTGTAATTGAAGGGATGATTTTAAAAGCTCCAAACTCTTACTCTTCATTCTCAAAACTCAGACAGCAATGGAACATTATGAGCCCTGGAAAGCCCCTTACGGCAATTGGAGGATAAAATGTTTTAATTGACAAAAGAGCCCCTTGGCCAAATTCTCCTCTTTGTAGGGCTTGTCAGAAGTGTTCAGTTTCAGGCCAAGAAGCTGCCAGAATGAAGTCCAATCACTAATGACAGAAAGATTAGCAAGACAGAGATTGGCTGGCTCCACAACAGTGTATAATGAGACAAAAATGTTGTGGAGTCACCTAAGTGCAGCTGATCCATGGCAAATTTTTAATGGGAGGGTGATTTCAATATCAAATGCGCACCACTTTACACTCTGGCATTTCTTGAATGTATGAGAAAATGGTTTGCTCTGCCCTACCAAAGAGCAAAATGATGTGTTTAAAGTGCATTTCTTGCTTTCTCTGGGAATGACAGATTTTGTTTTGTTTTATTTTGTTTTTTAAAGAGTCACGGAGATTAGGAGCAGGGAGAGTCAACCAGGGTGACTTTTGCAATTTGTATCCTCCTGAAATCCTGCCAGCCCAAAAGATGTAACACTTTGAGAGCTAAATGCAATGCCTGTGTACCAGGGGATGTCTACAAACTTACCCACCCTCAGTTAGACAGGGTGAGGGTGCTGGAACACATTGCCTTGTGCTATTTCTCTGCTTTCTTGTGAGATCTATGGACAGTGGTGCACTGGTCAATAAAGTGTTTAATGCAACCTAAAGCTGTTGACTTCTCAGTCCTGGTGTGTCTCTCCATCAAAACAGATTATCACTCCTTTCAACCCCCTTTTCAAGTGCAGCTGCCTCACCATTTAATGAGACTCTTCTTTTAAGATATGGCTCAGGTATAAATTTCTCCATGAAACCTTTCATGATATCCTCTCCCAAACGAGCTTGTATTTAACTAATTTGTGTTTATTTCTATTTATTCTTTTTATATTTATTCTATATATTTATTATGTAATCTCTCCCATTGGGATGTAAGCTCACTGAGAGAATGGATTATTTCATTCTTCCCCTGTGAGATATCTTCCATCTACTCCATATGCTTTATGAGCTCAGTTTGTCTTCCTCCAATTTGGCCACAAAGGGATCCATTTTTTGACCCTTCACTCTCTCATTCATTTATTCTAGGCTATCTACTGGGGAGCAGAGGGGGCTGAGATCTACATTGTTTAATTCTAGAAATATATATTAAGCATTTAGAATGTGAGATCTTTAAGGAGAGTGATTGATTTTGCCTTTTTTCTTATCCCCAGCATATAGTGTTGTGCTTGGCACATACAAAATGCTTAGTAAATGCTTGCTGACTGAAATCCATCACCGAATAGTGTCTGTGTACCCATCACCCAACAGAGTGCTTGGCTCATAGAAAGCCAAGTGAATGCTGAGTGAATGCATGACCTACAACTTTAGTGAGAGGAACCGGACCCCAGAGATTATTTCCCTATGTAGGGGGAAACAGAAGCATTACTATGAATCTATGACTACGCAGAGTTATCTGATAAGTCCAATTGTTGGATTTAGAGAAGAACCTATTCTTAATTATAGATTCCAATCTTAACTGTGCCTAGCTTGTAAATGATCGACGTCTTTAACTTATCCTCCAACAACTGGTACCAGCAATTCATTTCGATTTTTCAAATGAAGACTTATTGATAACTTTTGCTTTTATATCACAATCATGTCTGGATATATCCTCCTATCCCTACCACTACCCAGCATCTTCTCTTGCAGTCAAGAAAAAGAGTTCAGCAAAACCAATGGTTATATTGACCATGTCTGACAATATAACCAACATTTTCTTCCCATAGTTTTCCACCCCTTTAAGGAAAGTAGGGATGAGTACATTGGTCTTTACAATTAAAGAGCATCTGACTTCAATTTAGCATTTTTTTGTTCAAATTATTGTCATGATTGTATATATTGTTTCTCTGGCTCTGTTTCCTTCACTCTACCAGAAGCATTTTTAAATGATTAGGGAAAGAAAGGAGAGCTGCCACTGAAATCCATCACTTTGCTCTTTGATCTGTTCATAGAACTAGCAAGGAAAGTGAAACTTGGCCCAAATGAGCTTTTGGAATACACACAGAGTTCACTTTACTGTGGTATCCTTGTCCCTTATTAATCTACTTAGTAGATAAAGGATATATATGAAGTTATACATTGGTATGAGAAGGGAGGAATTTAGTCAAACTATATCCAACTAGCATCATTCTGATCTAGCAGCCTGGTTAGACACATAATTTTTATGATTTGGACCGCAAAGTGGGATCTTTGTGGCAACGGATTTATTTGTATTGGCTATCTACACGGTTTAAAGTCACTGTTTAATGTCTCAGCTCCCCACTTTGCCTTTACAAATAGAAATAAATAAAATGGAGGAAAGCCCTTATTCTTCCAAAATCTACATATTATATTTCCACACATCCAGGTGGGAGGCAGCATAGAGTAGTGGATGGAGCTTTGGGTATGGCATCAGGATCTTGGTATTGACACATTCTGGCTGTGCTAGCATGAGCAAGTTACTTAACCTCTCAGTTGCAACTTTCTAAAATCATAAATTTCAGATCAGTTATGGATCTATTTTGTCAGAGGGAGTTTCCACATTAAGGGTTTTCTATACCAGTAAAATTGTAGGTCTCAACCAAACGTCAAAACAAAACAAAAAATCAGAGAGTTGGCACTATATATACAAAATATGTGGGATGACAAAATATTTTGTTGTTTGGTTAGATGGTTTGGTTATATTGACAGCCTGAGTTATTATTTTTATTATTTACGTTCACCTTAGCACCCATTAAGCTATGACAATCAAGAGAAAAATTAGTTGTAGTAATTAGACCATGGCCCCAAATATTATCAGATCTAATTTGGGGTTTTTCAATTACTCTATTTATTAAAATAAAACACTATGCAATGTGGCAAAGAAATTCCAGCATTACCTTTGAAAATTAGAGATGAACATCAAATCAGATGTTTCAAGTTTCTCTGAATTTCTCATTGGCCAAAATGAAATGGTTTATTTCTCTATGTGTAACCACAGTGTGGCAAGAACATGAAAGCTCAGAAATGCATATTTCAATTCTAAATGTCCAACATTTTCAAAAACAAAGACAGGCAAAACAATGACCATAAAGTGAAACAGACTCTGTTTGTCTTGTAATTTTTCCATCAGTGCCATAGCAATTTTCAGCAGTCAATTTTTTTCTTTAAAATTTCTGTCCTGAGTAGAAAACAAGTTTGGTCATGAAAGCAGAATTTCCCTTGATTAAATGTGACTTACAGATTTATAAACTAACAGTATACTCACATAAAGTTACTTGTTGAAATGGGGAGAAGTTTGGCTTTGAGCAACGTTTACAATATTTTTCAAGTTTTGTAATAAGAAAGTGTCTAATGAAATTCACAATGTGGAAACCAAATAATGTTTGATTTCACAGCTTCTAGCCAGCATCCAATTGTTTTGTGCGTGAACTAGAAGGTAGATTTTTAGGTCCTCACATGTTTAGAACTTAACAAATACATCTATGACAAGGTAAATACCTAATGATAGCTGATATTAGAACTGTTGAAAGATCTTTAGCCAAAATGTCTCACATACCAAAGTTAAGGGAATCATCACTTCCTCGCTAACTCATCTTCATTAAAGTTTTACATTTGTGGCATGCAAGAAGTTAGCAATTTCTGTGAATGCTAAAAGGAAGGCAAAAATCTGAATCAAACCTATATTTATAAGTGGCACACATACTAAACATAAAAGAATATAGTGAGAGGGTAGGGAGAAGGCTAGCATCTGCTCTATCATTTGATCATATTATATATCAGGGTTTGCCTGTGTGTCATGGGCCCCCAACATTTTGGAAACTGATATTTAAAACTGTTCCTTAGGTTCACAGTTATAACTAGAACAGGACCACTGGGCATTTCTCCCAGGACATCAGCATGTAGAGGAGGTTGACAACACGTGTATTCCTTCAACACTTAGGAAATTTGGAGCTTAGCATAGCACTCAATAAGCAAGAATAAAAAGTAAAATAGTAATGTCTTTCTCTCATCGGTGTTCACACTGCAAAGGAGATCTTCCTTAGCTCTGAACTGCCTTGGCCCCTCCCAAGTGACATCTTTACACGCAAGGGCTCCAACATCTCTCCCCTCCACAGGCTCTTATGACCTGGGACATAAAGTATCCTCCATCCCCACCAAAGCTAACAGAATTGTTATAACTCTGGTCAGGTTCATATCAGTATAATCTGGTGTGTTTTGCCCCGATCCCTGAGTTTAGGGACAAAATGAGATCCCCATTCAGCAGTCCTGCTAAAAATACTGGATGGTCAAAGTCAGTCTCTGACACTGTCAAATAGTTCAGCCCTCTGAAATGGATATGATTTTAATAGTGCAAATAATCTTAAAGAAGATGAATTATTATTTGTTGATGGGGCTAAAGGATTATAGGGCTTTTCCATCTGACATACTATTGAAATCATGTATATGTGTATATATGTGAATGCATGTATGTGCACATGTATATATTGTGTATATATACACGTACACATATAGTATTCCCTTACTAGAATATCTGCACCTTAGGAACAAAGACTGTCTTGCTCTACGTCTATGGACAATGTTTGTATGCACATTGTAAGCTCTTAGATGATCCTTCCTTCATTGATTCACACCATCAAAACAATACTGTGGCTGACTACTTGGAAGCTGACTTCCCTTAAGTCTACCACATATCTTTAGGCTGCATGATGCCTTCCTTATGACATCACTTTCCCTTCTTTTGCCCTTCAAAGTTGGCCTTGATTTTTAATTTGAACTAGATTTTGCTAACAAAAAAATTTTAATGCATTAGGAGCTCATACAGTCTGATTTGCTCCTTGCCCTCAACTCCTTTAAGTACGACCCTGGTAACATCTTTGTTTCTTTATTTTTTTCAACATTTCAGTTGTCCTTCTTCCCTTTCCCTATCCAAAGTGCTATATTAAATGATCATTTAAATCAATTAATTAATTAGCAAGCCTTTATTAAATGCTTTTATATGCCAGGTGCTGTGCTAGCTGATAGGAAGTAGCAAGAAACATTCCCTTCCTCCAAGGAATGCAAATTAATGTGCACATACATATCTATATACAAAATTGATGCAAAACAGATACAAGGTGACCTGAGTTATAGGGAAGTATTTTCAGCTGACGGCAGAAGGATAAGCCTCATGAATTAATATTAAATTTATTTTGAGGATTTTTGAGAATTTGGGGATACTATTTGAAATAATTGAAGATACTCTGAAGTCCAAGACCAGAATTAGAATATGTAACAGCAATGCCATGTGTAAAGAAGGTCTAGAGTCAAATCTTATGTTATAAAGAGCTCATTATAAGAGGTTCTTCCAATGACACTATTTTTATTATTTGGTTATTATTTATCTAGTTATTTTTAGTTATTTAGTTATTATTTATAGTCATTTAATTATTGTCATTCTGAACATACTCCTTTCCATTTCAATCCCTTGTTATTTTGCTGTTTCAGTATTTACCACAGAAAACTGCTTCTTTCATTCTTTGGTTTCTTCTTCCCCTTGGCCAGTGTCTTGATGTTCATCTAAGATGCCTTTATTTTCAGGGCCTAAATGCTGCTAAAGAGAAGCCCAAAGCTTGCCTTAGTCCTCCCTTCCTGCCAATATTTATTCAGTTTCACACATTCAGAGGTAAGACCTCCCTAACCCTCTCCCACTTTGGATCTAGAATGCTACTGACCTGCTTTACTTCCATTTTGGACTTTCCTCTACAGTGACCATAGACTAAGGCTCCTCTTATTATAGGGGCAGCACAGGGGTGGGCAGGTCTTGGCTCCAGCTCTTTTACTCCTTTCTAGAGGAGGGACCTTGCCCGAACTTCCCTGCGGGTACCAATGGGCCAAATACCCTATGACCCCAGGCAAAATCCTTGGACCTGTGTCGATCCAGTACAGTTCTACCTTGGGAGGTCCAGTCTAACAGTGGCCCTTTTCACTGCTCTCTCTCTCTTCATGTTCACTTTTTTTATCCTTAATCTTGAGTCTAGAATCAAGAATTACCCTTGCATTCTAAGTATTGATTCTGGGATGTTGATTAAAACGAATCTCATTGTTTGATAGACTATGAGCTCCTTGAGAACAGGAACTGTTTTGGTTTTATCTTTGTAGTCCTGTAACCTGGCACTGTGCTTGGACCATGGATGTGCTTCTGAATGGTGGATCAATTGAACTAATACCTAACTGCAATATATTTTATGAATAAATGAAAAAATCTTCAAAGCCCTTTACAATTCTGACATAAGTCAATAGTTAGAGATCTTTGATTTTATTAGTTCGGGTATCCCTTACACTAATGAAAGTTGCCATCCTGTGATACTGTATAGGTATTTGTGGGTTAATGAAAAAAAAAGACTTTTTTCCTACCTTGGCTAATTGAGTCATCTGATCTTAAAGTACAATCAAGGCCTCTGAAAGTTGTAGATTTTGCTGGAGAATCGGAGGGGTAGAGTCATGGATAAAGCCTTGACTTGGAAGTCATGGGACTTTGGTTCAAAGTCTGGCTCTGCTAGTTTTGATCTCAGAGAAGCCTTCATGTCTTTGGTCCTTGGAGGAGGTTGGGCTAGATGAACTAGGAGAGAAACCATGAAGTGATGGAAAGAACATCAGGTTTGAAGTCGTAAGATTTTTTGTTCAAATCACTTAACCTCACTGAACCTCAGTTTCCTCCTCTGTGAAATGAGGGAATTGGACTAGTTGACATTGAGGTCCTTTGCAGCTCTAAATCTATGCTTCTATAGTCTTCAAGGTCCTTTCCAGCTTAACTCACCACAGGGTACAATGGGGCAACATGGGAGGACCTTAACGGAGGGTTACTGATGAGAATTCTCAGAGAAATAAACTAAGATAACAGGGAGATTAAGACTAGCTCTGACAGGATCATGGCTCCTAACTACTAACTCTTAGTTTAAACCAAAAAATAGAACTCCAGTAATAATCAACCCAAAACCTTAATGCCAGTATTCTGAAGTGTTGTTTTATTTTATTTTATTTTTATTTCTTAGCACTTTCAATATCTCTCCAGGGAACAAAAACTCTGGCAGGGTCCTGTCTGCTCACCCCCATTGTGAGACTCAGCTTTGCTTGGAGGCAGGTAAAGTACTGTTTGGTTCTTTGCTTCCCCAAAAGGTCTCCTATTTTGGGAATTGCTAACTGGCACATTTTTAATTTAATGGTTCTCAAAGAGATATAAATTAGCAGCAGCAAAATATTATGGCCCTTTGAATGCTTCAGCAAATGAACTGTAAATTAAGATTTGTTTAGCCGTTTTGTAGGGCTTAACCATTCTAGAAAGGGCTGTTAAACGTTTTATGATGTCTGTGTGTTCTTGCCACTATGGGCACAGCTCCTGTCCCCTGACACTCCTTCAGGCAAGTAAGAAAGAGAATGACTGAGAATGTACATAAAAATATTCCCAGTTAACAGAAGTTTAAATGAATTTAAGAAATAAAAAACACACATGTTTGCATTTAGACATAGTATATGGCCAATTTTTTTCCATGAAGAGTGCCTTATTACTTTTGCTCTAAGCTGTACTCTAAATGTTAAATGTTTGACAAGGGGAATTTCCCTTCCCTTCTCTCCTTTCCCTACAGTATATATTAAACTAATTGCTTTATTTTAACAAGGGGAACAGTGTTTCCCTCAACCATCCTCCTGACCTCCAACTTGAACTTCAACTCCAAGAATCTTTGTGGAGAGATAATTGCGAGACCAATAAGATTTAATGCACTTGGGCTCATACTCATCAAGTGTCTTAGTTCTACAGCAAAGTTTTTAACTCTCAGAGGGTTCAGTTCTCATCCCATGTAATTTCCATGCAGTTATAGAAAGCTTCAATCTGACCTGGGATTTTCTTATCATTTATAATTTCATAAAATGCTTGGCTTCACCAAAACAGGGATAAACTAACTGCTTGCTGGTTTTTCACTAATGAAAGTTCTCTAAGGAGTATTGTCAGAAAAAATATCTACAGGATTAAAACCATCACAGGGAAATGTCGTCTAAAAAAAGCTTGTGTATAAGCCTGCATTTTCCATGCATTTCAGCTCTACCTCTTCGAAAACTGACTTTTGAAGTTCCAAATGGAGGGTAGGGGAAAACATTGCATTTGGGTAAATGCAAGTTTGGAGATCAAAAGTATATTTGTGAAGTTGCACCAAACTGCAAACCTTCACATTTATTCCTCTTGAATTTCTTTTCATTAGATCCAAGTCAAAGATGTAGCATGTCAAGAGCCTTTTGGATCCTAACTATAATTTAATAGGTTAGCTATCTTCCCTGGCTTTGTGTCTTCTGCAAATTTGATGAACAAGCCATCTCTGTCTCTATCCAAGTCACTGCTAAGTTTAAATATTACAGAGCTATGCACAGATCACTAGGGTACTCTACTGGAAACTTCTCGCCACGTTGACATTAAAAAATTAAGAGGTACTCTTTTTGAGGAATGTGTGTCCCTTTTGTTCTGCTTGACACAAATAGTGGAACAAAATTCCTCTGTGGCTCTTTGGAGGAGAGCTGCATTTTCTTCTGCAGAGTGAAATATCTTTAAAAATAATCAAGAAACATTCAATACAAAAAGATTCTGTACACTTTACTTCTAGTGGATTGTGTGACCATGAAGACATGATCTGATGTTGAAAGCTATGGAACTTTACCTGTCCCCTTCTTACAATTTTATTAACAATACCTTGGGTAGGTGTGCAGATCATTCTTATGTAACACCTTGTTACAATATTTGCTTGTTTTAAGCCCAAGGAATGATATAATGACACCTAAGTTCTACACAGTTCCCTCTTCTGGTTCTGAGTCATAATTGCTCTGAGCCTTCAGTTAGGATAACTCCTAATATTAAACCTGAGGTTGGACTCTCTGTCTAATTTTATAATTATGTCTACCTCTAGTTAACCCCTGGTCTCTTTGTGGTTGAAGTTACTGCAAGTGTCTAGGGAACAAAATGACATATTATAGTGTCGATGAGATAAGCATGGGAAGAGAAAGTTAGGAATAGTCCACTTTTTCATGGGACTTTTCTTAGCCTCAATATTTTGCACCAAGACTTCTGGTAGAGCCGGTGACTTTCTTCAATTTCTTCCTTTTCTGCCACGGTTCAGTCCTAGTTTTGTCCTTCAGAGTTCTATTGGGAGGCCATGTGTGTTCTAACCTCGAGAATCAAGGCCCTTAAATCTCTGATTCTGACATAACTTCTTCCTTTTATACTAATTCCTCAGGGCACAAACAAGTCTCTCATACAAAATCTTTGATTCAAAGAGGTGTATTGGACTGGTTCATGCTGTTTTTTATCAATGGATTTAATCAAGTAATAGTCTTACCTAACAAAGGTAATCAATTGCCTTTAAGAAGGTGAGATAAGCATTGAACCCTTACCTTTACACTCACAAAAATTTTATTGAAATGAGAGCATACATAAGCATATCAGTAGCCACTGAAGTCTATTTGATCATCCACATGTTCCACTCTTTCAGATACCTTGAAAATTAAGACCTCAGTGCTTTTAAAATTGTGCCATTCACATCAAGAATGTCTTTTCTGTGTACTTAATCTTGATCCAGTTCAGCTTTTCCTGACTCTATGCTCTCTCGGCTACTTTGCTAAGATCTTGAAATTGTTTTTTTTGATGCAGCAATATGGATACTCAAAGGTAGTTAACTACTTAGAGCAAATGCAAGGATTGCCCAAGGATTTGTTTATCTGCATGGCAACTAGAAAAATCCCAGAATTTCATCCCACAGGATGTTAATATCCTTTTTTTCCCAACTGAACCACAGGGGTTTGGATTTAATTCACTTCTACTGCATTCAGTTTAGCATCCAAGATGATTGCCAGTTTATTGATATGTTGATCTGGCAGCTAGGTGGTGCAGTGAATAGAGTCAGAAAGACCTGAGTTCAAACCCAGCCTTAGACAGTTGCTAGCTGTGTAACCCTGAACACCACTGTTTGTCCCTGTTTCCCTAAACTGTAAAATGGAGATAATATCAGCACCTATCTCACAGGCATACTGAGATATCTCACATGAGACAATATTTGTGAAATGCTTACCCCAGAGCCTGGCACATTGTAGACACCATATAAATTGCTTACCCCCTTCCCTATCTAAGAGATTCACAAGGCAATTTTGTATTTGAAATGAGAAAGCACTAAGGCTTGTTTTGTCTTCTGCATGCAATACATTAATCAACAAATATTTATTAAGAACCTACTATGTATTGGGCATTATTTGGTGCTAAAGATAAAAGCATAAGGAAAGAAATAGCAATTGAAGGATAATAACTTAACAGAGAGATGTAATTAATTTTTGGTTTATAACGAAACATCTACATAGAACTTTATGTGAAAATAATGTGAAATATGCAAGGTAGATTTATGAGTCCAAGTAATAACAAAATCATGTAATTTTAGAGTTGAAAGAGATATTAAACAACATTTGGTACAAACTTATTTTACAGATGAAGAAACTAAGGTTCAGAGAGAAGTTAGATGACTTGGTCAAAGTTTGTCAGCATTCAGTGCTAGAGCCTTGGAAGTGTTTGTTCCATATATAATGTGATTTCAGGGGTTGCCAACATGTTCCCGTCCATTAAACACCATTACCATGTACCTCATTATTTCCTAAAATTCCAAAATTAGTATCTTGTCTTGATTCCTTTTGGTTTAAAATCGTGTTAATTTCTATATCTATGCCTTCCCTATTAGTACAGAAAAGTTCAGGTTTTTCTGAATTCTTCTTCTTTTTTTTTTTTTACTGTAATAGTCTATCACATTAATATGTCACAATGTTTTTAGCTGTTTCTCAGTTTATAGGAACCTACTTTGTTTTCAGTTTTTTGCTACCTCAAAAATTGCTGTAATGAATATTTTAGCGTATATGGGACCTTTATTTCATTGATATTCGTGGAAGTGATATGGAAGCATATGATCCAATGAGATCTCTGAGTCAAAGAGTATGGGTCTTATTATCACTTTTAGGCATAATTCCAAATTTTTTTCCTAGGATGAATGTTTAACCCAACTCTCAGTAGAGTTTCTTTTCTTCAAAAAATTCAGATATACCCCCCCAAAGAGAAAGTTTAACTTGTTTTTAGTTGCTTCATGTTTTTTTTCCTTGAATGAGTTTATCAGGTCCTTTCCTACAAGCTGATTTTGACAGGGGGTGAGGAATAGGGTTGTTTAAGGTAAATCCAGCAAAAACACAGCAATAAGCACATTGATTTAGGGTGGAAGGGATTAGGGTGAAGTGACATTAAAAGATAAGGTTATTGAAAGACAGAGAACAGAAATGACAAAACAGTCTGTTTACCATCAGATAAATTGAGATATATTGCAATTGTAATGTACGTATGTATGTTAGGCCTACTATAGATCTTATTTTACTATTTGCTCGTGAAATTCTCCAAATATAGAATGACCAAAAGACAGGCGATAAAATTCCTTTTCCATATTTCCATATTTCCGAGGAAGCCAGGCCAGGAGGGGTAGGTGATGTTCAAGAATGAATTTCTAAGGACAGAGGAAAGAAGTTCAGTGAGGAGGGCAAAAGAGGCTTTGTTGGAAGATTTGGATATGGATATACAGGAAACACACTAATAAACATTTTAAAAAGAAATGTGTGCAAAGTAGAAGCTGGACTAGGTTGTAGAAGATGAATATAAGAGCATGGCATGGTCCATAAAAATAGTGTCAGGAAGCCAAGTAAAGCAAAATTTGTTGTTCCTTTTTTTTTGTAGTGATATTGGGAGGGAAAAAAAAACTCAAAGAAGGATAAATGCTTTACTTGGAATGAGTGGGATAGTGATAACTGAAAACACAGAGGAGACAGAGCTGCTCAATTTTTGTTTTGTCCTTCTTTTCCCTGAAAAATTACTTTTACTCAGAAAAGAAACAAAATGAAATTGGTTAACAGGGAGTTGATACCCAAAATAAGTAAGGAGATAGATAGGACCTGGCTGTCCTAACTGAAGTCACTTGCCCAGATGGACGAGGTTTTGGGGTCCTGAAGGAATTGGCCAATTCAGACTCTTCTCAAGATGATGAAATAAATCACTTAATCAAGGATAATGAAAAGAGATCCAGACTGAGGAATGATCAACAAGTCAATAAATTTTAGCACGTTCACAGGAGACATGTCTGAGGAGAGTTTTTAAGGAAATATTTTGCTATACTGAATCAAATGCTTTTTTATACTCAGTAAACACTAGCTCATTTGGATTTCAGACTCTCTATGCCTTTCAACCAATTGGGTGATGGCAAAGATATAGTCTTCATTGCAGAAGGCTGTTCTCTTCTAATAACTTTATCCAGAATACTGTTGGTATGTATGTAGAGTATCCTCATTGAAATCTTACCTGGCTGGTACCTGTTCTTTTCTTTTTTAATCATAGCAGTGAGGTATACAGAAAGCACTCAGTTGAGCTCTTCCAACATTCCTCTCCACACAATTGTAAAATAATGCCTCAAATTGAATGTGACCACAAAACCAGAACACCTTCAGGAGTTCTCAAAACAGAGACTTAAGTAAGGAAGTCTGGCAACTGGTCAGCAAGAGATCACGGGAGACCCCTATGCTAACACTGGATGCAGGACCAGATGTGGTCTAGCAACTCCATTGCATATACCCACTTCTGGGTCCTAAGTGGAAAGGAGCATTTTCAGTCAAGAGAGATCAAAGGCCCTAAGGGGCCAGTATCACTTCTGGTCTCAAGACAGCAGGGACCCTGAAGAACAGTATTGCTTTTGGTCCCAAAGGAACAGAGGTCATGAGGAGCAATATTTATTGCCTTTCCAAGGGATCAGGGCTTTTCCTGGGTGAGGACCAATGTAGACCAGAAGAACAGTGACCACACCTCTCCCCAGATCCCATCACCTTGGAAGCACTGAACTAACTCTGAAAGCAGCAATGTAGAAAAGCTTAAAGTTTGAGACAGTGTCTCACCCCAGAGTCCAATATTAATATAAAGGTCAAATCAAGAAATAGGGTAGAAAAATGACCAAACAGTAAGAATAACCTGACCATAAAAATCTACTATGGTGACAAGGAAGATCAAGACACAAACTCAGAAGAAAACAATGAAGTCAAAGCAGCTACAAGCAAATCTCAAAGAAAGAAATGTGAATTGGATAAAGAACAACAAGACTTCCTGGAAGAACTAAAAAACATTAGTTTCAAAATTAGAGTGGTAGAGGAAAAATTAGGTAAAGAAAGAAAAGGAAGAAAATTGTAAATATACAATGAACAACTTGGTAAAAGAGGCAACAAAACACTGAAGAAAATAATACCTTAAAAACAGAATTGGCTAATCGGAAAAAGAGATATAAAACTTAACTAATTAAAATTAGTACTTAATAAGATTGAAGATTAGAGGCAGCAACTCAGCTATACAATTTCAACATTCCCTTCCAAAAAACTTTAACATAACACCTGAAATCAAATTTTGCAGTGGTAGAGACAATATAAAGTCAAGGTAAGACATTTTTCTGGTCTAAGAAAACTTAGGAAGTCTTCAGGAGAGGTCTGTGACACCACAGTGGAATTCTGTCCACAATGCACACATACAGTGGCTTAGACAACAGCCACTGCCACAGTAGCAGCAATTTCAGAAATTCTCAGCCAGAGACAGTAAGGGGGTGAGATAGTTGGTCAGAAGAAGATAACTAGCGCTGGATACAACTAGCACTGATTGGCAACTCTTTTGATCATATGCAGTTCTTGGTCACAGTTCCAAGGCAGAGGAGTGCTTGTGATCAGTTACAAGGGGAGAGAGAACCTGCTCACAGTTTCAGGATGTAGGAAAGCAGGGGATCTTCCTGGGTAAAGACCAGAGTAGAGGCCAAAAAAAGCAGTCATTCCAACTCTCCCTAGATCACATCACCTTGGAAGGATTGAAAACTTTCAGACCCTCAGAACTAGCTCTGAAAGGAGCTACACAAAAAAGCTTAAAACTTGAGGCATTGTCTCTGTACCCCCAGGTGTGCAAAGTACAACATTAATGTCAAGTTCAAAATAAAAAAAAAACAGGCTGGAAAAAGGAGGAAACAAAGAAACAAAAAAAGAGAATGACCATAAAAAGCTATTGTGTTGCCAACAAGACCAAGACAAAAACTCAGAAGAAGATAATAGTGCAGAAGCAACTACAGACAAATCTTCAAAATAAAAAATGTCAATTGGACCCAAGCTCAATAGGAATTCCTGGAAGAGTTAAAGAAAGACATAACAGTGGTAGAGGGATATTTGGGGAAAGAAATGAGTAATACAAAGAAACAACAAAAAGAGAATTGATAGCTTGGTGAAAGAAGCAAAAAAATATTGAAGAAAATAAACCTTAAAAAACAAAATTGGTCTAATGGAAAAAGAGGTCCAAAATTTACTGAAGAAAATGATTCTTTGAAAATTAGAATCAGAGAGGCTATTGAGTCTATGAGACATCAAGGATCGATAAAAGAAAATCAAAAGGATGAAGAAAAAAAAGAAAATGTGAAATATATCATCAGAAAAACAACTGACCTGGAAAATAGAGGAGAGATAATTGAAAACCATGATAAAAAAAGAGCTTAGGAATTATATTTCAAGAAATTACCAGAGGAAACTGCCTCAATATCTTAGATCCAAAGGGTAAAATAGAAATTGAAAGAATCCACTGGTCACCTCCTGAAAGAGATACCTAAATGAAAATTCCCAGGAATATTTTAGCCAAATTTCAGAGCTCCCAGGTCAAAAAGAAAATACTTCAGGCAGTCAGAAAACAATTTGAATATTGGACAGTTACAGGCAAGACCACAGAAGATTTAGCGGTTTCCATGTTAAAGGAGTAAAAGTTTTTGGAATATGATATTCCAGAAGGCAAAGGAGTTAGGATTAAAACCAAGAATAAATTACTCTACAAATAACCTATAATCTTTCAGGGGGAAATGGATTTTTAATGAAATAGAGGACTTTCAATTATTCATGATGAAAAGACCTGAGATGAATAGAAAACTTGACATTCAAAGACAAGACTCAAGAGAAGTATATAAACATAAATGTGAAAGAGAAATCACAAGAGACTTGATGAGGTTAAACTGTTTATATTCCTATATGTAAAGGTGATTCATGTAACTCCTAAGAATTTTATCATTATTAGGTGTGTTAAAAGGAGTTTAAACAAACAGATGGCATGGGTCTGAGTTATGTTGAAATAATATTTTAAAAAAGAAGTAGGAAGGGTTAGAATGGAGAAAATTTTCTCAAATAGAAGAGGCATGAAAGGAAGATCTTTCGAAGTAAAAGGAGAAATGGGCAGGAGTTGGCAGGTAAAGCTTAAATCTCACTCTCATTGGAATTGGTTCAAAGAGGGTAGAATGTATATACACACACTCAATTGTGCATAAAATCTATTTTACCCAGTAGGAAAATAGGAGGAGTAGGGGATAAGAGAAAAGGGGAGTGAATAACAAAAAGGAGGGCAGATTAAGAAAGGCATTGGTTAGAATTAAAATAGACTTTGAAGGAGGAACAGGATAAAAAGAGAGAGAAAAAATAAATAGGGGTGGAGCGAGAATAATAGAATGGAGGGAAATACATAGTAATCGTAACTGTGAATGTGAATGAGATGCCATAAAATGGAAGTGTATAGTAGAATGCATTAGAAACCACAATCCAAGGGCTGGAGCAAACTCTAATATGCTTCAGCAGAAGTAAAGAAAAAAAATAGGCAGGTGTAGCAATGATAATTTGAGACAAAGCAAAAGCAAAAACGAACCTGATTAAAAGAGATAATCAGGAAAACCACATTTTGCTAAAATGTACCATAGGCAATGAAGTAATATAAAAAATTTTTACAAGTTTCTCTAATTAAGGCCTCACTTCTTAATTATGCAGAGAATTATATCAAATTTATAAAACTTAGAGCCATTCCCTAATCGATGTATAGTTAAAGAATGTGAATAAGCACCTTTCAGAAGAAGAAATCAAAGCTATCAATTGTCACATAAAAAAATACTCAATCTCTACTGATTAGAGAAGTGCAAATGAAAACAACTCTGAGATGTCATGTCACGCCTATCATATTGGCTAACCTTGCAGAAAAAGAAAATGACAAAATACTGGAGAGGATGTGGAAAAACTAGGACCTTGATACATTATTGGTGGAGTTGTGAACTAATCCAATCATTCTGGAGAATAATTTGGAACTAGGTCTAAAGGGCCATAAAACTGTACTCACTAATACCACTACTAAGTATTTATTCCAAAGATCTCAAAGAAGAGGGAAAAGGACCTATTTGTACAAAAATATTTATAGTAGACTTTTGTGGTGGCAAAGAATTGGAAATTTGAAGGGATGCCCATTAATTGGGGACTGGCTGAACAAGTTTTAGTAGGTGATTTTGATGGGATGCTATAGTGCTATAAGAAATGATGAGTAAGATGAAACCCTGGGAACACGTATATGAACTAATGCTGGATGAAGTGAAGATAACCAGGAAAGCATAACAGCAACAGTGTAAAGATGATCAACTGTGAAAGACTTAGCTACTTTAATCAAGAAAATGATATAAGACAATTCCAAAGGACCCATAGTGAAAAACAACCGATGAACTCAGTGCAGATTGAAGTATACTTTTAAAAAACTTTCTTTGTTTCTGTTGTTTGATTTTGTACATTTTCTTTTGCAACATGGCTAATAGGGAAATACATTTTACATGACTCTATATATTCAATACAAATTAAGTTGTTTGCTTCCTCAAAGAGGGGCAAGGGGCAGGAGAGAGGGAGGAAATTTGGAACTCAAAATTAAAAATAATTTAAATGATTAAATTTTTTTGATATGTAATTGGAAAATATTTAATAAAATAAATTTAAATAAATTTTAAAAATTATTTTAAAAGAATAGCAATGTGGATATGGTGGGAAAAATACTGAAGTCAGAAGACCTTTGTTCAAGTTCTAACTTTGACACTTTCTAGCTTTGTGATCATGGTGAGGTGGTTAAAATCATAGCCTCCTGCTACCAAAGGATTCTCATGAGATGGTGTAACTGAACTAGAAAGGGCCCTAGAACGAATCTCTATAGTGTAGTCCTGCCATAAGGGTGTGAGTCCGAGATGAAATGTCACAAACTTCAATTCTTGTCAACTTGGATTCCAGACGTTCTCAAGTACTTGAACTAAAAAGAAAGTTATTTTTGTTAGTCACATGTCTGTATAGTTCTAGAACACAAGTAAAGAGATTATTTTAAAATAAAAAGCCCAAACCACAGTATCTGATCAGAAAGGTATTCACTGACGCTGAATGATACAGTAGAAGGAACACTGAATATGGAGTCAGATGACCTAAATATGAATCCTGGCTGTTCCAATAGTATGTCATCGTTCATGGGCCTTAATTACTTCATCTGTAAATTGGGGGCAATAATATTCAATCTCTATACCTTTTGCTTGTTGAAAAGAAAGTACTGTATGATTTGTACTGTACTATTTAAAGGTAAGCCTTACTATTATTTTCTTTCTCATAATATTTTAGTCCTTTTTGGGTTGTTTTCATGCTCTGGTTTCTCCGCTGCATCCTTCCACATCCCTGACATGGGAATTATTCTTTTTGATTAAAGAACCTATTAACACCATCAGTTTTATGGGTCAGACCAGAAGGAAAAATTACTTATAAGAAGTAAGTATATCCAGTGCGATTTTTCTCACTTGTTTGTCAAAACAGAGAGCCCTTTTCAAGTGAGTCAGTGGCAGCTCCTCCTTGTGCCTGACAGGGAACAAACTTTCATTTCGTCATCAGAATTCCAGGGAGGAAATGAATTTCCTGTATCCTATTTGCCACATGAAGCTATTTGTTCCGATGCTTTATTTTTATAAGGCACAAAGATTTCCCTTGAGTTCTCTATTAGCCTGTATGCTTTTTATGAGTCTACTGTTCTGGCCTCTCCTTCAAAATTCCCACCTTTTCTCCTCCATCCCCCTGCCTATTCAGATGAAGAGGTTTTGAAAGGTTGTGGAATCACAGAGTGTGAAATATGAATTACTTACAATGTCTCCCTAATATTTTTCATATTCACAATGCTTGGGGAGCATTAGTTTGTTATTCCATCTATGGCCCATTGACTCACCTGATGAGAGCCAAGTAATAGCAATAATATCATTATTCATTACCTCCTTGCCCTGGGACCCTTCCTTCCCCCTCTTTGGAGCGGATGGAGGGTGGATGTTGAAAAACTCTTCACAGGTCTTCCATTTAAGGAGGGAGTCCAAGGCAGACATCGCATCATTTCTTATCCAGCAAGTCTGGTTATATTTCCCTGTCCCTTTCTCTTTTTAAGTGTTGTTTTCCTGTATTAGATTGTGTGTTCCTTGAGGGCAGGGGTTGTCTTTTATCTTTCTTTGTTTGTTCAGGGTTTAGCACAGTGCCTGGCATATAGTAGGTTCCTAATAAGTGTTCATTGATTGGCTGATCTCATTCCCCTTGTCATTTTTTATGGGTCAATCCACAAGTATTTCTTGAACACCTTCAATGTTACAGGCATTTTGCTACATGTTGAGGGTACAAAGAAAAGTAAAAGACAGTCTCTGGTTTCAAGGACTTCACAGATTAGTGGAAAAGACAACATACAAGAAACTTCATCATGGTGATGTCATTTTGGTCCTCTTTGAGGACAAAGGACAACAAGCACTAGGCAATCTGGAAAGCAATTTGGCAGAAACTAGGAATAGGCCAACATCTTACTCCATATACCAACATAAGGTCAAAATGGATAAAAAAATTTTGACAAAAGGTGATATAAGAAAATTAGAAAAACATGGAAAAATCCATCTGTCAAATCAATGGACAAGAGAAGAGTTTATATCCAAACAAGAGATAGAGAGGATCACAGGAATCAGAGGATCAAATGAAGAATGTCTAAATGAATACTTTCATAATAATAAATGATTAATTTTGATTACATGAAATTAAAAGGTTTTGCAAGCAAAACTAATGCAGTCACAATTATAAAAAAGCAGGAAAGTAGGTAAAAATTTATAGCAAGTTTCTCTGATAAAGGTCTCATTTCTCAAATAGGGAATTGACCCAAATTTGTAAAAATAATAGCCATTTTCCAGTTGACAAATGGTCAAAGGATATGAACAGGCAGTTTTCAGAAGAATTCAAAGCTATTGAAAATCATATTTAAAATGCTCTAAATCATAATTGATTAGAGAAATGCCAATTAAAAGAAAAGAGATAATCTGGAACTCAAAATAAGAATGTTAAAAAGAATTAATTTTTTAAAATTGTGTTACCTTAAAAAAAGAAAACTTTTTTTTTTGTAATAGAATAGTGAGGGAATGAACCCTCATCTTATACATGCTCACTGAAACTCTTTTCAAGACAATTCCAGTAGTAGATAGGGTGAGATGATATGTATGTTATCCTGTTCCCAAATATTTCTGATTTAATTATCTAAGTCTCCATAATTTGGAAGTTTTTCACACACAGTTTTTTTTGTTGCTGTTAGATTTTTTAATTAATTAGTTAATTTATTCATTATTTTTAAAAAATGTTCTACAATCACTTCCTTAAAATTAAGATTTTATCCCCGCCACACCTTCCCCCCACTACCCCCCTCCCTCCCCATGACAGCATACAATTCTGTATAGGTTCTACATACACTTTCCTATTGAGCACATTTATACTACAGTCATGCTATGTAGTTGCACTAAAATAAACGGAAGAAATCATATAACAAATCAAAACATAATACACTAAAACCCACACACACACAAACATGATCTGCTACATTCTGCGAATGACTTCCATATTTCTTTCTCTGTGTGGAAGGAATTTTGCCTTAGAAGATTGTCATTGGGATTTTTTTTTTCAGTAAGTTCTTGTGTTATTACAAAATTCCAAGTCTACC
>CM053773.1:117145606-117322873 GCA_028658325.1 Potorous gilbertii
ATTACATTCATATACCATAATTTATTAAGCCATTCTCCAATTGATGGGCATCTCCTTGATTTCCAGTTCTTGGATACCACAAAGAGTGCTGCTATAAATATTTTTGTACATGTGGGTCCCTTTCGCATTTTTATAATCTGTTGGGGATACAGTCCTAGTAGCGATATTGCTGGGTCAAAGAGTACACTACACATAGTTTTGCAAATTATAAATATTTCTATGATACCATCTATCCAAAATGTAGTTCTTATATTTTTTTATGGATCACTTTGATGTTTGGGCAAGAGTGCATTCTCAGATGATGGTCTAGTTTCAATATAACTTTTTTTTTGGAAGGCTGAATTTTCAAGGTTATTTTGAAGTTTGTATTACTAGTTTGAGTTTTCTGGTAGTTTATGAAAGAAAACAATCTTCTGATTGTAACTACCAGGAAATCTTTAATAAGTGGAATCGTCATGGTGATCATCATTATATCTATCTGAACATATCTTTACATATGCATGAATAATGGCAGGATAGTAACTTGTTCCAGGACAATTTCTATTAGAATCCTTTTTAAAAAAGATAAGGAGAAAAAATGATGAGGAGAGCAAGATGAATAAGAAAAATAATAGGAGATAGGCTCTGCTATATGATTTATTTGTGTGGGGATCTCCCAAGTGAAGACAACATCCTCAACTAATGTAGAGTTTCTGCTATTCAGTCATGTCCAACTCTTTGTGACCCCATTGGGGGTTTTTGTGGCAAAGATACTGGAGTGGCTTACTATTTCCTTTTCCAGCTCATATGACAGATGAAGAAACTGAGGCAAACAGAGTCAAATGACTTGCCCAGGGTCACATAGCTACTAAGTATCAAAGCCAAATTTGAACTCATAAAGGGAAGTCTTCCTGATTCTAAGTCCTGTACTCTATCAACTGCTCCACCTAGCCTTCCCTAATGTATACGTATACTTTCTTTATTACTTAACAGTTTTAAAGAATTGCCTAAGTGATTTGCCCAGGTTATCCGGTCAGAGGCAGGAATTAAAGTCTGACCTTCCTACTTTTATGGACAGTCCTCACTTATGTATACCTTGTTACCAATAATACTAATAGTAAAAATAGCTCACATTTATAGAAGCAGCATGACATAGTGGCCAGAAAGTGGCCTTAAAGCCAGTAATATACTTTACCTACATTATTTCATAATAATGAGGTTAAAGTTATGGTTTCAGTGTCCAAATTGTATAATTTAAAGCTAGAAGAGACCACAGAAGTTATCTCATCCAATGCGTTTGTTTTATAGATGAGCAAAATGAACAGAGCAGGGAAGTGACCTGTTCAAAGTCATACCAGTCATTGAATGCAAGAGCTGAGATTTGAGCTGATTCCAATTCTATTCTTTTTTTTGCCCTGTACCAAATCTTTTAGAACTATTGAAGAAATAAAACAGTGTCCCTGCCCTATTGATGGAGGCTCAGTTGTGTCATCTTGGAATAGACAGCACATTCCTTTCAACATTTCCTAGATGTTATCGAGCTCATGTGCCTTGGGAAACTAATGGAGGGGGAAGTGGAGAAGAGGAGCCAAGCACCTTCATTCAATCAACTTAGGCAACTGGTGCCAGAGCAAGGAATATGTACTAGAGGGTTCTTGGCTCTTACACATAGGCCCAATCATGACTTACTTTCTAGTCATGTCAAAACAAACATGTTCCATGGAAAAATACTTTCTTGTTTTTTTTTTCCTTTGGAGAAATTCTTTGCCTAGAATTTAGATCCAATATGGCATCTGTTCATGATCTTGAATATCTACTTCCTTGTGCCTAGAGCACTCAACCTGGCTAAAAGAGTAAGCTCTGTCAGTTATCAGCCATCTAGAGATGGAGAACATTCAACCTAGGGAATGCCGTGACTGTTACTCTTTGACTTAGTATCTAAAGAAAGTTGTTCTTTTGTGTAGGCACAGTAAGTAGGCTGTCATCTGCACTAGGGAGTATGATTTCGGTAGCAATGGAAAGGTCTTCCTGGCCAAAAGCATTTCCCCCACCTCACTGCCATAGGTCTCAAAATTCTACCATTTAGGGTCTGTTCCTTTGGATTACCTTTCCAGACATTTTCTCCTAAAATGACAGTAACACTTGGAGTAGCATATTAAACTGTAACCAAGCCTCCATCACTATTCATACGGGGTGAATTAATTTATACAATCACTTTTCTGAAAGACTACTTGAACTCAGGATGCTGAGGTTATAGGGGTTTTCTAAAAAGGAAAAAAAATTGGGGAACACAAGAAAGAACAGGCCTGGTTAAAGTACCCTACCTTAGGGTTAGGTGTAGGGTATAGGCAGTTTTCAGAGGAACAAAAGTTTTCAGAGGAGCACAAAAAGGGGATATGGGAGAGTGCTAGAACAACTTCACTGACTTCACTACCTTTGCCTACAGTTAGCTCTATCTGCATACTGACAAAACACACACTTTAGCAGGCTAACAGGAGACATTACCTATAATCAACTCTTCACTAAAAATGTGGTGACCATCGGATGCAGCATGGAAGACGTTCTACCTAAGTAAAGGAATCTTCATACTTTGAGTGTGACATAATCTCTGTGTCAAAGGGACCAGCAACCTACTAGAGCTGTAAATACACCCAAAGATGTGCAAACATTCAATATCTGAGCAGAAGAAATAGAATGAGTGCTTGTTTAATTCTGAGCTCTGCCGATTACTAACTGTGTGACCTTAGGTGAGCCATTTATCTTCTCTAGACTTTGGTTTCCTCATCTGTAGAATAGACTTCATGATCACTGAGGTCTTTTCTCTTTCTAAATCACAGAAGAGCAGAATTTCAGAGCTGAAAGAGATCACAACAGCCACCTGGTCCAATCCAGGCTATAAAAGGAATGTCAACCACACATCCAACAAGTAGTCATCAGTCTTGGCTTAAAGACCTCTAATGTAGGAATCTTACTACCTTCAAAGGCAACCCATTTCAATTTCGGTTGACTCTAATTGTGAGGGAGTTTTTCTTTATGTCAAGCCTCCATTTTCCTCCTATGATTGAAAGCAACTGTGATATAATTATTACACCAAGAATCTCGAATTTGGTCCTTCTATACTAAGAGATATCATAGTTTCTCTGTGACTTAGTAGTCTCTGAGAGCTGCTGTGGCCAAAATAGCCCCCTGTAGTCGACCTATGATGAGCTTCTCTGAATATAGCTCATCTAATCCTTGGATGATAGAATGACCAGGTGCCTCTTAAAACCATTCATTTTTAGTAGGGATTATATATACCACTGAAATAGCTCTCAAAAACACTCACTTCTACCCCACAATGAGGCATCACAACAGGATTTCAATGAAGTTGTGATAAATATGGCAAATGCATGGATGGAACACAACATGCCACATATTACTTGAAAATCAATATGAGAATTTCTTCTTTTTGTTAATATAGTTTCCTCATCAAGTAAGGGCTAGAAAGAAAGAAAAAAACAATTAAAGACACTGAGTCTTAATAAATCCCATGTGATAAAATGAGATAATATTGTAAAAATAGATTATCACAGCGCTTGGTACATAGTAAACACTTTAGAATTGCTTATTACTTGAAACTCAAAATTTAAAAAAAAAACCTAACTGTTAAAAATAGTTTTAACATTTAATTGGGGAGAAAATAAAACTGTTAAAAAAAAGAAATGTTTATTACTTTCCCTTTTCCATCCCTCAATCGTATAAATATTTTACTTTTCTAGCATTTGACTGATGAATAACACAAAGCTTGATGGAGAGCTATGCTACAATTTCATTCTTCTCTGTGAGGTCTTCTAGTATGTATGGGGATTGGAGAATTATAATTTCCTCTATTGGCCATCAACATGAATTTAGATACTCCATTAACTGCTAAGAGGATACCCCCAAGGTATTAATAATACTCTCTAGACATAACTGCAATGAATAGTTTAGCTATATTTTTGGTTTATTGAATTAAATTTAATGACTATTCAGGATTCCAAGATAGTGGTTATTTTTAAAACCAGAGCATTAAAAAACAGTCATATACCTTTTGAGAGTAAAAGGGAAATCATAAAATGGAGACTCCTAGAATTGTAGAATTTGAGATTGGGAAGGGAATTTAGAAGCCATCTAGGCTGGCACATACAGGAAAGAAATTCTTTCTATAACATACACAACTAATGGTCATCTAGCCTCTGCATGAAGATCTCCAAGATGGGGAAAGCTACCACCTCTCTAGGCAGTCCATTCCCCTTTTGCACAGCTTTAATAAGCAGGAAGATTTTCCAGACATCAAGCCTAAATTGACTTTTTTGTATCTTCCAACTGTTGTTCTTGTTTAAGTTATTGGAGGCAAAATATGGAAATGAATTCCTCCCTTACAAGATAACCCTTGAAATGTTTGAAGCTGTCATGTCCCACCTGAATCTTCTGTTCTCCAAGTTTAAACATTCCTTGTTCCTTTTACTGACACTCATATGGTATAGACTCAAGGTCTTATGCCATCCTGATTGCCCTACTCTGGACACTCTCTAACTTATAAGTGTCCTTAAAACCATGGTGTCCAGAACTAAACACACAGGTTGAATAAGGGAAGAAGAAAGTGGGACTGTTCACCTCCCTGTTTTGGAATGAACAGACCAACCTTCTAGAAGACTTACACTCTTCACCTTAATTAGCTAATGCTTTCCCTCTGAGATCATTTCCTGTTTATCCTGTATATATCCTATTTGTAGTATAGTTGTTTGCATGTTACCTCCCTGTAGCACCAATGCCAATAACCACAATAGCTGTTACGGATATGCATGCATCTTCCAGGGTAAATCTGCAAAATATAAACTCTCTTCATCAAAGATGAAATCAAGATACTTATTCAGATACCAGAATAAAGGGAGCACAGTCATCTCCAAGCCTTCCCTCTGTCAGGCATCCCCCACAAGCAAGCTTCTTTAGGCAAAATCATTCCCTCTCTCACTCACACTAGCTTTTCTGCTCTATCTGCTCTCTCTCAGCTCTGCCTCACTGTCTCTTCCTGTTCCACCCATTCAGCAAGCTTCTCCCACCATGGGCTTCATGTGACTTAAACTGTAGGCTGAACCAAAGTTAAAAGCAGGGACAGGGAAGATCACATGGGCTTAGTAAGGGGCAGGATAGATCTTCAAATTACCTTACCATTATATTCCCCCATTAGATTGTAAGCTACCTCAGAGAAGGAACTACCTTCACTTTTCTTTATGTCTCTAGTGCTCAGCACAATGCCTAGTACATAGAAAGCACTTGATGTCATTTGCCCTTCATTTTCAAAGAAGAACAATGACATCACAGGGTGATGTCTTACCTTGTAGGTTATTTGGATTTAAGTGAGGCAGAGTTGTACAAAATCATTAACCTTACTCTCTCTTCCAGAGTCATCGAAGTCTAGTGGCAAGACAAAAGTCCAGATGACTGTTGATGATCTGGTTTGCAGTGGAAGATGACCTTGGTGCCTTCAGTGTCTGACTGAGCTCTCAGCACTCCATAGCACTGCTTCAGCTGATCTCATGGCCACTGGAACAAATTATTGTCACTCGCCCATTCCACTGCGGGATGTCTTCACATGCTTGGAGTAGACACTTCCCCAACTCACCAATGTGTTTGAGGTCTATTGATTACCCTCAACCTGTTTTCAGCCTATCTGTCAAGATGGTTTTACCAGGGTGTGATCAGTGCACATCTTATAGCTTTTTTGGAGCCCTAGGTGAGAGTTGAATGCTAGGTGGGCACTAATGGTGGATAAGCAGCCCTGAAAAGGGCTTGGTAAGCCCTCCCACCAGATGTGTTAGTCCTCCTTGACCATCTAATATACCCCATAAAAAGCACTTAATAAAGCTAGTTGACTGATTTACATCATTCTGCTTACTCATGTTGACCTTGAAGTTCATTAAAACCCCCAGATCTTTTTCCAGAACAACTGCTGTCTCACCATGCCAACATCATCCTAAAATTTGTCAAGTTGGGAAATTTATTGTGTCCAAGTGGAAGACTTATTTTTTACCCTATTGAACTGTATCTTATTAGATTCAGGTTAGGTTATAGATTATCAATATCCTTTTTTATCATGACTCTGTCTCCCAATATGTTAATTATCTGTAAGGTCAAGCAAAGTAGATTCTTTTGCTGTTTTTGTTTTACTAAAAGTGCCTCTGAATAATGTGATTAAGGAGAATCTTTCCCACCCATTGTCCTGGGAAGATTTGTGGGAAGGTCCATGCCTTTTGTTAATGAGGCACTGGTTCTGAAGGGATGTGATTCTCTCTGGTTCTAAAAAGTATATGAAGACTCTGACGTGCAGCTTTATTTTGGAACTTATTGACTATAACTGTTTGTTTGGCCAGACAAGGACTCTAGGAAACCCCTAAGAAGCACCCTGGCTTTGAAAACCCAGATGTTAGTGCTTCCCTCTCTGGTAACTATGGTCAAATACTTGTTGTGATGTATGCATTGATTATGGTCAAGCAGAGGAAGTTATATCTGTTAATCTTTGATTTCTCTGTATTTTCTTTGAAGTTCAGGGTGCTGACTCCCCTGAACTAGGTGATTGATATATGCATTTAGTTAAAGGCATGATACATGTGCTTGATTAAAGTGATTGTTAACCCCTCAAAAGTTGCCTTTACTTTTATGAATGCAGATCTAAGAACCTGTGGCAGCAAGCTCCCTGTGTATGTTGGGGTGCTTACAGATACATTGTCTTTCCCAGTGTTGTGTCATCTGTGATGAGCAAACCTTTTTCACTTTTATTCATGTCAGTAATAAAAAATGTTAAATAGTATAAGGTCACATATAGATCCTTGGGGTATCTTCACTGGAGACCTCCTTCCATGTTGAAATTGAATAATTAACAACTACTTTTTCAGTCCAGTCATCCAACCAGAATTCAGATTAATCCATATCATTCTCTTATTGCCTAATCTCCTTTCTATATGTTGTCCAAGAAAGTATTACGAGATAATTTTTCAAAATTTCTGTTTAAATCTAGGTAAACACTATCCACAGCATTATCCTCATCTACTCATTTAGTACTTTGGTGAAAAAAAAGTTAATCTGTCATGATCTCTTCTCAACAGAGTCAA
The DNA here is from genome assembly GCA_028658325.1 of Potorous gilbertii. Classification (NCBI taxonomy): domain Eukaryota; kingdom Metazoa; phylum Chordata; class Mammalia; order Diprotodontia; family Potoroidae; genus Potorous; species Potorous gilbertii. The sequence goes on from CM053773.1 coordinate 117,152,716, forward strand.
ACAGGGTCTTTGTAAACCTTATTTTCCTTTCCAGGTATTTTACAAACATCGTTATAATGACCAACATTTTCCTAGCAATCAAAAGTCAAGTTTATTGATCTATAAGTTTGTAGACTCTATTCTTTTTTGAAAATTATTGAAAATAGCATTTACCTCTCTGCAGTTTTGCAGTAATGTTCCCCTTCTCCATGATTATTTAAATACCATGGACTGAGGCTCAGCAATTACATCTGCCATTTCTTTTAATGCCCAAATATATATTTTTTTTCTGAACCATGTCATTTATATTCATTAAGGGCAGGTGGGTACTCTCTTGCCATCTCTTTACCTATCTTATGTATTAAGTTATTTTTGTCTTGTCATTTTCAGTGTCAAGGTCATTGTCCTTTGTGGAGAAAAGAAAAAGAGGAGTTGAACCATCTCTCTGCTGTTACTCATTCCAAGCAGAAGCCTTATCCTTTCTTTGAGTCTCACTTTTCTCTCAATACAGTTGAAAACAACCCTTTTTTGTTTTATTTTGCTGCTGTGAGCTCATTCTGAATTTTAGGATTCTGAACACTATTCTTATGCCACTCTCTCTTATTTATCCTCCATTACTTGGGCTTACTTCCATCTTCCCTATATTTCTTTTAAAAATTTAAGTGAGAGTTCCCTTTGCATCCACATCAGTTTCTTCACATAAATGTCATTTTCTCTCTTTACTGGAACTGTTTCCTTTTGTGTCCTTACAATTTTGTTTTTGAGCATCTTTTATCCCACTTCTCCTGGCTGCCTAAGGCATTTTACTCTGTGGAGTACTACCCCTATTTTCTCTGAACCCTTCAAAATCTGTTTTCTAAAAATCTAGAGTATGTCAGACAATTCCTGGATTTCCTCTACTTTATCACAAACTCTAGGAAGGAATGATCACTTAGCCCCAACATTCATAAAGGCAAGTCAAGAAATGATTAGTTGATCTGATTTTGGCAAAGAACTTCATTAGATAACTAGATAATGGAAGTCCTCAATATTATTTTACCCTTTTCTCTGTGCCAGGCACATTATTTTCTTTTTCCTAAACTTCGATTTCCTTTTTCTTTCCAAGTAGTCACTAGCATATGCCAATGATAAAACTACTTCATTTTTTCCCTCCTTTAACTTTTACCTAAATACTCTCTGTTTCCTACATCCAGTTTTTGGATTTTCTCAATTGAATATAACTTCTTAATATAGTTGCTATCTCCATTCCCTAATCCCTTTAAGAGTCCACCAAATGTTCTCATAGTAGTAAATAGGAGAGCTGGAAATTTAACTCAAGTGTTGTGGCTCCAAATTACTTCTGCCTCCAAATATTTTTATCACATGAACTCTGAGATGGTAAGAGAATGGCCAGCTCTTCTCACCCCACATTCTTTTACTGTGTGTGGTGTACATGTCATTGTATTGCCACATAGAGACTGAAGTACAGTACTACACAGCATGCCTCCAGAAAGAGAGACAGAAAGAAGCAGAGAGACAGAAAGAAAGAGATGGAGAGACACAGACAGAAGCAGAGAGAGAGAGAGAGAGAGAGAGAGAGAGAGAGAGAGAGAGAGAGAGAGAATTGGTAATTCTCTAGACAAGGAACTACACTTCTACATATGCCCCTACATGGAAGAGTAAGGCTCTTGTAACAGCTCTTCTGGCAAAACTGGACTGACTAACTCAGCAAGGGCGTCAATTGCTAAAGACCCTGGGAGTTGTATTTTTATCAAAATTAAGAAAAGGGGACTCATAACAGAGCTGGAGGGTGGAGTTTCCAGTACAGATGGAGTTTTAAAAACCTCTCTGGACAGGGACAGAATGGGAGTTGGAGAGAGTGTGGTTGTGTCAGTAGCATTCACGCAGGCAACAACAGACCAATATCTTTTTCAGGAGACTTAGAAGCCTGGTAGTTGTTGAAGAACTTCACTTTCCTGGCAACGCAGCTCAATTCATTAAGAGAATCCAGCAGAGAGTGGTTGCATTTTGATTTCTTAGACAAATCATCACCAGGACTGGTGGCAAAATTAATTGCTATTCAAACATTTTTGCCTACTGGTTATTTACTTGTTTTAAACAATGGCTCACTAGATAAAGATAAGATAATTTTAACTGTTTCCTGAGTTTGTGTTTTTTGCTATAGTGTGTGGGAGACAGAAGGAAAACCTGTGACTATTTGATTATACTTAATTCAGCTGGCTGGGAGATCACCATTCCACCTTGTAATCAACAGATTGCTTGGGAGCTCAAAACATTTGTATTTTAAAGGGATTTGGGTTTTGTTTGTTAGTTTTTCAAAAAAGGAAGCCACTAGAACAAGGATTTTTGGTCCTTGCCTAAAACCCTCGGAGCTAATCTTATCTCCTAGCAAACTGATACTTTGTGCCAGGTATCTTTGGGTTATTTTTCCCCATATGCTAGAGAAAAAAGGAGAGGGGAAAAAAGACTCAAGGGGAAGCCAAAGTGACCTATGGTGGACAACTCTTTGATTATGTATGATTATGTAGGCTACCTTTTTCTTCCTCTAGTAGGAGCCACAGCATAATCCCTCTTCGATCAGGAGGCTACAGAACGGTTTTCCCTACTTAGCTAGGGGGATAAACAGCTGAAGTATGACTGTACCGAAAAGGGAAGGGTGATCATAGTAGTTCACATTTAAGAAGCACTTTAAAGTTTGCAAATCTCCTTACATTTTATTTGATCCTCCCGACAGCCTTTGTGCTTCTATTACCCTAATTTTTGGATAAGGAACTTGAGGTTCAGAGAGATTAAATGATTTGCCCAGGGTCACATAGCTAATAAGTGTTAAAAAAAAAAATCTGTGACCACAGGTCTTCTGAATTCCCAAGTAGGCTAACCATGAAACAATGCTAGAAGCTATGCTTCTAGGAGGAAAAGTATTGCCTCTTGGGCAGCTTCTAGCCCCACACTCCTATTGGTCCTAGAATCTGAAGGGACATTAGTTAAGTGATGATAACGATGGGTGGTTACTCTACTTTATGGTTACCCATGTCACAGAGACCATTGCCAAAGTACTGCTTGGACCATCCTCCTTGCGTCTACTTGAGTGACAGGAGAGCTTTCATTTCCAATGCCTTTCAGCAAAACAAACAGCATTTCTAATTCCTTTTCTACAACGATGATAGGACCCAAATTTGTGTTATGGAAAAATGCTCTGCAAACTAAATCACAGAAATCGCTGCAATGTGTGTGGGACTGATGCCATAACTGGGAAGCCATCTGGAGGTCATCTTTCTGGAGGGAATTCTCTACCGGCCAGTCTTCCATCAAAAAGAAACAGTGTGTAAAGACAGAATTATTTCCAGTCCATAATTAAAAACATTTGAATCCTAGCTTGGTCATGTACTACCTGTGTTATCTGAGATAGTCACTTTCCTCTCTGGGCCTCAGTTTGCTTAGCTGTAAAATGAGGGGATTGGATGAGATGATCTCTAAGGTCTCTTCTTAGCTCTAAATTTATGATTCCATCTTATAGAATTCTTGTGATGACTAGTTAAGTGATGAATGTGAAGGTGCTTTCAAATTGTAAAGAGCTATATAAATGTAAGATGTTTGCCCAAATCTTCCATTCAAATATTATGTGCAATTTGGAACTCAACTTTAATACAGAATACATGGTCTGGTAATCTTACTTGGATATTCAGTATGAATTTTCTAAAACCCATCAAATACAATCTTAATTTGGAAGTTTAACCTTTCTTACATTCAACTTTTCATCCCTAACAGTCATTCATTCTCTCCATCTTTTTCTCTTGCTTTCTTCTCTCTCTAGTCCCTGTTCCTCAGTGGTATCCACGATGTCTGCCTGATGAAACAGGTCACTGCTTCTTTTCAAAGCTAATGAGCTTCTGTACTGGTTCCAACTTGTTCTGCACAAGCACCATGCCAACCTTGAAAGGCTAAGAAGGGAAAAAACTTGGAGAGAAGGGGAAGGTGATGTGTGATGCCTTGTAATGGCTGATATACACTGGATTAGTACATCTTTGGCTTAAGACCTAGTCACTGAAATCTCTAATATGGTGGGCATGTATCAACACGGGGCCTGTAAAACATTTAACTGAACAATACTTACTTGTGTCAAGGTAGAAACAGCTTTTCATCTGGCTTCCTTCATCATTTCACTTATTTATGATTGTCTAGATTAAGATGGAGGGGCTTATTTATACCAGGGGAAAATGCATTCCTGAGTGCACCGGGGAAATGACCACTAGATCTTGTGCAAGATATTAACGTTATTCTTTGAATTTATAATTGCTGAATTATAGCAGTACTCATTTTATAAAGAAATGAGTATAAGGTTAACCCTCATATTTCTTATTCCCCGTCCCTCCCCTAGCCCACCCACAAATGAAATAGTTGAAAAATCAGTCTGAATGTTTTTATGTTCTAGCATATGAGATGTTATTTTATTGTTATTTTATATGAGATGTTATTTATTAATAATGAGATGTCATTATTAAAGTTAAGTGTAAAATAAGAATAGAATTATATTGGGATGGTTAGGTGGCACATTGGATAGAGTACTGGCCCTATAGTCACAAGACATGAGTTCAAATCCAGCCTCAGATATTTTTCTAACTGCAACTCTGGGCAAATCACTTAACCCTGATTGTAAACAACGCCCCCCCCTCAAAGAATACAATTACATTCCTGATTTCTGAAGAAACCTGAACATATAATCTCAGACTCACCGTTAATAATCATTGAAAAATGATGAAATGGCAGTGGTATTATCAGAAACTGGTGGCAGAACTGCTATTCTGATTTTCTAAAAGGTGGATAGTGTTAAATTCACAGATCAGTTACCTTGAAACTGAACTATAAGAAAATTATAAAATTGATAGATTATAATTTTTTGTCTCACTGGAGGCATCCTTCTCTCATACATGGGGTTCTCAGAATAGCTGCCCCAGGTTTTCCCAGCATTTTTAATCAAATAATGAAGTCTTGTCCCCAAAACTTGGATCTTTGTATTTATCAAACACTAGACTCTATAGCTATTTACCGCTGTGTATTGTATAGCTAATCTACTTCGCTCTATTTCTTAGCCAGTACCAGATTGTTTGGATGATTACCATGTTGTAATGCAATTTGAAATCTGGTAGTGCTACACCACCTTCCTTCACATTTTTTTTCCATTGATTCCCATGATATTCTTGACTTTTTTTCTTCCAGATGAACTTTATTATCTTTTCTAGCTCTATAAAGATTTTTTGGTAGTTTGATTAGTATAGCATTGAAAAAAAAATTAATTTTAGTAGGAATGTCATTTTATTATATTGGTTTGGCTTATTCATGAGCAATCAATATTTCTCTATTTGTTTCAATCTGACTTTATTTGTGTGAAAAGTGTTTTGTAATTGTGTTCATATAATTCCTGGGTTTGTCTTGGAGGTGGATTCTTAAGTATTTTTTATTGCCTGCAGTTATTTTAAATGAAATTTCTCTATCAGTTGCTGCTAGGTTTTGTTGGATTTATTTTATATCCTGCAACGTTGCCGGAGCTGTTAATTGTTTTATTTTTTTTACCCGATTCTCTAGGGATCTCTAAGCATACCATTATATTATCTGCTGCATGATAGTTTGTTTTTTCATTGCTTATCCTAAGTCTTTTCCAATTCCTATTTTTTTTCCTTCCTTATTGGTATAACTAGCATTTTTAATACATTCTTGAATAATAATGGAGATAATGGTCAGTCTTGCTTCACTTCTGATCTTACTGGGAAGGTTTTTTCTAACATCCTCATTACAGATAATGCTTACTGATAGTTGGCAGTAGATTCTACATATCATTTTAGAGAAATAATGCTGCACAGTGAAGAAAGGCTAGACCTTGAGTCAGGAAGACTCATCTTCCTGAGTTCAATTCTAGCCTTAGACACTTATTAGCTGTGTAAGCCTGGGAATATCACTTAATCCTGTTTCCATCAGTTTCCTCATCTGTAAAATAAGCTAGATAAGCAAATGGCAAACCACTCTAATATATTTGCCAAGAAAACCCCAAATGGAGTCACAAATACTTGGATGTGACTGAAATAACTGAATAACAACATTAATTATTTTAAGGAGAACTCCATTTATTCCTATGCTTTATCGTGCTTTTAAGGTAGAATGAGTGTTATATTTTGTCCAAAGTATTTTTCTGCATCTATTGAGATAATTGTATGATTTTTGTTGTTTTTGTTACTGTTATGGTCAATTATGCTGATAGTTTTCCTAATATTAAACCAGCCCTAGTATAAATCCCACCTGGACAGAATATATGATCTTTGTGGTATATAGCTATAATTTCCTTTTTATATTAAAAAACTTGCATCAGTATTCATTAGGGAAATCGAATTTATAGTTTTCTTACTGTTTTTGCTCTTCTTTGTTTGGGTATCAGCACAATATTTGTGTCCTAAAAGGAATTTAGTAGGACTCCTTCTTTGCCTGTTTTCCCAAATACTTTATATATTATTGGACTTAATTGTTCCTTAAATGTTTGGTAGAGTTCACTTGTGAGTCATCTGTCTCTGGGGATTTTTCTTAGGGAGCTCTTGGATGTCTTGTTCAATTATTTTTGTAAAATAGGGTTATTTAAATATTCTATTTTTTCCATTAAATATTCAATAACTTCCATTTATTTATGTCTTTATAAATATTCATTCATCTAACTTAGATTGTTAGATTTTATTGTCATATAATTGGGCAAAATAATTCCTTGAATTTTGTCTTTATTGTTGATATATTCGCCCTATTCATTTTTGATGCTGGCAGTTTGGTTTTCTTTTTTGAAAAAGATCAAATTAACCAATGGTTTGTCTATTTTATTATTTTTTTGTCATAAAAGTAGCTCTAAGTTTCATATAATTAGTTTAATGATTTTTTTACTTTCAATTTTCTTAATTTCTCCTTTGATTTTCAGGACTTCCAATTTAGTGTATAATTAGGGATTTTTAATTTGTTCTTTTTCTAATTTTTTTAGTTTTTTAGTTTAGTTTTTAGTTGCCCAATTCATTAATCTGTTCTTCCTCTATTTTGTTGATGTGAACTTTTAGAAATATAAATTTTACCCTAAGTACTGCTTTGACTGCATCCCATAATTTTTGGTACATTGACTCATTGTTGTTATCCTCTTTAATGAAATTACTGGTTGTTTCTATAATTTGTTCTTTGACCCACTCATTCTTTAGGATTAGATTATTTAGTTTTCAATTAATTTTTAGTCTATGTTTCCATGGCTCTTTATTGAATATAACTTTTATTGTATTATGCTCTGAAAAGGATGCTTTTGACATTGTTGCTTTTCTACATTTGACTGTTTGTAAAACATAGTCAATTTTTTTGTGTGTGAAAGTGCTATGTAGCATTTAAAAAAAGGTTCACTCCTTTCTATTCCCATTCAATTTTTTGCAAGGGTCCATCATATCAAACTTTTCTAAAATTCTATTCATCTTTCTAACTTTTTGCTTGTTTAATTTTTGCTTATATTTATCTAGTTCTATGAGGGGAAAGTTGGGGTCCCCTACTGGTATGGTTTAACTGTTTATTTCCTTCTGTAATTCATTTAACTTTCCTTTATGAATTTGGATGCTATACCATTTGGAACATGTGTTTAGTGTCTGTATTACTTCATTGTCTCTGGTACCTTTTAATATAATGTAGTTTCCCTCTTTATTGCTTTTAATTACATATATTTTTGCTTTTCCTTTGGGATCATGTTCGCTACCCCTACTTTTTTCTATTTTTTGTTTTTATTTATTTCTTTTTTACATCAACTGAAGCAGAATAGATTCTGCTCCAGTCCCTTATCCTTACTCTGTGTTTGTCTCTCTGTTTTGAGTATGTTTCTAAATGTAAACAGGATACTGTCAGATTTTGGTTTTTAATCCACTCTACTATTCATTTTTGTTTTGTGGAGAAGTTCATCCCTTTCACATTCACAGTTGTGATTGTAACTATGTATTTCCTGCCTTTTTATTCTCCCCTTTATCCTTTTTTTCCCTCTCTTTTTAACTTATTACTTCTCAAAAGACTGTTGTTTGGGTTTTTTTGTTTTTTTTTTTTTTGCTTCTGACCACTACCTCCCTTAACCTGCTTTCGCTTCTATCAGTCCCTCCTGCTCTCCTTTTCATATCATCTTCTTCTCCTACTTCCCTGTAGCGTAAGGTAGGCTTCTATACTCAACTCTGTATATTATTCTCTCTTTGAGTCAATTCAGGTGAGAGTAAGGTTCAAGCACTACTTACGCCTCCCCTTCTTTCCTTGCACTGTAAAAACTCCCTTATGTGAGAAAATTTCTCCCCATTCCTTCTCTCCCTTCCCCTTCTCCCAGTGCCTCACTTTTTTTCACCCTTTAATTTTATTTTTTTAATTGTCCCATCATAATCAGCTCACACTTTTCTCCTCTATCTGTATTCTCCTAACTGCCCTAATAATGACAAAGGTCTTAGGAATTACAAGTATCATCTTCCCATGTTGGTGTACAAACAGTTTTATCTTATTGAGTCTTTTAGGATTTATCTTTCATGTTTACCTTTCTTTGAAAATGAAGGAGGGACACAACCTGTGAGTAGACCAAGCTGCCCGAGTGGGGCCTCAGCTACCTGAGTAACTCAGCTCATCCTCTCCTTCTGTCTCCCTCTCCCCTTCCTTCTCCTCTCCAAAGGGAGGTAAATTTGGATGGCCAGAGGCTGTCCAGTTAACTTGGGGTTTACTGGCTTAATGTCCCTTCCTTCCTTCCTTCCTTCCTTTTTTTCTTCCTTGCTTTCTTTCATTCTATCTTGTTTTTCCCAGCACATTCTGAAGCCCATAGATTGGACAACAATAGGTCCTGCCCAAGCTTCACTTAATGACAGTTCTGTGGACCTTCCTGGTTTAGAGTGATTATCAATATTAATTGTTTCCCTTTCCCTTCCAGCTTGATTTAGTTGTTTTTTAATTTTTAAGGAATTATTTTCTTCAGTGAACTTTTGTACTTTTTCCATTAGGCCAATTATAATTTTAAAGAGGGTTTTTTTTTCAAACTTTTTTGTGCCTTTTTTATCATTTGGCCAATTTTTTAAAAATTTAATTAATTTAATTGTTTTCAGTTTTCAACAATCACTTCCATAAGTTCCAAATTTTCTCTCTCTCTCCCTCTCTCCTCTCTCCTTGAGATGGCTTGCAATCTTATATGGTTTCTACACATACAATCTTATTAACTCATTTTCACATTGGTCATGTTGCATAGAAAAATTAAAATGAATGGAAGAAACCGTGGGAAAAAACAAACCAAAAAAAAAAGATAACACAAAAGAAAATAGTCTGCTTCATTCTGCATTCTGATTCCATAGTTCTTTCTTTGAATGCTAATGGCATTTTGCCTCAAGAGTCCTTTGGGAATGTTTTAAGTCCTTGCATTGCTTTGAAGAGTTTAGTCTATCAGAAACAGTCCTCACATACTGTGGCTGTTACTGTGTATAATGTTCTCCTGGTTCTGCTGTTTCATTCAGCATCAGTTCATATAAGTCTTTCCAGGTTTTTTCTGAAGTCCTCCTGTTTGTCATTTCTCATAGCACAATAGTATTCCGTTACGTTTATATATCACAACTTGTTTAACCATTCCTCAATTGACGGACATTCCCTCAAATTCCAATTCTTGGTCACTACAAAGAGAGTTGCTATAAATATTTTTGTACATATAAGATCTTTCCCTTTTTTTATGATTTCTTTCAGATACAATCTGAGAAGCAATATTTCTGGGTCAAAGAATATGGGCATTTTTGTAGCGCTGTGGGCATAGTTTCAAATTCCTCTCCAGAATGGTTGGATCAGCTCACAGCTCCACCAACAATCAATTAGTGTTCCAACTCTCCCACATTTTCTCCAATATTAATCATCTTCCTGTTTTGTCATGTTAGCCAATCTGATAGGTGTGATGTGGTACCTCAAAGTTGTTTTGATTTGCATCTCTCTAATAAATAGTGATTTAGAGCATTTTTTCTTATGACTATAGATAGCTTTAATTTCTTCCTCTGAAAACTGCCTGTTCATATCTTTTGACCATTTATCAATTGAGAAATGACTTGTGTTCTTGTAAATTTGACTTAGTTCTCTGTATATTTTAGAAATGAGGCCTTTATCATAGATTCTAGTTGTAAAAATTCTTTCCTGAGTTTTCTGCTTCCCTCCTAATCTGGGATGCATTGGGTTTGTTTGGGCAAAACCTTTTCAATTTAGTGTAATCAAAATGATCCATTTTGCACTTCATAATGTTCTCCATCTCTTGTTTGGTCATAAATTTCTCCATTCTTCATAAATCTGACAAATATACTATCCCTTACTCCCCTAATTTGTCTATAGTATCAGCCTTTATACCTAGATCATGTACCCATTTGAATTTTATTCTTGTGTACAGTGTCAGGCATTGACCTATGCCCAGTTTTTGCCATACTCTTATCCAGTTTTCCCAGCTCTCTCATGAGCAACCATTAACACTCTTCTCTACCCTGGAACTGTGACCAAGGGCCACTGCTCCCCTGCTATCTTAAGCACTAGTGTTCTTCTTCACCCTGGAAGTATGATCTGGAACTGTGTACAGGGAATGCAAGAGGGTCATGTATCCAATGCCAGCAAAGGCCCTCTGTAATCTCTGGACCAGTTGTCCAATCTCCTCACCATCCATGGGCTGAGAATTCCTGAAGCTATTGCTGCCACTGATGCAGCTACTTTCAAGGCCTGCTGCGGCACTGGACTGTGCTCTAGGCCTGAATATCCACAAACACCTCAACACTTCCCCCCAAGAGACCTTTCCTGCTAAGACACTAAGTGGTCTTAGGCTAGAAAATTGTTTTGCCCCAACCTTTTGTTGGTTCGGCTACTCCAGGATTTTATTAGAGGCATCATTTAAAGTTGTTTGTAGGGGAACTTTGAAGAGTTCAAATGAGTTCCTGTCTTTACTCTGCCATATCGAGCATATTTGAAAGGCAATCTGGTATAAAAGATAGAGCACTGGGCTTGTTGAAGGGAGACCTGAGTTTTAAATTCACCTAGAAGTTTTATAGTATAACAATGTAAGACATTAGGTAATAAAGTGCTTTACAAACCTTAAATAAAGTATGATATAAATGTTAGTAATAATAAGTATCATCCTTATCTATTTTCACTTGGTTCTTTGTTTCTCTCTGACTTCCTCAGAGTACAGAACAGCAGAACAACTGTATCAAAGAATATGAACAATTTAGGCACTTTTCTTGTATACTTCTAAACTGATAGGATTGGTTAGGCTAATTCACAGCTTTATCTACAGTATATTAACATACCCATCTTCCCAAAACCCCTCTAACAGTAACAGTTTATGTTTTGTGTCATCTTTCCCAGTTTTCAGGGTATCATATAAATTTGTTAAGCATATAATTTATGAATACTTGGAAAATAATATAGTGATCAATGAAATCAATATAAGTTTAACATGGACAATTCATACCAAACTAATCCAATTTTCTTTTTGATCTGGTTAGCAGTTCAGCAGATGACAGCAATATTATAGACATTGCATATCTTGATTTTAGCAAAGGCTATGACAGAAATAGCTATAATATGCTAGTGGATAATGTGATAATAACCAAAATTTATATAGTTCTTGCTATATGTCAGTGTTTAATGCTTTGCAATTTAATTATTTACAATTTAATTATTATTCCATTTGATTCGCACAACAACTTTCAAGGGGAGGTAGTAAACAGAGGCTAAGTGACTTGCCCAGGGTCACACAGCTAGTCTGAGACCAGATTTGAACTCAGGTCTTCCTGACTTATTGACCATTAATACCCCAAAAGGTATTGATCATTGACTTTATTTCATCCTGAAAGAAGATTTGCAGTAGGAGATCTCAATATATCTTTGGTCCATCCTATTCAAATAAAAATAAATTATTTGAATAGTTATTAAATTATTTGAAAACCACCACCACCACCAACCACAACAAAAATTGCCCAAATAAGTATCAATTCACAATAATATCATTAATATAGTACAACCAAGCTCCACCCTAAAGTTTGAGTTCTTTGGCCTCATTTCTGCCAGTTTCACCTTGCAAGATTATTTCCCCTAAAGGGGAAGGAGGGAACCAGTTAACAATGTTAAATAGTGACAGGGAAAGAGGAGCAGAAGAAGGTAGGGATAGAATCTGGAATTTAAAACTTCAAAAAAAATGTTAGAAATTATTTTTAATTGGAGAAAAAAAGAAAATATTAAAAACAAACAACACTAAGAGGCCAATGACTGTGGTCTTCATATCACTGGAACTAATTATTCCAATTGGTTCTGCAGCAGTTAGATCACACTGGTTGTATTGTGTTCAGTTCTTGGTACCACAGTTTAAGAGGGTTACCAACAAACCAGTGTGTTCCTAGAGAAGGGTGACCCACATAGTAGGGGAGTTTGTAGTAGGGTACATTGTGGGGATGAGAGGGAACGGGAGATCTAGATGCCCCTTTTGCAAGAAGATTCTTTTTTAACTTCCTGCCATTGTGAGTATAGCCAGAAAGGTCAAAAACTGGCTGCAATTTTGCAGGCAAGGCAACATGTATTTATTAGGCATTTATTTGCTACTAGACATTGAGAGTAAAAACAAACAAAAAGATAGTCTCTGCCTTCAGGGAGCTTGTGTTCTAATGGCAGAACACAGCACCACACAATAGGAAGCTGCAAAGCCAGGGGATAGGGCAAAGAGGAGACAGGAAAATGACAGTTCAGAGTTTAGTGGAGTCAGAGACATGACTGTGAATGTGGGGTAGTTTAGGGCCATTGGCAGAGGTTGATTGGTTGGAAGATCGCAGTATGAATGATCTCTCTGCTCACTTCTACCTCCTCAGCTCGAGGGCCTCCTTCAACATGAAACTACCTGATTCCTTTAATTTTCTACTGTCTTCATTTCCCAAATTTCCACATATTCATTTGATTTATATTCTATATACACTTGTTGAAGTACATATTGTTTTCTTTGATGGAATGTAAACCCCTTTCATTTTTTTCCCTTCATATGACTAGAGCTTGGTACATTGTAGGCCCTTACTAAATGCATGGAGATCGAATGATGGAGAAGCAGATATACACTTTGAGTATATCTCTCATCCAGTATGAGAGCAGGGGTGGAGGTACGAAGGCTAGAATACCTAGGATTACAGTCAGGAATGGGATGGATCCTGCTAATAATTACTAGAGAGTAGATTATAAAATTTTCAGTGTAAGCATTTGCACCTTGAAAGTAGGTTACCAGTTCAAATCAGAGCTGGGATTTATTGTTTCATTGATTTCTAGACTTAAGAAAAAAATGGAAAAAATTGTCAACAATGCAAATTAAATTCAAAAATGTGCCTATCATCAATCCCTTTCTCCCCAGCCCATTGTTAAACATTTACCAGCACATCCCTGGCTTCAGGGTTGATCCTGGAGCTCCCTTCCTGTATGGTCATCATGGTATGTGTGCGGGAAGGGGTGTGCCAGGGTAGGGTTTGTGGCCTGGTTGCTAATGTTCTTCAAATATTTGCAGGGCTGCCATGTAGAAGAGAAAGCAGATTTGTTCTGTGTTCCTCCAAGAGACACAAACTAGCACTAATGGAAGGAAATTACAAGGAGGCAAATTTTCGTTGAATGTGTACAAGGAGGAAGTTTTATAACTAGTGGAACAGACTGTCCCATGAGATGGAAAACTCCCATCATTAGGGTTAATTAAAATAATATTTTGGATTTGTATTACATTTTACAGTTTGCATTATTCTTTCACATAAATAATCACATTCGATCCTCATAACAAACCTACTTATAGATCAAATATCATCTCCATTTTAAAAATGCAAGTTTGACGCTCAAGATCATAAAGCTAACTGGTGGTATAGGCAAAGACTGAAATCTAAGCTTTCTCCTTCCATGCCAGCTATCTCATAGAAGCTAGACAATCACCTGCCAAGTATGCTGTTACCAAGTAACAGTCAAGAACTGTTAGAGAGGTTTCTCATGCTAGGGTCAAGAAACAATGGTGGTGTTGGAAATCTATGCTTTCCTCTCATTCTAAAATTCTCTGATTCTATAACATTTGTAATTTATTATTTGCTATCGGTTCAATGTATTAAAAGTTCCTAGTATAGATGCGAACTACTGGTGAAAAAGACCTTGACTTCAGCCATCAGGGAACTTACAGTCTCAAAGGGGAAAAGACGTGTATATAGATATGTATGACCCAAGATAAAACACAGTAAGCACAAAGGAGAGATCCAATTAAAGTGAACTAAGAAAATTTGAGTACAGAGAAATCACTTTTAGTTGGGGCTGGGGGGAGGGCAATTAAGAAAAGCTTCAATGAGTTAGAGGAACCCTAACTCCATCTTAAACAAAAAAGATTTTAATAGGTAGAAGGGGTGTGTTCCAGGCATGGGTCATGACCCACTGAGATATACAAGTAAGAAAACAAAGGCTAGATATGCTTTAAGTGACATCATGGAATGACACCAAAACGTTAGGCTTTGGCCAGATTGCAGAGGGCTGCAGATTCCATTCATATGTAGTCTGGAGACCTTTACAAGTCTCTGTGATCTATGAAGCATACTTTCCATATACTATGTATGATATTGTCCAGAATTGCAGTGTCTGGCACACAGCAGGTGCTTAATGAATGTTGTCGATTGACTGATTGAATCATTTTGTATTTACATATTCCCTCTAGTCCATCGAAAGGCAAATGATACGTGATATAATCTCCACATTTGTCTTAAGTACAAGGAGCTCAAATTCTATCCCTAATTGACTTAAAATTTTATATTCTGTCTAGTTTGTTTTTAGCGCATGAAAATATAAGTCTTTATTTGAAATACCTTGTTAAGTAATTATAATTAGAAGAGACTGTAACTCATTAAAAAAAACTCATTACTAAAAGGTTTTACTGCTTAATGTTGAAAATTGATTGGTTGAGTACAGTATCTTTTGCCAATTCAGTCTACTAGAAATTGCACCTCCAAAAAGTCTACATTTAGTTAGTACATTGTGTAGGACAAAATAAAACAAAACAAAACACAAATCACAAAACAAAACAAAATGAAAAACCTTCTACTTTTAGTTAATCCATTGTATGGTTTATAAGTCAAACTGAATAATGAAATGTGTCACTTCCAACTCTGATATTCTGTGATTTTTATGATGATATTTTACATATTGGTTTACAAGCTGAATATCAAGACAGAGAATAATATCAGTGGTAGACTTCAGGCTGATATGTAATTCTGAGTGCCACATCTGGAAACCACCAAGGTGAAGG
Organism: Potorous gilbertii; assembly: GCA_028658325.1. Taxonomy (NCBI): domain Eukaryota; kingdom Metazoa; phylum Chordata; class Mammalia; order Diprotodontia; family Potoroidae; genus Potorous; species Potorous gilbertii. The sequence goes on from CM053773.1 coordinate 117,168,011, forward strand.
TTAGTGTCTATCAGAAATAATTGCTGTGATACTACTTACTACCCTATGGAAATCTCAAGGCTGGAAGTGACCCATAGACTAAGTATGTTGGTAAATGTTTAACAATCAATTCTGAAGAAAAAATGTATACAAAACACTCTTTTAAGTTTAACTGTATCGTTAGTATTTTCATTATCACTTTCTTAATTCTATAGTTATCAGTCAACAAAACAATAAATTGAGTCCTGATTTGCCAATTTCCAATGTATAAATTCTCCATTGAAAATTTAACAATCAGCTCTCTTGGGTTGGTTGGAGCTGGCTCCAGTAAGTATATTCTTGAGCCAAAGGTAAAGCTCCTATTTGTGTATCCTTGTCAATAAATGACCTAATCAATCAGGTACTGAGTATAGACTCCTTGCTTAGTTCACTGAACCTTGAATAAAAGTTCTCTATTAGACTGAGATAATTAAGATTATTTTGCTCACTCAGATATACAGTTCAGCTGGGATTTTATCATAGAGACACTGAATATTCCTAAATTGAGGTCAAGGCTTATAATCTTAGCATTCTTAATGAAAAGATAATGCATTAGTGCCTACTGCCTTTAAGCTGAGAAATTATGTGTAAAATCTTACAAATTACACATTTTACTTGAAAGCATTTGCAAAGCCATTTATGGAAAAAATTATCTAGAAAATAACTAACAATTTTTATTTATGGAATTAAATATGAAATGCTGAACTGGACATTCAGTGTACCCAGAAGAAATCCATACTCCATGTAATATGATTTGGAAAGCATTTCAAGATTGAGCTTCACACTAATGAAAGGAAAAATGATACTAGATGATGGCATGTGTGTGTTTAGTGGAGAGGGGCAGAAGCTAGCTATTATAACAAGGAAAAGAAAAAGGGGAGGAAGAGAACATCTCTAAATTCTAATTCATCTGGCTCCTTTCTCATTTCTAAATATATATATTTATATTTACATATGTGTGCATGTGAAAATATGAGGAAAGAACAGGTAGGCTGTCATAGATGGTTTGCTATTAGAGATCACATCTTTGCATTTCCAACCCGTGCGTACTTTCCATTACCCTCTTCCTGGCCCCCCACCCCCACAAGTGACTTGGTAAAGGAAAAGACAACCTTAAAATTCTCCTCCAACAAGCTTATGCATGTCTAGATCTTATAAGATTTTCATTTTTCTTTTTTTAATTGTGTGAGGCCATCTTTACTGAAACAATCTTTTAAAAAAATTTAATTTATGGAATAAAACAAGTATTTCTATAACATAGTACAATAAAAAAAGGTAAGTATACATGAAACTGCAAATCTACTATGCAAATTTATTATTTCTTTCAAATATACAACAAATATCATGTAAATTTTTTTCTTTTCTCACTCCTATCCTGAAGATGGCTACCATTTGACATGAATAGATTTTTCTAAGGAAGTAAATTTGTTCAAAAATCGTCTTATTTTCAGTAACAAGGCAGACATAAAATAAGGATAAATTTGCTCACTAAAGGTGTTTGACACAACCATAGAAAATGCCTTTCTATCCAAAGAGAAATCCCCTATAGTAGTGAGGTCCTAAGTCAAAATTGTCATCTTCAATGAGGTCCATAACACTCAAAGACTGAGTGAAATTACAAACCACACACACACACACACACACACACACACACACACACACACACACACACTGGATAAAGAATGCCTATTGGCTAAATTATGATTAGATGAGTAATCTTGTAGAGTTAATAATCAGTATGTAATTTTAAAATAGAACATAAATCTTCACTGGCACAACTTAAGGCTACCAGACTGGTTCTAAAATTAAATAGGAAACTATAGAACATTTGGAAAATTGAACAGTGATTTCAGAAATGGCCGATGGCTTACAGAAATAAATCTGATGCTTTCAATACCAAGATCCTGGTGCTACCATATGGCTATGAATGATAGAACACAATTTTTCAAAAATCACAATTGTGAGTAGCCTCTTGGGCAATGGAGAAATGCATGATGAATTGAAACAGGATTTGACATATTATCGAAGATGACATAGTATAAGAGACATCCAGCACATTTCACATTAGTCCAGTGAGCTGGTCATATAATAAGATTATATGGATAGAGCACTGGGCCTGGAGTCAGGAATACCTGAGTTCAAATCCAACCTCAGATATTTATTAGCTGTGTGTCCCTGGGCAAGTCACCTAATCTCTGTTTTCCTGCTTCCTCATCTGTAAAATGGTAATAATGACAGTACTTTCCCAGGGCTCTTCAGAGTGTAGGAAGATGTGAGTAACAGACCAGAAATCTGAAACTAATGCAAAGTTTATTGATTTCTCCAGGGAGAGTGACTCTCCTGCTTGGGTAGAGTCACACCATTTAGGTAGGGAACAGCATTTCAATAGGATTGGGGGCAGGGGGAAAGGGACAGAGAAGAGTGGGGATGGGGTATTTAGTACCAGTTGGAATAGGCTGTTCCTAGCACTCTGGGGCAGATCTTATATCGTAATTGTTTGTCCATGGATCCAAGGAGATGGCAGTTAAACTGGTTCTCAAAATGAAGGTAGGGGCATGTGTATGTGCAGAACAGGACATGTTGACATCTTGTCCTGGGTGGCTTGCAATTTTAAGTGGGAAGCAGTCAGATGTCCACATGGGGAGCATTAGCAGGAGACAGGTGGCAGACTCACACGACAATCAAATGAAATAATAATTGTAAAGTGTTTAGCACTGTGCCTAGCACAGAGTAGGCACTACATAAATGTTTGCTGCTATGATGATGAAGATGAGGATGATGATAACGGCAAGTTCCACATTAATATCCATAAAATGTTAAAAGACCAGAAGCAGGCTTCCAGTATGTTGAGTCGTTCTAAGAACCTAAAAAGAATTATGGGAGGGCATGAACAACAACCACACAGGAAGAGAAAGCACAGAGAGATGCCATTTGGAGGGAGCAAATACATCAAGGACAGTATGGAGCCTTTGAATTATATTTGGACTTCTTTTCATCTAAACCTATTACTTAGATAATCATGAAACCCTTTCTGACTAGGTATGTGAGAAATATAAGCAGGTAAACTACAGAAAAAGCTATGACTGTGGTGTTACTGGATTTTTATTAAATCATCCAAAGTTATTGCTTTTGGCTTCAAACTGGTATTGTTTGACATAGAGATTCTAGAAGGTCGTACCACAATTTTGCTAGTTTGTCATGAAATATTGAATGTTTGGTTTTTGTGGATAAGAGTATAAATTTTACTTACCCAGAATATTTAGTATGGTAAATATGGCATTTGCAAAATGAAAAAAACAAACAAACAACTTACCACATGTATACAATAACTTTAAAACATGCCAGAGAAACTCACAAAAAAGCTTAACCAAAAGGACTGTTCTTATTAAATGGAAACTACATTAGCACATGCGTGATGTTCTCACAGCTTTCATACTGTTGCTTAAACTTAGACATCTTAAACATCCAGAGCATCATGACTTTTGTGATGGCCATCAAATTAGGATCTTTTGCTATTTTTGTTTACTAAAAAGTGCCTCTGATTGAATCATGTGATTGAAGAAGATCTTCCCCACCCATGGATGGGCCTGCCCATTGAGGGAAGCTGGATTAGGGGAGTTGTTTTGTAGGAGGGTCCTAAGTACCTTTTGTTTTTTCTATTGAGGCATTGGGTCGGAGGGTTATGCCCCCTGGTTCTGAAAAGTATATAAATACGCTGAGGGTGAGATTTTACTTTGGGGGCTTACTGACTGGAAGTGTTTGGCCAGACAAGGACTCTGAGAAGCCTCTAAAGAGCCATCAACTTTGAAAAACCCAGATGTTCCCTCTCTGGTGTGTAGATGTATGTATGTTAATGCTCAGACATTTTGGAAATATGTCTGTTGACTTTTTATTTCATTGTATTTTTTTCTGAAGTTCAGGGTGCTGACTTTTTCCCCTGAACTAACTGAATGATAAATGTGCTTGATTAAAGTTATTGTTAACCCCTCAAAAGTTGCCTTTCCTTTTATGAATGCTGATCCTGGGATACTTTTCACAGCAAAGGCCACTGTGCAGTGAGAAAGAAAAAATTAATAAAAAAAACTAATAGCCTGATGGAATCCTCATATAAGAAGCTCTTATGAATTAAAAAAAAATCCTATTACACTATAGGAAGATATTTGTCATTCTCCTCATTCATAGTCTATGCCTACAAAAGCTGGGAAGTGTATGGATAAATATAAAATATAGTAAGACTGATTGCATGTTTGCTAATACACAATTCACCTTATTAAAGAAAAAAATTAATGGAAAAAACATAGAAAGTCTTGAGTGAACCTTCTATTAGTTCAAAAAATATATGTAAATTCCTACAGCATATGACAGCCTTATCAATTTTTGGTAAAGATAGTTGTCCCATATTATACCTTGGCAAGCAAGTTACATGTTCATGTAGGGCAGCTACATGGTATAGTGGATAGAGCATCAGTACAGGAGTCAGGAGGACCTGAGTTCAAATTTCACCTCAGACACTTGACACTCACTAGCTGTGTGATCTTGGGCAAGTCACTTAACCCTGTCCTGGGTTATCTCCAACCATCCTGATGAATATCTGGTCACTGGATTCAGATGATTCTGGAGAAAAAGTGAGGCTAGTGACCTGCACAGCCCTCCCTCACTCAAAAACAAAGTCACATGCAAGTCATGTCATCATTTCTCTGATGGCAGGCATGGTCTTCTTCAGCAATAAAGGACATACACATGTTCATGTTTTTAGGAATTTGAAGTTCTTTGCTCAAAAACTGAGCTCGAAGAAAAACGAAACTCGAAGAACTGACTCAGGGCTATTAGAAAATTACATATTGCCTATGTGTGTCAACTTTGACAGAAATGTGGATTTGGGTTTCTAAAATTAAGAAAGAGATTGGTCTCTGTACTTGAGGAGGCCTGCTTTGAGGGATGAGACACCACAAAAATCCAAGGAATTAGATTATAGAAGTCAGTGAGGGAAATTGTTTACAGAAATGGAGATCTTAGAACACAAAACAAAGATTATGGATCTGAGAAGCCAATAAAGTTGGCAAACTAATGGGATAACTCAGGTGAGACCAGCTGACTAGAGACAGGTGGACTCTGAAGATGGTGCAGGGAGCTGATGTGATTGGAGGAAAGTTCTGTTGCTGAGAACAGATTAGAGAGAACAGAATCATTTATTGTTTGAAGAAGTGATTGGAGAAGAAAGGCTGCCATATGTGTGTGTGTGTGTGTGTGTGTGTGAGAGAGAGAGAGACAGAGACAGAGAGAGAGAGAGACAGAGACACAGAGAGAGAGAGAGAAGAAAGGAAACCCCTCAGAAGTTGGGCTACATTGCCTTTTACTTTGCTCTATGACTAGAGACTAGGAACCCTCGAAGCTGGGGAGCAGACCTGCAATTCTTTAAGATTCTTTAGGGAAATTGCTTTTCATTGAAAGAGTGTAAAGTACTCTTAGCACCCAGACAAAAGAACAGGTCTGGAGCCTCTGAGAATCCAACTCTTAAAATTATTGTTTGTTTGGAGAACTTAATGTTTCCATGAACCAAGAGTAATAAAGAAAAGGCTTTGTTCAGCAGGAGAGCAGAAATGCTCAGAAGAGAAATGATTCCATCTAGCAGGTGACATGTGGCACAGACATATCAGAAGAGGCCACGGATAGCATGGTCTCCAGTTCAAAGTTGTTAATTGCCTTGGGCCATATGGGTATGCCCCACTCGTGTGTCTCACTGTTAGATTTCTGTATATTTGTGCCCATTCTCTCCTGTAGATTCTATGTGCATTGCTGGGAGAATATAACTCAATTTTAGGTTGTGTCTACTTCATGTTATATTACATTATTCTATATTATGTTATGCTACTATATGGTATAATAACTCTTGCTTTGCCTCATGTTTCATAATTAAGATTTAATGATGATAAGTGATTTGTTTAAATGGAAACACATTGGTAGGGTCTCAGGCGTTATGGCTGTATGTAGTAGACATACAGTAGACCTATAGGTCCCCAACATTAGGGAAATCCCTGCAAACTTGAGAATGACTTATAGAAGCAGGGAATACCTTGCCTCCCCACTCCTTTTGATAAATCACACTGACCTAGTAGTGTGAGTGTAGGTTGGGAGGAGTGAGTGAGTCAACGCAATTCAGGAAGATGGAGAATCTGGGTAGAGTTAGGCATATTCGTGCCATCTGGGCCCCCTCCCCCTGCCATTATCTTTTTATGTTAGGTGAGGGCAAAGCTTCCACGTGCTTCCTTTTCTTTCCGGTTGCTGCTGATCCTCTCTCTAACTCTTCCCATTTTTCTCCAGTATCATCAGGTACCAAGCCCAATCATTGCTATGTGAGAAACCTGTTCATTCTCCCTGGCCATTCAAATGGAAGAAGGAGGAATAAGGGTGAAAGATACTAGAATTATACTCCATTAAGAAGTCTAAGAATTGGATTTCTGTCCCAAATATGTTCATGCTTCTCTAGTTTGTTTTCATAATGATAGAAAACCTATAACTTCCTTTCAGGTATATTATAGGGATTCAAGAAAGGGTGCTTTGTGCCTGTGATTTCAGTTATAGGGAACTTAAATTGTAGAAATCTCCCAAGAGCTCATGAATGCTAATTGTTAAATTTTTGGGGTGAGCATATAGACCTGAGAAATGGACAAATGATCTAAGTCAGAGCTTGATTTATCATTTTGTTGACTGTCTAGATTTAAGAAAACAATGTCAATAATGCAGATTGAACTTAAAAGTGTTATTTTCTAAATCACTATTATTAGAGAAATATAAATCAAAACAACTCTGAGGTACAACATCACACCTATCAGATTGGCTAACATGACAAAACAGGAAAATTGTAAATGCTGGAGAAGATGTGGGAAAATTGGAACACTAATACATTGTTGGTGGAGCTGTGAACTGATCCAACCATTCTGAAAGCAATTTGAAAGTATGCCCAAAGAGCTATATATGTTCCTACTTTTTGACCAAGCAACACCACTTCTAGGTCTATATCCCAAAGAGATCATACAAATGGGAAAAGGACCATATGTATAAAAAAATATTTGTAGCAGCTCTTTTTGTGGTGGCAAAGAATTGGAAACTGAGGGCATGCTCATTTGTTGGGGAAAGACTGAACAAGCTGTGGTGTGTGAATGTAATGGAACAGTATTGTGCTATAAGAGCAGGCAGATTTCAGAAAAACCTGGAAAGACTTGAATGAATTGATGCTGAGTGAATTGAGCAGAACCAGAAGAACACTGTACACAGTAACAACCACACTGGGCAATGACTCATCTTGATAGACTTATCTCAGCAATGCAGGGGTCCAAGACAACTCCAAAGGACTCATAATGGAAATGCTGTCCATATTCAGAAAAAGAACTGTGGAGTCTGGAAGCAGACTGAAGAAAATTATTTGCTCTCTCTTTTTTTCTTTTGTTTGTTTCCTCTTTCTTGTGGTTTCTCCCATTAGTTCTAATTTTTCTTTACATGACTAATGTGAAAATAGGTTCAGTATGAACGTATATGTAAAGCCTATATCAAATTACATGCTGCCTTGGGGTGGAGGGAGGGGAGAGATGGGGAGAAAATCTGGAACTCAAAATCTTATGGAAGTGAATGTTAAAAACAAAAAATATGCCCAAGGAACTGATTATTAGTTACTAGCTCTTTCCCCTGATGCAGATCACAAACTTATTTGTAACAAAGTATAATCTTAGAGAGTTGCTAGGAAGAACTGAGAGGCTGACAAATCAATTACATTTATTAAACTCCTACTATATGGCAGACACTGTGATCAGGATACAAATATGAAACAGTTATTCTTACTTTCAAGGAATTTACATTTTATAAGGGAACACAACCTATATACATATAGGTAAATATAACAATGCATACACAGCATTTGGATAGGGTAGCATGTGAAGTGATCAGGTTAAGCCTTATAGGAATTGGAGCTTAACCTGAATTTTGAAGGAAACTAGAGATTCTAAGAAGCAGAATGAGAAGGTTGTACATTCCAGGTATGTTTGAAAGTCTGTGCCAAAACATGGAGATGGAATGTCATATAGGAGAAACAGCAAAGAAGACATTTTGTCTTTTTTATAGGGCATATGAAGGGAAGTATTGTGCGATAAACCTGAAAAGGTAGGAAACAGATGATGGAAGACCTTAAAAGACAAATATTTTAACCTATAGACAATAAGGAGTCACTAATATTTTTGAGTGGAGCAGTGGTATGGTCTTAACTGACCTTTGAGAATGTCACTTTAACAGTTGTGTGGAGGGCATATGGGAGAGGGGAGATATTTGAGTCAGAGAGACCAAGTAGAAAGCTGTAATAGTCCAGGGGAGAGGTAATGAGGGTCTAAAAAAGGATAGATAGTAGCTATGTAAGTGAAGAGAAGCCTATAGATGTGAGAGATGAGTTGAGGTAGAATTGGTAAGACCTGACAACTGATCAGACATAGAAAAAAGAAGGGAGAGTAAGAGTGAGCAGTCTCGGATGACTTCAAGATGGTAAACCTGGGTTCACCTAGGATGGTAGTACCATTCACACAAAAATGGAAAATTGGAATTAGGGGTGGCTTTTTGGGAAATGTTTTTATTTGGAAATGATAAGTTTGAGAATATTCATTTGGAGATGTAGGACTGTAACTCAAAAGAGACTAGGACTAGATATATTGATCTGGAGTCACCTTCTGACATGATAATTGAACCCATTGGAACTGAAGAGATCACAGAGAGAATGGAGAGAGGGAAGAAGTGACCTGTTTGTAATCAAGCAGCAAATATGTCTCTGAGGTAGAAGTTGAGCCCAAGACTTCCTGATTTCTAGGCCAGCCATGATCTCATGTTACTTCCTAGGAATAAAAACAGCACTCTGTTTCCTACCTCTGTGCCTTTATATAGGCTGTCCCTAAGGCCTAGACTAAAGTCTCTCATCTTCTTCTTCCTTAAAAAGTTTCCTTCAAAAAAACAGCTTCTTTAAGAACTTCCTTCAAAGACCAGCTCACGTGCCATTTCTTACAAGAAACCTTTCTTAATCCCGCTAATAATCATTGATACTCTACCTCCTGAAATTATCTGGTACTTTCTGAGTGTATAAAGCATCCTTCTGCTTTTCCTCCCAGAGTAGAATATCAACTCATCGAGAGTTAAGCTTTTCAGATGAAAATTGAAGACAAAGTATTGATAATTTAATTCTACTAGTATCACTCTAACTGGGGAAGGACTTGAGGGCACCATATCCTTCCTAACGCATCATCACATCACTCCTATTTTCCAGTCATATTCTTTCCACTATCATTAGCAACCACGTGCCTCTGCATAACAAGTGTAGCCTGTTTTACCAACTCAGCCATCTTGAGTTGGCAGGCCTGATGGATGGAAAAATCCCTTCTGTTTTGACTTGTAAATAAAGCAAAATGTGTAATGGAAATGTGAGTGGGAATAAATATGGAACATCATGAAGTCACTTCTTGGAACATAACTGTACATTAATGAAGATGCTTCTTCTAAGGACTGAATTTTCTCTTGTCTTAAAAGAAGGAATAATTTCTATACTGATATCTAGTAAAAGAAAGGAGGACAGATACCAACCTGAAGAAACTTCAGGTAAACAGATAAAGACAGTCCAGTCCAATCTGTACCATACCATACCTTACAATGTCATACCATACCATACTACACCATACCACACCATATCATGCCACACCACACCACACCACACCACACCACACCATACAACACAACAAATATTTACTAAGTACCTACTATGTGATAAACACTACACTAGATACTGGATACAAAGAGAAAAAAATACTCTGCTCTCAATGAGTTGATATTCTACTCTGGGAGGAAAAGCGGAAGGATGCTTTATATACTAAGTAAGTACAAGATAATTTCAGGAGGTAGGGTATCAAAAATTAGAGGGATTAAGAAAGGTTTCTTGTAAGAAATGGCACGTGAGCTGGTCTTTGAAGGAAGTTTTTAAAGAAGCTTTTTTTTTGAAGGAAGCTTTTTAAGGAAGACTTTTTTCTTGAAAGAAGGATTTTGAGAGGAAGATGAGAGACTGTAGTCTAGGCATTATGGACAGCCTATATAAAGGCACAGAGATAGGAAAGCGAGTGCCAAACCTGGGGAATTATTTGTAAGTAGACCAGTTTGGTTGGAACATAAATAGAATTCATCTACTTAACCAGTCCTAATCTTTCTGCATCACATCTCCAACTACCTGCTGGACAATTCAGACTCAATATCTCATAGACATCTTAAATTCAAAATATTCAAAACTTATCTTTCTCTCTGAACACTGCCACCATCATGATACAAGCCCTCATAACTTCATGAACTATTGCAGTAGTCTTTTAGCTGGTCTCCCTAGTTCAAGTCTCTCCCCATTCCAGTCTACCTTCTGCCCAGCTATCAAATTGACTTCCCTAAGGCACTAGTCTGATCATGTCACACCCTGAACAAAGGCCATCACCTTCAGAATCAAATATAAAATCTTCTTTTTTTGCCATGCAGCTAAATGGTACAGGAAATAGAGCACTGGATCTGGAGTCAAGAAGATCTGAGTTCAAATTTTCCTTTAGATACTTATTAGCTATGTCACTTAACTTCACTTTGCCTCAATTTCATTAAAAGTAAAATGCCCCTACCTCACAAGGTTATTGTGAGAATTGAATTAAATAATATTTGCAAAGTGATTGGCACAGTGCCTGGCACATAGTAGATACTATATAAATATGTATTCCCTCCTTTTCCCCTCTCTATCTGTGCTTTAAAGCCTTTGATAAACTGACTCCCTCCTACTTTTCCATTCTTCTTATTATATATCCTTTAACTTCCCTTCCCTGACTAGAATATGGCTCACCAAATTTCTACATGGATTGCCAAAAGACAGAATTGGTCATGCTGTAAAACCTAAATCTTATTGGCCAGACTCCTCATTAAACTACTAAGGTACTATATTTTGATATTGAGTATTAAGACTTAGTAATTGATTTGGATAGATACAAGACTTGTCAGAAAGACCTGAATTCAAATCCTACCTCTGACACTAGCTATGTGACTTGGGCAAATTACTCAACCTCCCTAGGGCTTCAGTTTCCTCATCTATAAGATAAGAAGGTTGGATTAGATGACCTCAGAGGACTCTAAATCTATGATAAATGAGGAAAAAGATTGAACAAAAGTGTTTTCACTTCTATTCCATCCTTGTGCCTAGCACATCTCATGAGAAGGTTCTTGAGGTCTGCATGTATCATTTAAAAAAATATCTTTATGTACCCCATACCTAGAATAGTTCCTTGAACATTACAGTCATTTAATCACGTTTTTTAACGCTTAATTGAATAAATGTTTCTTGAAGATTTAATGATAGTGATAAACTGTTTTATCTTTACCATATCTAGCATCCTTATCTTTACTTGTCCAGCTCCTTTAAGATCGAGCTCAAGACTCATCTCTAATAAGAAGTTTTCTCTTCCTAACTACATTATACAATGAAGACTCCCTGACTTTGTACTGATAGCTTGTACATTTTCGTCTGACATTTCTTTACATAATCCTTATATATAACTTTGATGGAGCTTTTAAAGTGTACATTAACACATTCATTTTATCTAATGGGAAAAGGAAGAGAGGAGTATGGGGAATTAGTCATAAGTCTTTGGAAAATGTCATGTAACTAGTAGTATAGATTTGTACACTACAAAACAAAAATATATAATACATGGACCCCCACATGTAGATAATTCCATATTTTGATTTTCAGCAAAATGTCCATACATGGCTCTGTTTGTGAAGAAAACAAGATATCTTTAACTGCAATAAATTATTTTGGTCCAAAAAAATCCTATTGCATTCTGAACACTAAATTTATAGAAAAGTCTGCAATTTTAATAATAGTAAATAACTTATTACACTATAGAATAGTCTTTGTTCAGAGGCTGAAAATAGAAATTTCAAATATGGAATATTTGTGCATATTATATGTGTAAATATATGAATATATATCCCTATAATCAAGTCATGTGAGTCTATAAAAACTTAATCCAAAAAAGGCAAACTAAATTCAGATGAGGTCTCTTGAATATAGCTATTTTGAGACTTAAAATGAAGTCCCAGAATGGGCCAAGAGGTTGTTACAGTGAATGAAACAGCATTTCTGATTATTTTAAGCCCATTTTGCTGACCACTTTCCAGTTTAAATAATTAATATAAAACCAGATACTTACACTGACCATTTGCATAAAGTAGAATACATAAAGTAGATTCATGAACACATGTATTTATGATTATACTATGAGGGAAAAAAAAGCTTAATGCACATACTAATAACATAGTTTTCAGACTTTTCCCCCTCCCTGCCACCACTTTTCCTGAGTACTTGTTAATGTTTCCACTGTTTATTATTATGGCATCATGTGTTTCCCAAGATAACATGTGTTCATCATAGATGAAATCATGAAGTAATATAACTTCCATAACATATAAGCATCGTCCATATGTAACACATGAGTCCATAAAGGTCCAAATACATATGGAGCCATCCTTGCCAAATTTGCAGATGGATCTAAACTTTTAATGGAACAGCAGAGTATAATGTAAAGTGAACTGGTTTGGGAATGAGAGGGCTTTGATTAAAGTCCCGTTACTACCTGTGTAATCTTGGACCTAACGCTTTGTCTGGGCTTCAGCTGATCTGGTTCTGTTCATTTTACATGGTATCACTTCCTTAGATCCCAAGTTTCCTTGAATATTTCACATTTGTCATGGCTACGTCAAGCAGATATCATTGTAGAGTCAAGTTTATCGGACCTTTGTTCTTTTACCCATGAGAAGAGGCAATCTCTCCTCTTATGGGAAATTTGGTGGAAGACTTCATTCTTCTCCAAAATATGCCTTTTGTAGTTGAGAGGCCATGACTAGCCACTCTACCCTCCTCCCTGATCCTGCACAAAATTTGGGAGAGCCAACACCACCCCCCCATGAGGCTGAAATAACTCATTGGGTTGGCTTCCCCCTTGCCCTCCAGGTAAGGAGAGCAGGGGAGAGAAAGTAGTAATTTTTAAGTTGTTTTGTAAAGTAGTTATTGATTCAGGAAAGAAACCACAAAATTCTGGATAAAAGTACTTGGAAACTGAAAAAATATATATACCTTTTTTCCTCCCACTGGGAATCCCTGAGGCGTGGGTGAGAGGAGGGTATGATTTTCTCCATGTTCCTTACCTCTACTCACTACCTCCTCTAAAAGGAAGATAATACACACAATTTCCTGGAGACCCAAAGCTAGGGAGCTCCATTACATTCTCCAGACCAAGGTGTATGAGTCATCTGCCCTGGTTAACTTCTGTCTATTCTCAGCTATGCCCTGGCATATTTCCTTTATACTTCCCAAACAAAAAGATATGAGACACAAAATATTTATAATTGATCATGCATTTTATATTAACAAAATCAGGAAATAACAGTTTAAAGAAATAATAAGAAAAGTTATATGGAAATTCTTTTTTTGGAGGCAGGTAACTTTTTGCAAGGCACTGAAAAGTGTTGGACACAGCCAGTACTCTCCTCTCTTCTCTCTCTCTCTCTCTCTCTCTCTCTCTCTCTCTCTCTCTCACACACACACACACACACACACACACACACATACATACACACATACACACACACACATATTAGTCTTGAAAAATATGGTTGATGAGTGAATTCTCTCAACTAATGGTTTCAGGAGTTTAATTTTTTGTTTTGTTTTGTTTTTAGGAGGTTCACTTACTCATTGAATGAGTGGTAGGGAATTTCCGTAACAATCAGAAACTATGGCATTTCTTATGTTACAGTCTTCTTATATTACTCCCTACAAAGTGGAGAGTCTAAAGAAAATGAGGTTAGGAGAGGAAGCTAAAATTCCTCAAAATCTGAGATTCTGATTGCCAAAGACACTGGCTGAGGATTGAGATGTTACCCTTGTCTAACCACAGTCTGGAATCCAAGTTTCAATGTCTGCTACCTACTGCAGCCACAACATAATCAGAGCAGGCTGATGTTAGGGACCTGACTATACACTTCCCATGAAAACACAGGAAACATAGCTCCAGTGGTTGTTATCTTATGTTTCCTTTCAAAATTCAGGCTCTCAAATATGATCTGGGTGTTGCTGCTATGGGGGGTGGTATCACATTTATACTTTACTCATCAAGTATCATTTCTTTTATTAGCTTGCAGCTCTATGTTCATATAAGCAATGATTTTACTTAGTCTACAGTCTTAGACTATTAGCATACCTGAGTAGGCTTCTGAGTCCTTTTTTGAACCAGTGATTGCCAAGATCTCCCTTGAAAACATTGGCATTCATGTCAGTCATTGCTCAGTTCTTAACTCAGTGTTAGGGTTTACATTAGACTAATTAAGCTAAATGAGGGCGCAACTAGGTGGTGCAGTGGACAGAGTACTGGTCCTGAAATCAAGAGGATCTGCCTTCAAATCTGACCTCAGACACTTACTAGCTGTGTGACCCTGGGCAAATCATTTAACCCTCTTTGCCTCAGTTCCTCATCTGTAAAATGAACTAGAGAAGGAAATGGCAAACCACTCCAGTATCTCTGCTAAGAAAACCCCAAATAGGGTCACAAAAAGTCAGACATGACCAAAAAATGACTGAATAATAATCACCTAAATGATGTGAGCATGTTTAAGCTTATTGAATTAGTTTTTATGTACTCAATGATGTCTTCCTCCTTGGGGTAAGGTAATGCATCAAAGATCTGTGATTTCATTGGTGAGGGAACTCCCTTCACTGATGTAGATCATAGAGGTTATAATTTATAACTTAGTATGTAATCTTAGAAACTGAATCTCAAAGAGGTTTAGTGATTTGTCCTGACTTTACCACCTGCCTCCAGCCTACTTATTCAGATTTAGCACACATTACTCCGCTTTACATGCTCTACAATTCAACCAAACTGACCTATGCTCCCTCCTACACAACACTCCATTCACTCCATCTCTAGCTGTCCTCTAAGCATCCTCTCTTCATTTCTTAGAATCCATAGCCTCCGTCAAAGATCAGTTCAAAGGTTATGACATCTTTCCCCACCCTCTTAATAGCTAAAATAACTGTATCTCTCCTGCTCCCTTCCCCCAAATTATTTTGTTTGTGCAAGATACAACTATGCTTAGTGTTTATTTTTTTCTACTTACATGGGTTCATATTGTTTCCCCAAATCAAATGTAAGCAAAGAAGCTTCATTTTTGTCTTTGTATTTCTAGAGTATCACGCAATTCCAGTGACATAATAGGTGGCAAATAAATGACTATTGATTGATTGATGTAGTAGTAAATATCAGAAGTGAGTTTTGAACATAGGACTCCTTGGGTTCACATCCATCCCTTTTCCAATATGCCATATTGTCTTTCTGTGGAGCAATAAAGATAATTATTTTAAATTGAAAATACAGGCTAAACTATAGCATCTGTCAATTTTTTATCTTATTACTGAGATTGAGGTGGTAACTTCATATCTCAAGGATTGATGATCTTTTCAGAAAAGAAATAGAATGTATTAATTCTACCAAATTGATATTCCTAAAGAACACGTCAGGTCCTGTCATTCCCCAGCTTAGGAAGCTTTCTAATGTGATGGAAATGTTCTTAATTAACACTGAAACTCATTTCTCTCTCATCATTTTTAAAGTCACTTCTGACCACCCCCGCCACCACACTCCCACTCTGCAAATTTCACTCACTTCCAGGCTAATAATTTGCCAGATTCTTGTGTTTCTCCTTCTTCAATGTCTTACATGTGTCCATTGCTTTACATTTCTATTACTACTACCCCATTTCAGGAAGTTTTAATCCATTGCCTGGACTGTTACAAACTGGTTAACTAGTTTCAGTCTTCAGTCTAGTGTATGTAGACCAGTTTTCCTAGTGCATAGGAATGAATCATCCTTTCAATAAGCCTTTATTAAGTGCTTTCTATGGGCTTGGCATGCTGCTAGGTGCTAAGATTGAGACAATCCATGCCCTAAATGATAGAGATAACAGAGAGACAGAATATACAGATAAATAAATAAAAAACCCATCCAAAGCAATATAGGGAGATGTAACATTTGGAGGCTGGAAGGAGAGTCCCCTGTGAGAGAGGAAGCTTGAGCATCCTCTAAAGAAAGCTAAAGATTCTGAGAAGCAGAGATGAGCCATAGAGGAAAAACTTGTGTAAAAGCATGGAAATGGAAAAGAGAGTGTCATATAGAAGGCAAAGTCAACATGCTAGCTTGACTGAGTTAGGAACAGTGACATAAGTGACGTGGGTAGGGTGGGAAAAAAAGGGGAGGAAACATTTGGATAGGACCAAAACTGGAACTTGGGACCAAGTCAGTCGCTAGTTGCTACTACCAACATTACACCTATCACCCAAACAGTAGATAATAGATTATAGGTGAGGGTATAGGGGCAGGGATTAATTAAAATTCACTTTCCATGCAACCCTTCCCCATTTTGCAGAATGGGATGAGCAGAGCATCTTGACATCTTTGCCAAAAGCCATGGCTACATTTAAGCCATTTCCTGCATCCCTGAAAATGAATCCCATGTGTGGAGCTTGGGGTCTTTACAACAAATCTTAAAAAACCTTAATTGCTTCAGTCTCTTTCACCTTAGAAGTATCTACAAAACTTCCAGTTTGGTCATGGGACCCTAAAGAAACTAACACAACAACTAAATGACAGTAGGAAAATAAAAGTATGCTAAGTCCAGATGGTGAAATTTCTTGGGTCAAGGTAAGGTGTATATCTCTTGGAATTTTTTTAAAGTCCTATTGGTTTTATCCAGAGATAGAAGACATGAATAATGTACTTAGAGATGGTCTATCAAAGGGCATTTAAAACTATGAAAGGTATCCAATCATCCTATAATGCCTATACTGTAAAATTTTATGTCTCATGACTATGTTTTACTTTCCATCACCCAACCTCTTGGCCTGTGTCCTACATTTCCTTGAAAACTATTTCCTTTACTTGGCCAGTCATCTTAAATTTAGTTAAAACTGGGATGCTGATGACCTCTACTCCAATTCATCCACTATTAGGTCATTCCCAGCTCTATTTTGGGTCTCTTTCAACACATTATTTGCCATTTTGTCATTGTGTTACACACTCAGAAGAAATTGTTCTTTATTCGGATCTCTACATCCATTCTCTTAAATCTTAACTACAAAAAAGTGTGCAGCTAGGGAAAAAATGGTCATAATATTATCACATTACCACATGAAACTAGCATATGTTATTATTACATAGTACTATTAAAACATTTAAGAAGTTTCTTTGTTGCAGTGGAACTTTTAAATAAGGAAAATTAAAACAGTTCTTGTCCTCAAAGAGCTTATGTTTAAGTACAAAATCAGAAAATCATAATCATATAATTCTGCTCCATCCCAATTCCTAACTGTACACATTTAGTTGAACATGTTTCTTGTTAAATTATATACCCTCTGGGCCTATTTCCCAACTCTCACTCACATTGGCAGGCTAGATCCCTAGAGCATAGTTAATTATTTCTCCTCTTAATTTTCCAGAAGATTTTTAAGCATCTGGGATTTCTCATTCTGTTGTACATAAGCCCCTACCCAGTGTTCTCCCCATTGATTATCAGACAAAATTAGTTAGCTTTTAGAAAGGTTATTTATTAAGTAGATATAGCATGGAAAGCTATTATAGAAATATCTCCCAAAAACCTAGGGCATACTCTCCCTTTGCACAAACAAGGTTCCTGAAGAAAGACAGCTCAAACTGTCACAGGAGAAAGCTCCTGTGTCCAATGGGTAAAAATCACTGAACCTGGCCACTAGAAATCCATTCTTTCATGACATGCACAGTCATTCCCATTAGGTATATAACTGTTGAACTCTGAAAGTCAGTGCCCTTGTAAATGTCATAAAGCTTCTTTAGTTTAGTAGATCTAGTTTGTCCTAAGTGGGTCTCTCATTAATCAGTGCAGAAGCTTACCTGGATTCAATAAGCTACATTCAGCATTTTTAAAATATAATATTTGTGTGTCAAACTTAAATATACCATTCCAATTCAGTAAACATTTATTAATTACCTATTATGTTAAGGCTCTGTGCTGGGTACTGTAGATATCAAGACAAAATGAAATAAAACAATTACATTCTATTGGAGGGATGTAGCATGCACAAATGTAAGTAAATACATAGCATTTCCAAGTGGGAAAGAGAGTTAGAAAATGGGATAATCCGAAAGGTATCATAGAGCAGCCAGCATCCATGAGGGGCTTTCAAGGACAGGGATTCTGATATGGACATAAGGAATGAGTGTATTTTTAAACTTAGGGTTTAGGGGATGGTTTGGGAGAGAAATATTTATACAAAGGCACAGTCCTCTTTCATTAGACAGAATGCTGAATGTTTTGTATGGGAAATAACCAGAACTCTACTTTGTAATAGAGAATTTGAAGGGACAAGAGAACCGTATGAAATGACTGGAAAGGCACATTGTAGCCAATTTGTGGAGGGTTTTCAATTCCAGTTTTAGGATTTTGTGCTTTATCCTATAAACAAAAATGAAGATTTTTTTTTATTAGGGAGTGACATAGTCAGATGTGTGTTTTTGTAATATCAGTTGGTATCTGTGTGGAGGATAGATTGCAGATGGGAGAGGTTCAAGGCAGGAAGACCAATTAATTAGTTAATTGCTTAAACAGAATATTGATTTCTGTTGAGTCATTAACAGAAAATAAAGCCAAGAAATGGGAAAAGTGGACAAGATCAGACTCTACTGTTTATGATAATTATAACTATTGCACCTAAATAAACAGAAGTCATTCAAATTATGCTGACTGGAAACATCTTTTCCATGAATAACGTAGCACATACTTTTTTAATGAATAACCTCATTTACACATATTGACAGTATAAAAACATTTCCAGGAATTTCTTTTTCCTGATTTTTTTTCTTTCAGGGGAATGGGGACAGGCAGGGGAAAAATGTTGGCAAAGTTTAGCTTTGGTCTACCTAGGAATAAAAGTGACTCAAGGAAAAATTGTGAAACCAGCAATGTTCATCTCAGTGGGAGACAGAATAACTGAGACATAACCTCTACTTGAAGCTCACAACCATCTTTTTTTTTTTTTTTAGTAACTGGTACTGATAATTAAGAGTGACTTTACTATAATGAAAATTGAACTGGTTGCTACATAGACACAACTGGAATCTCATCATGAGGTTATTCCATTAGACATTTTAAACCATCCCACTGTGATTCCTTTTTATTAGTTACTTAGTACCTAACTGACCTCTTACCAATTCCTTTGGTAAGAATTGGGTATACTATGCCAATTCATGTCAAGATTTTGTCTTTTTAACCAGACTTATTAATGAGAGTAACCAAGGAATAGTGGTTAGACAGCCAGCCTTGGAGTCAGGAAGACCTGGGTTGAAGCCCTAACTCACATAAATATTAGTTCTACATTATAAAAGAGGCATTTAATCAAGTTAGAAAGTCTACTGAAGAAAAAAAAATCTCTGCATTTGAAGGAAGGAACTTTCATTTCTTGGCAGAGCTGACCTTACCTATGGTCCAAGGAGGTGACACACAAAATAGGCAATTGGAAGGACACTAAAATGCCCTTCCTAACCCAAAATTTTAGCCTGACATTCCTACTATTAGAGTCATAGAATATTAGAGTTGAAAGGGACCTTACAGATCATCAATTCCAACACTCCCCATTTTAAAGGCACAGCAACTGAGACCCATAGAGAAGAAGGCACTTTCCCCAAGATACACTACTAATTATTGGCAGATCTAGGACTAAAACTTGGATTTTTTGAACTCTATTCTAGAGTCATTTTCAGTGGCTCATGCTGCACTAATTGATTAGACATCTAAGAAAAGGATAGCATTTTCAGAAGGCCATAGCTGAACATTGTTGGCCATTTTTATTACAAGAGGCAGCATGGTATAATAGATATAAGACCACCTTGGAGATGGGAATATTAGGTCCATGCCTTGCCTCCAACATACTTGAGTGATGTGACCTTGGGCAAGCCATTTAACCTCTCCTTCCTCCAGGCAATGTGATGAGGATATCTTGAAGTGAGACAGGAAGAATCCTTAGAAGGCTATTGCAAAAATCCAGGCTTTCACAAGGCAAAGAGGTATCAGACACTGTCTCTTATTGGCCAATTTTGATAAAAAGTTTTTCTCTGTTACAAGCAAGGATTCAATTGGTTGGAGAAAGAGGGAAATGATTGAGAAATAGTAAAAAAAAAAAAAAGAAATCAATAAAACTTTTAAAATTTAGACTAGTTCTATACCTCACTTCCTCAGAGCCCAAAAGTCAATGAAGTTACCTGATTTTTTTTCTTTCCCAGACATATGATTTCAGCAATGTGGGGAAGGACTGGTGTGGAAACAGAGAGGCAACTCATGTGCAATCTGGACCCTTAGAAAGTTTTCTGGGGCATCGCTGAGAGGTTAAATGACTTGTGCATCATTATATAGCTAGTAGATATCCGAGGCAAGGCTTGAAGCTCAGTCTTACTGGCTTCCTATTATCTACTACACCATGCTGACTCTTCTTATAAATGAAACCAATGTGTTAATAACTTATAATTTATACTCCTCTGAAGACCATGCCGTTGTCTATATGGAGTTTTTAAACAACTTCCCAGGCATCCCTAAACCATACTGCCACCTTCTAATGCTTTCCCCCATCCAGCTTCTATTTGTGTGTTGCTTTTTCCATTAGAACATAAACTTCTTAAAGGAAGGGACTATTTTACTGTAGTTGAAATCATAAGCATTTATTAAGCACCTACTGTGAGTTGGGCATTGTGATAAAAACTAGGCACACAAGGAAAAGCAAAAAAACTATTCCTTCTCTTAGCTCACAGTCTAATGCAAATAACTATAAACAGACAAGTTATATACAGGATAAACTGGAGATAAAAACAGAAGGGAGACACTAGAATTAAGGGAGATTGTAAAAAGTTTTTTTTAGAAGGTATGATTTTAGCTGTGACTTGAATGAAATCATGGAAGTTGGGAGACTGATATGAAGAGGGAGAGAATTTTAGACATGAGGAGCAGTCAGAGAAAATGCATAGAGTCAGGATATGAGTGTTGTTCAAACAACAGCAGCAGGTCCAGTGTCACTGGGTCACAGACTATTTCCAGTGGTGAAAGGCAAGAGAAGATTGGAAAGGTAGGAGAATCAGGTTATGAAGGGCTTTGAATGCTAAGCAGGATTTTATGTCTGATTCTGGAAGCAATAGGGAGCCACTTGAAGTTTACTGAATGAGGGTGGGGTGCAGTGACATGTCTAGATCCTGCTTTTTAGGAAGATCACTCTGACTGAGGTGGGGAGAGATTTGTGGCAAGATGTAAGTTATTGCCATAGTCTGGGTGGGAGGTGATGAGGGCCTGTCCAAGGGTGGTGGAGATATTATCTAAGAAGAGACAGAAATGTATATGAGAGATGATACAATGGTAAAAAAAAAAATCTTGAAAAGAGATTGGATATGGGGAGGGAAAGAGAGTGAGGATTCTAAGCCTGGATAACTGGCATGTCATACCAGCAATACTCATAAGGAAATTAGGAAGAGAGAATGGTTTTGGAAAAAGATAATCAGCTTAGCTATCATCCTAATAACCAGTGGGAATATTGAGTTGGAATTTTGAGAACAGGAGGGATATTTCAGTGTTCTTCAGATTACAATATGTGTATAGTCTACTTTAATCACAGAGTAACTAACAGTAACTACGAGCACATGGGCATGACTGCCATCTTTCTCGGAAGCCTAGGGAGTCTGTGATGACATATAATGGAAGTTCCTTGGGGACGCTTGAGCTTGCTATGTTCTATTACTGGTTCTGACCTTCTATGAGGTTAGAAATAGGCTTTTCAATTGTATACATGCGGCACATGATAGTACTTCAAAGTGCACCAGCAAGCACAGACTTGGCAATGCGCTCTCTTGGCCACTCTGTTCTTGGTTTGACTTTTTTTGCTGGCAGAATTGAGCAAGAGACTATGCAATAGAACTTTGGATGCTTTCCAACGAAGCCAACATGTAGCCCATGAAACAGGCCTCAGTTCTTGGTCTCTTTTATATTTGTTCTTTTTTAAAGTGTTAGGGAATCTGATCTTGTGAGTTTTGAAAGATCAAGAGAGTGAGACTCCAATTACTCTGGTCATCCAGAATTCCAAAGCCTGGATTTTGCAGCCATCTGAATATCAATGCTCCAGAGAGCTCCAGAGAGCAAAGATCAATGGTTATTCTTGCAGGGGTTGGGTGACCATCAGGATACAGACCAGTAGTAACTGAGACAAAGACTCTTCTGGAAGTAATGCTGCATCTGGATACAAACTGGGTGAGATCAACATAATGTAGAAATTATGCTAAGTTTGGGTCAACTCTTTCCAGAGACCAATGTGGATTGAGGATAATCCCCAAGGTATTGGGAAAAAATAGTTATACTTTTGTTATTGTAATATTTTTGGAGCAAATATATCTTACTAAAAGCTAACATTAAATGGCTAAATGTAACTGGGTGCTGATCAGTCCTTGACTTCCAAGAGTGAGAGGAAGATTGCTAGGGGCTTGAGACAATGCCAAATCTCTTAGGTTAGCTGTAGAATCATAGAGACAGATGGAGCCTTTTAGCTCTGGTTCAGTGATCCAGAACAGTGATACTAAACTCATGTAGAAATGAGAGCCACTAAGCTATACATAAGGATCTATGTAGACCATGCTTTGACTTAGAAAAGTACACATCAACATTATCTATACTTGTTAATATTTTTATGTATTTTGTTAAATATTTCCCCATTATATTTTAATCTGGTTCAGGCCAAACCAGAAGAGTGCCATGGGCTACATAAATTGTGACATGCAAGTCATGTGTTTGATGTGTTTCCTGTATTTTCTAACTTTTTATAAATGTCTCTTTTATCTTGAATAACTAAAAGTCTTCTTCCTAACATGCATTTGCTCCTTGAATCTAATCAAAAGCTTTATTTGTACAATATGGTAATAATGTACACAGATAAGGTTTTTACATTTTGAGATAACTGATGATTTTTAATTAAATTTTATTTTTTCCAGTTAACTAGCATTTATTTTCTCTTCCTTTCACCTTAATCTACTACTGAAAAAAAAAAAGGAAAACAAAATCCTTGTAACAAAAATACTGTCAAGCAAGATATTCATACCTTTGCCATACCTACGTTGCCATACATACGTTTACATTGTGTTCTGTTTAGAAAGAAGGTTCAGGAAGCCACTTAAGGAGGGATGACTCAGGGTTAGTTTAACCCCAGCTACAACCAAGCTCCTTCTTTTTGTGTCCCATTAGGCCTCAAACCAGCCTGAAACCTGTGTGAGCCAGTCTTTTAGGGCCTGCTGCCCACATCCTCCACTCCCTCTTGGCAATCTTGCCTACCCACCAGCCTCCACACTTCCTGCTTGGGTGGGCAAGGCACTCTGCTTTCATTAGTAATTCTTGAGATATGGTAAGTGGAAGAGGAGGGGGAAGAAGCATGGAGTCCTCCCCCTCCAGCCTCCTCCTCCCTGCTGGGGTTACAGACAGCAGATGGCTAGAACAATAGCTGAAGTTTGGGGGTACAGGGCACTTTAGCTCCTCAGCACCTGTACACACACAAATGCTGAAGTCACTGGGGATTCCTTGATTGCTTCCAGCAGGGGCGGAAGGCCCTCACTTGGGCAAAGCTATAAAAATAGATGTAGGTTAATAAGAGAGTGATTTTATTCCTTAATCAGAGCAGATGTCTGAAAGAAGGGAGGAATGGGGGTGGGGGGAGACAAGCAAGCCACACACCTTGCTGGGCACCTCTAGGCCTTGACTTCTGTAACTCGTTAGGGGCCATCTGGCACCAATGCCTAGTGTGGGTAGGAGGCAGCGGGGCTGGAATGATTAGAAGGTAATCAGAGAAAAGCCCCAGTGCAACTGGGAATGAAGACCCTCCTTCTCGAGAGCCCCAAACAAAACCAAACTGAAAAATAGCCAGTCGATGACCCCTCTGCCTTCAGAGGAGGCTCTAAGTCATCATTTGTTTATACGGGCCATATTTTAATCATCTGCAGGAAGCTAATGTTTCACAGGCCAAGCGTTTAAACAGTCACCTCCCTGGCTGTTTATAAAATTAAAAAAGTACACACTTTCTAGAGTGTGCCAGGGCAGGCTGCTCCAAGGGGACAGGAGGAAAGGGGTGGGGAGAGTGGGGAAGGCCTGGGAGAGAGGTCAGCCTCCCTTTCTTTCAAGCCTCTCTGAACTCACTGGAACCTTCCTTCCAGTGTGTGGGTGGTAGGTGTATCAGCTGACAAAGGGAAATGAAAGCGTGAAGCCGGCCACCCAAGACCTGGGGTCACTGCTGACACGCCACATCTCAGAGTTGGGAAGGCACCTGCTCTCTCTGCCAAAACAAACCATCCCCTGCAACGGGCACACTCAAGAAGGCCTGCCTTTGTCAGCCCTGGGATACAGAGATGCTTAGGAGGCAGCTTTTGATTTCACTGAAAACATCTCAGATAACCAGTTTACAATGATGCGATGTTCTCCCCAGCTTTGGGAGGGGAAGGGGCAGGAAAATAGAGCAGGGCTTGACTCCAGATCTGGTGAGCATTAATATTCATCGGTGCTAGGGTTTCACGCGCTCTGAGCCCTTGCTCTGGTGGTCCTGGGCTGACAGGATTCTGAGCTGCCATGTGTTGTCTTTAGACCTGATAAAGCCATCTGGTTTTGATTCAGGTGGCCCAGAGCTTGCCTCAGAGTTGAAAAGGGTGCTTGCTTAAATTGAATTTCTCACAGATTTCAAACCAGGAGAAGAACCAAGATGATCCCAGATCTGTCACAAAACCTTCCCTCCACACACACACCCCTCCTTGATTTTTGCTTGCCCAGCCTCTGGGTCCGTAAAAACCTGACATAAATCATTTTCACCTGTTTGGCTAAGTGAATATTGCATGTTCAATACAATAAAAGGCTATTAGTGTGATCAGATATTTCTCCACATGTGTTTTGATGTGGAAAAAAAATATTGTATGTATGTATTGGGGGTGGGAACTGAACTCTTATTGACCCTACCTGTCACTCATCATCCTGTGTCCCTAAAAATTAATAGCAGAGGGGGGCAGCCCTCAAGATTGCCTTACACAAGAAGAATCTGAGATATTTGGCACCCAGAGACAAGAAACAAGAAAGGTGTGATGAAGATCTCTCTTTCTTTCTCTCTCTCTCTCTCTCTCTGGAACATATGTAAAGTGACCATCTGAAGTACCTGTGAAGGAACATCTATTTTTGGTTATTGATGTACAAAACCTGCCTTGTGCAATTTATGCCAATATTGAAACAGACCTTACAGGTTGTCCTGTTCAGCACTGTGACAGGAAGGGGCAGTTTCCAGGACCTCAGGAAGGAAAGGTTTCTCTATCACTTTTTTAGAGATCAGGACCTCAAAAATAAATAAATGAATGAATCAATAAATAAATGTAAATAGCTAATCAAATTAATGAATGAATGGCCAAATAAAACATCACTAGTGAGAACATATCAGTACAAAGTTCAGATGCTTGGGGTAAAGATGAAAATTATGGATCTGGTAAATGATGGAAAAGTAGGAATGTTAAGTTCTTTATTTGAAAATCCCTAAACCCAGCACTAAAAATTATGTCAAATATTTTCAATGTATTGATTAGTTCTATTGAACTTTTTTTTAAATCATTTTTATTCTTTGTAATGAGATAGCTCTCTGAGAGGAAGGAAAAGAAGAAAGGTACATTGGGAAATGTAGGTGATGTTAAAATAAGAGATATCAATGGAAATTATTTTTTAAAAGGAATGTTAAAAAAAGAGAGTTCTAAGATCCAAGAAATGCCGTTTGCCTTCACTTTTCTCTTCACACTTTGATTTTTGTTGACATTTCCACATGCACAGCATCAACTGTTCCAAAGTGGAGGAAATGTAGTTGCCAAGACCACTCCCACAGGATGTAGTACCAGGAGACCTACTAGATCTTTAACTAGGAATGTCACCTGCAGTAATACCAATGCAGGTAAATGATGGTGAGAAGGGGACAGTTCCACAGAGGACAATCTAAATGTAGGTGCATTCATATTGACCCCTTGTCACCAAAGGGTGGGGGCCTTGACAGATATCATCAGGGCAAAAGTGCAACCCCACCCCCATCCCCTGTGTTAGTGCCTTTGGACATAGCTCTCCTCCCACTTCCATATAATAATTAATGTTCTGGGCATCAGTAAAAACAATTAGTGAAGAATTTCAATGATTAATTTGAGATACACCTGGTTTCCTCTTCTACCAAATTCCCTGCTTTTGTGTGTTGAATACAGAGGGTCTTCACTGAAAATCTTGTTGACAACTTTTTGGCAGGTCTTTAATTTAATTTTCCCAGATTTTAATACAGCAGGCTTCCCTATATATCCAAGACTTTCTGTGCTAGTCTGAGCAGAATTATGTGTCACCTCCTCTCTTGCCCTCTATATGACTGTTAGAACATGACTAAGGCTTTATAGAGTATTAATCTTATAGCAAACCAAGCTATGGGATTAAAAAATGGACTTCTTTTGCAACCTTTTGTTGTTTAGTCATTTCAGTTATGTCCAACTCATTGTGACCCCATTTGGGGTTTTCTTGGCAAAGAAACTGGAGTGGTTTGCCATTTCCTTCTCCAGCTCATTTTACAGATGAGGAAACTGAGGCAAACAGGGTGAAGTAACTTGCCTAGGATCACACAGACAGTAAGTGTCTCTGCATCTACAATATTGCTCTATTCTTTCTTGAAAGTGAAAGTCAGTGGGGTGTGGTGCCCTGGTATGAGACTCAACTGGAAATGGATCCCTAAGAAACACATATTGACTTAGAAAGCCACAAATCAACATTATCTGTTGCATTTTTATTTATTTTGTTAAATATTTCCCAGTTGCATTTTAATCTGGTTTGGCAGGACTCATGGCACTTCTGATGTAGTAGACAGAGGACTGACCTTGGGAATCAGGAAGACCTGGGCGCAAGATTTGTATCTGTATCTGAAAAGGAAACCCCTTTGACTCTGCAAATCTCCTAACCTTTCAGCACTCCAAGCTGCTCTCTAAGACTATGATTTTTATACTTACTTATATTGTCTTTAAATTTATATAAGTTTATAATTACCTAATTTGTGTGTGTAGAGGGAGTTTCCACACCAGAAGCCCTCAATGCCAGTATAATCATAGGACTCAATTTTCCTTCCCTCCCCCTAGATTGTATTGACATCACATATTAAGAGATAGAAGAGGCCTTTGACATTATCATCTACTCCAATCCCTTCATTTTATAGATGAAGAAACAGAGAACCAAAGCACTGAAGTCATTTGCCCAAGGTCATGTAGCCATAATCAGAATTTGTACCCAGTCCTGTGATGCCGGACGGTGAGTAATGATGACACATATGTCTATATATCCTTGAGATCTTATTACAGTTCCTTACTTACAGGAGGCCCTCAGTAAATATTTGTTAACTTACTAAAAGGGCAGTAGAACAGGAAACAAGGAGAACTGACTTTAGATCTGCTACTAACTAGGTCATAATCTTGGACTATGTTTCTTCATCATAACATGACATGTTCAAGCTAAATTATATCTCAGCACCATTCCAGCTTATGAAATAGTCATTTCATTCTTTGGCTTATATACTTGGGCTCTATTTACTATCCTTTTGACTCCTCTCTTTCCTATTCAGTTGGCATTAAGACCTTAGCACCATAAGACTGTGAACCAGGCAAGAGTAAACACTTAAAAAAATAACCAAAACTCACTATCATTTCCCAAGACCAAAGGAAAAAAACAACTATGAAGAAAGGAGGGAATTTAGGCTGAAAAGAGTAATGAACTCAATGTAGTTGAGTAGCATCTAGAAATTATTTCATATGCTACTGGGGAGGGGCATTTCTACTACTACTACTACTACCACTACTACTACTACTACTACCACCACCACTGCTACTATTATGCTAGCATTGATGCAGTGCCCGAAGGTTTGCAAAGTATCACGTTTGAGCCTCACAATAGCCCTATAAGAGGGTTGTGATTACTATCCCTATTTTATAGATGAAGAAACTGAGGGCTAATGGTTAAGTGACTTGCTTAGGGTGACCCAGATAGTAAGTATCTGAGGTAGGATTTGAACTCATGTCATTCCTTAGAAGATAATCAAGGTTTTTTTCCAATTCAAACCAATCTCTAACCCAAGAAGTCTGGAATTAGTCCAAACACACACACACACACACACACATGCATGCACGCACACGCACATGCACACACACTCGCACACAAGCACATATACACACCTCAGAAAATCCAGGCTCCCAAAAATAAATTGGATGTTTTCTTGTCCATCTGTCAGCATCTTTGGTGGAGGTGGGAGGTATTAAGGACCCTTTAAGATATCCAGGAGAACAAACAGCTTGAAATGATAGTATCTCCAGAGAGGGAGGAAAAAAAGCTCCGTGCAAGGGTCAACCATTTGAAGTTCTAGTTTTAAGAGGAAAGTAAAATGAAGTGTGGAAAAGAAAGAGGGCATCTGATTTTTGATGAATGCTAAACTGTTATGTGACTTGGCACCCATTCTTGTCCTTAGTAGACTCCCAATAGTCTGATTCTGTGTTGACTGTGAGCACTGGTGGACCACACAAGGAAAAGACAGGGGAAGCACTCTGAGCTATGTCTGGGATTAACAGGAGTTTTGTGGAAGACATCTTGATAAGCTCCCTGGGGTGTTATTTACTGCTAAGAATGGGTTAAATGGTCTGTCTCTGAGAGACTCTCTGGACTCTTGAATGCTTAACCCCAGATCTCATCAGCACCTGAACTGAATTGCCTTTTTTTAAAGTTTGAAAATATTTGATCAATTCCTCACCTAACATCTTGTATTTTTGTTCCCTTCTGCACTTCTGGGTTCTGTCTGGGCCTGGGGGAAGCAGTGCCAAAACCACCATTTGCGAGGCTGCCCCTGAGGTCTTTTCAGTCCGACTGGAAGCAGCAGGTAACGGAAATCTTATGAGACAGCCTGTTCTCGTGAGATTTTCCTGTCCAGGTCTGCTGACCCAAGCACTTCCCCAGCTTGGATCAGCTTTGGATTTGCATCTGCACATTAGGGTATTGATCCCAGTTCCAAATGGAACCAAACAGATGCACTCCTTCCCCACCCCCCACCTCTTCCTGTCCCTGTCCGTGTTTTTTGCCAACAACTCAGGCTCTCTAAAGTTTATTTACAGCCTCTTTGACAAAAGCAGCCCCTGCTACAAGAGTTAGAAGACAAATATAATAGGAAACTTGGTTTTGGAATAGGGAAAGAGATCCCTTTCCTCAGCTTTGTTTTCAGTTGTGAATGATGGAAACTAAGCTGTTTCTGAAGGATTTTAAAGCCTTGGAGGGAGAAGGAGCCATAAGAGATTTGCTATTGAAAAATAGCAGTGTGTGATCAGGATGTTATTTCTACACTAGAATAGTTTTAGATGTTTAAGAAATACTTGATTTTGTAATTAGGTTAAGCATTTCCTGCTGAACTGTGCCTCTGATGTTTATTTACTTAGTAAAATTTCCATTTTGGGGGGGCCTTGAAATGTAGAAAAAATACTCTTGGATAACCACTAGCTGTGTGACCACAGACAAGTCACTTACACTCTCTAAATGCCATTTTTTCCCTCTATAAAATGGGACTAAACATACCATTCAAATCTGTTATGTGAATCAAATGAGATAATCTGTCCAAAGTGTTTTATAAACCCTAAGGCACTTTAAAAATATCCATTATTCTTACTAATAATAGATGACTGAAAAAGCAAACCAGCAAAACACCTCACAATCAAATAAGCAGAATTCTAAATCATTGTAATGTCATTATATAGAGTGAATTTTTATAGTGATCAAGGAAATGGAGAAAAAACAAAAAAAATCCTTAAAAATTATTTTTAAAGTATTTCCATAAATATGGCGTGGTATAGGTAAAAGTAGGTATTGAAACAAGAATCTTCTTTTCCCACTGAACAGTGTAGTTTGTGTAACTACAATGTAGAGGTGTAACATTTTTTTCTTGATTTTTTTGCATAGACCTTGGACTTTAAAAAATAGTATAATTTAGAAGTAGCTCTGCATTCAGAGTAAAAAATATGGGTCCTAGCCCTGTCCATGCCACTAACTAAATGTGTGACTTTGGATAACGGTCCTATCAGTTCTCTGGGATTCAGTTTCTTCTGTAAAATGGAGCTGGACAAACTCAAACATTATATGATTCTATAACAATTGAAAGCATCTTAAAAATCATATAAATTGAATATCATTTCTGTATTTTGCCCCCAAGCCGCAATTATAAAAGATTTCCATTGTAAAAAATCATTTTCAAAAAGATAAACCTTTCCATGACAGTGATGTTGGATACATAAGAGTCCATCAGAGATGGCTGGGTGGTAGGAAAACCCATCACCAAAAAGACCTCCTGGTCCTCTTGTCCTCCTCCTGTAATGTTAATGTAAGGTTAATGGTAGATAGGGGAGAAGAGTTAAAGACCTTCCCTGACCATTAATAAGCCTCCATACCTTTCGTTAATTTCTCCTGAGGCCCTGGGTCTGAAAAGTGTATAAATACACTGAAGTGAGGTTTTATTTTAGGGCTTCTCATTGGAAATATTTGTTTGACCAGACAAGAATCTGGGTGGCCACTAAGGATCCCCCAGCTTTGGAAACCCAAATGTTGGGTTTCTCTCTCTGGTAACTATGTATGTGTGTAATGGTCAGACAGTTGGATCTTCTGTCTGTGATATATGTATTGCTTATGGTCAGATAGTTGGAAACCATGTTGGTCTTTATTTCTCTGCTTATTTTTTCTCTGTTGATATATGTATTTGATTAAACCCCTCAAAAGTTGCTTTCCTTTTAGAAAAGCAGATCTAAGAACCTGTACCACAGGCCCTCTTGTGTATGTTGGGGTCCTTGCTGTTACACCTCCTCTCACCTGTTTCCTCAATCCCAGAACCTTCCAGAACCCATCAAGATCAGCAAGGCAAGAGGAAGTCTTACCTCCACAAGAAATATCTTCCCTCCTTGTTGATCAACTAGTCATACAGCTTAGATAAGTTGGCAGTAAACAACTTTATTATTCTGAGTGACATGGAGGATCACCAGGTCCTACCCTCTTCCCTACTGTTTTCCCCTGGAACTCTCTGGCACAGTTTTCTGGTCTACTTATATATCTATCTGTACCATCAATGCACCTCTAGGATTTCTGAGACTTTCCATCTGCCCTACAGTTGACCTTTCTTTTATGTGTGGTCTCCTCCAATTAGAGTTGAGAGCAAAGATTTTATTCTATTTGTATCCCCAAAGCTTCGCGCAGTGCTTGACACATAGATAATTCTTATTAAATGCTTTTTCATTCACTCATTCATCCCTTCATTCCTTCAGGGTGAAATGAGGACCAGTCTTATTTGTATGATTTTCTAGAAGTTCATTTGTCAAATTTCAGATTTACATATTTCCTAATAGA
Source organism: Potorous gilbertii (assembly GCA_028658325.1). Taxonomy (NCBI): domain Eukaryota; kingdom Metazoa; phylum Chordata; class Mammalia; order Diprotodontia; family Potoroidae; genus Potorous; species Potorous gilbertii. The sequence goes on from CM053773.1 coordinate 117,199,622, forward strand.
TGAAGGCAGCTAGGTGTTATAGCGGTTAGAGTGCCAGACCTGGAGTCAGGGAGACCTCAGTTCAAATCTGTTCTCAGACACTTACTAGCTATGTGACTTTGGGCAAGTCACTTAATTCTGCTTACCTCAGTTTTTTCATCTACAAAATGAGCTGGAGAAGGAAATGGCAAACCATTCCAATATCTCTGCCAAGAAAAGCTTAAATGGAGTCACAAAGAGTCATACATGAGTGAAACACCTCAACAACAGTAAAGATGATAGTTGAAAAGCTGAAGTACTGTGCAAAAAACACTACATAGGCATTCAAAAGAGTTGAAACTAATAGCAGGACTTTGAATAAAGCTTTGAAGATGACCTTATGCCTTATTACCAGGTTTCTTCAGGTAGTGATGTTTAAGCACAAAATGATCATACTGAGAGTTGGGAAGAAAAGAAAGTGAGACTGGCACAACCTGAAGGCTATAAACCTGTCTGGATATTTTTGGTATTATTAATAAATAAAAGTTGTATTAAAATGAAACACTTTATTATTTAGTTTTCTGTCTGCCTGACAGCTTTTGCTTCATAAATCTAGTTGGAGAAAATTGGTGCATTTAAATTGGACATTGGAGGTAGCACTTTCTGCACCATCAAGAAAATGGCTATCCATTTTTTTAATTGTTTCCCTTGCATATGATTTTTAGACAGCCTGACAAAAATGTTTTCCTTGCTTTACTCCCCTGTGAATTAAAAATGCATATTAGCCATTGCCAGTTGGCATATTCTCCAGTGATTCCAGCAGACAGCAGTGGGAATGTATGAACTGGTTCTTGGAAAAACTGCCTTTTTTTTTTTGCAATGTGTACCAGACTATGCCTCCTTTAAAAGGGATCCTTTTTATTTTTTAACTAATTCCTCAGTGCAAAAACAACCTTAAAGTGTTGCCTAATTGGGGGACAGGAAAAATAAATGAAAAAACAACCTGGAAACAAAGAACAATTGGCATTCCCAGTTTAACACTAATTAATGATTGTTGTCATTAAACTGAGAGTGTGGCCTGAATTACATTTTCCAGAGTCTTTGCCTGTGCCTAAAAAAGGAACCTTCCTTGTTGCTGTAGGCATGGAACAGACACCACAATAGCAAACCAACTTACTCTATGTGAAACTAATAGTTTCTCTCTCTCTCTCTCTCTCTCTCTCTCACACACACACACACACACACACACACACACACACACACACACACATATTGTCCAAATTGTCCAAGTGATGGTCTGTTTTGGTCTTGGTTTGTGGTTTTAGCATGGGTTGGATGCTTTTCTATTTCAATTACATTGTGGTGAGTCAAGTGTTATAAGAAAAACCTCAAATTAGGAGTGGAGCATAACAAACAACCAAAGTATGTTTTACAGTTTACAAATACAAGAGTCCTATGTTCTCGTCCTAAACTAGAACCTTAGAACCCAGTACTGTAGGCTATTTGGGCCTACTGGCCCAAGGCAACATTAGGAAATAGAGTTTATCTTTTGTCAACCTTCTGCATCTTTCAGGTCCCTGGCCTCTCTACCCCATTCTGCCTCTCACCCTACCCTCATTATCACATAGGCTTTACTTGTTTTCATTGCTTTATCGCAAATGTAAAATGAGAATTAGAGAAATATAATAATTTAGTGGAAAGAGTATTGAATTTGAAGTAAAACTGTCTGGTTTCAAATTCGTACTCTTTCACTTGCTTCCATAACCTTAAGCAAGTCACAATTTCTTTGGCCCAAATACCTCTATCTGTAAAATGAGGACAGCCATTTTCTAGCTTTGAATACTATGACATTATGATCTCTGGCTATGTGTTGGAGAGGCTAATTGAGAAGGCTGATCCATCTTTACTAATCCATTCCCACTATTTAGTAGCAAATGCTCTCTAAATGGATGTGATAAATTTACGTGATAAATCTCACCTCTATGACATTAAAAAATGAACTAAAAATCCAATGTACAACTCACATATATTCCAGTCAACTTTATGGAAGGATACTATATACAGCTGGCCTGATTTCAGATGGATATCAAGCACAAGAAATACGAAAGTTATCAGTATTCTCTCAAATACTTTTGGATAAAGGGCAGGCTCCTTTGTGCCTTTGTGTCCTGGTTCTATGTCAGTTATCCAGATGCTGATACAATTGCTAGCAACAAATCAACAAGAATTTATTAAGTGCCTACTATATGCAAGGCATTGTGCTAAACTCCAAAAATATAAATGCAAGTCAAAATAAAAATAATCCCTGTCTTCAAGGAGTTTACATTCAACTGGGTGAAGATTACACATTAAGTGGGAGGCAGGGAGCTAAGCAGGAGAGGAATGAAAGGAAGAAAGTACTTGGGGAGTGGCATTATGTTGAAGTCCATAGACTGAATGATGGCTGGGTTCATGTCCTTCGCAAAAATGAGGGTTCAGGGAAGAATTCACCAACAATAAAAGGAGCCTAGAGGAGCTGAATTAGGAGGAAAGTGAGGCATGGTGGCTAAACCCAGAGAATGAGGAATGTCTCGTCTGGGGTTTTTCCCAAAATAGAAATTGTGTAATCAATGTGACAGGTTGAGGCTTTGCCATCAAGACAATTTGACAGTGGATTGTTCTTATTTATAAAATGAAAACTCTCCATCTCTTGGGTCACTTATCAGTAAAAGTTTCCCTCTACTGATAACTTCAGCAGCAGCCATCTCTAGGGCTAAGCTATTCCCTAGTGTAGCATTGTTTGGAGAGGCAGCTTTCCCCTCTGCAAGAGATCCAAATGTACTATCTGTCTCTGTCCATGCTCAGCTCTCTCAGATGTGGCTGGTAGATCTGTCAGTTGCCCAAAAGACCAATTACGAGATCAGAAAAGATAGTCCCTGTACTCAGCCATGGCATAATCCAGCCAATTAGCACTTCCAAGTCTTTAAGGCAATTGAAAGGAGATTCCACTAAGCATATGTTATCATTCACTTCAATACGGTATCACTGGTAATGTCAACACTTCTCATGGAATGATATCTTTAAGCTAGCATAGAGGCATCATCTTTTAACGTTGTTAACTTGTCCAATGTACTCTCAATCATATTCCCTATAACTTCCTTTATGGCCCAGTTCAAGTACCATCCACTTTGTGAAACCTTTCCTGATTTTTTCCATCTAGAAGGAATTCTACAACCTATTAACCTTTCCTTTAAAGCAAAGAATTTGTGGTTTTTAATCTTTGTATCCTCAGTGTTTTGTATATAAACGAATGTGCTAAATGACTGTTTGTTAAATAGGTTTCTTCAAGACACGGGCTAAACCCAGATGATTCTGTCTCTGACTGATGCCTGTACTATGTGATCGTGAACAAATTATTTAACTTTCCTTGGTCTCCATTTCCTCTCATCTTTGAAAAGAGTTGTTTGTATTAGACAGACTCCAAAGTTCCTTCCAATTACATCACTATGAGCCTATAATTTCTCAAATTCTCTTATAAAGCTTAGGTGTTTATCTTTCTAAGATCCCTACCATGAATCATAAACTAGTGTGGTCTTTCCTTAAGATTTTATATAGAAATGGCTATAGGAGCTCTGTGGCAAACAAAAAGTCATTAAGGATCTAAAGAAATGGGTATTCAGGTTGGAATTTTATGGAGATATTGAGAGAGAGAGTGTGTGTGGAATGCAGTATTTCTTTATTCTCCTTGAGTTGTGCAATTCAGCTAAGTGGGTCAGTGGATAGAGAGCTGGATTTGGAGTCAGGAACATGAGTTCAAATCTGCCCTCAAATACTTACTAGCTATGTGACCCTGGTTCAGGTACTTGACTTATTTCTGCCTTAGTTTTCTTATGTATAAAATGAGGATAATGACAGCCTTTACCTCAAAGGGTTGTTGTAAGGTTCAAATGAGATTAACATATGCAAAGTGCTTTGCAAACCTTAAAGTACTATATCAATGCTAGGTATTACTAGCTATTATTACTTGAAACTAGCCACAGCTATGGAATTGGTCATGAAAATTTCTTTAAGTGATTAATATTGAGTCCTTCCTTTGAAGTGCTGAGATTACATGAAGGATGAAGCTTTGTGTGACAAGGGAAAAAAAAGAAGAAATTATCTGAAATTGAAATTAAGTTGTCATTGTCTGCCAAGCAGGTAAAGAACCAGATTAATGTATGTCTTTTACATTCACAAAGATTTCATAGAATTTAATAACAACAGTGGTCCTCTAAGATCATGCAGGTCAGACCTTTCTCTGAAAGACCCAGGAAATCTGAAAATCACTTCATCTCAGGAATTCACAACTCGGAAGAACCTTTTTCCTTTGGGCTGCTCCCTCCTATTGGAGGGCAGTGTTCCCGCTAGAACCTCCATTTAAGAAGAGTGCCCAAAGCCTTTAACTTCCTTTAATGTGTTGTTTTTCCCTTCAGACTGTAAATTCTTTGAGGGCAGGGACTATTTTTGTTTTTGCTTATATTTGTATTACCAGTTCTAAGCACAAATGTCAGACAAACCATAAGTTCTTATTAAATGTTTTGTTGACTAACTCTTGTTTAGAGTTGAATTAGGTGTAGCCCAGAGATGAAGTGACTTAAAATGAAAATTGCATTGTGAACAAAGAAATGAAGGATTCTAAAATCACATTAATTATTTCATAGGTCTTTGTTTTCAAACAAAGCCAAACACAAAATTCAACATCATAGCAGTATTACTGAATTGTAAAGTTGAAATAGACAGTTCAGTTTTTATGAGCTAGAATTTAGGAAGATTTTACTGCTTCCAATCTTAGTGTAATCTTTTGTCGTTTTGTACATCTGTGGGGAAATTTCATATTCATTTATTCGCTCACTCACTTTTTCATAATTTCAACAATTATTTATTTAACAGAAACTACACTGGGTGCTAGGGGAATTGAAAGAATATGCCAGTCTTTGCTCCAATGGAACTTATAGGAAGAAGGTGGGTTATCTTGCCTTGTCTTTCCCAGAAGGGTAGCGTTTTATGGCTTAATAAGGTGTAACTGGATCATTTTGGCTTGGACTTCTCTAAGTATCTGTAGAAATTCCATCTTAATATTAAGTCATCTATGATTTGGGGTATGATAATTTTTTTCTAATGAAATAGTGGAGTCAAATGTTGCAGTCAATGTTAGGGATATTATGTGGAGATTTCTTGGTTAGCTACAGGTTGGACTAGATGGTCTCTGAGGCCCCTAACAACACTGAGATTCTCTGATAGACTTTTAAAAATAGCTCTCTTTTAAGAGCTATCTAATTCATATTCCCTGAAAAGGAGAGGCTGACTGGGTGGGCTTCTATCTCATTTCTGACAAGAGTTAATTCACTGACTCCAGAAATGATGACCTCCTAAGGAGAGTGAAAACCCTCCCTTAACCATGTGTAATAAATGGCTTCTTTCCAGGCAGGACCCATGGTACCTAGCTTGAACAATGGAGCACTTACTGACAAACCAGAACACTGTTGAAAACCTGACTGCTTGCTGGCTTAGAAAAATAGCACCTATGTTTTAAAAATACTTTATTCGAGACAACAATACAAGATTGAATAAAATAGATAATTTCCCCTTCTTGAGAAGTCCAGAATTAATTTTTTTGGCTTTCATATGCTCTTAGAAACTCTTCCCTTATATTTTAAAAATCATATTTTTCAACTAACAAGCATTTATTTTATTTTCTTCTCATTAGTCTTGATAGTCTAAGGAAAAAAATCCTCATAATAAATATGCATAGTCTTAAAATATTCATAGCTGTTTTATATCAAGAAGTAGAGTTTTTGTTACATAAGAAAAAGCACTGGATTAGAACTCAAGACCCTTGAAAGTACACATGCCAGCTCTGCAACCTTGGGCATGTTATTTAAATTTCCTTGGCCTTGATTTTTTTCATCTATAAAACAAAAGGGGTTAAATTCAGTGACTTCTGAGATCCCTCCAAAATCCACCCTTCTGTGATTTCTTTTAAAAAGCACAGGTATCTGAAAGATGTTCACGTATCTGAAATCTAACTAATCTGTTCCTAATCATAGGACCATTACTATCTGGTCTCCTTATTTCTGCCCTTCTGCTTCTGCTGTTATGCCTAGTGGCACCTCCCTTATAGAGTTGTAAGGATTAAATGAGATAATATTTTTAAAGTACTTTGTAAACCTTAAGGTGATATGTAAATGCTAGCTACTGCCGCTATAACCACTATAACTACCAATATGACCGCTACTACTTCTACTACTATATAACCACTACTTCTATTACCACCACCACTATTACTACTTCTTCTAACACTACTTCTACTACTATTACTGCTACTACTACTATTTTCCCCTCCCTTGATCTGCTGACCAAGGCCATATTAGCCATTCCAGGTAACCTATAGGAAAACAGCCCGAACAGTACCATTTCCAATCCATTTCAGGTGAGGAATTGTTGTCATTACGTGGTTAGGGGGCAAGGCAAGAAGGAGATTCTGGAGAGAAGGAAGTTTATTTATAGTCTGACATTCTGAGGACAACATCAACCATGAAAAAAGTGTCCGCACTATTCCTGGATTCCCAGAGACCTTGGCTGATCAAGTGCCACCATGGCCCATAGGCTTCTGAATGAATGAAGTGTGTTTGACAGGAGCCACATTTTCAGTCTATGTGTTCACAGCTCCCAGTCTAAGGGTGACTGGGCTCCCGGCCTCCATCCAGGACAGACCTCTGTAGTAACATATTGCAGTCATGTTTGCTGACTGAGTTCACTGATAATGACAGGATCCATATTGCCAATCAATGAGGGTTCACACAGTGTATTATCTCTTAGTGGGAAGTGTCACCCTGATATTTCTGCTCAGATTTTGGCAGCTGAGTCAGCCAGAGTATTCCATCATTTTGAGCTCAAGCTTTCTCTTCCGCTATAGATAGCAGCTTTCAGACAGAGTCTCTGTCTTAGGCTGCATTCCTAAGAGCATGAAGGGAATGTTTGATGCCTTAAAGGAGGGATTCTGGCAAGAAATCAGCTAGACTTTTTCCCCCAGCAGTGAAAGCAGGGACATGGTGTTGATACTGATGTAAGTGGGGAGAAAACAGTACTGGTATGACCCTTAATAAATGCAATAGCATGATTTAAGAGAAGAAAAAGTGATACAGTTATGGATAAGAAATGCCCTATAGTAGTTAATTTCTATCTTTATCTTGACCTCTCCCTGTTATTGATGTCATATAAAGTCATCAGGTAGTGGTCTCAGTTTCCTCACTGGAAAACAGAATGGGTGAGAGTATGTCTTCTACAAAGTCACTTCCAACTCAGTATTCTAAATTAATACTGGCCATATGACCTTGGTTTTTCCATCTACCTAAAGAATATGCCCACTTCCTGGTGGGCATGTCCTATACAGTGATAGAGGGTGTTTCCTCACTAGAAGTTCCCTACACCAATAAAATCATAAGTCTAGTTATCTATCTATTAATAGATCAATTGATGGAGAGAGAGAGAGAGAGAGAGAGAGAGAGAGAGAGAGAGAGAGAGAGAGAGAGCTAATCTATTCAGGGTAGCTAGATGGTGAAGTAGATAGAATTCCAGGTCTGGAGCAGGAAGACCCAAGTCCAAATCTGGTCTCAGATAATAGCTATGTTGTTCTGAGTAAGTCACTTAACTCTGTTTGCCTCAGTTTCCTCACCTATAAAATGAGCTGGAGAAGGAAATGACAATCTACTCCAGTATCTTTGCCAAGAAAACCCCCAAAAAAGTCACAAGAGTTTGTGGACACAATTGAAATAACTGAATGGCAACAAAAATCTATCAACTTATCAATGGAGATCAATCTCCATTGATTGAGAGTCGAAAAGACAAGCAATATCTGCCTCTCAGTGTACATGTGATACAAGCTTCCTAAGACCAATTATTTTTTGGGGGAAGGGTCTTTTTATCTCTAATTCCTCATACAAATTAGGAGCTTTCTCCCATCCATCCTTCCATATTTTAGTTTAATATTTATTCTCTCCTAATATATGGCCCCTTTGGGGTAGGCAGCTAGGTGGTGCAGTAAATAGAGCACTGGCCTTGGATTCAGGAGAACCTGAATTCAAATTCAGCCTTGGATACTAGACGCTGGGCAGATCACTCAACTTGCCTTGCCTTCCCCCCTCAAAAAAACCTTCAGGGGTTCCATGTTATCTCTAGGATCAAATATAAAATCCTCCATTTGAATATTAAAACCCTGACCCCTTCCTGCTTTTTCCAATTCCATCTTCCCTCCATGTACTCTACAGTTTAGTAATTCTGGCTTCTTTGTTGTTTCTCACATTAGACACTTCATCTCCCAGCTCATTGTTTTTACTGCTTGTCCTCCATCCTGAAAATCTCTCCCTCTTTACTTTTGATCCTTGACTTTCTTCAAGTCTCAGTTAAAATTCTATTTTTTGCAAGATGCCCTTCCCCCTTAATGTTAGTGTCTTCCTCTTGAGTTAATTGCAAATTGATCCTGAATAGGTATAGATCTTGGTTCAGTTCCAGACCACCCTAATAAAGTGACTATTGCAAAAAAAGTTAATGTTTTTGGTTTCCCAGTGCATATAAAAGTTATATTTACTCTACATTGTAGTCTATCAGGTGTGCAAGAGTATTATGTTTAAATACAAACACACATATGTATAACTATATAGATATAGATATATAGATATACATCTGTGTGTGTACCCTAATTAAAAAATACTTTATTGCTTAAAAATTCTAACCCTTCAGTGAAATGGAATCTTTTTTTCTGGAAGAATATCTTGCCTCAAAGTTGATGGCTACTGACTGATTAGGGTGGTGGTTGCTGAAGGTTACAATGACTGTAGCACTTTCTGAAAATAAGACATTGAAGTTTGCCAGACAGATTGCCCCTTCCTTTCACTTGAACACTTACATGCTGTTGTAGGGCTATTATTTGGCCTAATTTTGATTCTTTTACATCTCAGGAAATAGAAATGCCCCCAGAAGAGGGAGAGAGGCTGGAATGGACATCAGTGAGTGCTTTGAACACACATAACATTTATCATTTAAGTTCACCATCCTTTATGGGCTCAGTTCATAGACCCCCAAAAATTACAATAATAATTTTAAAGGTCAGTGATCACAGATCACCATAACATATATGATAATGATAATAAAGTTTGAAATATTTCGGGAATTACCAAAATGTGACTGTATTGCCAAGGCAATATTCACAGCACTGACAGTGTAGTTCTAAACTGCAAAGTATAACAGACCATCCATACAGAAGGCAGAAGAAAAACATTTATTCAGATACCAGAAAGTCAAATCCCAAAATCAGAAAGCCAAATCCATCATAGTAACCAAGAAGTCAATACAAATTAGCACTATTGCAGATATAGCCATTTCCAAGCCTTCCCCCAACCTCCCCAGCCCTCACCGGGTCCTTCCCACAACCAAACACTCATAAAACTAGCTATGCCTGCCTGCCTGTGTTTCTTCTCTTCCCCAACCACTCTCACCAATTTCCTCCCAGTTCTGTTCCACCCTTTCAGCAAGCTCCTCCTACTACATGTGACTTAGGCTTCCATGTGTTTTAAGCAGGCCACATGGGTCTATTAATGAATGGGAAAGGTCTTCCCATTTAAATTACCATTACATGGACACAGAGATATTTATGAGCATATGCTGCTGGAAAAAAATGGCGCCAATAGACTTGATTGACGGTTACCACAAACTTTCAATTTATAAAAAGTACAATATCTGCAAAATGCAATGCCTGTGAAGTATAATAAAGCAAAACACAAAAAACAAGATATGCCTGTATATAGTTTGTTTGTACATAGTTGTTTGCAGTGTCACCTCCATTCACCTGTGGACTCCTTGAAAAAAAAGGATTGTTTTTGCCTTTCTTTGTATCTCTAGAATTTACAGAGTACACACTTAATAAATCATAAAAACACAGTCAGGTCTATCCTATCCTAAAAAATGAAAACAAAAACACTTCTCTTGACCTTTGCATCTCTTCTAATCATTCTATCTCACTCTTCATTGCTAAATTCCCAGAAAGAATTTATACTTGCTGCCTCCCCTTCCTAACAATACATTTATTTTTCATCTCCCCTACCTTTCCAGTCTTTTCCCACCTTCCTCTTTGACATGTACTTTTAAATACAGAGACACTGGCCTCCTAATTTTTCCTCAACAACATATTCTATCTCTCAGCTATGGGCATTTTCCCTGGTTGTGCCCCATGCCGGGAATCTTCTTAACTCTGCTCTGACTATTGCCTTCCCTGACTTCCTTTAAGTCCCAACTGAAGTCCAAACTTTTTCTTGAAGCCTTTTTCAACTTGTCTTAGTTGTAGTTCCTTTCATTAGTTAGTTATTTCCTATTCATCCAGTATATAGCTTGCTTTGAGATACATTTGTTTACATGTTGTCACCCCCATTGGATTACAAGTTTCTTGAAGGTAGAGACTATCTTTTGCCTCTTTTTTTTATCCTCATGGCTTAGCACAATGCATGGCACATGATAGGTGCTTAATAAAAGTTAATCGATTGTTGATAACTGTTCTATTAAAGATTACCAATGATCTTTTGTATTAAATAGATTTTAATTGATATCTTTCATTTTTATATCACCTATATTTTCCCCTGAATTTCTCTCTTCTTCCTGTAAGGTAGCTATTCTTTAAAAAAAAAAAAAGAATTCTTTTAAGAGAATAAGGGAAAAATAATCAATAATCAATAAATAGGAAAAAATCTAACATTATAAGCAGAGTTCCATTCCTATGAGGACCCCTACATGTACAAAGGAGTAGGGAAAAACGTTTTCTCATATCTCTTTTAGGGTGTCAAGCTTGATTTTTATACTTTGGTTATGTTTAAAGTTGAATTGTTTTGTGATCGTTCTTTCCATTAACATTGCTGTAGCCATTGTGTGTGTGCGTGTGTGTGCGTGTGTGTGTGCGTGTGTGTGTGTATGTGTGTGCGTGTGTGTGTGTTTAAAGAGGGGGGGTAGTGAGAGAGAGAGCTTATAATCATTATACATATATATATATATATATATGTGTATATATTGCTCTGGGGGCATATATTTATATATTGTTTTCCTTACTCTGTGAACCTCACTTTACATCAGTTCATCTAAAATTTTCTTTGAGACTGAGTCTTCCTATCTCATCCAGACTAGAAGTACGGTGACCAATCAAAGGACAAAGCCCATTGATAATTGGCAAGGAAAGTTTAATCTGCTCCATTTCCAATCTGGGTAAGTTTGTCACTCCTTATTTTGTCTCAAACCCGCACATTGGTATCAGACATAGTGTGGACACCTGATCAGCTTTAGCTCACTGCAACTTAGAATTCTCATGTTCAAGAGATGCATCAGCCTCAGCATCCCCAGTAGAAGGGACTGGAGGCATACACCACCATGCTTAGCAGTGCATAGTTTTTTTCTGTATCACTCTGTATTCATCATGGTCATTGTTTCTTAAAGCACATTAACGTTCCATGACATTCACATGGCACAGTTTGTTGAGCCCTTAATTACCCAATCAATAGGGCTTTACTTTGTTTACAATTTGTGATCAGAAACAGTACAGCTATAGATATTTTGGCCAGTATGTATCCTTTCTTTACCATTGAGCTCTTACTTACCTTTTCCTAGCCCGTATCCTCTTTAACTTGAACACAGCCATTCAGCAAAATTAACCATGTCAGCCAAGTCCAAGTCTAAATGTCTATGCAATGTTCCGTACCTTCTCCCTCTGTGTGTGTGTGTGTGTGTGTGTGTGTGTTATATACATATCATATAATATAATATATATATATATATATATATATATATACACTATAGTATACATACTATACCCCATCATCTCTGTAAAGATATGAGGAAAATGCTTTTCTCCTCTCTTCTTTGGACTCAAGCTAGATCCTCAGTATAATACCATGTTCAGTTTGGGAGGGGAAGGGTTGTTTCATACATTGTTGCATTGATTTTGTATATCATTTTCCTGTTTCTTGTTACTCTACTATGCATCAGTTCAGTTCTTGCCTCTAAAATATGGTTTATGTTCTTTCTATTGTTTTCCAGAAAAAAGAATTTTATGCACATTCATGCCAAAGGTTTGTTCATGCTTATATTCTCCAGGTAAGCATCCGAGTCAGTATGAGCCTCTAGAGAACACATTTGGCACAAATTTTGCCCTTCTTGCACTGAACTATCTTGGCCACATTCCTTTAGGCATTGTCAGAGATCAGGACAAAGGACAGGCATGCCTGCTGATCCAGCAGAAATCCCTCAATGTTACCCTTCTCAAACTCCCCTCCCCCAACTTGGGGAAGTTTTCCCTGACCTTGGGACTGGCAGAGGGGGGCTCATATGACTCACAGACACACCCTTCTATCTGAAAGGATTGTGGAAAACATAAAGGAGATGCTGAAAAGGTGTGAGAATTCACAAAAGCAAGAGAGCAGCAACAGCAACTTCAACCTATCTTAGAAGAAGAGACTCTGAAAGCAGAAGATACAGAAAGCAGCTGCCATGGAATTGTCAGTGCTAGACTGATTAAACAGAGATTATGTGGTGAGCATCATCTGAGAGCTGTGTTGGTCGAGGTGGATCTTTCACTGCTGAAAATTTCTTTCAGGCTGCAAGTAGAGGCTAATGATTTTCATTTTTTCTCCCCTTTCTCTAGGCAAAGATGGTGACTGTGGTCTTTACTTAGATCTGGGATGGCAAAGGGGTATATGTGATGGGAAATGTTTTAGGAAGGACATTGGTTTAAGGAAAGATGACTTTGCTTGATGTTTTGGAAAGTTTAGAAGAGGGAAAATAAGACAGCATGGTAGAGTGGAAAAATAACATTGGATCTAAATTCTGAGGAACCTGGTCCAAATTCCAGCTTTGCCATTTATTGCTTGTGGGATGTTATATGAATTCCTTAACTTCTCTAGGCCTCTGTTTGCTCATCTGTAAAATGGGATTTGACTTGATGGACTTTAAGTTCCATAACAACATTAGATCTATGATCTGGGGGCGACACTGTGATGTCTTGTGATCTATGACTTCATTTCCTGGGCTCAGGAAATCTGTGGCTTTGGAAATATAAGAGAGATGAAACAGTTTTAAAGTAAAAGGGAATGGAATTAGAGATTCCATACCGTAGTTTTTGATTGTAACCATTTGAAATGTCACAGTTGAATCAAGAACAAATGACTCAGAGTTCTGATCATTAAATGTTCACATGTACAATGTGAGTTTTAAGGAAATTGCTTTTAAAATAATTGCAGGTGAGACTAAAGGAAACATTTGTGATAAGAAGAAAATAGGGAAAGTGAGAAAGTCAAATTTGGAATTAAATGGATGATTTTCATAGTACTTTTGTATTGATTTTTAATGTCATATTTTAAAATAAACAAATTAATCTCTAAATTCTTAATTTAATGGTTTTCCTGAGGTTTTTCTCGGTCGAGAGCTAGTTTCTTCATGTCCTCTTGTTTTCCTAATCAGGCCCAAGGGTAATGATATTATCTCTCTTGACTTATTCATTTTTTCGTTATTTATTTTCCTATTTCTAAAATGCACCATTGTATAGAGTCTGGGCACGTGTACAAAAATTACCCCACAATTAACTCAAGAACTGTCTACACTAAATCATTGAGACTCCCTTTCTCTTCCTTTCAGCACTGGTGGAAATTAATAAACTAGAGACCCATTTATCATTCAACTTTAGGGGGATAAAAGTAGAAGGAAAATATTTTTTCCAATCCCATCCAGATTATTTTTTGCTTTGGGACCACATTAGGGTAAAAAGGACATGCTGGGAGCCTAGGGAGCAATGAAGTTAGACTCTGACAGACCTACAGGGAAAAGAAATTCCTAAAGGGAAGGACCCTCCACTGAGAAACAGAGGATACAGCCAGTGGTCAAATAATTATTCACAACTTTTGCACAATTTGGTTTTCAGCAGAATTCACTGTCTCCATTCCAAGAGGAAATAAAAGCTTGGGAAGTAAGGAAGGCTGAGGAAAAGAACAGGGGGAGAGACACATCTCTGTCTCCTGGTCTGTGCCATTTGGGGACAATCTGTCAGACTGCTTCTTGTGAGTGGTTGTGGGAATAAGAATGATATGCCATGGGAAGTCTCCCTGAGTCACTGTTCAATTATGTCCAGACCCTTAAAATAACAGCAGGTTTCAGAATGACATCCAGCTGCCACTTCCGTGACAGCTCATTAGGAGACCTAGAGGTCGTGGGCTGGGGAGCAATGGGTACTATTTCATGTCCTTTGAATGTGGGAGTAAAGGAATTCATGCAGACATTACACTAGGAGTAGGTGAAGCAAGAGGAGCTCTAGGGACTGACAAAGAGAGGCTTCTGATCCAGTTGGAGGGGTCTTCAAGATTGGTATCAGATCTCTCTGGGAGCTATGGAGGGTCAGTAAATTGCCTCTTAAATATGTAGCATCCAAGGAACATTAAAAAAAAATAACCCCTTGAAATGGAACAGAAAAAACAAGGAATCCCATTTAACTTTTTATTCTAACTACCAAACTATGTTTTTGACATATAACTTTTGTGTAGGTTTGTTTTTTTCTAGTTTCATACCTCGTTATTCATGTGTTACTGGTTTCTTATTGAGTATATTTTATGAAGTTAAACTATACAATGACTACCACTTTTCACCCTTGCCTTACCAAATACTTTTGAAAGAGAAGGAAAGTGGCATTAAAAAAAAGTTACTGGAATATTTTGTTATAAAACAATAAATACTTTCCAGCAAGTGGCTTTTTCCATGTGTTTGTGATATCCCTGATATGGGTACTTTATTTAAATTTCATATTGTATGTGTATATTGAGAGGAAGTAGGTGGGGAGGAAAGGCAGGAAAACTGGAATGCATGCATGCATGCATGCATGCATGCATGTATTCAGGAAGGGAGGAAGGGAGGAAGGAAGGAAGGAAGGAAGGAAGGGAGGGAGGGAGGGAGAGAAAGAGGAAGGGACGGAGAGAGAAAGGGAGGGAGGGAAGAAGGGAGGGAGGGAGGGAAGGAAGATGTACATTAAAGTTCCAATTCTGGCACTTACTAGCTGTATTATGACCCTGGGCAAATCATTCAACATCTTATGATTCTAGGCAACCCTCTAAAGTTATAAGTTGCAGAAAAGTAGCAGTGAGAGCTCACTCATCCAGAGTTTCTCTATATCCATGTAATCATAGATCTTTTCCATCTCTCCCCCCTCAACACATATATGCACTGATGGATCAACATTTTGAATAGCTCCTACAACAACATATGCTCAGACAACAGTCATTCTTCCTCCTTTTGGTTTTTCCTCTGTTCAAATTTTCTCCCTCTTCATATACACCTTCTGTCTCTCCTGGCTCCCTTTAAGTCCCAATTAAAATCTGATATTTCACAAGAAGTCTTTCCCAACCCCTGTTATTTTGAATACCTTTCCTCTTTTAATTATTTCCTATTTATCCCGTATGTAGCTTGTTCATACATATTTGTTTGCTTATTGTCTCCTGCATTACACTGTGAGCTCCTCGAGGACAAGGACTGACTTTTGCCTCTTTTTACATCCTCAGTTCTTACTTCGCACAGTGCCTACATAGCAGGCACTTAATAAATGTTTATTGGATGCCCAACTAACTGAAGCAATCAACATAATGTCTCATAGATCCAAGCAAAGGAGAACTTCAGCATCTAGAGAGTTCCTCTTCTGTTCTATGTCTGCATTATTTTATTTAGGTTCTCTATGACAGTGACAAAAGTCTTTGTCAAGGATATATCTCCTTGCCTTATGTCTTATTTGATATTGATGTTCAGAGAATAATAAAAATTATCTTTCAAGAACTCCCTGAGGGCACGATCCTCTTTGAGAATGAGTGACAAGCAATAATAAAACAAATATTTTATTACAGTCAACCAACAGTAATGAACAGAGTAGTACATCGTATTCTCTACACCTTTAGTCAATTGTGTAATGGAAAGAGATATTCTGCTCTGGAAAATGGTTTAGGAAAATCTCTTGTTCCTTTTTATACCTTCAATTAGCATCAGTTATTCTTAGTGCTCCTTCTAGCCCTGGGACTGCCACTCAGGACTGTGAACCAAATCCCAGTGTGGGAGAAGAAAGAGTCCTGTCTCAGTGCTAGCTAAGAGACCTCTGTAATCTCCCTCTGGCTAGCTGTTCAACCTCCCTATCGTCTGTGAACTGAGCTCTGGAAGTAGCCACTGACTTGATTCTGGTTTGCTGGGGCTGAGTCTATGCTGGCACAGTCCATGCTGGACTTCACTCTTCTCTCACTCTGGTGCAACCTGTCAACCTTCCAAGTTCTGGACTGAAAAATTGTTTCAATCTGTCTTTTTGTGGGTTTCACCTCTCTAGAATTTGTTGGGAGACATTATTTTAAAGGTATTTGGAGGGGTTTGAGAGAGAAATCAGGTGAGTCCCTGACTTTACCATCTTGGTTCCACCCGCGGCATAGCATATTCTTATAAAAAGTTTTTTGTGTTGATAAAGTAAACATATGGTTCAGTAAATTTTAATATTTTCTATCATATTTTTCTGTAATAAAATCTATATTACCCTTCCTGTTCTTAAGGAGCTCACAATCTAATGGGAGAAATCAACACATGAAAAAGAAGCTGAAAAGAACAGGTAATGGGGATTATCTGTGTCCAGAAACATGTCGATGCCCTGCAGCCCAGGGTGGAAAATAAAAGATTCATCTATCTTGCCAAATGATGAGTTTCTGGAGATGATGAAATCCAGGTACATGGCTGTGTAAGTAATAAATGCTTCCTTATTGATTGATCAAGAAAAGACATCATCACAGTTGTCTTTTTTTCATGGGCTCTCTGTTACTGTTCCTGTTTCAGTTACATTCTTAAATTTCCTTGGCATGGTTTTGGTTATCTAGGTCTCATATCAGCCCTTCTATTATTTTTTTATTTCTTCCTGCACCTCATCTTCTCTCTCATGTCCATTACCTCTTCTTCTGCCAAAAAAAAACGCTGTCCAGCATTTGAGGCTCTCAGTGGATCAGCTCCCATTCAATACCATGTCTATATACACACTAGCCATTAATGGTGTGCTTAATTCTACCAGCCAACCACAAGAAACATTAGTTAAAAGTAAAACACCTTTATTAAATAATACAAAGAACAAAATGACAAGAAAAGGTTCCCTCATAGCTGTATGGTGTACACTCTCACACATGTGGGAGAAGGCACATACAGAAAGAAAATATGAGCAGGTAATATGCAGAGAGAGTGTCCATAGAAGAAACATATGTGACCATGGCTCATGTGGGGAAGATATGGCCAGGTACACCCACTGGATTTCAGCTCTTCAAAGTCACCTGGTGCACTGCAGTCACAGTTACTGAGAAGCAGTAGTGGCAAAGTCTTACCTGCCAAAACTTTTAATGCATAGTCCAAGTTTTCAGCCATCACACTTTGGACCATGCCACTCCCTAGACATTTTCAAACCATTCCACCAGCACTGAAGTCATTCTCTTAGTCATCCTCATTCCCTTACCACCAAAATCAGATCTCTGACCCTTGGTTTTGTTAGGTGATATTTAACCTTATTTTTACCTATAAACAAGTCTCTACTTCATTTCCCAAACCAGGCTGTCATGAAATATTCCTTTCACATCCTACTTATTAAGTGTTCCTCTCTTTTATGTCTGGACTTCTACCATCATAGTGTTTGAGGTGGGAAACTGTCTTGATTACTTGTATTTGTATCCCCAGTGTTTAGTACAGTGCCCCTGGAACACTGCAAATGCTAAATATGTACTTTAGCGGGGTGGAGCCAAGATGGCAGAGTAGAAAGATGCATATACTCTAGCACTTCCCCCACAGCCCACAAAATACCTGTAAAAAATGACTCTTAACAAATTATAGAGCAGCAGAAGCCTCAGAATGACAGAATGAATGAGATTTCCAGCCAAAGGCTGGAACTAGAAGGCCGACAGGAAAGGTCTATCCCACAGAACACTGAGCAGAGTGGAGCTCAGCCCTGCCTGCGCAGAATGGGGAGGAACAGACCCTGAACAAGCCTCTGAGGCAGAATCCCCAGCAGAGAGAGTTCCAGATCCCACAACCCACAAGCGACAAAGAAAGCTTCAAAGGTCAGTGTGGGAGAGCTTTCCTAGATGGGCAAGAGGGTATTGGAGTCCTCCCATCACTGGCCCCAGGCAGTGGCAGAAGCAGTGACAGCAGTAGCAGCAATGGGCCATGGGCAGCTACGGTGGCCACAGAGGCACCATGGGTCCATTGTCTGAGTGGCTCAGGTTAAAACCTCTGGGGAATTGAACAGGGGATCTGAACCTCAGCCCTCAGTGGTGGCCCTGCTCCTACCTAAAGCCCCTGAGAGAATTGAGCGGCTGATTTGAATCTCAGCCCTGAGCATGGTACTGGGAGGAGGAGAAACACTAAGACCCTTCTCTTGACAAAGGATTCAGAAGTCAAGTCACTGGCTGGGAAAATGCCCAAAAAAGAGAAAAATAAGACCATAGAAGGTTACTTTCTTGGTGAACAGGTATCTCCTTCCATCCTTTTGGATGAGGAAGAACAATGCATATTGTCAAAGGAAGTCAAGCCTTCTGCCTCCAGTACCTCTAAAATGAATATGAAATGAACTCAGGCCATAGAAGAGCTTGAAAATTGAGTCAGAAGCTTGCTAAAGGAAAACCAAGAAAAATGCTGAGGAAAAAAACACCTTTAAAAATAGGCTAACTCAATTGAAAAAAGAGGTCCAAAAAGCCAATGAGGAGAAGAAGGCTTTAATAAGCAGAATTAGCCAAATGGAAAAGGAGTTTCAAAAGCTCACTGAAGAAAATAGTTCTTTAAAAAAGAGAGTGGAGTTCAGGGAAGCTAATGATTATAAGATAAACCAAGAAGTCACAAAATAAACCTGAAAGATTGAAAAAATAAAAGATAATGTGAAATATCTTATTGGAAAAACAACTAACCTAGAAAATAGATCTAGGAGAGAAAATTTAACAATTTTGGGACTACCTGAAAGCCATGATCAGAAAAAGAGCCTAGATGTTATCTTTCATGAAATTATCAAGGAAAACTACCCTGATATTCTAGAACCAGGGGCAAAATAAATATTGAAAGAATCCACTGATAACCTCCTGAAAGAGACCTGAAAAGAGAAACTCCTAGGAATATTGTGCCCAAATTTCAGAGTTACCAGGTCAAGAAGAAAATATGGCAAGCAGCTAGAAAGAAAAAATTCCAGTATTGTGGAAATACAATCAGGGTAACACAGGATCTACATTAGCGTTCTACATTAAGGGATCAAAGGGCTTGGAACAGGATATTCCAGAAGTCAAAAAAAACTGGTGTTAAAACCAAGAATCACCTACCCAGCAAAACTGAGTAGAATACTTCAAGGGAATAAATGGTCATCAATGATAAAGAGAACTTTCAAGCATTCTTGATGAAAAGACCAGAAATGAAGAGAAAATTTGACTTTCAAACACAAGAATCAAGAGAAGTATGAAAAGGTAAACAGGAAAGAGAAATAATAAAAGACTTTCTAAAACTAAACTATTTACATTCATACATGGAAAGTTAATATTTGTAACTCTTGAGACTTTTCTCAGTATTTGTGTCAGTGGAGGGACTATATACTCATGCACACACACACACACACACACACACATATAGACAGAGAGCACAGGTTGAGTTGAATCAGAAGATATGATATCCATAAAAAATAATATTAAGGGATGAGAGAAGAAAATATTGGGAAGAGAAAAGGAGAAATAGAATGGATTAGACTATCACTCATAAAAGAGATAAAGAAAAATCTTGTTCAGTGGAGGAGAAAAGGGAAGAAGTGACAGGGGAAAAGTGAAGCTTACTCTTTTCACATATGGCTTAAGGAGGGAATAACATGCTCACAAAATTTGGTATGAAAATCTATCTTACACTCCAGGAAAGTAGGGGAGGAGGGGACAAGTGAGGTGAGGGGATGATAGAAGGGAGAGCAATGGGAGAAAGGAGTAACTAGAAGTAAACACTTTTGGGAAGGGACAAGGTGAAATGAGAGAACAGAAAAAAAGGGGTAGGATAGAGGGCAATATAGTTAGTCTTACAAAACATTATTATGGAAGTCTTTTCCAAAATGACACATATATAACCTGTATTGAATCTCTTCTCAGTGGGGATGGGTAGAGAAGGAGGGAGGGAGAGAAGTTGGAATTCAAAGTATTAGAAATGAATGTTGAGAATTGTTATTGCATATAACTGGGAAATAATAAATACAGGCAATGGAGTATAGAAATTTATCTTGCCTACAAGAGAGAAGATGAGGATAAGGTAAGGATGGGGTGTGATATAAGGGAGGGCACATTGAGGGAAGGGGTAATCAGAAAAGGGGTGGGGGAAAGGGGAAAAATGGGAGAAAAATTGGAACTCAAAATTTTGTTGAAATGAATGTTAAAATCTAAAAGTAAATGAATAAAACTATTAAAAAGTTTTTTAAAAATGTGCATAATCATTACCATCACCAACTGAACATATGTGTGTGTGTCTTCTTTTTATTGTCTTCTGTTTTGAATTGAGGTCCTTGGGTATAGAAGACTATCTGACAGAATAAGAATATTCCTAGTAATTCCCATTAAATTCCTAATAATTTGTCTGTGGCATTTAAACCCATTCCAGATACTTCCTACCTACCTCTCTTCCCACCTCCACCCTCCCCAAACCACAGAAACTGTGCAGAAGACTAGTGTGATGAAGTCTGTCTCACTCCCAAGATCCTCTATGATTAGCATACAAAAAAAAGTAGGGCAAAAATATAAAAGAGTAGGTTCTGTGTTCCTAACTTTATTATGCATATCTGAAAAGACTAACCTTCTAGACCAGACCAACCTTCTCCCTCATCTCCCTACATTGCTTACTTCATGAAGTGATAATGTGTGATGTTCCATTATACTTGTCCATAAGATCTAACAAACATCTTTATTCTGTATGTTGTACTTATCCACCATTGCCCCTTCACTTTGCTGACTGAGGTAGCTTCTAATTTCTTTGGTCTCTGATTCTCATGTTAAAAGGTATTCATCTACATTTGTATCTTTTATTTTGTCTCTTTCACATTTTTTCAGCTTGACTAAATAGGTCAGATTGGATTTTCCTCAATTGCACATAATCTTCTCACTTATATTTTTTTCTATATTGATATTGGTAGATGCTCTGACTGTACACAGACAGCTGATTCCAAAATGATTCTCACATTAGAACCAGTCTTTTCAGGTCTACTAAAGTAAAGTATAATCAATCTTATTTTTTGTGATTTTAGTATTTAGTGCTTGACAAGTTAAGCACCCCCAAGTCTCTTATCAAAGAATGTTGTCATGATATATCTGAGATAAGGATTGGTTTCTCTATAGTATAAAAACCTTTAGCCTTTTTGTGTGGGTTTGTTTCTTACTCTTGAACTGTGTTTTCCAGGATATTTTTCACCATCTTCCCTTAAATCCATCTCTGAACTAAAGTGACTGAGTATACAGTGATTCAATTTGGAGGGTATGAAGTTCTGCAAAGATTTTTCTGTTTCCTCATCCTCTGCAGTAGATGTTTACTCATAAACTATAATTGTTTTTACTGGGGTCCTCTTGTAGATATGCTTCTTGAGCAAAATAATAGAAGATAACCAAACATTCTATGAAGTAGTGTCTCTGTTATGTCTAGAGGGGAATAGGTCAATGGGGTTCCAGACCGCTTTTGGGCATGCATAATAAAAGAATTCTGATTCCTTGTTTCAGAGCACAGGCAGGTGGTATTTGTTACTGGTTTGCTGTGTGTGACAAAAAAACTTAAACTACCAACTGTTTTAGAGCTGAGCATTCATACAAAACGGGGAGCAGACAAACTCTAGCTTTCTTTCATGCTTCTTTTGAGTGTGGAAGATGTTATGAGCCTCTGGGTGGGAAGAGGGGGAGAACGAGCAGTTATCGTAGCTCTATACGCAGCAGCCATGTGGCCATGAATTCATAGTGCCTCTTTTATTATTTTCTCTTTGTGTTAGTTCTTTGTTGATCTTAGGTGAAAGAGTATCTGATATAGTAAGTCAGAAGAGCCATCCAAGGTACCCTGAACCACCAGAATCTGGGGGAGCAGTAACTGAGTCCAAAGAGGAGCCAGCCCTGAGGAGTGACCTACTTGACTCAGTCCAACGGTGAATCAACTGAGCAACTGGAACTCTATAACCCACAATCAAAAGAATGACTCCTCACTTGGTTTTACCACACCCAAAAGTGAAGTTGGGAATGAAGGAAGGTACCTTTGAAGGATAAAAAGGACTTCAAGGACTAAGAAGCAATACTTCTCCCTAGGGAATGTTTTATAACTATCATTTTCATTGGAGCCTGCTTTTCCCAGGGACTGAGTTGGTGTGTATGAGCAAGAGTATGTCTCACAGTTGAAGTGGGAGAGGTACAGGTTATTGCACATCCATTCTTTGTATACATTCTCCATAAATAGCACTTTCAAAAGCTAAATGAAATGAAAATATTAATTGAATATTGAGAACAACATGTAAGAACCTTGTAAGAAATAATACTAGAAAGTTCATGGCCCCTTGAGATCACCCTAGAACTCGATAGAGAGAAGTAATCCACTCTCCCCTAGGGATTCAACTTTCTGAAATGAGTAGAAGTAAGGAGAGTGAAACCCAAAGACTATACTATGCTTGGATGGACTTTTAAAAATGCTACCAACTTCATTTGCCTCTTCTACAAGAACCTGTGAGCATCCTTCCATTTAATTAAAACTTCCATTTATTAAAGCTCAGTCTACCCCCCCCAACAGAATATAATTCATTCAAAGAAGGGAAATATTTGTCCTTTAACTTTGTTAGCTTGGTATGGAATGAAATGGAAAAGTATTGAAGAAATTGTTACTGTATGCCAAGCACTATGCTATGAGCTAAGGCTACAAATAGAAAACTGAGATGGTACCTGCTCTTAAGGAACTCACACTTTACTTGGGGGACATAATGCATAAAGAAGAATTCATGATTATTTTCTACTCATGGAAGAGAAACAGGCCAGGTACTATTTCAGATATCAAGGCCCTTATGACTAAGGGTATTAATTTGATACTGTCAATTAATTAAGTAGCATTTATTAAGCAGACTGTGTTCCAGGAGCTGTTCTAGGTGCTGGGAATAAGAAAGGCAAAAAACACTCCCTGCTTCAAGGAATTCACAGACTAAAGGGGTAGACAACATGGAATCAAATATGTATAAGCAAGGTATTATATAGAATAAAGTAGAAGTAATTTCAGACAGAAGGCATTAAAATTAAAGAGGACTAGAAAAGTTCCTTGAAGAAGTTGAGACTTTGGCTGAGAATTGAAGGGAATTGGTGAAGCTAGGAAACAGATTTTAAGAGGAAGAGAATTCCAGACATGGTAGATGACCAATAGTGTCATGTGTCAGGAACTCGATGAGAAGACCAATATTACTAGATTGCAGAGTACATGGAGAGGGATAAGTTAACAGTAGACTAGAGAATTTGGAAGATGCCATGTCATAAAAGATTTTGAAAGTCAAATACAGAATTTTATATTTGAATCTGAAGGTAATCTGGATCTACTAGAGTTCTTTGAATGGGGAAGTTATATGGTTAAATTTTAGAAAGATCTATTTGAGAAGATGGTAGAGTAAAAGCAGGGACCTTTTTAATCCCTTCCTACCAAAATCCCTCCAAATACATGTAAAAAAATGACTCTAAACAAATTCTAGAGCTGCAGAACCCACAAAATGACAAGAGTGAAACAAGTTGCCAGCCCAGGACAGTCTGGCAGGTCATCAGGAAGTGTCTGTTGCACTGTGCTGGGAGCAGAGCAGTACAGTCCAGCTAGGGCCATGTCAACACGGATTGGGGGCAGGTCTCAGAGTATGGCAGTTTCCAGACTTCTCAAAAGACAAAAGACAGCATAGAAGGTCAGTGGTAAAACTCTGTGGGATCAAGCTGGTATCTGGCCCCAGCCCTGGGACAGAGGAGGCAGTGGTGGAAGTAGTAGCAGCAGCCTGAGCTCTAGGGCCACAGACTGTGGGGGCTCCAGCAGCTGATACAAAACCCTTGAAGTATGAGACAGTACACCCACCCCCACCTCCATTGGAAGCAGAGTCTGATTTTGACAAAGAGTTAGAAAGTCAAATATTTGACTGGGAACATAGGCATATAGAAGAACCTCAGACTATAGAATCTTACTTTGCTGACAAAGAAGATCAAAGCATACAGCCAGAAGAAGACAACAAAGTCAAAACTCCTACATCAAAAGCCTTCAAGAAAAATATGAATTTGTTGTAGGCCATAGAAGAGCTCAAAAAAGATTTTGAAAATCAAGAAGCAGAGGAAAAATTGGGAAGAGAAAAGAGAATGATGCAAAAAATCATGAAACATGAGTCGTCAGCTTGCTAAAGGAGACCAAAAAAATACTGAAGAAAATAACATCTTAAAAAATAGACTAACCAAATGGCAAAAGAGGTCCAAAAAGCTAATGAGGAGAAAAATGCCTTAAAAAGTAGGACTGGCCAAAACAAAAAGGAAGTCCAAAAGCTCACTGATGAAAATAATTCCTTCAAAATTAGAATGGAGCAAATGGAAGCTGATGACTTTATGAGAAATTGAGAAATTATAAAACAGAACCAAAAGAATGAAAAAATAGACGGTGTGAAATATCTCATTGGAAAAACCACTGATGGAAAAGAGATCCAGGAGAGATCATTTAAAAATTATTGGACTATCTGAAATCTATGATTAAAAAAAAAGAGCCTAGACATTTCAAGACATTATCAATGAAAGCTGCCCTGATATTCTAGAACAGAGGATAAAATAGAAATTGAAATCCACTAATTGCCTCTGGAAAGAGATCCCAAAAGAAAACTCTAGGAATATTGTAGCCAAGTTTCAGAACTCTCAGGTCAAGGAGAAAATATTGCAAGCAGCCCAGCCAGAAAGAAACAATTTGAGTATCGGGAAATACAGTCAGAATAACACAAGATCTAGCAGTTTTTACATTAAGGAATCAAAGGACTTGGAATATGATATTCTAGAGGTCATAGGAACTAGGATTAAAACCAAGAACCACCTACCCAGAAAAACCGAGTATAATACTTCAAGAGAAAAAATGGAATTTCAATGAAATAGAGGACTTTGAAGCATTCTTACTGAAAAGACTAGTGCTGAATAGAAAATTTGACTTTCAGATACAAGAATCAAGAGAAGCATGAAAAGGTGAACAGGAAAGAGAAATCATAAGGGATTTATTAAAGTTAAACTGTTTACATTCCTACATGGAAAGATGATATTTGTAACTCATGAGACCTTGCCTAGTATTAGGGTAGTTGGAGGATAGATAGATAGATAGACAGATAGATAGATAGATAGACAGATGGCACAGGCTGAATTGAATATGAAGGATGATATCTAAAAAATAAAATTAAGAAGTGAGACAGGAATATATTAGGAGAAGGAAAAAGGAGAAATAGAATGGGGTAAATTATTTCACATAAAAGAGGCAAGAAGAAGGTTTCACAATGGAGGGGAACAGGGGAGAGATGAGAGGGAATGAGTGAACTTTGGATTTGGCTTAAGGAAGGAATAACATACACTCTCAATTGGAAAAAAGGAAAGTAAGGAAGAAGGGCATAAGGGAGTGGGGAGATGATAGAAGGGAGGGCAGATTGGGGAAGGGTATAGTCAGAAGTAAACTTTTTTGAAAAGGGACAGGATAAAAGTTGAAAATAGAATAAGTGTGAGCAGGATAGGATGGAGGGAAATAGTCTTTCACAACATGACTATTATGGAAATGTTTTGCATAACTACACATGTATAACCTATATTGAATTGCCTGCCTTCTCAATGCGGGTGGGTGAGGAGGGAAAAAGGAAGAGAATTTGGAACTCAAAGTTTTAAAAATAAATGTTAAAAATTGTTTTTTACATACAACTGGGAAATAAGACATATAGGTAATGAGGTATAGAAATAGATATTGCCCTACAAGAAAGAGGAAAAAGGATGAGGGGGAGATAAAAGGGAGAGCAAACTGAGGAAGGGGTAATCAGAATGCATGCCATATTGGAGTGGGGGGAGGAGAGAGATGGGGAGAAAATACGGGACTCAATGTGGAAATGAATGTTGAAAACTGATTGGATATGGGATGTGAAAGTGATATGATACCTCATCTGCAGACCTGAGTGACTAGGAGGATGTTGGTACCTTCAACAATAAGTCATTTAGAAAGAGGAAGGGGTAATCAGAATGCATGCCATATTGGAGTGGGGGGAGGAGAGAGATGGGGAGAAAATACGGGACTCAATGTGGAAATGAATGTTGAAACTAAAAATAAATAAAGTAAATAATAACAAAAGAAAGATCCATTTGTTAGCTGAGTGGAGGGATGGATTTAGGTGGGGAGAAGTTTGTAGCAGGGGTCTGAAGGCTATTGCAAAAGTACAAGTGTGAAGTTTTAAGGGCCTGTTCCAGGGTAGTTTTAATGTCAGAGAAGAGAAAAGTGTGTATACAAGAGATGTTGTGAAGGTACAAGTGGGAAAATTTGACCACTGATTGGATATGGGATGTGAAAGTGATATGATACCTCATCTGCAGACCTGAGTGACTAGGAGGATGTTGGTACCTTCAACAATAAGTCATTTAGAAAGAGGGGAAAGAAAATTAACTCAGTACTGGACATACTGAGTTTAAGATGTCTATGGAACATCCAATGAATATATGAGACTAGAGGTCAAGAGAAAGGTGAAGGCTGGACAAATAGATCTGGGATTCATTTACAAAGAGTGAGAATTGAAACCATAACAGCAGATAGGATCACCAAGTGAAACTGTACAGAGGGTGATGAGAAGTTCTAGGTCAAAACCTTTGGACATCCCCACTATTAGCGGGCATGACCTGGCTGAAGATCTATCAAAAAGGACAAAAGAGTGGTCAGACAGATAGAAGGAGAACTGGGATAAATAATTTCACAAGAACTTCAAGAGAAATGTGTATCAAAGAGAAAAATATTGACTTTTCAGAGATTGCAGAGAAGTCAAGAAGGATGAGGATGGAAATTTGTCAGTTAAGAGATCACTGGTAACTTTACAGAGAATAGATTCATTCAGTTGAGTGATGAGGTTGGAAATTCCATGAGAATTGTATGACCTCTCATTGATGACTTCATTTACTTTGCTTTGGTTCTGCTTTCTTTACATCACTTGAAATAGGTCTCCCTTAATTTCTCTGAATTCTAGATATTCATACGTCCTGATGGTGTCTTTATATTCACATACATATATTCGCTACAATTTGTTCAGCCTTTCCTCAAATATTGGACAAATATTTTGTTTCCAGCCTTTTATTATCACAAACAATGTTTCTATGAACATTTTCCTACAGACAATTCTTGCTGCAAATAACATTAGTTGGGTATAATCCCAGTAGTGGGATTTCGGGGTCAAAGGGTAGGAATAGTTTAGTAACTTTCTCTGCATAAGTCCAAATTGTTTTCCAGAACTCGTTCACAGTATCACCAGAGGAGAATATGAACATATCAGACTTCCCACAACCTCTCTATCCATGAGTTTTCTCATCAGTTAGCATCTTTACTAGCTTAATGGGTGTGAGGTAATAGCTCAGGATTTTTGAAATTTGATTTTTTCCAATTATTAGTGATTTTGAACATTTTTTCCTAATTATTATTGATAGTCTCATTTCTTCTTCTGTGAACCATTCTTCGTTTCTTTGTTGGAAATAGTTCTTAATCTTATGTATGTGTGTCAACTTGTGATTTGCTTTTGACAAATATAAGTCAACTTCAATCAAACATTTTCTTATGGTAAGAAGATGAAAAAAATTAAACATTGGAGTGGATGTGGGAAAGCACATAGTAAGTGACCGATGATGCCACTATAAATTAGTACAATCGTCTTGGGAAAATCTTTTGGAATTATGCAAGAAAAGTTACTAAATTGTTCATAAACTTTGACCCACCAATTTCACGACTAGGTTTAAATCCCCTGGTGGTCAGTGACAAAAAGAGAGAATTCATATGTACAAAAATAGTCATAGCAGAACTATTTGTAACAGAAACAACTAACTATGTGCCCAACAACTGGAAAATAATTGAACAAATTGTAGTATTTGAATGTAACATAATATTATTGCACCTTAAAGAATGACCAAATATGAAATAACTCAGAGAATCAATCAAAAAACATTTATTAAGCACTTACAATGTGATAGTCATTGTGCTAAATGCTGGGCATACAAAGATGAAAAATAACTAGTCTCTGTCCTAAAGAAAATGAAATTCTGTTGGGATAGATAACATGTATAGGTATATTGTATATATGTATAAATATAGATATTGTACATGTATGTTTTTGTACATATTTACATATAAAACCAGATTGCATCCCATAGAGCTTATGCAGATTATCCTGCTTGCTTCTGCATAGTGATGCATGCTGACTCTCTGTACTTTAACTTTGTTATATGTATTTTGACTCTTTGTTAAAGGGCTTTTTGAAAAAGCAACCTCATTATTGGTCACTTAGCCTTGTAAAGACAGTGGGGAAGAGGATGCATCAATTTAAAAAAAAGAGAGAGAAAAAGTTTCTTACTTACTCTCTTCTTTCAACTCTCTAAGAGAAGTGATGAATAATTCTCCCATATAAAGGTGAGGAGGGGAGAGTTGCCACTAAAATGTAGGTTCCTTCAGAGTAGGTACTATCTCAGTTTTCTATTTGTATACCTAACTCACAGCATGGCTCCCAAGTGTCAGCCAGAGGATGGCAAACTTGAAGATGGGTCTCTGGCTGCCCCTTCAGCTTTGTGTTCGTTCTCTGAATACAGGTGACCACATATTGATTGATTTGTAGATCACCATGTATCCAGGTTTTCAAACAATGCAGTGGGGTTGAAAGGGTCCAGCAATATTGGTCTGTTGGTCATAACTATCAGAGATGTCAGAGGGAGTTTCTGCTGCAGAAAGAACACCACCAGTAGGGCTCAAAACCTGCCCTAGATAAGTCATTGACCTTGAGGGAATTGTTTGGGTGATACACAGTCAAGGAGAAATGGATAAATGCATATTCATCAATCCTACAAAATACTTTTTTTTGGAGGGTTAAGTTTCAAATTCTAGGAGAGTATAACAGTAATATGAGGTTACTAAATGTTATTTAGTCAATGTGTACTTGTCAGTCTTTTGTATATTGAGCAGTTCTGCTGTGTAGAGGAAACAAATAGCTGTCCCATATATGATTCATATTGTATACTGCATACCTTTCCAGTCCCCTCTTAGGGAGAACCCAGACATGAGCCGTTTGGCTTTAATGAGCTTTAAGTAATTTTTCCTCAGGGAAGTGAGGTGGGAGTGAAACAAGTCAAAGCATCTGAACATCAGACTGCCCAGGAGAGAACCCTGTTACCATGTATGTGAGTCTGGGGCATCTTAGTGGAGAAGCAGGGGGCTCAGTGCCCCTACTTCTCTGGGTCCATCTTTGGGTCTATCAGTACTTCTAATTGTTAGATAACACAAAATATAAAAGATATGTATGAAAACTATGTAGAGTAAAAATAATATACACAATGACCATGCAGTGAAAAGATAATGCAAAAGTAGTATGGTGGAGAGAAAAAAGAAATGGATTTGACTTTGGGACCTGGGTCCAAATCTTCTATTACCAATGTGTGTGCTCTTGGACAAATCACTTAGCTTCTCTGGGTCTTAGTTTTCTTGTCTGTAAACTTAAGAATTAGACTAGATGATCCCTAGAACACCTACTATCTTTAAATCCAAGATGCTATGATCTGACAACAATGTAAATGCAGAAAACACTGAGGGTCAAAAAACTCCTCAGGTCAGCTCCAGTGGACAATGCTGATCCCAATTTATTAAGTTTAATGGGCACTTCCTTCCCTTCTCTACACAAGCTATAAACTATAAAAGCAGAAAACGGCATGTACCACAATTCTCAATTGTTAACCATATAATTAATGTTGAGTCTGTTGAGTGTCTGTTGAGATATGTCTTCAGTGTCAAAACAAGATGCATCAATAAAAACCCAAAAGTTTAAAAACATTTTATCAGCCTTAGGGATCTTTGGTATGAAGGATACTGTTCTGCAGGTATGAGAGTTGAGACCATCTCATATTCTCTTAGTTTTTCTTCATTCTCAAAGAGGATCAAAATGACTCATTATGTTAGTGTCAAGTTACAGTGTGTCCAGCTGTGGCTGATCAGACCAATATGAGCTCAGAATGCTCTCCCACAGGTCAGACGCACATAGTCCATGAGAACATTTGGGGTGGATTCTCTAAATTTGAACATTTTCTTTTTTTCAGCTTTTTCATGTTCATATTTAGCTGCTCCATATTCTCTGACACAAGGAACGGGACCATAGGACAGAAAAGAGCACTGACTTTGGACTCAGAGACACTGGGCATTCAGTGTCCTGTTTCCTTTCTTTTTCTCTTACTCCCTATCTGACTTTGGACTAGGAACCTTTCTAAGCCTCAGTTTCCCCATATGTAAAATGAGCAAGTTTGATTGTCTTGGAGAATCCTTTCCATCCCTAAATTTATGCTCTTATGATTACCACTATTCCAAATAGTATTGGAATCTGACAGACTTTCCCAAATTCTCATATATACTCTGTAATTATTCATTTACTTCTTGGAAGTCTCTTTGATGTCTTAAATCAAGGGTATGTAAAACCATCCAGTCTGATTCACTGACTCGTAAACTTGACCTCTGTTTTAATTTCAATTTCTATCCTTATATTCATGGGATTTACTTTGGACCATGAGTATTTTTAATCTGTGAAAAAGCTAAAGCAAACAAATTACTTACTCTAGGGTCAGACTCAGGCCACTATCATGAAGTAGGTGAAGTTATTATCTAATACATTTTCACTTCCTGGCTTCCTCACTTCATCTTTCCTATGAAAATATCAGTATATCTTGGTTGACCTTTGGGAGCATTGCCACATGACCCTACTGGTTCCAGCACCAGTCCTCTTCCAGTCCAGATAAGAGTGACCTGACCACCCTCAAACTGACAAGCAGCAGCATATTATTGGATGCTACTTATCCTTCATGGAATATAGGACCACAGACAGGTAACCTTTTTCAAAGATCACACTGAACGTCTTCATGTAGTCATGGCCTGAGAATAAATTCTTAATTTAAAATGTTAGTAAAAATAAAATACATTGAAACATAAGGAGTTCTTCGACTGGCTTAAGAAAATAAAACAAAGCCCCACCCCCAAAAAATTCTGAGAAACACATTAGAGACTTAGAAGGGATCAAAAAGTCCACAGTTATGTGTCAAGTTCAAAAGCTGATTTAATTCTGTACCAACAGTAGGGAAATGTCTTACTCAGAATAAGCCACTTCACTTGGACTGGATGTTCTTTGTCTTGATAGTAAGAAAAAATAGACTTGCCTTTTCTCTAGCCCTTTTGGGATTTACTAGGACTGTAAGCGTGATTACTGTAGCATATTATGAACTCATTTCTCCAGGAATCAAAGCACAGTTCTTACCTAAAAGGAAGAGCATTTAAGATTAGGACACCTCGCTACTCTCAGTATGATATATGTAGGCTCACAGAGACAAAATTGAGAAAGGGGTAAAGTTTGTTTGGGGAACCCATTGGTTTGGTCTCCTTGCTTCTATTTTTTTTCTTTTCTCCCAATTGGCTGGTGTTAGTACTTTGGTTTTCCTTGTAGAGCACATTTCCTTGTAGGGTACAAGATCAACACTTGCATTCAAGTCTCATATGTTGGACAGAGCTCTGCAGTAGGAATTAGAAGACCAGGGTTTGAGGCTTAATTTTTAATTTGAAGCTTTTACTAGCTGTGACCTGTATACTTGCTTTTTAAAAAAATTTCTCTGTTTCACTTTCTGTTTCTGTTAAATGGGAGTTGGAATATTGCTGTGGTATAGGAAATGATGAGCTGGTTGATTTAGAAAACCTTGGAAAGACCTGTACTTATGAAGGAAGATGCTCCAGCTTCTGAGAAACAGATGACAAGTGGAAATAAGCGTAGTACACTCTTACATATATATGTATGAGTATATATGTGTTTCTTTATGGGTGTCTATGTATATATATATATATTATATATATCTCCACATTTAATTGTAACCTTCTTTGGTGGGGAGGCGGGGAGGAGGAAAAAATAAAGTAAAAAGTGCACATCAGAAAACAAAAGAAAACCTACAAGGAAGCAAAGGAAAGCTGGACAGCTTTGAAATAATATGTAATATTTATTAAACAGACTTTCTTGAAATGGAAATTGATTACTTTATATTAAATGCTCTTGAATTCTGCTATGTACATGGCAATGTTTTTTTTTTCTTTTTGTGCTCTTGAGACTATAATATGTAGCCCCATTCATGAGTGCACCTACAGCTACATTATGTAAGCTTCACCTATGAATGAAACATCTTGAAGCTGATTTTTAACTATTCTTAATGGAAATATTTTCTACCACACTTATGTACTACAGATTGTTTAACCACTTCCCATCCGATGGACCTCTACTTTGTTTCTAGTTATTGAACATCACAAAAAGTCACTCAATAAATATTTTGGTGTATAGGGCACTTTTCTTTCTGGCTTCAACCTTCTTGGTATACATGCCTAGCTATGGGATCTTTGTCAAAGGATATGACTTTTTATATCACTCTTTAAGGATAGTTCCAAATGACTTTCCAGAATGAGTGGACCAACCCACAGTAGCATATGCCTACTTGTTGTGAATTAAGAACTTGATATTTTTTCTTTCAAGTTCTTTCAGAGGCAGGTAGATGTCACAAGGGATAGAGCTCTGAGCCTAGAAGATTTGAGTTTAAATTTGGCCCCAGACAACTACTGACTGAGCGACCCTGGTCAGGTCACTTGACCTCTGTCTGCCTCAGATTCCCCAAATGTAAAATGGAAATACTTTGCAGTGCTGTCATGAGGATCAAATGAAATAATGCTTGTAAAGCACTTAGTACAGTGCCTAGCATGTGGTTTTCCATTAATTCAAGCAGTTTCTTGGGTTGTGCTTCATAATCTATCTTGACTATAGTCATATCCATGACAAATAAGTGTAATTAAGTCACTTACTACATGCTTGTTTCCTTCCTTTTTAAAATTAAGTCCCTATTAACTATGAACACAGGTTCATTTTGATTTGAGTCACATATAAAAAGCAATGTGGCAAGCATCCAATATATATAGCCACTAGGAGGGCAGCA
This sequence comes from Potorous gilbertii, assembly GCA_028658325.1. NCBI lineage: Eukaryota > Metazoa > Chordata > Mammalia > Diprotodontia > Potoroidae > Potorous > Potorous gilbertii. The sequence goes on from CM053773.1 coordinate 117,232,879, forward strand.
AGATTGCCGTATATTTGTGAATTCTTTTTTGTAAACCTTAGGATAGAAATTCTGGAATAGTTGGCTCTTTTAGATGCAGAATGGAGTGGATAGAGAGCTTTTCTCAAAGCCAGGGAGATCTGGGTTCAAGTCTTATCTCTGATATGGCTGTATGATCCTGGGCAAGTCCCTTAACTCATTAGCTCCAGGCAACTCAGTAAGATTCTAAGTTGTGGAAAATGTGCCAACCTGCATTGGGTACGTAGAGTTTCTTCACCTGAGAGTTCCCTATACTCATGAAATCATAGGTCCAGTTCTTGTGAAAATACCCAATTAAATGCAGGGTTCTTCCATTGTACAAGATCATCTAATCCAAACCCCTCTTTTTATAGACAGGCAAAAGAAGATTCAGAGGAGATACATGATCACTCAAGGTCCTGTGACCTTGGGTGATCTCTGTAGCTAACTAATGATGTAGCCAGCTAGTGATGAACTAGAACAGTACAGTGAATAAAGCTCCAGATCTGCAGGCAAGAAGGCCTGAATTCAAATCTAACCTCAGATAAGATCCTAGCTGTGTGAGCTTGGGCAGGTCACTAAACCCCTGTCCTCGTCATTTTCCTAATCTGTAAAAATGAGCACAATGATAGTCCCTACATCTCAAGGTTATTATAAGAATCAAATGAGATAATATTTGTCAATGCCCGCCACAATCCCTGGCACATAATAGGTGTGTTAGCTAACATAACATGTGTTAGGTATCATTATTTTAACTTGTGGTTTCCACTACTGCCTCTCATCACACCAAAGTGGAGGCTAATCTGGAAATACAAACAATTCCTTCATGGTGTCATAGTGTAAAAAAGCTATAAAATCTCACTGAAATATGAGATAATGATACTCCACATTTGGATGCTTTTGTGAAAATTTATTTTGCTCTGGAGACATTGGACAGTCACTTCATTTTGACCACATGACCTTACACATAGGTGAAGTAGATAATGCAGGATGATTTGAGGGACTCCAGAAATTCACATGATCCCCAGATATGCACCCTGTTGACCTTGCCATGTATCATTCACTTCTTTAAACTAAAGACAAGTTGCTTGTGGGGAAGCATTGTTTCATTTATTGCGTTTCTGGTGCTCAGAAAATAGTAGGCACTTAATAAATGCTTAATGATTGACTGATTGGTTGGTTGACTGACTTACACATTTCAGGGGTGTTAGATTTTTGCTTTAGACGAAATTTTGAAATAGAAAAAGTAGGTCTTCTATCCTCTTCCTTCTCAACAAACTATCATCCCACTCCCAACCAGATACTCACCATGTCTTCATGCCTGCTCTTGATTTCTCAGGTCTTCTATGGTTGTGCCCACTTAGTCCTATCCCCCAAGGCAATGTCCTGTGCTCTGTTCCCAATCCCTGTCTGACTCTAAACCATCTTTTCTTTGTCACTTTTCTTTTCAGTGACTGACCAGCAGTTCTGATTAGATAACCTAGACTGAAGTCATAGCATCATAACCATGAAGCTATAGGGGGTCTTAAGTGTTTGGAATAAAACCTTTTCGTTGTTTCGTTCTTTCATTTGAAATTGCTTTTATTTTTATATAGAGAAGCATTTTTCACAGGGAGGTTACTTGCCCAAGGTCACACAGGTAATAATAGAACAGGGATTTGGACCTAGTTCTTCTGGATCCAAATCCAGAATTCTTTATGCTTCACCAACCGTTCTCATAAAGGTGTCAAAAACCTAATAGTCATCACTCAAAGGAGAGGTCAGACTCTCCAATTTCAGCTCTGCTACTTGCTATCAGTGTGATCTTAGGTGACTGAGTCACAGCTTGATCATCTTATGGGTGAGGCAGTTCAACTAGATGGTGTCTCAGGCTTTAAATCCTATGATATGTGAACTGTGATATATTTCCTACATAATTCTTACATTTAGCAGGTTCGCCAGTCTTTTAAAAGAGCGTCTATTTACAGAGGTTATTTTAATGGAAGGTAGTTCAGTCAATGCTTCTGCATCTCCTAGCTGATGAATGCCCTGCCCCCACTCCCCCCAAACCTGAAAAAGTTATTTTCTTGAGAATGGGGGTTTATAACTCCTGAACCTTCCTATTCCCCTTGGCAATTCCAAACTGGATTTGTTAACTCTGCTGCCACAAATACCTATTTCCTAAGAAGTCCCTGGGCCTTTGAAAGGGTCCTCTGTGTGCTGCAGTTTTGATTTCAAGTTGCAGTTGTATCCTTCTTCTCAAGGTATGTTTCTTTCAAATAAATAACAGACCCTCCACTTAACTAAGTGGTGAGAATAGGGTGGTTTTGAGGGGTAGGGAAGCCTCCCAAATTCTTTAAAAATGATTTTTTTCACCAGAAGGGGGAAAGCTGGTCCTTGAGACCTTGATGTGCCCCTGCAAATACTTTGTGAGCAAACATTTTTCAGGATTAAGTTACTGGCTCCAGCTAACCTTAGCCAATGCAATAGGTTTGTCTAACGTCTCCAAAAAAACTGTTTTTGCATGAACTGGTAAATACCACAGATTTTTGTGTTAATCTTCACCTGCCTAGCCCTTTGGCTCCTTCCTGGTTGCTTCCCATGTCTGTGCCCTGTCTATTTAGGGTACAGACTACTTTTTAAAATCACTATAACCAACAAGTTTTCTAATTTTTAGTCTTGTCTGAGACCCACTACCTCATTTCCTTTCCTTCCTTCTCCCTCCTCTCCCACCCCATTGACCTTCATTCCCTGCCATGTTTCCTGCTTCTCACGCAGTTTGCCAACAAGATGATCAGTAATGGACAAATGCATCACAACCAAAGAATGAGAAAGTCGGGCTTGGACCACTTGACTGCCTAGTGATTTTTAAAGTGCTTTATTTCTCTTGGGCCTCATTCCTGTAGTGTCTACTTAAGTTATGACCTTTCGCACTATGACAATTTTCTGTTTTTCATTCTGGTATGAAATTATTGGTCAACCTCAGACCTGGGTCCAGAAACCCATCATAACTTATTTTGTAAGCCACAAAGCATCCTGAATGGGGCTTTTCTCATGATCTTCTGTTGTTGACAGCATTTGAATGTCCCGGTTTCAGGTATTGCACTTGTATCAAGTGCATACTTGGATCAAGGAATAAGCAGACCTTAGCATCATCATTCCCTGTACTGATCTTATAATGACTATCTGGGCCATTCACTTGAAATTTTGTCTTTTATTGTTTTTTTTTATCTATTTACATGCATGGTTCATCTATCTTCCTTCCACCCCGAGCACTAAACGGTAAACTACATGAAAGTAAGAATCATGTCTTACACTTCTTTGAATTTACTTTAGTATGTAAGCTAAGTACAATGGAAAGAACACTGGATCAAGTCCTCCCCCTATCACTATCTAGGTGACCTTTGACCAGTCACGTAACCTCTCTAGGCCTCGGTTTTTTCAACTGTCACATTAGAAGATTGGACTAGATGGACTTTAAGGTTTGTTCTAGAACTCAATCTACGATTCTAAATTGAGTATGCGCTCAATCAATACTATTTATTGATTCTGAACCCATAGAATTTGGCTATTTACTATGAAATGATCTTACATAATAATGCCTTTCTTCAAATGGAACTGGTTCTAGGTCTGGCACACCAAATTTTCACTTACAAAAGCAGCAATCATATACCAGAAATCATAGAACTGGAGATTTTGGCATAGTTAGAATCTAGTGACATAACTCATGAACCTTCAAGTCACCCTGAGAGGACTATCAGATTCTGTTGGATTTCTTAGAGATGACTTCCCAGGAAGGTGAGTCAGTTCCAATCTCCATTGCTAGGCAATACTAAATTCAATATACAGGAGTATTCTCTGGAACCATGGAATGTTCCCAAAAGGGGGAAGTCTCCTCTATTCAGCATTTAAAGCACTACAAAAATCTGGCTCTGTCCTGCCTTTCCAGACATATCACCTATTTTTTCTCTTCATTCATTCAGGAGTTTGGCATCTCTGTGCCTATTTCTAACCTGTCTCCCTTAAATGATACATATTTTCTTCTCATCTTTACCTCTTAAAATTCCTAACTCCCTTCAAAGCTTAGACCTTATGTCAACTCCTCCCTGATGCCCTCCCTGACCCCTCCTACATCTACTAATGCCTCACCAAGTTGGTTTTTTTTATTTATCTTGTATGCATATGTAGGTTACATATGTGTGCATGCATATAGACTTTGTATTTTTGTGTACACATGTATTGTTTCCTGCCTCCTCCCCTCAACAGAAGCTCCTCAGGGATTTCTTTTTTGTCTTTGTATCCCTAGTGTCCAGCATATAGTAGGAACATAATATATGGCTGTTGATTTGTTAATTTCTTTGTAACCTTTGATTGGGAAAATGTGTAATGGCAAAAGAGTACTATACGTTCAGCAATACTTTTAAGTAGATTAATATCTAATTAATCATAATCATTTATGGTTGGTTCATTTACTCATTATATGTAGAGAGGGAAATTTTAAAATAGCAATGCATATGTATGAGACATTTATTCAGTGTATAGAAGTTATGTTTGCTAATTCATGGATTTTCAGACCTTTGCAATAACTCCACAGGCCCCTGTGGGTCTGGGGCCCAAAGCCCTATTCCCTATTGTGTGTCTTCAACCTATCCAAGACTCACTTTATCTTTCCATAGTATCTAAAGGAGTTGAAGCTAGTATAGTATATTGGTTTGAATCCTGCTTCTGAAACGTAAAAGGTGTTTGGCCATGAGGAAGTGACAACCTAGCTGAGTTTCAGGTTTATCATCTGTAAGAGAGAGCTAATACCTTATCTCCCATGTGGTTATAGGTCACTGACTTGGACTGGGAAGGGTCCTTGTAAGTCATGTTATCCATCTTCCTTATTCTACAGAGGAAGATACTACAACTTAAAGAAGTTAAGAAATGTGCTCAGGGTCACCCAGGTTTTGAATGGCTAACCTAGGACCGAACCCAGAGAATTGGACATAAATGTCACCTATTATCATCTACAGTAGTGGCGTTAAATTGAAACAGAAATGAATCCGAGCAACGACTTAGAAAACCACAAATAAACATATGTTCCATGGTATTTTTTATTTATTTTGTTAAACACTTTCCAATTATATTTTAACTTGGTTCCTGGGGAATTTTGTAGGCCATATGTTTGACACCTTTAATCTATCATCATCTCTGCATTCATTCGTGTTTAAAGGGACATATGAATTCAGAATTTATTTTTTTCCTAATAAAAGGCATCTGTGGGAGCTATTGGCATCTTTAACGAGAAACCCCAAATAAGCTACCAGCCAATATAAGCACTTCTGGGCTGGAAATAAGATTGAGGACTTTTGGATGTAAATTTCTGCCTTTATGTGCAAAGGAAGTTGAAGGACTAGGGTGTCCCAAGAATTGCACTTTTAGAGCAAAATATGTATAAATATATCTTTTACAAAGCATGATATAATGATGGCAAATGTACCTTGTGTTTATGCACGTATCTATCAGTACTGAGTATTTCTCCTGAAAGAATGAAATCTTAGAGATCATATGATACAAATATAGCATGGGTATATTATGAACCCCTATCTCCCATCTCCAGGCTCTCTCCTACTGTGACTGGCTCATTCATCCATTCTACACTCACACTGGCAGGTGGGGAGGGGTCCCATAAGGGGTGTCTATTGTCAGAATTAAGGGATATAGGAGTAATCCTACTCAGGGAGGTGAGGGTAATGTATTCCTACTACTGCACACTCTAGGTTCTGGGCCTCCCATTGGTATGGGTTCAACTTAACAAATCAACGACCTAAACTCCATTAACTCTAATTAATTAGAGTTGCTAAATTCTACATAAGACAAGGAAAAGCAAATGGAAACACTCTCCCACCACAGGGGACAAGTAGACACAAACTTTCTGTCTAACATATTTTGACACTTACTTAGATTAAGAAATAGATGGCATGCTTTATCCGATTTCCTAATGAGCTGAAGTTGTTATTCTGACTTACTGACATACTGATATCCATAACTAAACATAGTGGATGACAGCTAAGATTCAAAAGATAGGTGAAAACATGAGCCAGATTTAATAAGATGTAATTTAATAGAAATAAATATAAAGTTTTATTCCTGGGTTAAGTAAAATCTACTTCAAAAGTACAGTATCAGAGAAGCATAGAAATACTGGAAACTTTGAAAAAGATGTGTGGATTCTGTAATCTGCAAGTTCAACATAAGGCAATATGATAATATAGAAACCAAGCATACTCAATCTGTATTTAGAGGGGCATAGTGTCAAGGTCTAGCAAGGTAACATCCCAATATGATATTTGCCTTTGTCAGACTGCATTGGAAATATTATATTAATTTCTAGGTACTACATATTAGGAAAGGCCTGAGATAAGCTGAAGAACATGTAGGGAAGGATAACCTAGATGATTGGAGTTCATGCTACATGCAGGTGAGTTAAAGGAACTAGGGAACAGGGAAAAATAGCCTGCAGAAGAAAAGATGGGGCAGGTGGAAGAGCAGTACAGAATTATTCCAAAAGGGCAGAACTAGAAGCACTGAGTAGGAAGTTTGAAAGGGAAATATTGACTGTATATGAGGAAATACTTCTTAACAATTAAAACTGTTCAAAAAATGGAATGGGTTGTCTCTGGAGGTAACGGATGCCACCTCTTTTCAAACAAAAAAATGGATTCTCACTTGTTAAGGATGCTTTGGAAGGGTTCCGTATTCAAGTTGGAATTGGATTAGATGGCCTCTGGAGCTCCCTTGCAACCCAGCTTCTGTGGTTTTATGAAGGATACTAGAGGTGTAAAAACCAACAAACTGTGAGAGGTCTCAGAGAGAAGGCCATTGTCAAGGGGAAGGGTGAGGGTGGCAGGAGAAGGCAAGACTTCCCAGAGAAAGTAATATGAGCCAGGATAGAAAGGATAAGTAAAAATTCAATAGAGAAAGAGAGGTAAAGAGGGAATTCAAGAGGTGAGTCCCAGGAAAGGCATAGAGGAATACAATTATGCCAGTGGCAAAGGAATCTGAACTTTATTTATCTGGGAATGGTGAGACCATGTGTTCAGAAATTGTTGTGAGTATCCCATAGTAACCAGCAAAGTCATACTATGAACAAACACTCAATTATTTGTGATGATTGTGATAATGACAATTTAGCAAGTTCCCATTAGGCTAGCATTTTAAAATATATTATATTTTCATTTTACTGATGTGAACTTGAAAGGAAACATGATATAATAGACAAAAAGTCAGCTTTGGACATAAGAAGACCTGGGTGTGAGTCATTAACTTCTTAGTGCTACAGGGAATGCTTTAAGACTATAAATTACAGAAGATCTGCCTACGTCATTGGTAAAAGGATTTGCGAAATAGTGAGTATTAAAAAAAAAAGTCAAAGGTCACTGATGAATCACTGATAAAATCATGTTTGATTAAAACAAATTATAAAAATAATTATCTCAAAATTTCAAATAAAATAGGTAGTTGATACCAAAATAAAACCTAAAAATTCAAACTGCTTTCACTTTTATTAGAAAAATTGTAATTATATGATATAATTTTAAAGAATATCTCATATCTCACCAGGTCACCCTCCTCTAAACTTCTAGAGAGATGACATTAGCCATGGAATTCATATCTTAGAAGCTTTCTCCATCCCTCTGATTGGAAGACAACCTCCATTTAAAGAAGGTACCTAGGTCAGTCATTTATTTATTCCTCACCCAATCAGATTCTTCCTTCTCCCTTTCAGGTTCCTTTTATGTGTTGTATTCCCCCATTAGAATATAAGCTCCTTGAATGCAGAGACTGTTCTTTTTGTTTTTAATTGGTTTAGCACAGTGCCTGACACACAGTAGGTGCCTATTAATTGCTTATTGACTGACTGACAATAAACACTAAGTATTTTTTCTGTGTCCTCTTCCCCCTAGTTCCCTTGTGGCTTCATTGCAGATCTGCCATCTTACAGGAGCCCTTTGCTAGCCCCCATGCCCTTTCCAGTGCTCTACCCTCATTGAAATGACTTTGTATTAGCCTGCCTACATTTTCTGTTTACTTGTCTATGTACATATCGTATCCTCCAGTGGAAGCAAACTTCTCCAAGACAGGAACTGTTTGTCTTTGTCTTTGTATCTGTTGAACTAAGGATCTGGCACATGGTAGGCATTTAATAAAATGGCTGTTGAATTGAATCCATCAGTACACTTGTAAAAGTTCTGTTGCTCTTGTTTTAAGTTAAATATTGTTATAGTCAATGTGTATGTTGTTTTTTATCTTTTGATCTCGCTTTACATCACTTTGAATGTCTTTCTACGTTTTGAAAATGATTGCTGACATTAAATATTAGCAGGGTTATTAAACTGTGGATCTTTTTCATGAAACAAAGGACCCTAGTAAAAATGTGATCCTGCCTTAGTGTTCACTGAGGTGAGAGCATCAGGGCCTCAGGCGCTTGAACAGGGTGTCCCAAAATAAGTGCAAGAAATTTTATTTATTTCAAACATCAAAATCACCATACTTGTTTTTGGGACACACTGTATATCCTCCCACGTTAGGGAACATTTTTCCCCCCCTGAGGCAATGAATATCAAACTTGGAAAAGAAAATACTGAAGAATGTCTCCCCCCAGTAGTTGAGGTCCAAGAAAATTAGATCAATCCTTTCCCTTGCCTCCAAGTAAAATCTTGGACAAGATGGAAATTCCATTTGGAGGTATCACTAGGGCTATTTTTTATTTGCCAGTCTTCCATTTGAGGTGCTGATTTCCAGGGAAGGAGAAACTTGGTGGCTGAAAGAGGGGCTTTTAATTCCTTCCTCTTCCTGAGTAACTTGTGACCTTGATTTATCTTAGAACCCAGAGAACTTTCCTTTTTGCATGGGAAGGTTTGCATTTTTCAGGGACCATCCTTAGTGATTCCTGCCATAAAAAACAACCTACAGATACCCTGAATGCATAGAATAGTGTCTGAGTTCAGAGAAGGTGGCAAAGAGGGTGTTGGTGTTGGGAGGAGGTCTGGAAATTTCAGAGAGCCTGGGTGAACTGCAAAAAATAACATTGTGATTCAGCAGCGCTAATTGAGGGACCTATGGGGTGGCAAAAGACAAAAACACAAAAGGGTAGGGGATGACAGTGTCACCCTGGTCTTGATGGGAGACTGCTTTTTTTTTTTTTTTAAATTGCACACTGTATTAAATAGTCCCAATGTAGTGGTGGCTTCCACTCCCTGGCTGACCTCCCCCTGACTTCCAAGCATGAAGAAACAGTAAGATTCTGTGTTCTCGCAGAGCTGAGCCTTCCTATGACCTGAATGAAACCCCTGCACCCCTTTCCCACAACTCTCCAGTAAAGCCTAGCTATAGTTCTTGGTTTATTTTTTCAGGTGAGTAAACTCTGTATCAAATACTGGTTTCTCAGTTGCTTTTAATTAGGCTTCTGGAATCCATTCTTTCATCTCTGGTGAAATCTGCGTCACTTTTCTCTAGCTATTTTCAGTTCTAAAGCCATGGGTTTGCTTTTAAGCAGCTAATTGAAGGCACACAGGAAAGGAGAAAGGGGCTAATCCCAATGATTTGAAATTTTTTACGGTTATGATAAAACCACACTTTTTTTTGCAACATAAAACAGCTTTATAAAATTTAACTCCACAACTACTTTCCTGAAAGCATAAAGGGAATGTGGACAAGAAGGCATCAAAATATAAGAACATACATACAGACCTTCTGAGTATCCTAGGGACTTTGTGCAGGTCATGTACACTCTAGGATGTAAAGCAGGCAAGTCAGTCCAAATGGGACACAATGGATTTCTCTCTTCTCTATAACCTTTCCCTTTGGATAGATACTTTCTCCCATTAATTCAGGAAAAAGAATCCCCACCTGTAAACCAAATCCACACATTGGGAAACACAGGAGATGAAGAAGCGTCAGTTACATGTCTCTCTTATACATCAATGGTCAGGACTTGAGGTTTCATATTTTGTGCCTGATTGGAAAACATGGCAGCACATCGTGGCCATTTGTTTAATTGAGCAGGCAGTACTGTCAGTACTGTCAAGTTATCTTTTCTGGTTCAGATTTCATAAAGTCCATGTCACGTAGAAAGAAGGGATGAAATTTCAGTCTTTTGAGCTCGGTTTTATGGAACAATCTTTGGTTTCAGAAAGGGTAGGCTAATTTTTTTTTACATTAAAACTTCTTATGGGTAATAATACAAGTGATACTAATAAAAACAGTAAACACTAATAATGCAATGTAATACAAAGGACAGAGATAAGAAATCCATGTTCTAGTCCAAATCATTTCACTTCAAAGAATCCAGAGTGGCAGAACCGAAGGAGACTCTGAAATCCTCCTTATTCAGCCCATACTGGGAAAAAAAGATCCTCTCTTCAAAACATTTGATAAATGGTATTCATCCTTTGCTTAAAAATTTTAAACCAGGTAGATCACATTACCTTCTGATGCAGCTCATTACACTTCGAGATAGCCCTGATGGTTAGGATGCTTTCATTTTCCATTAAGCCTAAATGGAACTGCCCTGTGCCCATATGTTATGTGCCCATAATTTTCTGTCCATTACTTCTAGTTCCGCCTTGTGGGGCCAATCAGAAATTATACATGATCCTTAAAGACAGTTACCATGCCCACCCACGACTTATCTTCTCCAAGCTAATACATCAAAAGTTCCTTTAACCAGTCCCCAGATAGCATTATCTCTAGTTCCTCTACCAACTTGGTTTCTTTTCTCCTGGACACTCTCCAGCTTATCAATGCCCTTCCTAAAATATTAATTTTTCAGTTTCTTCAAGTTTAAGAAGCAAGTTGGACTGAACGACCTGTAAAGGTTGTTTCTTGCAGTCACACTTTATAAAACAAGGTGTTTTGCTTATATTTACATCAAAAGATTTTGAAAAAAAAGACAATTTCATGTTCATCTTTTGCTCTTTTAGGCTTCTGCAGTAATACAATTATTTGTTGTGTACATTGGACTGAGACTACCACTCAGTCAATAAACATTTAGCAAGTGCCCACTATGTTTCAGGCACTGTGTTAAACTCTGGAAATTTAGAGAAGAAGGAGGAGGAGGAGAAGGAGAAGGAAAAGAAGGAGAAGAAGAAGGAGAACTAAGAGAACAAGGAGAAGAAGGAGAGGAAAAGTTCCTGCCTTTGAGGAGCTTACAATCTAATGAAAGGAGATAACAAGAAAACAAATATGTATAAACAAGGTATGTACAGGATTATTAGGAAATAACTTTAAAAAGGGAGGCACTAGAATTAATAGGGTTGGGCCAGGTTTCTTTGTAGAAGATAGAATTTTAATTAGAACTTAAGGCAATCAAGGAAGTCAGGAGGTGAAGATGAGGAAGGGGAGAATTCTATGCATGAGGGATAGATAGAGAAAATGCCTGGAATCAAGAGATGGAGTGTTTTGCTCATGAGAAAACAAGAAGGCCAGTGCCAGATTGAAGAGTATGTGATGGAAAGCAAGGTATAAGAAGACTGGAAAAATAGGAATGGGCTAGGTTATGAATTTGAGCCTGGAGTCAATAGGAAGCCACTGGAGTCTACTGTGGGCGTGTGTATGCGCATGTATATGTGTGTGTGTGTGTGTGTGCGTGTGTGCGTGTGTGTGTGACATGGTAAGACTTTTGTTTTAGAAAAATCACTGTGGTGGCTAATAGATTGAAGTGGGGAGAGACGAGGCAGAAAACCTGCCATCATAGTTAGGGTTATTGCCATAAATGCATTTTTTAACCATTCAGTTCAAAAAGTACTTATTAAGTGCCTTCCATTTACAAGGCAAGAGTGAGCATTAGGAATATGAATATGAAAAGGAAAAGTAGTATGTTTGGCCCAAGTAAAAACCCAAAGTTGACAATTCTGATATTAGTTAGCAGTTAACATTGTGCAAATCTGCTATTGGGATTGGTATCATGCTAAGAGCTGCTGAGAACAGAAAAGGTGGTCATTGTACTTGGACAACTTAGATTGTGGTTGGAGGGACAAGACTGGCTGCTTTGAGTCTTAACCTTTTTAGGTTAAGAAGCCTTCCTCTGTCAGTTTCAGAAGGTTGGGAGGTTAGACTATCCCAGAGGACAGATGTGCTTTTGCCAGGTTTTAAGACAGGGTCATCTCCACTCTTCTCAAAGTTTTGGCTGAGAGAAAAGAAGGATTAGTTGTAACTTGGTGAACTCACAGGATCATAGATTTAGAGGTAGAAGGGATTTCAGAGCTCTATCCAATCCAACCCCTCATTTTAACAGATGAGGAAATAGAGACTGATCGAAATTAAATGCCTTGCCCAGGTTCACACTGCTAATAAAAGTCTGAGTCAAAATTTCAATCCAGGTCTTCCTGATCCTGATTCTATGGCCAATGCCTTATCCACTCCACCATGATGCCTCTCGCTCACATTATGGGAATTTGCTCAGTATGTGAGGAGCTAAGGATTTTGAGCTTTATTAATTGCTTGCTAATTAACTGTGTTTGGAAACTTGAACTCATTAAGCAAAAAAGATTGGTTAAAAAGTAGTCATTTCAGTGAAATGTTTCATCAGGGGGATTCTATTCGAACAGCTTTTATAAGCAAGGTCTGCTATTTGCTGGTACTTGGATGTGCCTAGACAATGAAACAGTGCCTGTCTTCGAGGAGCCTATATTCTACTGAGACAACAAAACACGTACACAAATATGCATTGCTTACAATATGGCAATTTATCAGGGTTTTAAGAGTTCCACAGATTTCTAGAATATCCAAACCTCTTTTTTTGTTACATAAAAGACCAAGACCATAAAAACCATTCATGCTGGTACTCACACGCTTCTGTTCGGAAAGTTCATCCTTTCAAGAAAAACAAAGTTACTGCAAAATGCATTTTTAAAAAGGCTTTTCATTGGGTCCAAGACAGATCCAGCTTACAGTCTTTCACTTTAGAGCAGTTCTTATACCAAAGCTCTCATATATTTTGAAAAACCCCTCAGTTTTCAAGACAAGGCACATTTCATCTCAGTCAGTCACATGGGCCTTGACCTGAGAAACTGGATATGTAACCAGGATAACAGAGGATGCTGGATACTGACTCTAAAATCCAACCCTGATAATAGCATGCAAATTTTCTGGTTGGGGAAAATCTTCTGTGGGCATGCTCAACTTTGGAAGATGTTACTTTTTTTTTTTAAACTTATCCTACCTTGTCTTCAAGGAGTGAAAAATTGTTGATACTCAGCATCTCCCAAGGAAGCAAGTCTCCACGAGACGTTTAGAATAGCAAGGGGTATTGGCCAGAGCCTACTGTGGCAAGGGCTTTTTGCCAGTGTCTCTATCCAGAATCAATAAGGGGAGAACATGTAAAAAATGACTTAGCCCCTTTAAAGCTGCCCCAGTATTTGACATAATTTAAACTCATATGTTTTCTTCTCTGCTTACACAGCAATATCTTTGACTTCATGCAGACTATGGTCAGATAATGTCTATATACAATCTTCGAACAATTTCCTCACAGCAGTAATATTGTGACTTTTTATATATCAACAAAATATAAAAAATATTTGATTAATTTGATAGTAAATTAATTTTTTAAAAAGCCTGTCATAGACTAAATTGCCAGATGCTTAGCTGAATTTTGACTGTATTGACTAAATAGTTGGGTCTTGTTCTTACCGTCACTCCTCTACTCAAGACTGTCAGTGAGCTCTTGAATAAAATATATTCTCTGAGTCTGTCATTCAAGGTCTTCCACATTCTATGCCTAAATTATACCTTTTTTTGGAAAAAAAAAAGATGTTACTGACAACTTGTTTTATATTACAGTCATTTCAAACCCTCCCTTCAGATTAAATCCTCCCATTTGAAAAAGAAAATTAAACAAAATTACTCATCCTAGTGACCATATATGACAACATATACAATATTCTACTCCAGGAATAGTTCCTTGCTCCATACTATGAAGATGAAATATATTTACTTCATTATTTATTCTCTAGCACTTTCCTTGGTTCTTTAATTATTCTAAATTCAACTTCCTTTGAGTGATCTTTTGACTTACATTGTTGCAGTCATTGTGTAGGCTCTACCCTCAGCTCTTCCTCCCTCTGTCTCTGCCTCTGTCTCTCTCTCTCTCTCTCTCTCTCTCTCTCTCTCTCTCTCTCTCTCTCTCTCTCTCCCTCCCTCCCATTTAGAATCTGTATATACAAATAAGATCTAGTCTGAGAGACAGAGAGACCTCAGAGACCATCCAATTCAAACCCTTCTTTTACAGATGAGGTGATTAAGGCCCAGAGAAGTGATTTGCCAGTGTTGCACAGGTAGCAAGTATCTGAGGCAGAAATTAAATTCGAAGTCTTCTTCCTCTAGGGTTAGAGTTCTTCCCACACCATTCATGTGTTTTTCTTCAAATTCCTCATATTTGACATTTTTCACTATATAATTACATTAACATAGCTGTATCAGCTATTCCACCAATCGATGGCCACCTACTATGTTTCCAATTCATTGTTAATGTCAAAAGTATAACTCAAGTATTTGGGTCCATCTTGGCCCTTTATTTCTTTCTTTGACTTCCTTGTAGTGAGACTTCTGTGTCAAAGGATCTAATCCTTCTGGATTTGCCTTCTACTCTTCTCCTTCATCTGCTGGATGTTCCAGTCTAACTCAATTACTGTCTATGATCTTTATACCCTTTCTCACATTGTCTCATATACCTGGAATGGCCTAGTGAGACTACAGTTCATAGGAGTGGGAGGAAGAACAGTGGTTTTATTACATTAAGTTTAATAAATCTTTGTTGAATTGAAGTAATATGAATCAACATGTCAATATGACATAATGACCAAAAGAGCTGTTTAAACAAGTACAGTTTGATCCTGACATAGGTCTAGTGTGGGGTGCCATATTTTAAGCTAGAAAATGTCAGGAATAGAGCAAGTAAGGAAGCAAATGACTTTGAAATCATAACATATAAGGTTCTATTGAAAGACCTGACGCATTAGCCTGTATTACAGAAGCTATAGGAAGGACATGATAGCTGCTTTTAAATTTCATGTTGAAGATAATCTGGGCTTGTTTTTGGCCCTAGAGTGTAGAACTAGAAGTAGTAGGTAGAAGTTATCTGGGGAAGATTTAGGCTTGATGTCAAGAAAGCTTTTTTAACAACTGAAGAGAATATTTGTAAAGCACTTAACACAGTGCCTAACCCATAGTAGGCACCATATAAATGCATATTCCCTTCTCTATCCAAAAGTGGGATGGATTTCCTTCTCAGTTGGAGATCAGTTCACCATTACGTAAGGTCTCCTGGTATCACTAATGCCTAGCACAGAATCTTATACATAAGAAGTGACTAATAAACGCTTGTTTAATTGTTGAATTATGCAGATACAATTTTAGTATTAAATCAGTGTGAAATAAGCATATTTAATAAAACAATAATTCCTTTATTTAAAATTTACTTATTCAGATATTTATCTAGTAATCATGTATTTTGAATATAGAATAATAATAGATACGATCAGGATTTTTTAAAAAATGGAGGATTTTATCCCTGCCCTTTAGTATCACACAATCCATATGTATATGTAAAATTCACCGAGGTATACAGATACAACTTGAAAACAAGAAAAAATGTATTGTAGAGGTGATATTCCCACTATATTCTTTCCTGGTCAGACCACACCTAGAATATTGTGCAGATTTCTGGACATTCCTTTTTAGAGGGGATATTCACAAATTGGAGCAGATCAAAGGAGATTTGTCCAATTCCACATGTGCATTGCCTTTAACTGAATGTATATGTGCGTGCATGTGTGTATTCATGCATATATATGGGCATGTATGTATATGTATGTTGGGGGAGCAGTGGGGCTGAATATGGCAAGCATACCACCATAAAATGACACTCCCTTGGGTCAATATCAAAGTCCCACTCTATTGAAGTTGGTTGTTTTGATGACCCTAGAGTACATGAACATCATTGATTTTTGACCTCAGGCCATGTTTTCCTACCTCAACCTTGCATTGGGCATCTTTCTGAAGGCCAGCTCCCTGACTTTGAGCTTTCTATTGTGTTATTAATTGTCCTGTGGGTTCTCCTGTTTCCGATCTACCCATGCTATTCTCTACCTATATCATTTGGGTTTGGTGGCTCTCCTTACACCCCAGAATGAAATATGAATAATGGCTCACCAATCCCCTACTGCTCTTGCCTTCTCCCAATGGCTGTTGAACGCAATGAGGATGGTAAAGGGACTTGTAAGGATGCCACGTAGGGACTTAAGGAATTGGCCATTTTTAGCCTAGAGGAAGGAAACCTTAGGGGAAACACAATTACTGACTTCAAAAAAATGATTTGTCAAGAGGAGGGTGGATTCCAGAGGCCAGCGTTAAGCAATACCAAAAGGCAAATTTACAGAGAAAGAGAGTTTTTGATCCACTATAAGGAAGAATTTCCTACCAAGTACCACTGCCCTAAACCAAACGAGTAGGGTAGTAAGTTTCTTATCAATGGAGGTATTCAAGTGAAGTCTGGGTGACCACTTGTTGCATGTGTTATAAAAAAATAATAGAATTATAGATTTAGAGCTGGAAGGCTGTTGAACTCAACCTTTACATTTTAGAGAGGGAAAACTAAAGCCCAGGACAATTAAATGACAGTTAGCCAGTTTCCAAGTCAGGATTTGAAACCAGGTCTTCTGACTAGAAATTCAATATATTTTCCAGAACACCACATTGCCTCATTTCGGTTCAGGTATGGGTTGGAGCAGATGGCCTCTAATGTATCCTACAACCCTGAGGTTCTAGGATTAATTCTTCAACATGAATATAAAGTATTTACATATGGAGAAGATAGATGGAAACCAGATTATAGGAGCAACAAATGGGGAAGGAATGCAGGCTAAGGTCTACCTTTTGATGATGTTTAAGCCAAGGAATTAGGCAGACTATGAAGCCATGGTTCAAAGGGACTGCAGGGTCAGATGTAACATTTGCTTGTTTGATTAATAACAGAGGAGACCTTAAAGTACTTAAGAAAAAGAGAAAGTGCTCTTGATGGGAATAGAAAGGCTGAAAACATTGGAGAAAGTGGGGCTTAGTGCCAGAGCAAGGTCCCTCATGGCATGGGAAGGGATAGGGTCCAGACCACAGGTAGGTGGGATAGTTTGAGAGAGAAATGAGGGGTTTTATCATTTTAGAAATCAAGGAAGGATCTACGTACAGGAAGATGTGGGGTGAACAAGAACCATTTCCTCCTATAATATATCTTCCAATGTGTCCCCTTATCCTGTCATTGGAAAACAATTATTTTATTTTTTCATTATGTTTTTTGGAATGGGTAAATGCGAATTTCCATAAAGACTCAATCTTAGAGATATTTGGATGGTCCTTGGAATACAGAAGAGATGTTCTTATCTGATTATCCTCTGTGGGAGTTTCCCTACTCCCGACAGTGCCACGAGAAGTCTGATTTGTTAGTCTCCTAAAATAGTTGAAACAAGTCTGAGGATTAAATGAAAAACACTGATAGTAAGAAACACAAAAAATAATGGTAATAAGGTTTAAATTAAAGCTATGATCCATGGTCCCTAACAATATCTACATGCTTGCCAAATCTCATAGACAGCCTTTTGTAAAAATTCAACTTATTAAACTTTTTTTAAAAATTAGAAGCAAAAATGTGGGGTTTTTTAGCTCCAAGCTTATGAATAAATTCAAATATCACTTTTTACAAAAATATTCACTGTATGTTAACCCTGGGTGTACAGGAAGTCAGGAGAACAAATGTGGAATCTCTCTCTCTCTGTCTCTCTCTGTCTGTCTCTCTCTCTGTCTCTGTCTCTCTCTGTCTCTCTTTCTCTCTGTCTGTGTCTGTCTGTCTCTCTCTCTCTCTCTCTCTCTCTCTCTCTCTCTCTCTCTCTGTCTGTCTGCTTGAATTTCTCTTTCACTTTCTATTTGGCAAACCCAACACAGCCTGCTCTTGGGAAATCCCCCTCAGTCTGGCTGCAGCACAAGATATGGCCCAGGTGTTTATACTGGGGAAAAAGCACCAGATTTTGACTCAGAGACTGGACTCTGACATCAACAACCTGTTTCCTTGGACAAATCACTTCATCTCTCTCGAATTCTATTTCCCCCTCTGTAACGAGAAAGTATTAAATTAGATGACCTCTAACCTTTCTTCCAGAATTAATTCTATGATCTTACCTCCTTCCTTCCTGGGTCAGAATTTCTACATATCTCTCAGTGTTGTTAAAGCACTGTACAAATGTGAATTATTTCTTTGTTGATCTTTGTGGGACTTTACAGAGAATAAGCGATCGCAATGTGCTTATTGTCTGTTGTCTATAAAAAGACATTCGCTTTGGTAAAGCAAAGTACCTTAAATACACTCTTTCAAGCAGATATCTTCCCTGCATACATCAAAATCAAGCAAGACCCCTTGAAAGATAATAAAAGAGATAATTTGCTTGATGCCCCTCTGATTATTAATATCAAGAGAGATTTTTTTAAAAGATTATACACTTGCCAAAGTTGGCTGCTGATGTTAGGGAGAATGTCCGATACAGAGTCCAAATCAAAGAGGAATTCCTTATAGATAGTGAGTGCTTTCAGAGCCTCTTGTTTACAGAAGACATTGATTGCATCAAATTTTGAAGTTATAGAGTTTCCTAAGTGATATCCCCAAAGAAAAAAAACAAAGTGAATGAAGAATGTCTTTTGTCTAGATTATAATACACTATTGGATAGACAGGTTGTAGAACTTATCCACTAGTACACATATATTACATAGCCAAATTGCAAATGGACAATAAGCTGAGACCAGAACTGTGTGGGATTTAGCCAATATTTTTAAAAACAATTTTCCTTTAGTATTTTTATATGACTAGGAAGTATGGAGTTCTACCACTTGAAAAAATCAGATTTGATGACCATTCACATGGCAATAGAGAGATTGCTTGCATGATGGGGGATGAGTAGCCTACAACACATTATAAACCAGGAATTGTGAGGGGGAAAAAGAGATCGTATTAGAGAAATGCATGACCAAAGAGAAAAGAAAAGAAAAAGATGGCCCAATCATATAGTAAGAATAAGTGATAATTTGTAAACAGCCTGCATACTCCACTTGTTTCCACTCTAGGTCAGGATAAATTGAAAAAGAAATGTTGGGTGAATTCCTAGGTTTATTTATATATGGATGTGGTTAAGAGTCTCAGGCAGGGCTGTACTGGGAGCCAGCTCAATCTGGCTCATGAGAGTCAATTGTTCAATTTTCAATATGAGTATTTATACCACAGAAATAAAAGAATTCTATAAATCAGGGCTTGGGTTATTGTTTTGATTGCCTAAATGAGGAAATGTTATAGAAAATCTTAATAATTCAGATCTAATTTAAAAGTATATCATGAGAACATTTTTCCCCCTCCCAGTCCAGTTGTTAAACATTTACTGGCACAACACTGCCCTCAGGTTTTGATTGCTTTTTTGGAAGCCTTGTATTGATGACTGTCTAGGCCAGGTCAATTGATTTCCTGCAGTTTCTTCGAACAGATCAATGATAGTGTGCCTGGATCATCTCTGCTCACTGTAGGAAATTGTCAGGGGAGTATTGCTATGTGAACCTAGAAGTGGCTGTCCCAGTAGACTAGCAATTTGAAATAGAAAGACTTCAGGCAGAGTTTTCCAACTCTCATGCCCAGCTCTTCCCATTCCCTCCAATCCAGATGCAATCTCAGCAACAAGTAATATTGAAATAGCACCGAGAAGATGCAGGTACCCATGAGTGGAGCCCACAGAATGATTCCACGTCAAAATCTCTATCCATCCCTACATCCCTTAGTGATGCAGCTCTGGCTCAAAAGAAGAGTGAGGTATAACTCCTAATTCAGAAGGCTCCCATAGAATTATGGGCTGGGAATCCATTTCCTATACTTTGGCATATTTAGTTTCTCTGGATGGAAGATCCAATGCTCATGTTAGACAGTCATACATTGATCTCCAAAATGCTGATAGGAGTGTTGCCAGTTTAGATTCTGGCATTGATATGAACAAACCAAAATATGCCCAAAAGGGAAAAGGATACCACCAATCTCTCCAACAAAGTCACTCACCTGTGCATCAGAGAAAGAACAGTTTCCTGGATTACACACAACTAGTGTATCTGGATGAAACGGACCAAAAGAGCCGCGAGTATGGAACCACAGTGTGCACCGTGGAGGAGAGTGCCCTCAGTTACCTGCTGGATGGGGCAGGTCAGAGGCCCAGCTGCCCAGTCCACAAGAGGAATGATAAACTGTGGCAACTGTGGAAACCCCATCCGAGTCTTTAGCCAGTCCCAAACAGGGAAGCTCTGCCCATGAGGAAGAAAGATGATGATGATGATGAAGATGACCTAGGAGAAGATAAGAAATGCCTGTGGCAAAAGTGAGAAGAAAGAGTACTGATAGCTTTTAACATAAAGTGAGCTATTGCAGATCCACCTTTCTATGGAGTATAAATTGCCCAATATTCTTTCTATGAAAGTGCTTACTTGTTTGTGAAAAAGAATAAAACACACACACACATATACACAATGCAAATGTGCACAGTGAACTTGGGTTGCATTACGGTTTGCTATGTAAATGCATAAAGGTACTAAAGTTATTACTCAGGAAAAAAACTTATTTTACTGCACATCTCCAGTGACAAAGCTGAAAGTAGGCTTCGAATGTCATCCTACATACTTGATACCGAGTATTCATCACCCAGGACTCTGGAGGAAAACAAATATATTAGTAGGTGTGATAATCTCACTTCTCAGAAAATAGGACTAGATGGAAATATTTTGCATTTTGGGAACAGATTTTATCATGTTATTTTTACTATAAAGCATTTATTATATTTTTGGGGAAAGTACCCAGGACATTGGCACACATAGTGCTATTTAATCTCTCCTTCATTTCTTTTTAATGCTTTCACCACTCTCTGAAATTATTTTGTATTCACTCTGAATATATTTTTTTTCCTTATCTGTGTTTTGTTATTTCCTTCCAGTAGAATATAAGCCACTTCAGGACACTGACCCTCCCCAATGTCTAGCACAGGCACATAGTAGGGACTTGATAAATGCTTTGGAAATCAAATTGAATGATGCTTCTTATGTTTGTAAACTTTTATTTAAGTATAAAACTGTAGTTACTTCTCAAAGAAGGCAAGTGTGGGAAATGGTTAGTTTGGTTCAAGTCTCTTATGTAATTTCCAGCTCTAGTGCAGCCTGTCTCTGGCCATGTTGTGATTCATTGCCTCCAAAGTTCTCATATTTTTACCCTCTATGGAGAGATTAACAAACTTGCTGATGACAAGTAAATGTCCTCTTTGCATCTCCTCATTTGGACCAGCTGCATATCTGTCAAACGATTGCCAAATAACTCTGGCCAGATGCTCCTAAGAAAGCTAGTGTCAGTACCTGTTGTACTTTATTCCTACATCTTTTTAAAGTTTGCTTGTTTTTAAAAATTCATTTTAACTATTAGTCCAGTGCCTTTTCTTTGCCTTCGCACAGCTTGCTCACCTCTTCATACTTAGCAGTATTTGTGGGAATGACACGATTGTCTTTCCAATGATTTGTGATGACAGCAGGTGTTGGGTGGGAAGATGGTCTCACTTGGACTGTCTTCCTGTGACTCCTTCAGAGTCTGCTCATGACTTGTATTCAAGTCTCTTGGCTCAGTCCCTGTCCTTGAAAGCTTCTACTATTTGACTATAGGCACTAAAAATCACAGCCATCATATCATTCATTATTGTTCAATTGTTTTCAGTTGTGTCTGACTCTTTGTGACCCTATTTGGGGCTTTTTTGGCAAAGATACTGGAGTGGTTTTGCCATTTCCTTCTCCAGTTCATTTTACAGATGAAGAAACTGAGGTTAACAGGGTTAAGTGACTTGCCCAGGGTCACATAGCTACCACGTATCTGAAATCAGATTTGAACTCACAAAGATGAATCTTCCTCACACCATACCTGTCAGTCTATCCACTATGTCACCTAGCTTCTCCTTCATATCATAGCAAAACCAAACCAAAACAAACAAGAAAGATCTTTAAAACAGCAAGCATTGTGCTATCAAGAATGCGTCAAAAGACAAACTACACAAAATCAAGCCAACCAAAATATTCTTTCAATGCACCAAATTGATATATACCAGATCCTCAATCTTAGGTAACTAGGACTAGTAGCCTTTTGCTTTTACCCCACCCCCCCACCCCAGTAAGGCCTAATTACACAGAACTAGGGTCTAGAAAGGATATCGGACCAGTGTTTAATACTTGCTACAGTGAGCACAGATGAGCTGTATCAAGACAACTTGGACATTTCCCTGTTCCATTCACAGAATACTGAGAGAGATCACAAGTCATGCTGGTGACTCACTAGAAATCCTGTCATCAATCACATCCTTTATCCTAGATAGGTGCATTCTTGTACCAAGGCTTATACCAAGTTCCCTAAGGGGACTTAAGCTTCCCTAAGAGTCACCAAGTCATGGTGAGATCAGGCAGTCCACCAGGGATGCTTCTTCTTGTAGCCAATGCTTGTTCATCTGTCACATCTTCACTATGGTTTTGTGTTTGTTTGTTTGAGGAAATCCTATCACTATGACATTATTCACTTAGAGTCCATGTGGGAGCCACATCATCAGGCACTATGTCCTTTACAGCAATAAGGATAGTGGCTAGTGAAGAATATTTGACATTATTACCCACCCATTTACTTTGCAGACATTTGCCGTCTTAACACCTGGGAGATCTGAAGGCTAACAGAATATAAACAGAATTATTCTTCTACTCATGTCACAGATGAAGACACTAAGGAAGGAGCAGATAAATGTCTTATGAAGTCATCTGTTGAACTACACTGCTTCAATTGAGTGGGACCTAAAGAATTCTATAAAACATGTTTCCTCTCTGCATGATAGTTGACTTGACAGTTAACATTGATTTAGCACTTTAAGGTGTGCTACAAACATTATCTTGATCTATCCCTGCAATAATCCTAAGAGGTAAGTACTACTACTATCCTCATTTATCCTCAAGGCATTATTGAAAATTAAATCACCTGCCCAGAGTCACAGAGTTAATATATGAGGCAGCATTTGAAATCAGATTTTCCTGACTCTGAGCCCAGCACCATCCACTTGGTTGCATTTGGAGGGACAATACAGTTGACTCAAGTTAAATCAGAGTATTTTATAATTAATAGATTATAGAGACCATCTCTTATAAGATAGAAATAAATGATGACTTCATTGCAGGCAAGCATACCAAGCCAGATATTCTACTTAATTACTTGAATTTTACTTCTGCCAAATTTGCAAATGTAGTGGTAATAGATACGGGAGAAGTTAATTCCTAAGTTGTTGCTTGTCCTTAATTCTTGAAGAGGACCATGACATCAAGAAGGTGATGCCATGACTTACTAGTGAATTGGATTTAAATGAGGCAGGGCTGCTCAAAGTCACCAGCCTCACTTTCTCCTCTGGAGTCATCCGGATCCAGTGGCAAGATACAGATCAAGATGATCACCTGGCACAGTAGAATTTCATCTAAGTAACTAAAGTATACGGCAGAAGAAGAATTGAAGGGGTATCTAGTTCCAATATCTCACAAATTCACAGCCCCTACAGAAGGATACCACTAAAGGACAGATAAGTGTGATGGCTCTGTAACTATAAGAAAAACTTCTGATTAAGCACATTCACAAAAACAAACTGTTCATAAAATTTCTTCCCACACCCAGAACAGGCTCTTGTTTTTGCATTGCATGTTATTTTCAGAAAACACCTTTTTATAACAACCTCTTCAACTAACAAGGACAACAAGCCTTGAAGCATGCCGACGTCAGAAGGCAATTTTATGGTGCCTTGCAGCAGGAGGAAACTCAGGCATCAGAACCCTGAAGGTGTAGGCAGTTTTCAGGAAAGAATTCAAAGCCATCAGTAGTCACATTAAAAAAAAATTCTACGCAAATTATTAGAGACACAAACAAAAACATTTGTGAGCTACCACCTCACAGCTATCAGATTGGCTAACATAAGAGAAAAGAAAAATGACAAATATTGAAGAGTGTGGAAAAATAGACATATTAATGCATTGTTGGTGGAGTTGTGAAATGGTCCAACCAATCTAGAGAGCAATTTATAACTGTATCCAAAGGTCTATAAAACTGTGCACACCCTTTGGTTCACTACTAGGTCTGTATCCCAAAGAGATCAAAGAGAAAAGAAAAGGACCCATGTGCACAAATATATTTATAATGGTTTTTTTGTGGGGGCAAAGAAATGGAAATTGAGGGAATGCCCATCAATGAAGGAATAGCTGAACAAGTTATGGTAGGTAATTGTGATGGGATACTACTGCGCCATAAGAAATGACAAAGGAGATGGTTTTAAAAAAACCTAGAAAGTTTGATATGAAGTAATGCAAAGTGAAGTGAGGAAAACCAGGAGAATATTGCACACAGTAGCACAGTATTGTAAGGTTAATCAGCTGTGAAAGACTTAGCTACTCTGGTTGATACAATAATCTACGACAATTTCAAATCACTCGTGATGAGATTTGCTATCCACCCCCAGTGGACTCTGAGTGATGAAGGAAGCAGATTTTTTCACCTTATTTTTATTTTTTCCTTTTAGCAGGCACCTTGGCTAATATGGAAATATTAGCTTCACATGTATAATGGATATGATAAAGTTTGTCTTTTCAATGGGTAGAGGGCAGGAGAGAATTTAGAATTGAAAAATATTTTAAATGAATATAAGTAAATAAATGATGAATTCTAATGAATCAAATTGGCATGTTTTGATTGCACATTATATTTTTCAATTTTGTCTTTGCATCCTTACCACTTAAAAAGGACAGAGAAAGCATTTAATACATGATTGTCTAATTTTTAATTTCTTCATTTTTTATTAATTTCAATCTTTGCCCTAACAAGTGAATCACTGGTCATTCAATAAGGATCTCACCTTTTAGCTCTTATAGCTAAATTAATGTTTACAGGCAGTCTAAAAACTTTGACAATTAATACCACCTTTGAACTTTTTATTCACTCAATAAAAGTTCAGATTTTGGACCTTGGAAGCAGAGGTCTCATTTTTTTCTTTTGAAAAAATTTATTTCTTTATTTTAAATTTAAAATTTAAATTTAAAATTTAGAGTTCTAAATTCTCTCCTTCCTTCCCATACCTCTCTTGCCTACTGAGAAGGCAAGCAAAATAACGTCAACTAATAATACTTGTGAAATCACGCAAAACACATTTATTAGCCATAGCACCAAAAAAAAAAAAGAAAAACAAAGTGAGAAAATTTTACTGCAGATCCCATCTTTTTAACATCAACACCGTTCTGATTGTGTTTAGCTATGACTCACCAAATGCTTTTATCACTGAAAAAGTGAAATCAAGAATCATCAAAATAACAGTGAAGTACATGAGCAGATGCAACATAATGTGTACTAGAGCTGCAATACAAATGTGATCAAAGATATATAGGAGCGGAAAAGATGATGGGCTAGCCATATAGATAGTTAAATCAATGGATAATTAAGGGGGAATGTCACTACTGTCTGGAACAAGATACAGGCCATTTGCCCCAACAATATCCTTGCAATGTTAAGAGAGCATAAAGAAGGCCCTTAGTAAATTCTTCATGTCAAAATTTATGGGTATGCATGAACAAAACTTGTGAAGGATAGTATGGCTCCAGGAAGACCTGGATGGACTGTGACTGTATTTTTGAAATGAATACCCTTATTGAAATCACAGACCCTTGGAGTATACTTGGCTATAACATGAATGATATAAATTCTTGATTTTAAGAAATAAAATGTGTTTTTTCTTGTCCCACATAAACTCTTTTGGATGGAAACTGATTTATTCTATATGGTCAAATAAAGAATGATAGTCACACACAAAATCAGTCATTTAAAAATATCTAGATGGTATAAAATAGAGTATTGAACTTTGAGTAGAGACAAGTTTTAGTCCCAGGTATTACCATCAATTGGTCAGTTGATACGGGACAAATTCCTTCCCTTCCCATGGACTCAGTTTCCTTTCTCATGGACTGTAAAATAATAATAAATACTGATTAGAATATTTTATATTTATGTCCTTTAAATTTCACAACAGCTTTAGGAGGTAGGTAGTGTAAGTATTACAATTCCCAATTTACAAAGGAGGAAATTGAGGTCCACAGAGGATAGTAACTAGTACATGGCCACACAGTCACCTAAGTCTAGGTCTAGCATCCTTGGATTTGAAGAGTGGTTTTCAATGTGCTTTGTTCCATGAACTCCTTTCAAAAGCAACAACAATAAATGGTGTGAACCTCCAGGGGAATTTAATATACTGCTTTCAATATTCTTTACAATTACACTACTTGAGGGGCTATGAAAGAACTTTCAGTGTGAACTCATTAGATTACTGTAGCAATCGCCCAAGGAGTTTAAGAGTCACCAAATGGGAACTCCTGGGCTGGAATAATCTTGAAGGACCCTCTCTATTCTACCAGCCTATGACTTTAGGGAAAGAGAAAATTTTGATGACTTTTCAATATCTTTTTGAGTAGGGAGAAAGGTAAAAAAGTCAATTTATTATCATGCAGGAAGATAGACTTAACCCCCTTGGTTTTGATAATAGTACACTTTGGGCTTATCTTATGAGCAAGTACTCTTTCCAAAGGTCATTACTAACCCAGAGGGCAGGGTTATTTTTAATACCATTATGGTATGCAGAACTTTGGATAATTTGAACATCCAGAATGTGGGTGGACACTTTATAACCTTCAGACATTTCTAAATGTACACGACATCCTCAGGAAGAAAGTCTTAAAAGGGACTTTCTCATGCCATATTCTTTCCAATTCTTAACATCATTGTGTATTTTTGACTATTCATGCAGCAGAAATGCAGCTGATAGTGGTCAACGAAAACAGTTTCACTTGTTAAGGGAGGGTGCCATTTGCTATGGCCCTGTTGCCAAGATAGCTCCCACGCACACTCTCCCACCCTTCAATTTTATAAAAGTCACCAGTTTCACTTACAGATAAGAAAAATTTTCTGCATACACAGAATAGTAATGTTGGTTCTGGATAGAGTGCTGGGTTGTCAAGTGCAAAATTGGATTTCTTTAAATGTATAGCTAATTTGGAATATAACTGAATAAAAATTCTTAGAAGCAAGAATATGTCATGATAGGTAGAGTACTGGCCTGGACTCAGAAATACCTGAGTTCTAATCCAGACCCAAACATCTAATTTCAGTATTTCTTTGACTAAGCCACAGCCTCAGTTTCCTGATGGATAAAATGGCAATTATAATACCTACCTACCAGAGCTATTGTGAGGATTACTTGAGATAATTTTTGCAAAGTGCTTGACACATACAAGGCACTATATAAATGCAAATTTTCTCTTTATGACCAACATCCTAGGCTTTGGTGTCTCAACTATATTGAAAGGATTTTTGAGATGATTATTTTACCTAATTCAGTTGGGGGCAAACCAGGCAATCCAGTGTATACGGCCCTTTTCCCTAGCCTGCCTTCCTTTGGCTGACTGCATTATACTCGTGACTTCTCTTCATTTCACATGGCTCTGCATTCTTTTGGACTTCGGAATTCTCCTTCCCACCACCATTTCTCCTTTCCCCACTTTTCAGCTTGTTTTTGTGTTTTGTCTTCTCTCCTTAAATTGTAAGGTCCTTGAAGGCAAGGACAGTCTTTCTTTTTTAGTGTTTGTATCCCCAGTACATAGTAGGTATTTAATAAATGTTCATTGACTAACTTGAACACCAAAATAATTAGTTGTCTTCTTAACATCTCATAGTTGATATCAGTTTATATGTTTGGCTAGTCATAAGAAAGATATCATGCAATAATGAAATATGTCAGTGATTTTCAAGTTAATAGGTCTTATATGAGGGGTCTAAAATGTCACTGATAAGTTCCCATCATAAGCTGGTCCTGAATGACTTTTGCCATCATGAAAGTCCATCACGGTATTCTGAAGATACAGTTACTAGGAAATAATCAGAAAACCTCAGTAATCCAATTTACAGGGGAATATTCATCTAAAACAATGAATTTTTAAAATATGATCTTTAAAATAATGTATTATTTATTTAATATATATTTAATATATATAAATATATAATATGTAATGTATTATTTAAAATATGATCTTTAAAATAATGTATTATTTTCAAGAGTATATGGCAGTTCAAATAGATGAAGGGAACTGATCAGGGGAGTCCGGTCAACTTCATATAAGGAGGTAAGTCTTTTGGACTTTGACTGTATCTACTTGAACTTGCCTTTAGACACATTCACTAACATATTGAAAAGATTGAAAAAGGTTGATTGAGTTCATCTCCTAAGTCCAGATGCTTTTGGATCAATCCATGTCTTGTGAAGTAAAAGTAACAAAGATGTCTCTTTCTTCCCCAGCAAAAGCACTACAAGTTCTATAACCCAAAAAGACCAACTTAAAAAAAATCATGATTCCAAAGGACCCTTGAGGAAGAATGTTACCCACATTCTTAACAAAGAGGTGAAAGACTCAAGAAGAGAATGGGGGACACATTTCTAGGTATGACCAATGTAGGAATTTGTTTTACATGACTGTAAATATTTATTATAAGAGATTTCTTTTTTTTCCCATTGAAGGGAGGTGGGAGGGAGAAAAAATAAATGCTCATTAATTGGAAAAAAATGTCTAAGACACCTTTTCTAATTTGGACTTTTTTTATTGAAAAGGCAGAACTTCACTACTAGGCATATATCCTGATGAGGGCATTAACCAAAAAAAGTATTATATTTGCCAAAATATTTATGGCACCACTTGCCATGGAACCAAATAATTGGAAATAAAATAAATTCCCATCAGTTGGTTGGTGGTGGTGGTTGTTGTCCTTCATCGTTGAAGAGGACCAAAATGACATCACCAGGATAAAGTGAAGTTTCAGTGTGTCTGACTGTGGCTGATCACACCAGCACAAGCTTGGAATGCTCTACCATAGGTTGGGCACAGATAGTCCGCGTGAATATTTGGGGTGGATACTTCAGATTTATGCATCTTACATTTACTTTGTGCTGTTTCAATTCTGCTTTGCTCATAGAGCACAGTACCCTTTCTGATGTGGGTATGCCATGCTGAGCAGTCCTGTGCCAATGTCTTCCATGTTGCATAGTCAAATCCAAAGTTCTTGAGAGAGACCTTGAGAGTGTCCTTGTATCATTTCTTCTGGCCCCCATGTGAATTCTTCATAAAATGGTCTTTTTGGCAAGCATGCATTTTGCATTCAAACAATGTGGCCAGACCATCTGAGCTGTGCTCTCTGAAGGATAGTTAGAATGCTTGGCAGTTCAGCTTGAGCAAGGACCTCAGTGTCTGGTACTTTATCCTATCAGGTGATCCTCAGAATCTTCCTAAAATAGTTCAAATGGAAGCAATTGAGTTTCCTGGAATGGCACTGGTAGACTGCTCATGTTTTACAGGCATACAACAATGAGGTCAGCACAATGGCTCTGTAGACCTTCAGTTTGATAGTCAGTCTAATATTTCTCTCCCAAACTTTTCTTTGGAGCCTCCCAAACACTGAGCTAGCTCCAGCAATGTGTGTATCAATTTCATTGTCAATGTGTACATCCCTGGAAAGTACACTACCAAGGTAAGTGAACTTATGCACAGCATTCAAAACTTCTCCATTTGTTGTAACCTATGGTTCCACATATGGATGGTGTGGTGGTGGCTCATGGAGCACCTGTGTTTTCTTGGTGCTAATTATTAGGCCAAAATTAGCACAGGCAGCAGAAATTTGATCCATACTTTGTTGCATCTAGGCTTCAGAGACTGCATTGAGTTCACAATAACCTGTAAATATAAAATCATGCACCAATACTCCCTCACCTTTGGTCTTGGCTAGTAGCCTTTTCAAATTGAAGAACTAATCATCAGTATCATTGATGCCGTGCTTATCCTCATTGAAAGCATTTGACAACATGGCTGAAAACATCATGCTAAATAGCATGGGAGCAAGCACACAGCCCTGTTTCACTCCATTGGTGACTGGAAAGGCACGAGAGTACTATCCATTATCCAGAACTCAGGCAAACATGCTATCATGAAACTGACTATACTGATGAACTTCTCCAGACAACCAAATTTGACATAATTTTCCATAAGCCTTCATGAGTAGCAGTGTCAAAGGCCTTGGTCAGATCTACAAACGTGTATAGATCTCTGTTCTTCTACTG
Source organism: Potorous gilbertii (assembly GCA_028658325.1). Classification (NCBI taxonomy): domain Eukaryota; kingdom Metazoa; phylum Chordata; class Mammalia; order Diprotodontia; family Potoroidae; genus Potorous; species Potorous gilbertii. The sequence continues at coordinate 117,263,152 of CM053773.1, forward strand.
GCATTTCTCCTGGAGCTGTCAGGTAGCAAACACCATATCAACTGTTCCTCAGCCCTTTCTGAAGCCACACTGGCTCTCAGGTAGGTGATCATCTTCCAAGTGAAGAATCAGCCTATTAAGGAGGAATCTATCAACAATTTTGCCAGCACTGACTAAGAAAGTGACTCCCTGTGATTGTCACAGGACAATCTGTTCCCTTTACCTTTATAGAGATGGACAATGGAGGTTAGGTGGTGCAGTATATAGAATACTGGACCTGAAATCAGGAAGACATTTTCCTGAGTTCAAATCTGTCCTCAGACTCTTACTAGCTATGTGATCCTGGTTGAGTCACTTAACCCTGTGTTCTATCAGTTAGGAAATTGTGAAACAGTGGTATATGAATGTAATGGAATTTTTTGTGCTATAAGAAATTATGAACTTGACAAATACTGAGAAGCATTAAAGACTTACATGAATTGATGCAAAGTGAAGTTAGCAGAACCAGGAAAATAATATAATGCCTATGACAATGAAAATAGAAAGGATGACAACCATAAAACAATTGGAACTGAATACTGAAAAAAGTATAAAAACCAAGCTTGGCCTCAAAGAAGCAATATGAAAAGATGCCTTCTTAGGTTATTCCTTTACAGAGACTAGGGGACAGAAGTATGAAATATTGCATAAAACATTAATTTTTTTCAATATTTAAATCAAAGCTGTTATTTATAAATTTTTTGTTATAAGGAATGGATCTCTGGGAAATAAGAAACATATAAAGAAAACCTAGGCTATATAAAAACAAAAGACAACAATAAACATTTATTTAAAAATTAAAAAGAAAATAATAAGTTCGGAAGGGGGCACAAATAAGGCAATTTGCTTCCTGCCTTATTAAATTTAGTATGTGTCTTATAAGACACTATACCTAAGAACTATACCTAACAAAAGTTCCCTGTTCATATACAATGTTTTGTACAAGAAAAGTATGTTTCATGGACTCATCTCATGCTTATTCTTGCATTAGTTTTCTTGTTTAGAAGATGTTTCATAGTGTCGTCTTAGCTGATTTGGGAGCATTTTTTTTACATCCACAAGAGAAAGCATTTTATTTTATTTTTTATTTTACTTTATGGAATAAAACAAACATCTCCATAGCATGGGGTGATTGTACATGAAATGGCAAATCTGCTTTGTATGACTTGCTGTTTGTTTCAAATATACAACAAAATTATCATATACATTTCTTTTTCTCTCCTTTTTCCCTTTCATCTCCCCACCTTAGAAATGGCTACTATTAGATACAAATATCTAACCTATTTATCTATCATCTATCTATTTGTATGTATGTATATATGTATCAATCTATCTATATATATACTTACATATAAAATTATTCTATAAATATTTCTATTTATCAGTTCTTCCTCTGAATGGGTTGTGGCTGCCCCTTCAGGAAATCCCTGATCAACCTGGGGTAGTTTTTCTCCCCAGGGAGAAAAGTTGTAGGTGGGAGGTATAGCCATGCTACAAATGATTTAGTCTTGCTTCAGGGAGGTATCCTCAATCTTCTTAGTACAATGTTATTGCACATGAGTAGTTCTTCCTCTAGCTCCAAAAGCACATTTGATATTCTTTTTTCCAAGAGTATGGTACTATCCAAGAATTCTCCCTTATTTCTCTGGAAGACTGGGTCCAGGAATTCTCTAAGAAATTAACACTATTCAGGAAATTACCCTTCTACCTAGGAATCTGACTTGCATGGTTCTATCTTCTCCTGTGACCACAATAGTTGAAAAATTCTGCCACTGGCTTTCAATTTCATTTTGTTTTTGCTTCTGCTTCTCCAACACTGCCATTAATATCTCTCAGGAGAAAATCTGTATATATGCAACTCAATTTAATTCAGCAAAATGTTTATTTAGAACATAATATGTGCCAGGCAGTATGCTAAGAGCTAGGGATACAGGGATTAAAACTCAAATCATTAAGGAACTTTTTATACTGAGGAGTGACAACATCTACCTGGGAAAAATACATACAAAAGAAGTATGAAGAAATTTCAGTGGTGGAAAATGAGTGGGTACTAACAGTTGAAGAATTAGGAAACGTCTACTGTAAGGAGTGGTACTTGAGCTGAGCCTTGATGGCAGCTTGGGACTCCAGGAGGTGAAAGCAAGTAGGAAGAGCTTTCCAGAAATGGGGACAGCCTGTGCTAAAACATGGAGGTAGAAGGTGAGCCGTTCTCAATGGGCAAAGATCATCCACGTTCCCTGCAATCACACAGGTCCACTTTTAGCTCGGCTATGCCATCTCTCCATCAAAGACACCCTAACCCTTTTACTGAGTACAAAGGTCTACAAAAATGTCACTGAACCAGAAATTGTTTTAGCCAAATAGTCCCCAGATGTCAAGATTTACTCATTTATCCTCAATGAAGTATGTCCATATCCTCCATAGAGACTTAGAATCAAATTCCCAGAGTCACCTTCCTGTAACAACTCAAGTTGACCCCTTATATAATTTAACCATGTTAGTAAAGCAAAGTCCCTGGGAACTGGGATGAATATTCAGGAGACAGTGCCTAATCTGACCCAAGAGAAAATTCCATTAAACCTCTAGGAAGGCAAGTTGAAAATTTGGGTCATATTGAGTCTCTCTTCCTCATCTCCTCCCCCCCACCCCCACTGGAGTCAGTCCTAAAGAGTTCCAAAGAGTCTGTTCCTCACATGAGCACGTAGCATCTTCTCTCTATCAGTAAACCAGAGTCTCGTGAAAAATATTCCCGGATTATCTGGAAACTCAGGTTTCATGTTCTAGCCACTGAGAAAAATCAAAAGATAATTAAGTTACGTTTCTTCCTCTCAAGGAACTTATCATCTGTATAGTATGGGAGAAAACACGTACAAAAATAACCATGAACAAAATAGAAGACATACTCGCATTAGAGTAAGAGGTGTGTGAGATCTGAAGAGAATGAGATTACTTCTGATTTAGGGGATCAAGGAATGCTTCCTGGAGGAGGTAGCATTTGGACGGGATCTTGAACAAGATAAGGATTTCAGTGGTCAGGGAGAGGCTATGGAAAAGAAGAGTATTCCCAGGCGTAGCGAAAAGTGAGAAGGAAACATAGCGACTAGAAAGAAAGGATATTGTAATAGTGATCATTAAAATAGCGTTTTAAGTCTTGCAAAGCACTTTAAATAGTTCATCTCAATAGATCTTCACCACAACCCTGAGCTGTAGTTGTTATCGTTATCTCCATTTTATGAATGAGAAAACTGAAGCTAAAAGAGTTTAAGCGACTTTCAGGTGACACAGTAAATATCTGGGATTGTATTTAAACTCATGTCTTCCTAATTTCAAATCTAAATCACTATTCACTAGCCAATCTAGCTTTCTTTATTTGATATTATGTAGGTGTGGACAGAAAATTAACTTCTCTTTATAGAGGAATGAGTTTCAAGAATCAATCCATCATTGAACATTTATTAACCATCTACTATGTTGTCAAGCATTATGTTAAGTGCTGAAGTCCTCTAGCTCAGCAAGTGTTTGTTTTATGTTTGGAGATGAGACGAGGTGATATCATCCATGAATTTCTTGAGGCATGGTTTTAGTGGGAGAAATCCTGAACCTTTCATTTCCCAGGTAGTTGAGCAGAAAGTTACCCAAAGGAATCAGACTGGGAACTGGGGAACCTTCTTATTGGAGGTATTCCAGGGGATGCCTACTCTGACACATGGATTTGTTTCAATAGACAAAAAACAAATGCAATTTGAGAGTTCCCACTTGAGAGTTCCCTGTATCCTGAGGATTTCTGGGAAGTTCACAAGTTGTAGGATGGTGTTGATTTCATCTGAAAAATTAGTTCAAATCATGCAAATAAAAAAAAGAAATGAAGAATCAGTATGGAGCTTGTTGCTCTAGCTTACAGCCTAAGCTCACATCACAGTTTCCAGAGCTTTTATTGGCTACATTTCAAAATTGCTTTTTTTCTGGATTTCAAGGGGTAGGAAAAGGTACGTTTTTTGTGGTAATAGAATCTTTTTGAATTGAAGTGAGGGTTAACAAAGTTCACATCTATTCACAAGCTTGTCTCTCTGATTCATCCTTACCAGAATGAATGTTATCAGATTGGACTTGGGCAGCAATACAACCTAGAGAGATGGGTAACAGGAAAGATTCAAAGCCCCACTTTACAGATATAGAATGACTCAGGAAAGGGTAGCTCAGTCATCGGAAAAGTCAGTGATAGGACCATGGAACTCCCACAGCTGTGCATGATTCACTGGGCAACGTATCTCAAATAAATCTAAGACATAATTATATCGAAGCAAAGAAAAGTCAAATTTTCTCTTGGAATCTGGCCCAGGGAGGGAATGTGGGAAGATGTCAGAAGGCATCATTTCTGATCCATTCCTCTCTGGTAGAATATGGCCACCAAGTCTGCCACGGCATGCCATACCCCTGCTTACCTGCCAGGACTGAAGGTCCCAACCCTGCGGCACCAGGGTCTGAATGATGAGCATGGCACCTTATGTGCCTGGACCACTGCTCTATTTTCCATCATCTCCATGACTTTTCATTGTATTACTCACCCTATTTTTCAACTCCAACCCTGAAAGCAGAAACAACAATGCTAAATAAATAATCATTGAAAAATAAATAAATAATATTTATGTAGTGCTTCCTGTGTTCCAGGCACTGTGCTAAGTGCTTTATAATTATTATTGCATTTGATACTCACAATAACCCTGGGAAGCAGGTGCTTTTATTAACCCACTCTAAAGTTGTGGAAACCGTAAGCAAGCCAAAGGGTAAGGGAATTGCCCAAAGTCACATAGCTAGGAAGTGTCTGAGGCCAGATTTGAACTCCAGACCTGGCTTTGTAACCCCTCTACCACCTTGCTGGTCCCATTCAAACCATTCCTGGTAAGACTGTGTCAGTCAATTGCCCAAGTACTTCAATCATCATTCTTTCAGACTTTCCAGTCCAAAAATCACTTTTTCCTGGCTACCACTCCCCTATATGTATTGTCTTCCTCTATGAGAATATAAATTAAGTGGTACAATAGATAAGAGTACCCAGCCTGGAGTTAGGAAGACCTGAGTTAAATATGGCCTCAGACACTTACTGGAGGTGTGACCCTGGGTAAATCACTTAACACCGTTTGCCTCGGTTTCCTCATCTGTAAAATGGGTTGAAGAAGGAAATGCTAAACCATCCCAGTATCTTTGCCAAGCAAGAAAACCCCAAATAGGATCATGAAAAGTCAGACACAGCTGAAATGACTGAACAACAAAATGAGAATTTAAATCCTTGAGGACAGTAACTGTTTTACTTGCTTGTTTTTGCTTACTCAGGGCTTAGCACAGTGGGAAATAGTAAGAACTATAGCAAATAGAAGTTTTTAAAAATACTTTTTTAAAACAATACATTCAAATGTTATGAGTGACCAAGATATTTTTGGTTTGAGGATGTTGTGTCCTTAGACGATGAGTTCTTAACCTGGGGTCTTTTTTTAGCTTATTTTAAATTTTTTTTACTATTTTTAATTTTATTTTTTATTTTTTTGGGCCTATTTTTTAAAAATGTTGTAACTGTATTTCAGTCTCATTGTTTTCTTTGCAATCCTACAAATTTTATTTTATGCATTTAAAATTACCTATTCTGAAAAGCTTCACTAGACAATCAATGGGGTCTATCACACAAAAAGGTTCAGAATTTCTGCTCTATGTAAAGGTTAAGGTAAAGATCTCAAGGAACTGAAAGGATGAGAGACAAAAAGAAAAATGTGGCCTACGATATGAAATCACTCTTGGAAACTGGAAAGCTTAGATGGCAACATGATGGCTTTTCCAACCCAAGGTTTTGTGATCTAATCTGTTGGACTGTCTCTCAGGAAAGATAGACACTTACCCTTTTCTTGTATGTTCATGTTTTAGTTATGAATAAATCCATATAAATGTAATTGAAACATCTTATGTTCTCATAGAAATTGTCTTTGTCTTTAAACCAACCATAATGTTTTCATCCTGACAGCTAACTAAAAAAGTGTGATTAATATCTGCTATACATCTTAGCCATTGATGAGAGACCTAATGCCAACATCTTCCCTCTCATCCTGGGAGTTCTTTGGGTGTTGTTCAGTGGTCAATACTCTTTTACAAACCAGTAATACCTTATGGATGGAGGTGGTGGGTATTTCCAGGGATTCATAATGTAAGGAAGAAGATAGTTATTGCCATAACAGGAGAAATTCTGGGCAAAGTCAGCAAACTTGGCCCCATCCCTTTTGGTGTCCTTAATTATCTATTCTAAGTTAATAGATAACAAGAATAAGAAAAATTAGCATTTACATGGCACTTTAAGGTTTGCAAAGTGCTCTTTAGATATTATTTCATTTTATCTTCAGAACAACCTTAGGAGGTGGGCTATTATTATTTCTATTTTACAGATACAGAAATTGAGCCAGAAAAAGGTGTCATGAAGCTAGTAGCTATTTGAGGTCAGATTTAAACTCCAGGTCCCGTATTCTACTGACCGTGCCACTAGCTACCTAGACACCTCATGGTCATTTCTGTGGCTAGGATGCAAGCAAAAGGCATGATGGGAGATGAAAATAATTCATTCATCTTAATTCAACTTGAAGAAGCAGGATCAAATAAATTTTAAAAAGTCCTTACAGTCATCTGAGGGGCTGGGAGAGTGACTATTTTCCTTAATAACAAAAGAAGTGAAATTTTATTATTGATTAGCCCACAAGTATGTTGGCTAGGCAACATCTTTAAAGACTGATAATTCTCCCTTCCAGGATGAAGTTCCATCCGATGAAAATAATATTAATGTGGATGATAACCATTAATATTTACATATTACTTTGAGTTATTTACATCTGCTATCTCATTTGATATCTTCACCACAACCTTTATGGTTAGGCACTATTATTATTCCATTTTATAGGTGAGGAAACTGAAACTGAAATAGGCCAACTGCTTTGATCAGGGCCACAAAGTTAGATAGCTCAAGAATGTGACAGGGATCCTTGGTGGAGAAGAATAAACCAGAGCGGCAAATGCTGTCCCTGACAGATGGCAACACTCACATAGCAGAGAGATAGCAAGGACCCCAGGCACAGAGGCAGAATAGAACATCAGTGAAGCAATGTGTCATAAGGAGAGGGAACTGGGAGGAGTCATGCTTCAATATTAGAAATATGAGTCAGCTGGGGAGTGTTCCCTTTGCCACTAGCATAAGAGCCAGTAGAATATTGTACTTCTTCATATTATGGGGGTTGGGGAGTGGGTAGGGAATGTTGGGTGATTTAGTTACTTCTTACGCTTGTTATTTATTTTACTATTCTGTCCTAGTTAACTTTGGTTTATTGGTCTGTTGGTAAAGAATGCACCCAATGTGGGCTGAAGCCATATTTGTATAATCGTGATTACTCAAAGCGTGTCATCAACCTGGGGTGGCTAGGGGTACCAGAGTGCAATGGGATCCTTGTTACAATAGGGTTATTGAATTTAGAGTTGTGAAGACTGTGTTGTCCAATCCCTTTATTTTATAGATGAAGAAACAGGACCAAGAGAAACTGACTTGTACAAGATTCCACAAAAACCAGAGTCAGATTTTAAATGCTGGTCCTCTGACTTCAAATATAGTACATTTTACACTATTCTCTGTTACTCTTTATGGTTGTTGTTCAGTTGGGTCTAACCCTTTGTGACCCCACATGTGGTTTTCTTGGCAAGGATACTGGAGTGGTTTGCCATTTCCTTCTCCGGCTCATTTTACAGATGAAGAAATTGAGGCAAACAGGGTTAAGTGACTTGTCTAGGGTCACATAGCAAGCAAGCGTCAGAGGCTAGATTTGAACTCAGTGAGTTTGCCTGATTCCAGATCCAGCCGTCTTTCCACCACACCACCTAGCTGCCCTGACTCTATTTATTAAAGTACAATATGGTGATTCAATTGACAGAAATGGGGAAATTAGGAAGAGCAGGTTTACAAGAGAAGGCGATGAGTGCAGTTTTAGACATACTGAGATGGAAATGTGTAGATGTCTAGCAGGCAATAAAATGTTCTAGGATTTTGTACTGAATGGACTTCCTTATTTTAGCCATTATACACTATCCACTGCAAACAAATATGATGTTACTAACCCAATTTTAAATTTGAAACTTCTTAACTATTTCTCATAGTCATGTCATAATGACATGGGGGCCCTAATCTGTATATGAGAATTCCCCAGAGGCTGCATATGACAGTTTAAAAATGTAATCTATATTTTATTGTATCTTTGCTCATTTTGTTTAAATATTTTCCAATTACATTTTAATCTGGCTCAGACTACACTTGGGTGTGAGTGCTGCAGGTCATATGGTCACTGTCCTCACATTTGATACCTCTAGCATAAAATATTACATAAAAAACAGGGCTTAGAGTCAGAAGACCTGAGTTCAAGTCTTCTCTGCCACTCACTTAGAATAAGTCATTTAAACATTCTGAGCCTCAATTTCCAAGTCTGTAAAATGGATACAATTATACCTGGACTGCCAACCTCATAAGATTATGATAGAGTATAAAATGTTATATGTATATGTACATATATAAATATATATGTATGTATGTTTTTGTACACATATATTTATACATAGACACATATATGTGTATAGTATTTTGTAATCATAAAGAATGAAAGTAATATGATTCATTATTTATTATCATAGTGTGTGTTTTCCTTCAGTTTTTTCCCTCTTCTGTATGAATGAATGAGTGAAAAAGTATTTAAATGCCTATAATATGCCAGCCATTGGGCTAGGCTAGCAATTAATTTAAACCAATTCAGTCATTCTCTATTCATAAGTGTGCAATGTAACAATAGCTGACTAGGACTGGGTGTGCGTCCATGTGTCCATGAAGCAAAACCAACTTAACACAATCATACAGAGACGGAATCTGAGGTCCTGGTCTTAGTAGCAGCATCTTAGAACCTACTAGTAAGTAGTAACTAGTAAGTAACTCTTAAGCTGGAGTTGTTTCCACTATTCCACACTGTTTACAAAAGGAAGGTGTGCTGATGACTGATATATCAGTCCATATGCATTTGTACAAATGTTCTCTTTCTTCAAATGTGGTACGGTGGATATGGCACTGGGCTTGGTATAGTTGAGTTCAAGCATTGCCTTAGACACTTACCAGCTGTGTGACTCCTGGCAAATTATTTAACTAATATTTGCCTTAGTTTCCTCAACTATAAAATGGGGGTAACAACAGTATCTACCTCTCAGGGGTATTGTTAGGGGCAAATGAGATAGTATTTGTAAAGTACTTAGCACGGTGGCACAGAGGAAGTGCTATATAAATATTTATTCTCTTTTTAAAGTCCCAGTAAAATATAAGATCCCTGAGGTTAGGAGCTGTTTTTGGTTTTTAATTTCCGACTTTGTTTCTCCAACATGTACCGTAATGATAATACATATTTACTCAATAAATGTTTGCTGAATTAAATGGAATAATTTAGTTCTTGAGAGAGCCGGATTTGCCACGCACTATGTCAGAGGCCTAGCCTGCTCAGACTATTCTTTTCCTATTTCCTGAAGTAGTAGAGAGGTGCTATTGATTTTGCTGAACAGCAGGTTTTCAGAGAAGGCTAAAAAGCTGGAGCCTCTCTGTGGCAAGGTGATTACTATGTGGTGCTTTTTGTGAAGTATAGTCAATGGGTCAAAGTCCAGATGGTGAACTACCTATAAGGGCACACTTGCCTATTGGCCTATGGGACAATTTACATTCTTTTCACACTGGTAGTGCCCATAATAGGCAATTTACAGGAGCAATAATGGCTTGTTTACCTAGAAACTCAGCCTAGTGGTTGGGCATTGAACTAGTTCTTTTCCGGAATATTTTGTGAAATGTTGCTACTGTGTAAGTGCTTATGTTAAAGGTTATAGATTCTAGGAGTTAGCCCATCTAGTCTAAGTTATACATGACAATGGAGTCTTTTTATATTGCTACCAACAGGTGATCCCATGGTACCTCATTAGATTTCATGATGCCAAAAAAATAGAACTAATTCTTAGCTATTTCTGTACACTGCTTAAAAAAGAGTAAGAAGCAACCTGGAATCCTGGATAGGGGACTGGCCTAAGACAAAAGCTTGGTACTAGCTCTGTAACCATGGGCAAGTCTCTATATCTCAGAGGCTTAGTCAACTAAGAGAAAATTTATTCAGGAATTGTCGATTTGCACGGCTAAAGGGAAGAGGTTATTTAAAATGATGAAATCATAAGTCTTGATCAATTTAAAGAGGAAAATAATCTGAAAATTCCTATAGATATAATTTCCACTAATAATTAGTTTTATTTGGAGGAGGAGAAGGAGAAGAAGGGAAATTAGCAAGAATTTATTGTCTCTACCATATTCTAGGCCTTAAGGATATAAAGCCAAAAATAAAACATTACTTTCTTTTATTCCATCAGGAAAAAACATGTCATATATAAGTAAATGTTAAATATATAAATATGAAATATATCATCTTTTTATAACATAATGTGCATATAAATGTATATATACATACATATACATTTACATATGTATATATCAATATAAAATCTCTTTGTGTGGGTAAAGAGGGTGGGAGGGAGAGGTTAGAGCTGGGCAGCACTAGCAAGCACCTGAGGCAGCTGTGTACTAGATCCAGCTCCTGCTCCTACCAGCTCCTGCAGCCAATTGTTAAATTTGCAAATTGTTAAATTTTCAGTGTGAGCATTTATACCTCAGAAATAGTCAAATGCTACAAATACAGATTTGATTTAGTATTTTACTGATTTCTAGACTTAATAAAGTCATGGAGAAAATAATAGACCAATTTTCAAAGTGTATCTTGCTTTTTCTTTTTCCAGAGATCCAGGTGTTAAAAATTTACCAGCACATCACTGAACTGGGGGCTATAATGGAATAGTTCATGTGAAAGGTAGTGCTTACTTATGTTGAGCTTTAAAAGAAGCCAAGTAGAGGTGAATTAAGACATTTCTAAATCTGAAGGACAAGAGAAAAGGACAGGAGGTAAGATGTCAGGAAGTGTAAGTAGGCCAGTTTGGATAAACTACAGAAATTATAGAGGGGAGTATGGTGTAAAAAAGCTGGAAATGAAAGCTGAATATGAATTACAAAGGACTTTATGTGCTAAACACAGTGTTTTGTATTTGATCTTAGATCTACAGGATGCTAGTGGAGTTTGGAGGGCAGGGGAGTGAAATGGTCAGATCTGTGCTTTAGGAATATCACTGGTAGCTGTACGGAGAAGGGGAACCTGAGTGGGGCCAGTTACAAAACTGTTCAATAGGTGAGGAGAGCATTCCAGACTTGACCAATAAACTTTCAGTCCATTCATTTCAACTGGAAAGTTTTACACTAGACATACAACACTGGAAGACACCTCTGAATTGCTTAATTCGCTCTAATTTTATCACGTTCTTATTACTGCCTGATATGGCTTTGTTGCATTATATGGCTCTAATAGTGATTTTGCCACCCCCACTCCCCTTTCGTACTAGGTTTGTGTTCCTTTTGAAGTGAGGAAATGTCAGTGGTTTCTTTCAAGTGTTTTTTGTCCAGACATCTTTAAAAAAAAAAAGAGAGAAAAAAAAGCAGGAAAGGGCCATTCAGCTTATCTTGTTCATTTCCTGAAATCCAAACAAACTCTCAAAAACCAAATCACACCCTATCCATTCAGCTTGTTTCTGAGCTCTGTGGGCAGGAGAGCTCCACAACATTGAGATTTTACGTAGCCTTTGGTCCTGGTTAGAAAAGGCTCCAGTGAGTTTGTGAAATAGCTTTGAAATTTCAAAACTTAAAATTGGTGTGGTTATTTCCCCACTAAAGAAATGATTTTTAAAGTATCTAAAAAATGCCTTACAGTATGCCTCCACAGTTGATCAAGTTAAGCTCCCAAGGGGTTTATGCTGAGCTATGTTTTCTGTGCCCCTGTTCCATAATTGATTACTGTCATTGAATTCAGAGTGCTCTTCTCTTTCCACTGCACCTCCTCTCCTCTCCTCTCTCTCTCTCTCTCTCTCTCTCTCTCTCTCTCTCTCTCTGTCTCTCTCTCTCTCTCTCTCCTCTCTCTCTCTATCCCCCTCTCTCTCTTCTCTCTCTCCCTCTCTCTCTGTCACACACACACACACACACACACACATACACATACACACATGTACACATACACACTGCTTTTAGCTTTGCAAATGATAGAAAAAATATTCTTAAAAATAGTGTCTGGCATTGGTATAGCATATTAGGGCCACTAGTAACCCTAAGTGGATAGAGCACCAATAGTCCTGGAGTCAGGAGGATGAGAGTTCAAATCTGATCTCAGACACTTACTAGCTGTGTGACTCTAGGCAAATCACTTAGCCCTGTTTGCCTCAATTCCTCATCTGTAAAATGAGTTGGAGAGGGAAATGACAAACCAGTCCAGTATCTATGCCAAGAAAACTCCAAATGGAGTCACAACAACTGGACATGAATGAAATGATTGAAAAACAACAAATAGCACTTTAAGGTTAACAAAGTGCTTTCCACATATTTCATTTGCTACAATACAACAGAATAAACATTTATTAAGTGCCTACTATGTGCCAGGTACCATACTAACTGGCAGTGATACAAAAAGAGGCAGAAGACAGTTCCCACCTTCAAGCAGCTTATCCAATGCAGGAGACAACAAGTAAATATATTCCAAACAAGCTATATACTAAATAAAAAGGAAATGATTTAAAAAGGGAAATCACTGTAATTAATAGGGGTTAGAGAAGGTTTTCTAGAGAAGGTGAGATTTTATTGTTGTCGTCTGTCCTTCATTCTCAAAGAGGACCATGACATCAAGGAGGTTGGTGCCATGACATACAAGTGAGTTGGGTTTAAGTGAGAGAGGGCTGTGCAAAGTCACCAGCCTCACTTTCTCCTCCAGCATCATCTGAGTCCATTGACTCAATACAGATCAGAATAATGGTAGATGGTCCTTTAATGTGATTTTTGTTAGAACTTAAAGGAAGTCAAGGAGGTCAGTGGTCAGAGCAGAGTTAGGAGGATGTTCCAGGCATGTGGGGACAGCCAGAGAAAATGCCTTAAAGTGAGAGATGGAATGTCTTGTTTGTGGAACAGCCCAGTGTCACCGGAATAAAGTGTGTTAGGAAGTAAAAAGACTGGAAAGGTAGAAAGAGGCTAAATTGTGAAGGTCTTTGAATGCCAAAAAGAGGATTTTTTTTATATTTGATCTTGGAGGGGATAGGGAACATAATGTTAATGAGATCTATGTTAATTGGAGTTGAAAGATCTTCCCTGCCCGTTTATAAGCCTCAGGTGGAGCCCATTAAGGGAAACTTGATTAGGGGAGGCTTGTTTTATAGGAAGGTCCATACTTTTTGTTAATTGTTAATGAGGCAGTAGGTCACAAGGATCATGATGAGCTCTGACTCTGAAAAGTGTTATATATCCTCTGAGGTGAGGTTTTACTTTGGGGGCTTACTCTATGAAAGAAGGTTCATGAGCCACATGAGACTGTGTAACCATTAAGGATTCCCCCTCTCCACATTCCCTCTTTGAAAATCTAGATGTTAGTGCTTCTCTCTCTGATAACTATGCACGTATGTAGTGGTTAGACAGTTGGATCTGTCTGTTGATCTGTGAGGTATGTATTGCTTATGGTCAGACAGAAGCTCTGTCTGTTGGTCTTCATTTCTCTGCTAGGATCAGCCAGGTGGTGCAGTGGATAGAGCACCAGTGCAGAAGTCAGGAGGACCTGAGTTCAAATCTCACTCAGTCACTTGACACTCACTTCACACAGTGTGACCTTGGGTAAGCCACTTAACCCCAACTGCCTCATCCTGGGTCATCTTCAGTCATCCTGATGAATATCTGATCACTGGATTCAGATGGCTCTGGAGGAGAAGTGAGGCTGGTGACCTGCAGAGCCCTCACTCACTCAAAACAAAGTCAAGTGCAAGTCATGTCATTATTTCTCTGATGGCATGGTCTTCTTCAGCAATGAAGGACAAACACACACACAATTTCTCTGTTGATATATGTGATTAAAGAAGATTGTTGGCCCCTCAAATGTTGCTTTCCTTTGAGAAAAATAGACCCAAGAACCTGTGCTAACAGGTTATCCTGGATGTGTCAGAGTGATTGCTGCTACAGGGAGTCACTAGGAGGTGGGGCTGGGGTTGGGGCAAGATGATCAGATATTTGTTTTAGAAAAATCACTTTAGTGGCTGAATGGAGAATGGTATGGGGAGACACTGGAGGCAGGCAGACCCACCAGAATATTGATCTAGATAGATAGAAAGAGACAGACAGAACATTTGGTGAACACTTATTTACCATACAAATACAAGCAAGACAGTCTCTGTCCTGTAGGAGCTTACATTTTAATGGGGGAACATAAAACATTAAGGAGAGTTTTAAAAGGATAGCAAAGTACATGGCATGGAATGAAATGAAGTAAGATAGAGGTCTGGACCCTAGCAAATTAAGTCAAAATCTAAACCTATCAAAGTGAAAGAAGTACATGCAAAGTTAAGGTTACTGGTGAGAACATGTTCTATGACATGGCTGGAGTAAGGTAATGCATTATCTTCTATGTAAATAATATAAATTTTATTAATTATTAATTTATAATAACAATAGCTAACATTTATATAATGCATTAACATTTACAAAGCTCTTTTCATATATTATCATATTTGGTCCTCACAACAACCAGGTGAAGTGGGTGCTAATTTTATAGGTGGGATAACCCTGGCTCGGTGGGGTAACCCTGGCTTGTCCAGGGTTATACTAATCTAATAAAAATATCTGAGGAGGAATTCACTCAGATCTCAGTTGTACTACTCTATCCATTACAGTGCACATTACTTTTCAAAATACATTTACTCTCTATTTACAATATACCTGAAAAAACCACTACGTTCATGCTAGTGGAATTGGCACCATGCAAACTCCACATCCATTTTCCCAAATTGATTCAGAACTCTGAAATAAGATATGGTGGGATGAGAGGGGGGAAGAGCAAACATTTATTAAATACCTATTAATGGCCCAGCACTATGTTAAACACTTCACAAGTATTATCTCATTTGACAAAGCATTTTGGAAACTGTAACTTTCTTTCCTCCTTTGGAATCGAGGTATGAAATCCTGCAGCCTCTTAAACTTGGAGACTGAAAAGGTGGGAGTAGCTGGGAATTCAATACTGTGCGTTGGGTCATGAACCCTTTTGGCCAGCTAGTGAAGCCCATGGACCCCTTCTCAGAGCACTATTTTTAAATGCTTAGAATAAAATTACAGGATTAAAAAGGAAACTAATTATATTTAAATATTATCATTGACCTATTTTTAATTTCATAAGCCCCAAGCTAAGAACTCCAGATTTAGATGAATCTAAACAACAAGAGCTAAAGAAAACCATTGCTCCCTGTTTTCCTATTCCATGTTTCCTTGCTTTCTCCGTGGGAGTTTGTAATCCTGGTTCTCCTTTTTTCAAATAATTTTTTCTCAATTTTCTGTGGACTTCTCATTTCTTATGTTTAGAATGTGCATAAAAGAATAACCTTAGAAGTTTCTTCTATCTTACAGAATATACAAACTAAAACCCTTCAGTTCTGGTTTTGTTGTTGAAAGATACTACCTCTAATCCTGAGTGTATTGAGCTACAATTTAGTTTTATGAATAATCTTGTAATTCCCAGGAAGTAGAACCTTAAACCTCTAACCCAAAGTTCACTTGGGTATTCTCTAGAAGAGTTAGTTTGTTAGAGCCAAGATGCTTCTAAGGGTGTGAGAGTTCACATCAGAGGCTACACTATGCCCCTTTTGCCAGAAGGGCTAGAGAACTAGGGAAGATGAAATTAGAATATCCAGCCTCCAAACTGAACAGGAGGTAGAGCTGGACAGGGTCTTTAGTACTTTACACCACCCCTTATAGATGAAGATAGGAGTGGAAAGTGTCCAGACAGTCATGTCCCATGGAAACACCTAGAGGCTGCTGAAGTATCAAATTAACTAAAAGAGAAAGTTTATTTACATGGTCTTAGCCCTATTTCTGGTCAAAGGAAAAAACTCAAATTCCAGGATTTCAAGTTTGACATTGAGACTAAATAAGAATAAGAAGTATATTCTAAAAATAAACCTAAGGTTTCAATTAGATTGAATTTAACAAAAGCACCAACTGTGTGCAAGGCATTATAGGTGATGCGGAGGCAAAAAATTAGTACCTGACCTCAAGAAGTTTACATTTGTTAGGGGAACAAGATAAGAAAAAAGATATAAAGTCAAGGTAATTTGAGAAAGTAATTGGAAACAGGGAAAGGTTTCTTTACAAGGTAGCATTGGAGTGATTCATAGAGGAATATAAAAGATTCTGAAAGACAAGATGAGGAGGGGGTGAATTCCAGGCATGTGGTATATCCTTGTGTGGATATAGCTAGCTAGGAAAACAGAATGCCAGGTTCTGGAAATTGTCAGTGGGCTTGTTTGTCTGGAACATAACATGAAGGGAAGTAATATTAGTATTAGGGGGCAGCTAGGTTACTCAGTAGATAGAGCACTGGGCCTGAAGTCAGTAAGACTTTATCAGACTCACATCCAGCCTCAGACACTTACTGGCTATATGACCCTATGACCCTGGGCAAGTCACTTAATCTCTGTTTGCGTTAATCTACTGGAGAAGAAAATGGCAAACCATTCCAGTACCCTTGCCAAGAAAACCCCATAGACAGAATTGATGTGCTATGGTCCACAGGATCTTGAAGAGTTGGATATGACTGAATGACTAAATGACAACAACAACATAAAATAGGTCTGGAAAGACTAATTGGAATGAAGTTATAGAATACCTTAACCCTTTGCCTAAGAAATTTGTACTTTATCCTAAATACATGGTGGGGGGAAGGCACAGGACATTTTTGAGCATAGGAATAACATGACCATACTTGTGTTTTAGGAAGATTATTTTGATAATTATATGGATATGTGAGATTATTATATAATTAATATAATATTAATAATAATATTTATATTATTATATGGAGTATGAGATGGAAACATGATATGTTAGAAGCAGAGAGATCAATTAATAGTCAATTGCAATACTCCAGATCAAAGGTGGACCGAAGTAGAGAGGTGGCAAAGTAAATGGATAGAAAGGAATAAATATGAGAAGTACCATGAAGATAGGATTGACATAACTTGGTAACTGGTTTGCTATGGAAGGTGAGAGACAGGGAAGAGGGTGGTATTATACACTTAAGATGGTGGTACCCTCAGCAGAAACAGGAACATTTGGAGAGTTTAGGTAAAAACAATGATGAGTTTTCTGTGCCATAGAATGGTAAGTAGCCTTTTGCACACTAAGCAAAGATAATATTCAAGAATATAAATGTTCAGTGATCTGAGAAGAAGAGGTAAGGTGCTAAAATAGTACTCAAATACTCAGACAACCAAATAGATCTGCCATCTCATCTATTTGGGGATTGCCTTCAGTGGTGTAAATTGAAATCCATCTAATGCCTGCCTGTTTAAACATCTCATACACGTTTTATCTAACATAGTAATAAAAGATACTTATTTGATTCCTTAGCATCCTCAGGTAATCTTATATAGCAGAATATATAATATTGAAATCATATTAAAAGTTATGCCATGGTACTCTAAGCACACAGGACTATCATTAAAAGAGTGAAAGAAAAAGCTCTGATTTTACACTCTAAAATGTTTGCAATTTACATGCTCATTTCATGTTAAAATACATTGTAGTTCTTCTAGCCTATTCATTTGACTCACCTGGGAAAACCTCAATCTTGGTCTTGACCAAAAAAATATATATATACATATATATACCTATATTTATATATACCTATATTTATATATACATATATACCTATATTTATATATACCTATATTTATATATACATATATATACCTATATTTAGTTTTATCATTATTTGGTACAATTATCCAAGTTAAGTAAAATAAAATATGATGATAAAGTAAAACTGGAGTTTGAAGCTCTTGATTTCAACTTTTTATGATTCCAGAAATTTATATTCTTATATAGAACATATTTGTTTCTAATGGTCTAGAGTCTGGTCTTGCCAAGATGGGCAGATGTATTGTTATGAGGAACAAATGAATGAAAAAGAACTTATTACATGCAAACTCTGTGCTAAACATTGGTGATACAAATGCACACAAGCAAAATAGTTCTTATCCTCAAGGAGCTTATATTCCAGTGGGAAAGATAAACACACAAAGAAAAGTTTAAAAGGAAGGAAGGGTACAAGTCAGAGCGTGATTTGGAAATGGCTGGTAAGCGAGGCAGAGGACAATCTCCAGAAAAGATAAACTCACCTTTTCACAGCCCAGAATCCAAGGGGTGGATCCACTGGGACATATATAAGGAGCATGATCCCGTTTTGGAAACAATCAAAAGTGATTTGAAGATATTTTGTGGTCAACAAAGGCCCACATCAATGTCGTTTCTCCACAGTAAGCATATTTTAAACAACTCTTAGACTTTCAAGCATAACATTGGATTGACTTCCTCACTTGCAACTTTCTCTGCTTCTCCCACAATTCCTCTCTTTCTCTCTTTCCAACGCTCTGTCTCTTTCCTCCTCTCTTCTTCCCCTTCCCTCTCCCAAATATACTCATGCATCAACTTAAGGTACACCACATAAAATAAATACTTAAGTAATTTTCCATTCTACTTCATTGAATTTGTGGGAGAGGGTATGTGTTTCAGTTCCTTCAGTAGAATCTAAGTTCCTTGAGGGCAGGTACAATTTTATTTTTGCATATATTAACTTCAACATCTAGCACATTGTTTCATACATTATAAGAACTTCTTATATGCCATTGAATTGAATTTATTGCATTTTCACCTTAAATATTTGAGACTTTAGAAAAATGCTTTCTTAATTTTGCTAGAAACATGGATTTGTTTATAAAAAATATTGTTAAGCACATGTTGTACAAATCAGAGCTAGCAGGAGTCCTATCTGTGTTTTTTCTGTCTTTGGAATAAGTCATCTCAACTAGATCCATGAATTTTTTTTTCCTTAAGGGCAGTTAGGTGGTACAGTGGGTAGAGCACCAGGCAGAATCAAGATGACCCAAGTTCAGTTCTGGCTCAGACCAGAACCTAAGCTAGTCAGTTAACCTCTTTCTGCCTACACTCCCTCATCCGTAAGATGGAGCTAATAACAACACCTACCTCTCAGGATCAAATAAGGTAATATTTGTAAAGTGCTTAGCACAACGCCAGGCACATAGTCAGTGCCACATAAATGTTAACTATGGGCACTGTTCCTATCATCATCATTGTCAGAGGCTTGGTTATTAACTATGGCTCTCTTGTCTCTTCATAGCTTTTAGTTTGATTCAGTCATTTGTAATGGGCATTGGTACAAGAATGCTTAGAGAAAAGACCCCAAGAATATGAGGAGACACAGATTATCTCACATGCAGAGCCGCAATCAACTTACATAATTCATTACTGAACCCCATCCAGTACCAATTCTAGAGGAAAAAGAATCCACTTTTTCTACCCAAATCACATCTCTCCTCAATAGCAGGATTCACACCTTGTAAGTGACTCACACAGACATCGAAGCAGGTAAGTTTTTGTTATGTGGGCTTTCCTGCCATGTGTTTTTGTTTGGTTGGTTCAATTATGTCTGACTCTTCATAACCCCATTTGGGATTTTCTTGGTAAAGATACTGGAGTTTGCCATTTCTTTCTCCAGTTCATTTTACAGATGAGGAAACTGAGACAAACAGAGGTGAAGTGACTTCCCCAGAGTCATACCTCTAGTAAGTGTAAGAGGCCAAATTTGAACTCATGAAAATTAGTCATCCTGAGTCCAAGTCCAATGCTGTCTTCACTGTACCACCTAGCTGCCCTCCTTGCTGTTACAAATGTGTGTGTATATATAAAACATACACACACATCCCATATTCTTCTTAGCATTCAAGGAAATTGTACTCCAATAGAACACAGTCTGGGAAACATTGCCTTAGATCGTGGTCAGTTCATTGTTGTTCATCCATATTTGGGATCAATCTCTATGCACATAGTCTTGAAACTTAGCAGTGATCATGTAAAAGATAAGCAATGTTACCTGGTTAAATGGAACTATGATGCTGACTGCTGGTAGTATATATGGAGAGGGATGGGAGGAGATCACACTGGAGAGGGTTTTCAACCCTCCCCAACTCCCTCCCTCAGAGATATTCCTAGAACCCTAAGGGAGTTGGGGGGGGGGGAGAGGAAGAAATCTTTCTTGTTCTGGAAGGGGAAGGTCCAGAATCATTGCTACTTCGCAAGTTCTCAGCTGTAGTCTGAATAACTATTCATATTGTTGGCTAATTCTGCATTGTGTATCATTGCTTGAAGCTTACCCTGAATTCATAGAGCAAAATGATGGGAAAGCTTCCAAGGGTGGTCTAGTCTTCATCATGAAAGTAACATTGAAAACTAAGGCAATTTTCCATATAATTGAGGAAATAAAGAAAAAAAATTTCTTACAAGTAATTGCTGTTTCCTGTCATAAAAACACTGGGGACAGATCTTTATTTCATCCAACATTGACTCCTATATGTTGAATACCAGATGTTGAATTCATAGTTTTTGCTTAAGAGAATATTGATATTGGGCTACATGTGGAATTTCCAACTTTACAAAAGAGAACAAGATATTTGGTGTTTTCAAGATATCTTAGACATCTGGGCAAAAATGGTGTGTAGTCAGTGGTTCTTAGTGATAGGCCTGCACAGTGGGATCTGTAAGATCCTTTGGCAGAGGAAAATTAGGGTGAAAGTATTATTTAACTATCCAAAGGGATGCTACCAGTTTGAGTGCATGACCCAAGAGTCTTCTGTGGCCCCTTTTACTTTTCAGTGGCTCATGTGGGCTTCTGGATGATTTCTCCCTATATTTGGGCAGATATTAGAAGGGTATAAGGCAGGAATGGGGAACCTGTGGCCTTCTAAAATTGTAAAATTTGGATTCAGTCAAAAGGCTTCACTTAAGGACTTAGACAGTCACATGGGACCTTAAGGTCACAAATTCCCCACCCCTGATATAAGGAATAGATCTCCAAGAAGCTGCTATTTTAAGCTCTCTATTCACAAGTGCCAGTTCTACAGGACCTCTGTCAAATATGTGGCTCACACCAAAGTTTAACACAGAGTAACTGGCCCCAGTGTAAATAGCATTGACACCAAGAAAATAGAAAGACTTCTTGCTCAGTCATGGCTAAAAAATGATAAAAAACTGAAGACATTCATAGAGTTTGGTAGCTGTGATGAGACCAATATGGAATATGTTCAGGCCCCTACTTCTTCCCCCCTGCACCAGAGATTAGTTTTCCCTCAAAAGAGGTAAAGCTGTCCCAGGACCTGACTGGTCCTATCTTCCTTGATGCATCTTCCTAGTCTTCTAAGGGCACACTATATAATATAGTATAGGTCATAATATATAATAACTTGTCCATTATGCTCATTTCCATGGGGAAGTGAGGAAAGATTTGTCTACTACAGTTGAACATAAATGCCACTCTATCCTTATTACGTATCCTTTCTATGTTGGGACAAGGTAAATTTCCATTTTTGCAACTGTTCAATGACTTATGTGTGCTCTATTCATGCCAAAATCAAATCTGAACTAAGAGTATTGGCATTCTTACAATGGTTATTAGCAGAAATTTGTGAAGAACTATGCCATCACTGTGAAGACTTTCAGTGATGGTTGAGAACTATAAACAGAAGGACAAAATGAGGCAATCTGTCTTGGATGATCCACTACCTTTTAGAAATGACTAGGATACTAATTCTGATGAGGTCTTAACATTTGCTTGGCTGTCTCACACAGATATCAGTGCTGGCTTTTGCCAATTCAGACCAGCCCTTTTTGTCATTCACTGGCACCAGTTTAAATAGTTAGGGAACAATTTCCTCTGTATATATGAGTGAGGCAATAGTCATTTTCCAAAATACTATGAGTAAAGATACTTGTCAGAAAGCATAAAGTAAAGACTATGGAAAAAGGAGAGCACTGGGAAAGGGAAAATAAGCCCTTTGTATTACACAGTGATGTCAGTGTAGAGAGCTGGGGAAAGTTTTGTACCATGAGCATGATAGTCACCAGAAGCTACTGCATTTGTCAACTGGGAATTCACTAACCCTGGTGAGACCCATTTTCCCACTTATAAGTTGGAATTCTTGGCCTCAAAGTGGGTTGTCACTGATAAATTCCAAAATAATGTGCACAAAAATTAATTCCAAGTATGGACCTATAAGGCTGTAATTAATGATTAAATAAATACTCAGATGGACCTATGACTTCATTGCTTTGAATGTCTTTGCTAATGATAAAGACAGAAATATATCCATGCCTACCCATCCTGTGTGACTCTTGTGCATGTTCTCCCATAGTTCACCACAATGAATTCAGCCAGCATGTTAGAGATATTCCTTACTCTTTTCTGATAGTACAAAGACACCATGGAGTTCTACCTGTTATACTTTGCCACAAAAGCACGTGAGTTTCTTTTATAATCATACATTTTCCTAATAAAGTTTTTTTACTCCTGTTCTACTTTAGAAAGAGGGGAGGAAGGAAGGATGAAGAGAGAATAGAAGGGAAATAGAGGAGAAGGAGAAGGAAAATAGGAGGGATGATACAAGGAAGGAAAAATTCAAGCATCTATTATGTGCTGGGCACTGTGCTAAATGCTTTACAAATATTATCTCATCTAATCCTCACAATAACCTTGGGAGATAGGTGCTATTATTACATCCATTTCAGAGCTGAAGACACAGAGGCAGATAAAGATTAAATGACTTGCCCAGGATCACATAGCTCATAAAGGCCTGAGGCTAGATTTGAATTGAAATCTTCTTGACTCTAGGCCCAAGATTTTATCCCCTGTACTACCTAGCTTTTTTATTATTAAAAAGACAAGCCTTTTGGAAGAAGCTTGGGATCACTGAAGAATGTTTGTAATTTCCTGAAGGCAATTCAGCCCACTTTCCTCCTCCCATTTAATTTGGGACCCACTCGATATCCATTTGTACTAGCTGTTCCAGATATATATAAACTATTGAACACAATGTATAAGTTGTCCATCCAACTGTATGTCATAATCTTCTTCATCCACTTGGTTTTTCCAAGTGGACAGCCAGATTAAACTCTTTTGAGTAGTTATAGATATTTTCCAGGACACTCTGCATACTCTGGGACACAAACAGAAGCATCTGGAGGACCTCACTATCCACAGGGAATCTCTCTTCAGTTGAACTCTACATCGGATCTCCTCTTATCACAGCAGTGAAATACCCTTAGTAAGTATACTTTTCCCAGAGGTTCATTGAGCAAGGTTGTTTTAACCTTGCTTAATGAACAATAATCTTTCAAAGAATATTGATATATGGATAGGAGATAACTTATGAGAGACTTTAAGATGACTTTTTCTCTAAGAAATAATGGGTTTTTTAAATCATCAACAAGAAATAAGCAAAATGGGAATTTAAGTTGTCTACTTCTTCTGGTCAAATATATGATGGTAAAGTTGTATTTTACTAGGAAATCTCACTACTAAAATTCTGACTGTTCCTAAATAATGTCCACATCAAAGATGCCCTCCACATGTGTAGATGATTCTCGTAAAAATTAAATATGGATAGGAATATAGGCATGTAAGTCAGTAGTTATGGATATTATCTTGGTTACCTTTGTGTGTGTGTGTGTGTGTGTGTCTTAACTTCTGAGATTTTCCCCACATCTTTGGTATCTTCCTTTCCTTCATATATTTAATGAATCAAACCCTCAATGCCCCTACAACAAGTATCCATTCTATATACTTTGTCTAATCTGGCAGATGTAAGTGCTGTTAAACAACACATATTGATATTTAATAGATAATGGATAGCTACTAAAGTACTGGAAATGGGCAAATGCTGATCTGTTCTGTTTTTTTTTCTTTTAGGGGAAGAGAACAGAATCTGCAAACTATAAACCAGAGAGCTTGGATTAAATTCCTGCGAAAATTCCAAAATGGTCATAAAAGAGGTGGTTATTAAACATCTAGCAAAGGAAGCAAGAATTACAAAGAGCCAATATTGCTTCATTGAAAAAAGATCATAATAAACCAACATTCCTTCAGATGATTAAATAGGCAGATTAGATAAATGTTGTAAAAAGAATTTACCTAGATTTTAACAAAGTATTTTGTAGAAAGATCCGGGAATATCTGGATTAAGTCCTCCCTTTGACATATACTAGCAGTACAATCCTTTAACATATACTAGGCAGAGTTTAATCTGGCTGTCCACTTAGAAAAACCAAGTGGATGAAGAAGATTGTGACATACAGTTGGATGGACAACTTACACATTGCGTTCAATAGTTTATGTATATCTGGAACAGCAATTGTATACTAGGTATATACTAGTTAGTACAACACTAGCAATCATTTATTCAGTCGATGCTCTAATTTCATAAGACAATAAAGTTGCATAAAACCTAGCAAATTGGTTATTGGTAATGAGAGCTCCAACTGAGAGTCCCCTGCATCAAAAACTCATAGGTCCAGTCCCTGTCCTCTATTTGATAAATTATTTCATATCATTCCTTTGGAAAAGATAGAGACTGTAATGTAATTAGATTAGTTTCCAGCTTGTCGAATGGCTGAACTCAGAGTAGTTGTTTATAGTTCAATATCAATTTAACCAGAGAAAAATGCCCTGGGGATTTGTTTGGACTGATATTGCTTAACTTTTTATCAATGACTTGGATAAAGGCATAGGTAGCATGATGATTTTCAAAGGGTTAGCTAGCACAGTAAATGACAGTCATGATCCAAAAAGGTCTTGGCAAGCTAGACTATTTGACTGAATCAAATAAGATGAAATTCAATAGTGATAAATGCTATGTCTAACACTTAAGTTCAAAGAATCTACTTTATAGATAAATGATGGAGGGTACATGGTTATATTGTAGCTTGTTAGCAGTGTGATGTGGTAACACAAAAAACAATGTGATCATGGGTTGCATTTAAGAGTGGCAAAACCCCAAATGGCTACTACCTTTTGGCACACAACACCACTACTACATCTGTGTCCCAAAGTGATAAAAAACAAAAGGGAAAAGGACCTATATCTACAAAAATATTTATAGCAAGTCTTTTAGTGGTGGCAAAGTTGAAGATCAAGGGGATGCCCATCAACTGGGAAATGGCTGAACAAGTTGTGGTATAGTACTACTGTACTATAAGAAATAATTAGCAGGATGCTCTCAGAAAAACCTGGAAAGAATTACATGAACTGATGCAAAGTGAAGTGAGCAGAACCAGAAGGACATTTTATACACAGTAACAGCAACATTATACAATAAAGAATTGTGAATGATGGCTGTTTTCAATGATCCAAGATAATTGGACTTAGAATGAAAAATGCTGTCATCTCCAGAGAAAGAATTGATGTTATGTCAATGCAAATTGAAGTATACTTTTTAAAAACTTTGTTTTTCTTGTTTGAGGTTTTTTCCATCTGTGTTTTCTTTCACAACATAACTAATGTGGAAATATGTTTTGCATGACTGCTCATGTATAACCTATATCAAATTGCTTGCCTTTTAAATGATGGAGGAGGAGCAGAAGTGAGAGAATTTGGAACTCAAAATTTAAAAAAATACATTGAAATTGTTTTCATGTATAATTAAGGGGAAAGTAAAATGTTAAACAAATAAAAAGAAAGTTATTTTTTAAGTGGCATAGCTCCCAGGAAAAAAGAAATAATAGTTCCTCTTTACTCTGTCCTCTTTAATTCATTTAATTCATATATTCATTGAATCATTTAATTCATGTAAGTTCTCACTATTTGCTAGGCACTGTGATAAATGCTGAAGATACAAAAAGAAGCAAAAGACAGTCCTTGCTCTCTAGGAGCTTACAATTTAATTTGCAATTTAACGTGCAAAGAAATATATACAAAATATATACAAAACAAACTATACACATGATAAGTAGGAAATAACAAAAAGAAGGCACTAGAATTAAGAAGAGTTGGGAAAGGTATTCAGTGGAAAATTTTCTTCAGTTGTGGGAACCGTTGTTACAGCAGAGCATTCTTAAGTTAGAGATGATCCAGAGGAGGATCTACCTTGATTGGTTGAAAGAATTGGAGATGTTTAGCTAAAAGAAGAGAAGACTTGGGGGTGGGAAGAGAGATAGGGAACAGGACATGAAAACTGTCTTTGAATACATGAAGACCTGTCATACAGGAAAAGGATTACACTTGTTCTATTTGTCCCCACAGGGCAGAACTAGAAATGGTGAGTAGAGGTTGCAAAGAGCATTTAATCTTTCTTTGAGAGGGAGAAAAACACAATTTTCTAACAATTAGAGTTATCCAAAAACAGAATAGGCTGCCTCTGGATCACTTTGCTTAGTTGGGCTTCTTGCCAAACTTTAAACTGGTTTTGTTTTGCATTGCTTCTCCTGCCTTATGAAGAGATACTGCATATAATCTTCCACCACCTCTTTCAGGAGATTTTACACATTATATTTAGTTTACACAGAGCTTATATTTAAAACTGGTGTCACCCTTGGCTGCCATTTCTTTCTGCTGGGCATCTCACTCCTCAAGTACTTCC
This sequence comes from Potorous gilbertii, assembly GCA_028658325.1. Taxonomy (NCBI): domain Eukaryota; kingdom Metazoa; phylum Chordata; class Mammalia; order Diprotodontia; family Potoroidae; genus Potorous; species Potorous gilbertii. The sequence continues at coordinate 117,289,849 of CM053773.1, forward strand.
TGTCCAAGGTACTTTTTAGGGTCTTTTGGCCTCCTTGTTATGGAAATTGATTTTTATCTGTTAGACTTCCATATAAAATTGTTATAATGAATTTTTTTCTGTCCATTACACTTTTTAAAAATCAGCACCTTGTTTGAATATGTTAGGAATGGATTGTTTCAATTTTATGCCATCTCCTTTTTCCTCATTTTTATTCCTTCTTTTAACTTTGTGCTAATTCTCATTTTTGTTCCAGCAAGTAGGTAGTCTGACCATATGCAGAGCAGTTGATTCAGAAATGATTCTAACATCAGAGACTAGTCAATCAATTACATTTTCATGATGTTATTCACTTCTCTAGAACTTACTGATTCTTTTCCTGAAGAACATACTCATGTTGTAGAGTCATGAGGCTTCTATGTAATCAACAAGTCTCTCTCATTCCTTATTCCTGAGCATGTTTTCCAATAATTTCCAATATCTGACCTATGCGCACATTTTTATACTGAAGTCACTGACTTCAAGATTCTTAATGAGTTCTTTACAGAATTGATCTACATTTTCTTTCACTGAAACATTGGTGTATTATATCCTCAAGGCAATATTCGTAACACCAAGGGTGACTATTAATATGCTAGCATAGTTCTGAATCACAAAGGAAAACAGACTCTTCATATAGAAGACAGAAGGATAACATTTATTCAGACACCAGAAAGCCAAATCCCAACACCAGAAAACCAAATCCATTGTAATAACCAAGAAGTCAATGCACATTAGCACTGCAGGGGACAAAACCATTTCCAAACCTTCCCTTGCTATCCCCCCCTCCCTCTGAGGCATTCTCACAAGCAAACACTCAAAGCACTAGCTGTGCTGGCTTGCATCCTTTCTCCTCCACCCCAGCTGCTCTCACCAACTTCCTCCTAGCTCTGTTCCACCCTTCCTGTTCTACCCATTCAGCAAACTGCTCCTACCACATGTGACTTAGATTTCCTTGTGATGTAAGCAAGTCATATGGGCCTATTAATGGGTTGGGAAGATCTTCAAATTAAGCAGAAACACATTTACAATACATGCATGAGCTGCAATTATTTTCATGACAGCTAGAGAGTAGCTAGGTGGCACAGTTGAGAGTATGGACTTAAAGTCAAGAAGAATTGAGTTCAAATCCAGTCTAGACACTTATTAGCTCTGTGTTCCTGGGCAATTCACTTCAGCTCCATTTACCCCAATTTCTCCAACTATAAAATGGTGATAATTGTAGCATCTACTGCCCAGGTTTATGGTGAGGATAAAATGAGATAATAACTGCAAAAGCATTTAGCACAGTGCCTGGCACCTAGTAAATGCCATATAAAAATTAGCAGTAATGTAGTAGTAGTAGTTGTAGTAGTAGTGGTAATAGTAGTAGTAGTAGAGCAGTAGTAGTGGTAGTGGTAGTAGTAGTAGTGGTAGTAGTAGTAGTAGTAGTGGAAGTGGTGGTGGTGGTCTTTCCAATACTTATGAGCACTGCAATATGAGATGACCAAATGACCTATGCCTTTGAGGCCAAGCTAAAACCAACCTCCCTAACCTTTCCTTGCTGTCCTAAGAATATCTGTGAAGCAACCTTCTTAGCTGTAACTTGACTTTTTTTTCCTGGAATAAAAAGCTAAGGAAGGAAAGTAACATGCCTCATTCCTCTCTCAAGATGTCAAGTATCCCTGGGACTGAACCTAATCTGCACATGCATGGTTCTAGAACTGAAAGGAATTTCATAAATGAGAGAGAAAAGGTGAATACCCCAGCAGCCCCCACCTCAGGACCAACAGAGGGGGTTTTTTTTGCTTATTGTAATACAAGGATTGTTCTCCTCGGCAGAAGGGGAAAAAAGCTAAAGAAGAGTGTCTAGATCTTCCATCTCTTTATAGTTTTGTGTTCTGGTTACATTTGGTAATCTTCTGAAGCCTATGGAATAATGTTTTTAAATGCATAAAATAAAATAAATAGGAGTACCAAGGAAACGGAATTACACTGAAATACAGTTATCAAAGATATATGTATATATATATATATACACACATGTGTGTACATATATGTGTATACATACACACACATATATATTATATATATATATGAATTCCAGTTAAAAAAGCCCTGACTATTGAAGGAAGAAATCATCCTCAAAGCAAGTCAAGAAAGTATTAGTTGCTCTGCTTTTAACAGAAAAATAGTTACAGGAAAATATCCTGATAATTGATGCCCTACCTCCCTAATACCACTATGTGTTTCCTCTGAGCCAGACATGAAATATAAATTTTCTGAACTCCTCATTCTATTGCTTTTTCCTCTACAACTACTTTTTACCATTTTCTGATACCAATATTGCCTTTAATCTTCAACTACACAGTCTCTGTCAAGCTTTCCTCTTTCTAATTCCTGGATTTTTCCACCAAACCCCTTAATATATATTGATAGTAGTACCCCCTCTCCTCTCACTTATCTGGTTTCTTTTGATTAAGACACACTTCTCTATCACCATAATTCCTTAGCATTTTGCACAGAATATAAAAGGCATTTAGCAAATCTTTTTTGAGTTTGAATGCTATTGAATGTTTTAGTCATGGTTTTCATCCTATCAAGACTCAGTGCTATATATGAAATAAAAAATAACCTTATAATATTATATTAAGATCTCTGGTTCATCTTGATTGCTAGTCATATTTTGTATGTGTCTATGTACAGACACTTGAGGCCATGGTTTTTCCTGGCTCTGTCAGTGTCCGTCATTAGAAACCAATGTGCTTCAATGAAGAATCATGGAACAATAAATGTTATATGCAATAAGACTTTTTATTTGGTTCATTTAAGCAAAGTTTATGTAGAGACACTCAAAAGAGCAAACAGAGTAAAGTAGGACAAAGAAAGAAAGGGTACTAGCATAGCCCAGAAATCTTATTCAGTCTGAGATCAGGACTAATGCTGCTAAAGCAGGACTGAGAAAGGGCAGGGAAGCGATATAATCAAGGATGTCAGGAGGGAGCCTTGGGCATAACAATCTTCAATCCAAGTCAAGAGAAGGAAGTCCACAATGCTCTTGTCCTCCATGTTTCAAGACAGCTCAAGAAAGTTCCAGGGCATAACAATCTTCAATCCAAGTCGAGAGAAGGAAGTCCACAATGCTCTTGTCCTCCATGTTTCAAGACAGCTCAAGAAAGTTCCAGGGCATAACAATCTTCAATCCAAGTCAAGAGAAGGAAGTCCACAATGCTCTTGTCCTCCATGTTTCAAGACAGCTCAAGAAAGTACCAGCAATAGGGCAGCTCATGTCTTAAGAGGGAAAGGTCCTGCTCAGGTGAATCTGAATAGTTTCCCATCTCTGAGGTCACAGGTAAGAAATACCACCTGTATAGCAAATTGAAAGTTCCTAGTCTGAAAGAGAAAGTTCTAGATATGGAGTAGGAAGTGGGAAAAAGAGAGAGGATGGCCAGAGAAAGGGAAGGCATAAACAAGGAGTTTGAAGTAGGTAATTGGTATACTATGAACAAAAATGTGACTAGAAAAATCAAAGTTTTCCCAGGCTTTCAGCACTCTATTTTCTTAGATTTTTCTCCTGTGAACTTCTGGCTGTCTCTATTGGTAAGACTTTTTAAGCTATGTATATCTTTTGTAGCTATGCTATTTCTTACGGTGCCTAGCTTGATAGATGTACTCATGTATAGTCATGTAAACTCTGAGAATACTCATCTCAGTTCTCAATCTCACTGATGAAATTGGTTCTCAGAGCTAGGCTGATTACATCATGGTTCTAGAGGAACCCCTGAGGTATGAGGGCTGCTTCTCTAAAGCCATTTGCTTTAGCCCCCACTACTCTGCTTCCCCCCCACCCAAGATTATCAGTGGGAAAAAATTTAATCAGCTGGTCTTCTGTAGATTTTTTTAGAAAGGGGTGTTTACTGTGATTCAATTTTTTAAAAGTTGTTACAACTTCCCCCCCAAAAAAACACAAACATTTGTGACATGCTCTCACCTAAGTATAGAATCCAAAAGATTGGCAGTTTCACTTCTGGTGGGTTGCAATCTTCTGTTTTAACAAGCCTTTGGAGAGTGCCAGTTATGTCTTGAATTGTGTTTCTCCTTTGTTGCCAAAGAATACCATGCCATCAGAGAAACGATGACATGACTTGCACTTGACTTTGCTATGAGTGAGGGAAGATTGTGCAGGTCACCAGCCTCACTTCTCCTCCAGAGCCTTCTGAATCCAGTGAACAGATATTCATCCAGATGATTGGAGATGACCCAGGATGCACTGGGAGACCTTGGGCCCTTTAGGTCAAGGTCTTTGCATGTACTCACTTAGGGTGAGGCAACGGCCATTCATTGAATAGGATACTACTTCACTCACAAAAAACTAGTTAATTGTTGATTGGTAAAATGCCTTCTGGGTAGGAATTATAGTAATGTGAGTCCTTAAAAGCTTTGTGCCCCATCATAGAGTCTCTTGGGAAAACAGGAAAAGACCCTGAAACTTACAAGGAAGGCAAGGAATAGAGTTTTCATCAAAATTAATTTTCTCAAAATTAGTAAAAGACTCAATTTTTCTTTGAATTGCATATTAGCCTGAACAACACTAAGCTGGACAGCTCCCTTTCTCACCTCATTGAAACCCTAAAAGACTGGTGAACCTGAGTGCCACCTTCAAAAGAAACCTCCCAACAAATTTTGGAAATGGATTTTAAACCACTTAAAACATCTGGGGGTCTGAGAGGGTGCACAATTTAGTATGAGTTATCTATGTTCTTATTCTTTGCTTCATTCACTTTGCAATATACCGATCCCTTTTAACAAGCAAATGGAATAAAATTAAAACTAAGATATTTGAACATTTTCTAAGTCACATTGTACATATGTTTTACATATTTATTTTATGTCATACCTCTTTAATTTGATGAAACAAGGCATTTTTAATAGCAATTTCTTTAAAACACTTGCAGAGGATAACTGTAAATAATCTCTACATCTATGTGGTTTTAGATCTGTCTTTGGACACACCATGTTCATTGTCCTAGGCAAAATAAGCAGTATTTTCTTCTGTACCTTTGGCCTGATAACTACAACAAAGAGTTCTGCTGTCTTCTCAAAGCTTTGGACTTAAAGTCAAAAGGAACTTTGAGAAGACAGCAGAACTCTTTGGTAGAGTTATCAGGCCAAAAAGCAATGGCTTCAGTACCATTCAGCGGGGAGTCACCAGTTGCCCCTACTCTCTCCCTCTTGGTAGGTCCTTCATGGATGAGACAACTTGAAGACCTGCATTTGAATCCTGCCTCATATATTTACTAGCTGTGTGACCCCGGACAAGGGTCACTTACTTTTCTGAACTTCATTTTTCTCATCTGTAAAATGAAAGGATTTAACTCAATGGTTTCTAAAGTACCTTTCAGCTCTAAATCTATGATTCTGCTGTCATCTGAGAAAACAGATGTTGCTTTCCTCTTCAGCATTCAAGTTCCCATGTCTTTGGGATGGCTTCACATCTAGTGTTTCTTACTCCAAGTGTTTAATGGCCATTCTTTCTGCTTCCCTTTTTCCCTGTTTCAATCCAATAAACATATATTAAGCAACTACAATTTGCTAGGCACTGTGCTAAGTGCTGGAGAATTGTTACTGTTCAGTGTCCAAATCTTCCTGTTCTCATGCAACAGAGCATGCCAATGCTTGGCAATAGGCTTTCCTTGGCCAGGATGCAAGAGTGGTTTACCATTTCCTTCTCCAATGGATTAAGGCAAACAAGAGGTTAAGTGACTTACCCAGGGTCACACAGCTAATAAATGTCTGAAGTCACATTTGAACTCAGGTCTTTCAGACTCTAGGTTTAGCACTCTATCCACTGAGTCACCTAGCTTCCTTTAAGGACTAGAGGTTACAATTAGTAGAAAGAAAGACTGTCTTTGTCTTCAATAAGTTTACATCTAAAGGGGAAGATAATATACAAAAAAAAGACAGATAAGTGGTGGGGAAGGGGATGAGACATCATGGGATACTCAGTAAGGGAAGGGGTGGAGGGGACTTAGTTTTGTGGAGCTGATTGCAGTCAGGGCAGCAGATGCAAAGCAACTTTGTCCAAGAGTCTATTTTCTGCATTCTATGAAGGAAGGCATTGGAAGGAGTTTAATAGGAGGAGTTTAGTCCCTTCAACCCTCTAAACAGAGGGGAGAGGAAGACTGAAAAAAGTTAAATCAATCATGGTTTGAGTTAGCAGCATGGTGGTGAGTTTAGAAGTAATGAACTTGTCCTGGTTGGGGCATCTTGTCCCACAGAACGAAAACCATGGTAGCAGATGCAAAGTGGAGTTCCAAATTCTTCCATCATCCAACATCCTAACATAATCAAGGATTCCCACCCCCTTCTCCCATTTTATTTCTTCTTTATTTTCATATTACCATTTTCTACAAGAAACATAATTCCTCCCCCCAAAAAACTGTATTATGAATTCATCTTTTTTTATTTTTGATACTAGTAGCTTGATTTTCTTTCTTTTTTGAAAAGTATCAAATTAGCTAATGATTTTTCTATTTCTTAAACTAATTTCTAGCTTTATATACTAATTAAGTAGTTGGAGTGTTTTGTTTTGTTTGCTTTCAATTTCATTAATCTCTTCTTTTGTTTTCAGAATTTCTGTCTTTGTATTTAATTAGAGGTTTTTAATTTGTTGGTTTTCTAATTTTTCTTATTTGTATATCCAATTCATTGATCTGTTCTATCTTTTGTTAATGAAAGCATTTAGAAATACAAATTTCCTCTTAAGGATTGCTTAAGTTGCATTCCAAAATTTTAATATGTTATCTCGTTGTTGTCGTTATCTTTAATGAAATTATTATTTCTATGAATTGTTCAACCTATTCTTTGGAATTAAGTTATTTAGTATTAATTAATATTTAGTCATTTCCTCTGGGTCCTTTTTTCAGTAAATTTTTGTTTAATCATGATTTGTTAAGGATGTGTACTATTTCTGCTTTTCTGCATTTATTTATGAGGCTTTTAATTCCCTAATACATGATCAATTTTTGTAAAGGTGTTATATAGAACTGCAAAATAAGTATATTCATTTCTATTCCCATTCCAATCTGCAGAGGTCTATCACATTTAACTTTCTAAAGTTCTACTAAGTTTCTTAATTTCTTCCCTTTTATGTTGCTAGATCTATCTAGATTTGAAAGGAATAAATTGAGTTCCCCCACTATTATAGTTTTACTACTTATTTTTCCCTATAATCCATTTAACTTTTAAGGATGCAATTTGGCACACATGTATGTATGTTTGTATGTGTGTGTGTGTGTGTGTGTATATATATATATATATATATATATATATATATATATATATATATATATCTTTAACATTGATAGTTATTCATTATCTATGGTAATTTAATGCAAAATACAATTTCCCAGTTTGTACCTTTTAACTATTTGTTTTTGCTGTTGCTTTATGTGAGATCACAATTGCTAGCTATTCTTGATCTTTTCTTTTCCTTCAAACTACTACAGAAACGTAATAGATTTTGCCCCAGATAATTATTTAAATTTTGGGTAAATATTTTGTCTTTGAGTGTGTTTCATGTAAACACATTACATTTGTTAATATGCTAATTTTGTTAGATATCAACCCTTCCTATTCAACTCACCCTGTACCCTCTCTCTCTCTCTCTCTGTGTGTGTATATATATATAAAATCCTTCCAACTACCCAAATGCTGAGAAAAGTTTCAAGAGTTGCAAATATTATCTTTCCATGTAGTCATTAGCTTCCATCTGCTCCATTCTAATTTTTAAAGAACTATTTTCTTCAGTGAGCTTTTGAACCTCCTTTTCCTTTTGACTAATTCTGCTTTTTAAAGCATTCTTCTCCTCATTGGCTTTTTGGATCTCTTTTGGCAATTGCGTTAGCCTTTTTTTAAGGGTGTTATTTTCTTCAGCATTTTTCTTGGGTCTTCTTTAGCAAGCTGTTGACTCACTTTTCGTGCTTTTCTTGCATCTCTATCATTTCTCTTCCCAATTTTTCCTCCACCTCTCTTACTTGATTTTCAAAATCCTTTTTGAGCTTTTCCATGGCCTGAGACCATAGCAAATTTATTTCGGAGGTTTTGGATGCAGAAGCCTTGACTTTTAGGTCTTCTTCTGATGGTATGTATTGCTTTTCCTCATCCAAAAGGATGGAAGAAAATACCTGTTCACCAAGAAAGTAGCCTTCTATAGTCTTATTTTTCCCCCTTTTTTGGGACATTTTCCCAGCCAGTTACTTGATTTTTGAGTCCTTTGTCAAGAGGAGGGTATACTGTGGGGACCTGTAAGTTCTCAATTCCTCCTAGGTGCAAGGGAGAGGAATTTATTCCTCTTCTGGACTGTGCTCTGGTCTGGGAACATCCACAAGCACTCTTTTCTGCCCAGGATCTGTGAGTAGAATGCCCTCTCTAGAGCCTCCACCAGCTCCACCAGGCCAACCAGAGCTCCTCCTCATCCCAGAGCCTCTGCTCAGGGCTGAGATTCAGATCAGCCATGCAATTTCCCCAGAGGTTTTAGGTTGAGGACTCCTAAAATGGACATTGAGCCATAGCAACTGCTGCCAACCTGGGGCCACCTGGGCCAGACCACATTCCTTTCTCACATAGGTAAAAGAGCTTTCTCACTGACCTTTGAAGGTGCCTTTGGCATTTGTGGGTTGAAGGATCTGGGAACTGCAGTTTCTGCCAGGGATTTCTCCCCGTGAAGCCTGCTCTGGTCCTGTCCCTACCATGCAGCAAAGACTGGGCTGTGCTCTGCTCTGCACCCAGTATGATAGACCTTTCCTGTTGGCCTTCCAGGCTGCCTTGGGCTGGAAATCTCTTTTACTCTGCTGTTTTGTGGCTTCTGCTGTTCTAGAATTTGTTTGGGGGCATTTTTTTTACAGGTATTTTATTGGCTATAGGAGGGATCTTCTACGGGTCCATCCTTCTACTCCACGATCTTGGCTCTTCCCCCCTAATATGCTAATTTCATAATCCATTGTTATCCCCTTCTGTTTTATGGGTGAGTTTATCCTTCTGACATTCATAGTACTTATTGTAGTATGTTTTCCACCACCCTTCTCTTATGCTTTTCTTTCTGTTTCTTGCCTCCTCTTTAAAAAGATAAAGAGGATAGTAAGAGAGAATGAGTATGCTCAATAACAGTGTTCTAGGTTTGATACAATCTGTGTCTGTTCCCCTGCCTCTCTTGCTTTTCACTCACATTTTTTATCCTTTTCTTTTATACCCCACCATTTTTTTGAGATCCACTCTTCTTAGAGTTTGTTTTGCTTAGAATTAATCTTTCCCTTAATCTTCCCTTCCACTTACTCCCCCTCTTCTTTTTTCCTTTCTCTCCTGTTTTACTGTTGATGAAATGTATTTCTGTACCATTATGTGTATCTTTGTATTCTCTTCTTTGACTTGTTCAGATGAGAATGAGGTTCAAGTGTGGTGGTGGCTAGTTTATATGTTATCCTGACTGTGCCTCCTTAGCAGTTGAATTCTTTCATTCTGGCTACTTGAACTATTACTTCTTTAACCTAGAAACTGGATTTTGGTTATAACATTCATTACAAACATGGGAGTTTTCATCTTAGAGTTCTATCGGGAAATGAGGGATGGATTCTTTCTATTCCCACTTTCCCCTCTGATTCTAAGAGATCTGACCATTTTCTTTAGTGATACAATGTCTAGTCTCTTTTAAAAAGTATTTTTGGTCATGACTTTCAGCTAATTCCATGATTTTCGAATTATCGCTCCTCATAATTTTCATATTATATTTTTGTTCTGAAATATCTTTTCCCCCCAAGTTTTTCAATCTTTTTGTTTTCATATTTCTTCTTGTCACATTGAGTCACTAGCTACTATTTAATCCATTCTGATTTTTAAGTTTTTTGGCTAAAGTTTTGTATCTCTTACTTGAAGATGAAAATTCTCTTTCCAAATCATTCTTCTGGATCCCTCATTTCTTTTATCATCTCCTCCCCTCCCCCAGCATATTCGTTTGATTTTTAAAATCACTTTGACTCTTAAAAAATAACTCTTTAACTTGTTCAGAAATTTCATTTGAATTTGTGTGCAAGCTGTGCTTTTCTTTGAGGATTTGCCTGTAGGAGCTTTTCTTTTCTTTTGGGATTGTGTCATGTGTGTCACTATTACCATAATAAGACAGGATTCTTTATTTTGTTTGCTCACTTTTTCTAATCTATTTCCTGACCTCAGATTTTATGTTAGGGCTAGCTCTGCATATCACTTGATAGAATGTCTGGGATGAGTTTGTGTCCTTTTAGGTCCTTTTGCTACTTGAGATTATTGAGTATTGTGTTATTCTAGGACCTCAAGGCCAGTTCAGGTGGGGGCCGTGCAAGCTTTCAATATTCCCAAAGTTCCCAAATCAAGTAAGACAATACCTATAAAACATTTAGAAAAGTGTCAAACACATTATAAGTTCTTCATTTGCCTCTTCCCTTCCAAAGGAGGCTGATCCCCAGCAAAACCTTATCCTTGCCCTCCCAGTCTAAGTTTTACAAGTTCCTGACCAGTGGACAGGGCCCTGTTTGGAGTTCCAGTAGACTACTGCTGAACTCAGTGAATATAATTTAGAAAAGCTCAGCTAGAGTGGTAAAACTACTTGCTCTCCAATGTTCTGTGATTCCTCCCCTGATTGTTCCGCCTGAAAGCTCCAGACTAGGCTGGGGGCTGGAACTGTGGCCCTACTCTTTTTCTGGGGTCAGAGCCATACAGTAGCCAATGCTTGGTTCCAACCTTGGTTTTTTTCCTCTGTATATAGCCTAGAGCCTTGAATGTGGCTACTCCTCACCCTTTTGTACCAGTTCCTGCACATTGCATAAGATTGGACCTTTCTTTTGGGGTCTGAAATATCTTCTTGTCCTGGTATATAGACTCTTTTGTTTTTAACGTTTTGACACAGAAGAAATCATTTGTATGATGATTTTAAGAGAGAATTTTTTAAAGTTATAATCTTCATTAAGGTTGTTAAATTGATTGCTGGTAGCTTGGAAAGCATTTTAAAATTTTTTCTATTGAATTTGGATCTGGAAAGGACCTTGGAGATCATCTAACCCAACCTTTCTATTTTCAGATGAAAGAACTGAGGCACACAATATTAAAATAACTTGCCTAACATCACACAGTTCTGAGGATGAACAGTGAGTCTTAATTGAGTAAGATGAACTAATTGTAATTAAAGCTTTTTCAATAAGGGAAAAAAGAAAATGTTTCATAATTTTCTGCAAGAATAAAATACTTTTGAATATCTCAGCATGTTGCTTAAGGACAAACTGGCTTAGGTATGTTTCAATAGAATAGGTCAAAGCTTTGGTGCCCATCAGAGTAAGATTAGGCCATGAGGAGCTTCAGCACTTCTAGTAGTGGGTGAGTTAAGGAGACCCATTCTAAAAGAGCAAATCTACAAAGTACCTCTGAATCAAGGGAAGTATTCTCTAGGGACCCTGTCTGGAGAGTTAGGGGTACTACATTTGCATTAACATACCAAAGAAATAAAGATTGCGAGGGGGCATATTTTGAAATATAGACTAGAATTCTGTTTTGGATTCCAGGTTGAGCTCCACTTTGTTGTGTCTATGAAGTATTATTTGTCATATATATTTCTGAGATGATAAAATACATATGATTTCTCATATCCTATTTCAGTTTGTTAGACTCCATTAGGACAGGGAATGTATCAGGTCAACAAGTATTTATTAAGCATTTACCAAGTTCCTAGCACTCTGCCAAGTGATGGAAATATGAGTAAATACAAGCAGGAGAAAAAGAAGACAGACTGCCTTCAAGGAATTTACATTCTATTGGTGGAAGAAAACATATAAAAGGAAGTTGAAAAGTGGAAGAGGGAGGTGGAGAGGTAGGGGGAGGTGGTAGAGAAAGTCCAGAGAGTCAAGGGTACAGCCTGGAGAGGAAAGTAGACATGGCCAGTCTGAGAGTTTTCTCTATAAGAGAGGAGAACCCAGTTAACTAGGGGAACACGAAATAAAATACAAATTTGTATCTCTTCCAGTACTGAATACAATATTCCATATGCAAAGGTTGTTCAAGAAATGGCTGTCTAATTGAATTGAATTCTAGCTCAGCATGTATTTATCTCAGAGATCAGTCCACTTTTCTGAGGATGAATGGGTCAAGTGGAAGGAGCTGGTTGCTGAATCCCATCTCCATCAGGCTCCAAACTCCATAGCCTGCTAATATAGAACAAAATGTTTTTAAGCACTAAGGGCCTACTGATATGGGAATTGAGCTGATTTGCACTTGGAAGAATTCCTATAATCCTGTTTAGGGTCCATGGAGACAGTAGCAGTTTTTTAGCACTAAAGAAGGGAACAGAAACCATTAAATCTGGTCAAGTAAACTATTTTTGCGGAGAATTCACCATGGGAACTGAATGCCACTTCTACAGCTCAACTGAGGACTAACCCCTCAGTACTAATAATAATATAAATAACAATAGTTGATATTTCTACAGCATGAAGCAGGTAGGTCAGAGTGGAAAACAGGAAGACCTCGATTCAAGTTTTGTTCCTGACAAACACTGGTTGTGTGACCCTAAGCAAGTCACTTGACTTCTCGGTGTTCTAGGCAATTCTCTCATACTTTAAGAAGAATTGCTTCTTTGCATTAGTGGGGTAAGTTTCCATGCTACATAAGTGTTGCTCTAGATGAAACCATATCTATAGTGCAAAAGGCAAAATACCTTGCATTTATTATTTCTTTTGATCCTTACAAGTCTGGGAGATAAATGTAACTGTTTCTGCAACTGAGGAAATTGAGACTCAAAGATGTTAATTGACTTTCCTATATCCACACAGTAACTATCAAGGTAGGATTCTTTCTGATCTCTTCTGAATTCAGGTCCAATATTCTTTCTACTATATCACATTGCCTCCCCAAGATGAGATTGGAGAAAGGAAAAAACACACCTTTACTATTTAAATGGTATTTAATGATCTATTATAGATAATCATAACCACATAATAGTTTGATAGACATTCCTGGCAGCAAGAATGGGATAGAGATAGATTTGGGGAGTCACTAAGGTCACTTTAGGTGGATGATTTTAAATAAATATTTTTTTGGCGGAGGGAAGGCAGGGCAATTGGGGTAAAGTGACTTGCCCAAGGTCACACAGCTAGTGTGTCAAGTGTCTGAGGCCAAATTTGAACTCAGGTCCTCCTGACTCCAAGGCCAGTGTGCCACATAGCTGCCCCATAAATGTTATTTTTTTTAAAAAGAATTAAGAACTTCCTTTTTCATTAAAGGTGATCAATGTATTAGATTCCAGCTGAACCACAGAACATCTGAAGGGTAAGCTGAGTGGTGGAAACAAGTCTAATGCCTCTAAAACACCAGAGACTGAGAAACACCTGTTGAAGAGGAGGAGAAGACAGTTCGAGGGCATTCAACCTTCAGCTGTTTTCACTTGTATAGGCTGTCACAGCTAACCTGAGGGTAATGTCACAAAGTGGACACTTGGACTGATAGTAGCTGTACTTGGCCCTCCCAGAGCCTGAACCAGAGAACTGCCAGGTGGCAGCACATTTCTTTCAGATCAAGCTATTTTTTCAGTCTGGCTTCTGATAGCAGCCAACTGGATTACACAAATGTGTGAGACAAAAATAGTCGAGCATGCCCTTGACTGCTAGACTTTAGGATTGTTTAACAATGACATGTGAGGAGGACAATTATATAAGCCCTCAAATGGAACTTGGTAATGGAAACACTGGCACTGTCTGCAGAGAAGGTCTCACTATAAGGTTGGACATAATTTCATTTTTCATTTTCTTTTCTTCTTCCATGTCCCTCTCCCCTCCCCCATTCTGGAGCCTGACCCATAGCAATTCATCTATTTCTACTAGTTGACATGTTAGACTGAGACAAATCCCCATGGCTAGCTTGCTGTCTTTTCCATTTTTAGTTTAAATTTCCCATGTGGACTTGTAATACACTCTCAGATCATTAATACCTTTCACTTGCAAATCCCTCACAACTTTCTTAGTACCAGCACTTGCAGCCTACCTATCGTCTTTCATCCATTTTGCGTAATGAGGAATGCAACCTGACTGCTGAGGTCTTAAGCTCATCTCTCCTCCCTTCTTTCTCCTTCCAGGGACTCCAGCTTTTGTTAATCCCACATAGTCTATTTAACCAGTGCTATTACACTATGATCTATGAAAAGAAGCAAACTTGGAGATAGTCCTTTGTCCTCTGAGGCCTCCTTCAATTCTGTCATGGCAGCAGCAGAGTTAAAATAGGGGGGGAAGTACAGAGGGAATACACATGGTACTCAGAATCATGTTTTTTAGATCCCCTATTAACCCTTGGTAATCTAAATGGGAGATTTTTAGCCAATGATCAATGAATGTATATACGACTAGAGAAACTAAATCACATCATTCATGACATTCTCATAAATTTTAAGTGAAATCAGAATCAGAACACAATTAAATGGAACAATGACTTCCAGGTTTTCCTCTGAGAGATGCAAAGGAATTGGTAGAACTGATTTAATTTTGTATCCAAAGGCTACAAGAAACATCATTTCGTGGAATGTTTGGTGATATTTTTGAGGTGTTTTGCAGACATGAAGGCATTATAAAAATAGTTTGGTCTAGTATAGCAATGATATAGAGAACTCCTGGTGTGGAAATTTCTTCCACCAATGTACAGAATCAAGTGTATCTCATTGCTTATGATAAAACACTAGTAAAAATAAAAGACAGACATGCAGACAATCGCAACCTGGGTACAATATCTGTTGTAGAAAATGTAGAGAATTCTACAAAGAATTGGTTAAGACCCTCCAAATAAAGTTAACATGTACTTTGATACTCTATAACTTCAATACAAAAACAGACACAAGGGAGACCAGAAAAAAACAATTTGAAAAATATGATTCACGAATAAAAACAAGAGAAACAAAATTCCTTCTGATCCTATAAAGGCCTTTTATTTTACATATATACATATATATATATATATATATATATATATATATATATTGCTGTGGATATTATTGAAAAAGAGAGACAGTAGATAGTTAAAATAGCATATATCTCATAAAATGAATGAATTACTTACTATAGGATAGCTGTGTGGGATACAAGCATGAAAAATAAGAAAATCCTCATGATCATAAAATAAAGGTGTTGGACTCAGTAGCCCCAGTGTTATTTTAAACCTATGATCCTGTGATCCTTTCCCTCAAGGACCTCATATTCTAATATAGGAAAATTATATATATATGCATATATACTCATATGTGTGTATACATCTATATGTACACATACACAAATACATACACATATGTGTTCATATGTGTGCATACAAAATATATGTATATATACATGTGTTGCATGTGCATGTATATAGTATGTGTGTGCATATACATACATGTATATATGTACACATATATACATATACATAAACTATTTATGAGACACTGATACACCAGATCATTCCAAGAACACGGAAGCCCAAGATTGGAAGGAGACATGAAACCATCTATCAGGACATCTATAACAAAGTCTTCTCCTTTGTCAATCCCAATGAAGTCACCACTTGTAATAATATTCTATGTATATCTTGAGGAAGTAAAAATAGTAAGTAGAGAAAAAAAAGACAAGAAAAGCAGCTGACCTAAGCTATGTACAAACTGACAGAATATGTGCTTGAAATGACACAAAATTAAGGGCATTGAAAAAATGGTCAGTAGATCTAAGAGGAGAAGTTATCAAACATCTGGGGAAAAGCACATACTTTTATTACCTCTAAATATAATCAGGGTAATAGCACTAGCTACCTACCCATACATCTATGAAGCCTCGATGCATATTTATAGAGGGATCCTCAATGAGTGTAAATGAATAGAACAGATAGGTTTATAAAAGATTTTTCATAGCAGATCACATAATTTCCCATAATAGTCACACTAATTATAGAAAGGTAGAGCTAATATAAGATTGAACTGTACTTATTTGTTGATTTAAAAAAAAATAACTTTGATTTACTAGGACAAAATGCCACCTAAAGACCTAAGTTTCACAACGGATTGAGCACCAGACCTAGAGTAGAGAAGACCTGAGTTCAAGTGTTGCCTCAAACACTGGCTCGGTAACTCTAATCACTTCAGCTACTTCAGCCTTCATTTATTCATCTACAAAATGGGGATCATTTTAACACCTACCTAATAAGATTGTTGTATGGAAATCAACTGAAATAATATATGTGGAATGCTTTGCAAAACTTAAAACAATACATAAACTGTTATATATATATGTATGTATGCATGTATGTTGTTATTATGTATCCTCACCTTTTTAAACATAACATTGCTTAGTTCCTTTCCTAAGTTTGTTGTCAGTGTTCACTGCTATAGTTGCATCTCTGAGAGAAGGTAGAGAAAGTCAAAGCCAATGAATTTGATTTTATCAGTTATAATAGATGTTGTGGTCATCAGTGGTCCTTCTAGTGACCTCAGCTATATGATTTATAGGTTTCAATATGATTCTATCCATGATATATTCAAGGGCACTGTCAAGGCTCAGAATAGAAAGTAGTTGGCCAATGGAAAAGTCATAACAATCCTCAAGGAGAGTGATGCATTGTTAATGTATTTCTGCTTAATTTGTAGATCTTTCCCACCCATTAATGGGCCCATGTTACCTGCTTAAATTATATGGAAGCCTAAGTCACATGTGGTGGGAGAAGCTTGCTGAATGGGTGGAACAGGAAAGGTGGAGCAGATCTGGAAGGAAGATGGTGAGAGCAGTTAGGGAAGAGGAGAGAGGACACAGGCAGGCACAGCTAGTGTTGTGAGTGTTTGCTTGTGGGAAGGCCCTGGCAGGGGTTGGGGGGAGACTTCAGAATGGTTTTTTCCCATGCAGTGCTAATGTTTATTGACTTCTTGGTAACTATAATAGATTTGGCTTTCTAGTGTTGAGATTTGACTTTCTGGTATTTGAATAAATGCTTTTCTTCTGCCTTCTGTATGGAGGGACTGTTATACTTGGAGGTTCAGAACTATGCCAACATATTCATATTCAGTGCTGTGAATATTGCCTTGGTGATACAAGTGACCCCACCAAAATTAAATGAAGAGATTATGCAGCCCAGTACAGAGTAGAGTCCATTAAACTCGAACTGACTTCTACTTTTGTAAAAGATGGGGCTCACTTGAAAGGCACATCATCATCTCTGCCCCTTATTCTGGTGCCCCTTTATTTGAGATGGGAGTGAACCGTGAGAAATATCATAATTCCATAAGACTGCAATAATGCGTCCTGTACTACCAACTTTTTGGCTCACTGGACAATGTCTGTGACATCACTGCTACCTGGAAGACAGTAGATGGCCCCTCTGGAAAATTATATTGTGGTAAAGTACTGACCAAAACACAAAGCTTGCTTCTACTGAAGCTGCTAAGCCTTTGAGCAAGGTCATCCCTGAACTGAATGGGATGACCTTCTATGTCCTTACTCGCAGGGCATCTGTCATGGTTTCTGGAGAAAACTGTCAAATATGAAGATATCAAGAAAGTAGTGATAAAAGTGTCCTTTGAAAAGCTTCTGGGGCTATTTAGAAGACCAGATTGTGTCGTGTCACTTTAACAGCAATACCTTCTCTTCTACCTTTGATGCTGACACTGGTTTGTCCTTAATGAGCAATTAGTCAACCTCATTTCCTGATATAACAGTAAGTATAATTATAACAACTATATAGTACAGTGTACCAAAATCAAATAGAAACAGAGCAGTGAGGGCCATATGTCCACTTAGTAAAAGCACATGTCAATACTATCCATGTTTTACTGCATTTTTAATTAATTTTGTTAAACATGTCTCAGTTACATTTAAATCTAGTGCTCTCAGCTGGGAATTCGACCCCTCTGGTGTAGTACACTTCATTGGTTTATATGGCATCTAAGGAATAAAATAGGAAGTCAGGGATCTTTATCCCCAACCGAAAGAGGCATCGCTGGGAAGCATACATAACAAGTCTGTTGCTCTATACTATGCAGCTCATACCCTACACACAGTCCTTGCCCACAAGTTTTTGGATGGGAAGGAGGCTGTGTACGATCAATAACAGCACCAAATATTGGGGAAGGAGATACCACTATGCCATAGATACTCAAGCTACATATAAGAACATTAAGACTAGAAATAAACTTTTAGAAATGGTTTGTGTGACTACAAGTCTAGGTCTCTCCATGATATTCTGGCTCTGCCAACTCTGTTTTTTCATATTCTCCCTTTGACACTGAGGGTTATGTAACTTTCTAACCAAGCCTTTTAAAAAAACAACACACTCCCCTCTGATTTACCCCCTACCATTGATTTACCCCTTTTTAAATGACCCAGTACAATATATTTATAATTCCTTTCAGCTGTCGTTAAAAGAAGTCTGTTTGGAGCCTCCACCCTATTCAGAATGATCTTGCTAGGCTCAGCAGTTCTGACATCCCCCTCATCTCCCCATCCTCCAGGCCCTGCACTGTGGGCTCATTTGCATCAGTTCCTTAAACAATGAGGACCACGGTCTGCTCCCTTTAGACCGTACACAATGTTTCCAAAGTCGGTCACAGTTTGGACCCAGAACAAGGGCCCCAGCAGGACTCAGGCTGGAATGTTTTGATTGTTAATGTCCAAAGTTGGTCTTCCCTCTATCTTTTATGGGAACAAATTCAGACATTATACCCAACTGGAGTGAAAGAGAGAGAGATGTTTTCCTCCTGCTTATAGCTGACATGTGTTACCCTGCTGTTAACCTCTTCCCAGACTGCCTCAGGTCTCTACCCATGCAGCCCCTTTTCCTCAGGGACATCCACCTGCATGCCTTTCCCGGGGCCTAAAATAATATTTCGGACCACCATACACTTTGCGGTGGTTGCTATTTTTTGCATGTTCATGCTTTTGCGTGCTTTTCCTGTAAAGTAGCTTGAGGGAAAAAAATAGCCTGCAGCAAAACGGTACTCTATAAATCAAAAAATAATACTAGACTGCACTGTAAAAATTGGAGGCTCTAAGTAGTCTGGCACACCCCTGGGGCTGGAGGAGCATCTGAGGCAGGATCTAAGTTCTAGGAAATGGCAATACTGCCCCCTAGTGGCCAACACAGCCCGTCCTCAGAATCTACAGGTCACCTGAAATTTGGCATCACCCTGACTTTACACCTTTCCTAAGGGATTGAATCATGGCTGCTGAGAGTTTTCTGTGCATGTGGAGCTGAATATGGAAATAATGCTCCAAGACAGTTATAACCACTAATAAGACCTCTAGAAAAGATCAGAAAATGTCCATATCCCCAAATGAACATTTCTAAAAGTCCTAAGTCATGTCTATTATTTACTTTTAGCAAAGAACACGGTATCATTCCCTAGACTTCATTACACAATTTCTTCTCCTGGATACCTTTCTAGAATATAGATAGCAGTGTGCTAGAGTGGAAGAAATATTAGATTCGGACTTAGAAAACTAGGTTGAGGAACAGGTTCTTACTACTTATTTACCATTTTTTTATGAAGAGGGAGGTTTTTTCCCCCTTCTCTTTTCCCTCTTTTAGCTTCTTTTCTTTCTTTTTTTCTTTCCTTTCTTTTCCTTACCCTTTCCCTACCACTACTTTCTCTTTCCTTCACTTTACTCTTTTCCTTTCCTTTGAGCTTCTTTTCCTTTCAGAGACTGGATCTCCCCATCTAATCTGGTCTGGAAGTGTGGCAGCTATTCGTTATCCCATCCCTCTCTGATCAACATGGAAGTTTTAACCTGTTGCATTTTCTGATTTGAGCTGGCAGCCTGGTTGCCTTATTTTCTTGGAGGCCATATAGGGGCTTAATGAAGCTACCAGACTTTAGTCAACTATGTAATTCAAAACTCCAGAACTCAAGTAGTTGATTAGCCTAAGCCTTCCAGGAGCATGGACCACATAGATGTGCCACCAAATCCAACTAGGTAATTTCTTGTAGGCAGGTAAGTGACTTTACCTCCCTGAGTTTCACTTCTATAATGGACTAAATGATCTCTAAGAATCATCTTTTCTAAATTCTGTGATCTAACTTACTTCCTAGTGCACAGACTAGGATTATCTATGGAGGGAGGAGGCAAGGTAATCTGGGATTGTATTTTCTTGGATTAGCTCTCAGTATAGTGATAGAGGCCGTGAGGTGGTGTAGAGGCTTAGGACTGAGATTTGGAAGCACGTGGTTAAATTTCTACCTCTAACACAAACTAGCTATGTAGCAGTGACCAAGTCTCTTAATCTCTCAGTGCCCCAAGAAACTTTCTAAGATCACAAATTATGAATGAATTTTCATTCTGCATCACTAAATGGAGTTTTCATACTATCAATCCGTTACCCAGAGGAAACCAAATATCTGAACCAAATAATAATACTGCTGTCTAATATGGTGTCATGCCAACATTCAATATGTTTGGTGGTAAATTCTATCTTTAAAATTGTAAGAAATCATTTAATTATTTTTTTAAACTATTGTTATAAACGTCTCCAACATGGATGGTGAAAATATGGAAATTTTGGTGAAGTGTTATGTGGTCTATAATGTCCCATTAGAAATTCTAAGATTTTACACATTGTGTCATGTAGTGTCATGAACAACCTGCAACCTTGAATGAGTTGCAGCTTCCCTCCATCTCTCTGTAAAAATTGTGAATTGCCCTACCTGGTACTTTCTTGCCTCATGACCATATAATAAATATTAAGAAAATGATATTTATAAGGTTATTTAAGAAAGCAGTTGTTTCCCAGTAAGTGGTTGCTGAAAACTTGGATTTGGGTTCTTTATAGAGGTGTGCTAGCAAATGTTTAACAACTCTCTCCAGAAAAAAAAAATGTATATGGACACAATTTTGAGATTAAATCTGTATGATTAACATTTCATCAACACTTTCTTAAGTCTATACAATTAATAAAAATAAGCAAATCAAGCCCTGATTTGTAGTTTGCCAGTTTGAAGGTATGAATGCTCTGATTGAAATTTATCAATTAACTCTCAAGCTGTTTTGAGTTGGTGCCAGCACACACCTGGTGCTGCAGAAAAGGACTTCTTTTTGGATAATCAAGCCTAGAGGTATCCCAATTGTTTGTAAGTTGCCTAGTACAGCTGCCCACACAGATATATGCTTTGTCACTGTTTTACTGGTTAATCCTAAAAGCCAAGCTTTAGTTATTCAATACCTAGAGTGAACAATGTTGTTATATTCACTCCTCTTAAATTCCTATTTAAGAAAGTGTATTGGGAAATAAAGATTCCTCAAACCAAGCTCATGAACATTTATGAGTACTGCGGTCTTGGTTACTTGGTTGCTGTGGAGAACTGCACAAGGAAGAAGACCCACCCATCTTTACCAGCAAAAGTAATTAAAAAAGAGAGGACTTAAATTGTCAAAGGCAACTATAGTCAATATGGGAGGAGCTCTGGTAGAGCTCTGAATTGATCTATGCATTCTGAAGAAGTAATTTGAAATTTATACTCAAAAACAAACAGAAAAACCTAGCCCTAGAAAGTCTATTATCTGTAATCCAGGACCAGGAATCTCAGTGCTAGACCCTATAACCTCACGGAAGCTAAAGATAGAAAGAAAGATCCTACTTATTCCAAAAATATTCATTGTTGTCCTCTTTGAGGTATCAAAGACCTGAAAACAAAGTAGGTAACTATTGTTTGGAAATGACTGGACAAAATATGATACACAAATGTAAGAAAGTAAGAAACAACAAATAAGAATGAAGAGAAACATGGGAAGACATATAAACTGATGCAAAGTGCGTCAAGCAGAGTCAAGAAAACTACATATCATGATCAAAGCAATGTGAATGGAAAGAGCGAATTTTAAAAAGTATAATTATCGTGCTCAATCTTGATCAATCTTGACTCTAGAAAAGATCGAAGAAAATGTATCTCCTTCCCTTTATTTAGGAAGTGGGAGACTACGGGGATGAGATAATAACAGTCGCTAGTATTCAGATACTGCATTTAAGGTCTACAAATTGCTTCACAATTTCACTTCATCCTTCCTTATATCAACCCTGGAAGGGAGGTGACAAATGAGCAGCCTACAAGCACTACTTTTCAAATGGAGTTAAGGTCTGAGGTCAAATATGAACTCAGTTCTATCCTGATTCCAAGTTAATCCATGAGGCAACTAGCTGGTTCAGTTGATAGAAAGTGAATTGAATTAGAAAGTCTTGAGTTCAAATCCAATCTTAGAGGCTATCTGTGTAACCCTAGGAAAGTAAATTAACATCTCTGTGCCTCATTTTCCTCAGCAGTAAAATGGGTATAATGATAGCATCTGCTTCCCAGGGTTGTTTTGGGGGTAAAATGAGATGTTTGTAAAGCACTTTGCAAATGTTAAAGCACTATATAAATGCTAGTTATTATTCTATATTGTACCACTTAGATGCCTCATATATAATGCATATTACATATATAGTCTGATATGGTTGAAATGTTGGTTGATTTTAATGAACTATTTTTTCCCCTTCCTAAAATTTTTTTTGTTTTAAGGGAAAGTTAGTAAGGGAAGAAAGGAAGGATGAAAAGAAAGAATAAGCATTTAATAAGTTCCTACTATGTGCCAGGTACTGTACTTAAGTGCAGCTAAGAAGGAAGGTATTTGGAAATTATTATAATAAATTGGTATCAATTTTAATAATAGCAAAATACTAGAAGTTTGGTCACCATGTAACAGGGAATTTGGGTTAAGGCAAATATGCCTCCTTTACTCATTGAAACATAATCTGCTCCCTCATCTTTCCCTGGCTCCTCTCCTCCCTATCTCATTTCCAGCTCTGCCCCTTAATGCCTGTATGGGATTAGCTCAGTTTTATTGTTTGTAAAATGAAGGACTTGGACCAGATAAATCATCATTATCATCTCTTCCAGTTCTAAACCCTATGATTCTGTGATGAAGGCAAGTATCCCACTGAGTACCCTTGTGTGTCCGGCACTGTTCTAGGTTCTTGGGATACAAAGAAAAAAATTCCAAATCAAATAGAAGAGCCCCTGCCTTTGAGAAGTTCACATGCTACTGAATGAAGAAAGATGACTCTCCTCACAAAAGGAATTTGTTGGATAAATAATGGCAAGCTAGCTTTGGCGCCACCTGAGCTGTTGCTCACGTTCCCTATGTTGTCTCTCACTACTTTGGAATACACAAGTACCCTTGGTATTTGTAGCTGGAAGTAGCCACTCCAAAGTCTAGAGCAGAAGCTGCCTCATGTCTGAGTGGAATTTACTTTGATGAACAGAGCAGAAGATAGACCCCACAAGTCAGGATTCTCACAGCTCTAACCCAAACAACCAAGGGGACAATTGGTGGTACCAGTGACCAAGAACTCTTTCCATGGCATAGTGGTTTGGCATGTCTTGAGGCTACTCAAGCAAGCCCTCCATTATGCTGGTGAGCAATCACAAAATGTTTTTCAGAGGAGCCTGGGAAAAGGGAGGGACCCTGAATTACAAGGGAAAAACATTCAGAGAAGCAGATTCTCAAGAGGAAAACAAAGCCCCACAAGCAAGTCAGGAAGTGGCTGGGGCAGGGTGAAACAAGGCTGGGAACTGGGTGGGCTGGGGAACCATCTCTGCTTAGGTCGTTTTTATCCACCAAACTGACAGTCATCATGGGCTAGGTTTGTATCAAAGTGGGTGTACCAGGAGGTCACCCCTGTCCCATAACCTAACTTAATGATGGTTCTGTGTGACTTCATCCCCGAAATCTCTTTAGTTGTAGGCAACTCAGAGTAAAAGTGTAAATTTCTGTCAGAATTGGAGCATCTCCTATGAGGAGTTCATTTAAAAAAATAAAAAGCACAGGGACTTGAAGCTGGAAGTGGAGAGAGGCATCCTGGTGGAATAAGTCCTGTGTCTGGGGTAGAGTCCCAGCTCTGACACCATGTGCTTATCTGTGTGACCTTGGTCAACTCACTGAATCTATGTGGTACTGAGTTTCCTCTGCTTTAATGTGAAATGGTTGTGCTAGACCATCTCCAGGGTCCCTGCCAGCTCTAAATGTATGATCCTATAATATAAGGTCTAGCTCTTTCATAGTAATCAATCAATCAACATTTATTAAGCACCTCCTATGTGTCAGGCACCATGCTAAGAGCTAGGCCTACAAAGAGGCATAATGTAGTCCCTATCCTCAATGAGCTCACATTCTAATGGGGGACCCAACAGGGTAACAAATAGATACAAAGGAAGTTACTTTATGACCTTGGACAAGTCATGTAATCTTTCTGCATTTCAGTTTCATGGTCTAAAAAGTGGAGGTAATGAACCTTACACTACCAACCTTGTAGAGTTGTTTTGAGAACCAAATGAAATGATGTAGATAAAATAGTTTATGAATTTGGAAGCTATTCTGATTATTATTGAGTTTGAATCCTTGCCCATAAAATGGAATAAAAACAATTCCTTATGGAATTATTCCTATTATACCATTTATATATATATACACCATATATATAATATGTACCATATATATATATAATATATACCATATATTATACCATAATTCCTTATGGTAATTTGTAACTTCCTCTATCTACATTTTTATCTAATATATTCAGTTATTTAGGATCATGGTACTAAAGCTGAAAAACCCCTCAAAAACTGTATATTCCACCTCCTTGTTTTGCAGATAAGGATACTGAGGACAAGGGAGACTAAGAGACTTACCCAAGGTTCAAAGGATAGTAATCTTCAGAGCTGGGATTGAACAAAGGTCCTCAGATTCTAGAAATAGGGGCTTTTTCACTGTCCTGTGATGTGTCCCAATAGATACCACATCCTTGGCCCTTGATAGCGAAAGGAAATGTGAGTATGACTTTGTTGTCAGGTATTTGACCATTGCTAAAGGGTGGTTTCAGGTTGGGTCACATTTAACCTGAGCAATCTGAAATAATGAGGAAGTGTTATGTTCATAGGAGATAGACATTGCTAATGTCCACACCCTAAAACCTGAGCGGCCTCCCTGAAAAGCTAGATCCAGGGCCAAGCAAACTAGAAACAGTTCAAAGGGATGCCTTTATGAAAACAAGCCAGCACAGATAGTCCTGTCTGTTTTGACACAGGCAGAACTCAATCCAAACAAACACGCTCATATACTTTGGAACGGTTTACAGAAACCTAGAGCGGGGAGTGGGTAATGAACCCACATTGCCACTTTTCCCGGCCTCCCTAGTTTTCCCCCAGGGTTGTTGCCCTGAAATTCACCCCAACATCATCATCTTTTACCTTTTAAAAGGTGGAGTCAGGGACTTTGAGAACGATTCAGTTATGTATGCTGGTAATTAGAGGAATTGGACATTTTAAAAGGTGTTGATTGATGGATATAATTTTTTTCGACTTCTCATGATTAGTCAGAGTAAGGAAATGATAAAAGTCGGGCCAATGCCAACCTTATAATTGTGATGTTTTTAGCCTCAAAAGCTTTCTCAGTTGCAGATCCTCTGCTCCTCCATCCCACGCCTTCCTCCTAAGGCACCCAGGACCATAATGTGCTCTTGCACCACCTCACACTCCTCCTTCTCCTACTTTCTATCTCCATCAAAATCCAGTTTTTGATTGGTCATTCAGCCAAAGATTATTGTAACTTAAAGGATCACCCTTAGCATTTTAGTGGGAAACAAAAATATAAGCTGAAAAATAAGGTAAATGGAGTCATATTATCCTGCCTTTGATATTTGTTACCTGCGTGACTTTTGAGAAGTGACTTACCCTCCCTCTGAGTCAGTATTCACATCTGTAAAATGAGAGTGTAGATAGCCTCTGAAGTTCCTTCCAGGTCTAGAACTATGATGTTTTGATTGAATTTACACAGGTAAATAATAGAGAATAAATTATTCTGCTGTGTTTATTATTCATTGATTATAAATTTTTTTAAAAGGTTCTTCTCTAACAAAATGATTCTCATACCTATACTAGAATTATATAAGATTCATTGGAAGGTCAACCGATAGAACCTTGTTCTCCATTCTCATCATCAATTTCCAGTTAGACAAAAAATAGACCAATGACTGCCAAAGATATTGACCATTGTTATTGAAAAGATCCAACACCCATCCAAATTGAAGAATGATTTCCAAAAGGTGAGGTCTTGCAGATGCTCCTCTTTATGGTTGTCCTTGCATCATACCTGAAAACATTGCAGAACTTCTGAAATGAGATCTACAATCATTCTAAAGTGCTTGATTAATTGTAGACAGAGAAACTATCAAAAGGATGAACCATGTCCATTATCAATGGGGCATGCTGAGAGCTGCCATGCCTGCTCCTGACTAAACTCAGTGCTCAGGTATGTGGCCACATGGTCAGCCAGAAGCAGGAAGGACAACTCAGTGTAAGCCCTATTGCATGCTAATATACAGATAATGGAAAACTTGTAGATTTTACCAACCACTATATATAGCATAGACAGAACATATAAATGAACCACAAACTAGGCCCAGAATTAAACAGGAGGAGAAGAGTGGGCAAGAAATTGTTTTTTGATAATTGCAGAGTTCTTGTATTGACCTTGAACTTTTCCTTGTAACAAGGGTCTACCTTTTAAAGATCAACATTCTTCAAGTGTTGTGTGACTTTCAGTCATAGAAAGTTGAACTGGAGAACTGAAAATGAAAATCATCCAAATGGCTATGGAGTAACCCAACATGGGTATGAGCAAGCTGTACTATATCCCAAACGAAGAATAATGAAGTTGAATAAAGTCTACATCATCAAAGATACATAAGGTCAAAAAAGAAGATGGGCTGATCTTGTGTTGAGAGAACAGTATAACCATTGGGTAGATAGTCTGCATGATCCATTGGTACCTTCATAAAGTCATCAGAAACTGAAAAAAGCCCCTAAAAGTTTGAGTAGAGCTCCTGGGACAAACTTACAGGAGAACATGATCACTCAGGGGCCACTGTCATGGTTGGTATCACTGGAGGATCATATTCTTTGAATATCAGTCGAGCCAGTAGTTGGAGGAAGGATGGGGAGAGGAGAGGGAGGCCTTCTTGGACCCCTGAAACTAAACTACAAAATGGCTATTTTATTCTACCTAGACTTAGAGTCAGCTCTGAGTAGGATTTCAAGGTCAACTGTATTTGTCCAAAAAAGAGATTTATGGGAAAGGATCCCTCTTAGCAAGATAAAATTCAATCCTACCTAAGCAAGCACTACCAAGGATAAAATGAGAGGGTGGAAAGGGTAAGGATGAGGTTGCCAATAGAAAGGGGAAAAAGGCTCATTGAAGAATTTTTTAAATGTACAAAAGAAAGGCCAGAAGAATCACAGAGAAGCAAAATGATTTTGAAAGACATATGTTGAATTTACCATATACTTTAAAAGTATATAGTACATAATTGTGCTAAATAATTGAGAATTGTAGTTTCATGTGCAATTCCTTTTCTCCCATCTTAACCCTTTTCCCTCCATCCTATTTATGGGAATTCTCATTCCCATAAATGTTCACGTTTTATCTGTTGTTTCTATAGCTCAGAATAAAAAAGAGTCTAGGATCAAACCACTTATAAAGTTCAGTTAAGGTTATGATGTCAAGAGTAATAGAATTTTTAAAAATGCTCCTTGTGTCCTAGTATGTCACCATTTCACATCAACTTCGAACCTAGAAATGTATAGGCTTCATGCTTATTCCAAAATATTCAGGCAATCTGTTGGATGGACATTGTTGCCTTGGAGAGGGAACACTGAACACTGTGCTGGGAGTTAGGAGACCTAGGTTTTAATCTAACTCTGGCACCAACTAGCATAAAAATATTCTGTGCCTCAATTTCCTCATCTTTAAAATAGAAATAACTATAGATTTAAATTATTTATGTTGGTATGTTTACATTTTTCATTCATTTTTTAAGAATTGGAGGGAGTCTTAAAGTTCATTTTGTCTAATTCCCTTGTTTTGTATGTGAAGAAATGGGAAAGTCAGAAAGGTTAAGTGACTTACCTAATGATAACTAATTGTAGAGTCATGACTTGAATCCAGGTCTCTGGGAACTCTGGGCTGAAGGTTCAAGTTTTTACATATTTATCTTAGTTTTCCTTTTGATGCCAATTTTTATTCAACTTCTAGAAAGGATTTGCTCACTGGGAAACTGGGAGAAATAATTTATGTGACGCATACACCATGACCTCAGGAAACCTAATAATGAAACGAAATGAAGGAATGAAATGTAATGAAATGAAATGCTGTGAGCAGAAAAATCTTAGAAAATGAAAAACCATTTTTAGGACAAAACTTAGTAAAAAAAAAATAGCAAGTTCCTTTATATGAACTATTTTAATTTTATTGCATTATTATTAATATGTTTGAAACTGGCCAATAAAATAAGTAGTAGACCCCCTCTACACCGCCCCATTTCTATCAAGGTCTGCTATAAACATTCTCTTAAAAATCTTTGACTGGTCTTACCAACTTAATATGGCCAGAGTCTAAGGGTAATCTATGGTTAAGTGGCTGAATAACTGAAACCATCAAAGTTGATGATTTAGATCTAGAAAAGGCTTTACAAGACATTTTATAAGTAAGGAAATTAACTTACCTAAGGCCAGTCAGACACAAATTCAGGATTCAAACCCTTGTCCTCTGATTCCAAGTCTAAAGGACCCTGTCATAAGTGTAGAAGATGTTATTCTCTCCAATGACTGGGGAATAGTTAACTTTTAAATCATGGCATGCCATTGTCCTCATCCTTATCAATAAGTATTTATTAAGCACTGACTATACCGTGGGCACTCCATATGTTCATGTAATGAAGGATTATGGTGCCATAAAATTGTTGTGCAAATAGGAAGAATACAAGGAATTATTATCTGACCTATACAAAGTGTTACAGGGGGAAGAAAGCATATTCCAAGAAACAACCTTCTCTTGGAGTAGATGATGTATTTATTTCTGTTGAGACAATGACTCAGATCATAAAGGCAGAGCTAAAAAGAATGGTAGAAGCCAGATTCTAGTCCAAATCCCTCATTTCACAGATGAGGAAACTGAGATGCAGAGGGGTTAAGTGATTAGTCCAAAGTCACAAAGGTGGTAAATGGCAAAGTCGCTAAGTTTACAACTAAAACTTGTTCCTTCCCCCATCCCCTCCTGCTACCCTTAGAAAATGCGTTATTACTGTGAATCTTCCTATATGCCTCTGAATAGCATTCCCCTAGAGAAGACCTTTGCTATATTTGGTTCCATGAAATATTGTCAATTGTACACAAAAATTATAAGCCTGACCCCACTGTCTGTGGAGCATTTGCTATTTTGCAGTACTTGGGTTGGATTTGTGTTGAGTTATCTATGTCCTCTCAACTGGTCTCTAGCGTCTTTAAGTTTAAATTCCTCTTTGTTAATTGAAAGTAATACAAATCTCAGTGGAGAGGTACCCTCTCCCTTAGGGACTGCCTGACCAGTAATTATGTCTTTGCTAGTGCCTCTGTGACCAGTAGTAAACACTTGTGAGACAGCTGGCCAGGGTTAAGGGTTCAGACCTATTAAGGGTTCCATCACTTGTCCGCAGGAGAAGGTGTTGGCTATCCCCCTCTCTGAACGGTGGAGACCCAGCAATTTCAGAGTCTTCTATTTCCTCTAAGAGAGCTGAACAGCTGCAGTAATGAAACAGTCCTTTGAAGTGGTTAAGGCATCAGGAGAACAGGCAGACAGGCAGCTAGAAGAGGGGGCAGCAAACAAGCCCTAGAAAGAATTCAGGGGGCACTGGCAATGAAATGGAGAGGGTTGCAGCTTTTCACAGATTATCCAGGAGAGTTGCTTCTGGGAGATAGCGGAGTCTGGATAAAAGGGGCAGTGCTGAGAAAGAACATCTGTTGCACTGGAAATAAGTGAAGGGGTTTCACATCTAACATGGGAAAGTGCAATAAAGAAGCACCCTTAACTGAAAACAGCTTTTATGGTCTGTGGTCCTGAGACTGATGGTAGTTTAACATTGTGACAGGATGAGCAAGAAATTTGGTAGAAACATCAACAGTAATCAATGACTTATGAATTTTCCTTCCGTTGCTCATTCATTAGGAGTGGCAGCATGGTCTATTGGATCTGAACACAAAAGCAGAATCGTAGATGTAGGTTTGAATCCTCTCTTTGCTGTTTACTAGCCTTGGGAAGCCACTTGACTGTCCTGGGCCTCAGTTTCCTCATCTGGAAAACGAGGAAGTTGAATTAGATGTCCCTCTGATATCCCTTCCAGAGCTACGATCCTATGGTTAGTCGAAATAACCGAGACAACTGGTTGTTTTAGCTTTGTGTTTAGACAGGTACATAGCAACTGTAATAGAGAGAAAATCCAGATGGAATTGGGCTTCTAGTAGTCAAACGAATTTAAAGTCAATCTTAGGAAGACCTTTTGGGTGAGAGGAGACCAAGAAATATCAGCTGCAGTCTAAAGTTAAAAAGTAGCACTTACCTATCGTTGAAGTAACATGTTATAGTACAGAGAGCTCTAGGCTAGGAATCAAGAGATATGTGTAGTTGGTCCCAGGGCTGCCTGGCTCTGTGACCTTAGGTAAGTCACTTAACCTTTCTGAGACTCAGTTTGTTCATTTGATAATGAAGAGGACTAGATGATTGCAAGGGTCACTTCCAACTCTAAAATTCAATCAATGATCATTCTGGGATGATGTAGAGCAGCAATGTGCTGAGACAAAACAATGCATTTGAAGACCAGTAAAATCTCTTCCAGTCCTCTGATTTTATGGTCCTAGAACATCCATCCATCCATTCATTCAGTTGGTGATTAGTCCATTCAATACTGTCAGTCAGTCAGTCAATAATCATTTATTAATGACCTACTAAGTGCTAGGGATACAAAAAGAAGAAAAAACAATCCCTGCTCTCAAAGATTTCACTATCTAATGAGGGAGACAATGAGCAAACGTATCTGTAACATAATCCTTTCCTTCCCACCTTCCTCCTTTCTCTTTCTTACTCTCTTCCTTTCTCCTTCCCTCTCTCTCTCTCCTTCCTTTCCTTCTTCCCATCCTTTCTTCCTTCTTCCCTTCCACCTTCTCCCCCTCCTTTCTTTCTTCCTCTCCC
This sequence comes from Potorous gilbertii, assembly GCA_028658325.1. Lineage (NCBI taxonomy): Eukaryota > Metazoa > Chordata > Mammalia > Diprotodontia > Potoroidae > Potorous > Potorous gilbertii. The sequence goes on from CM053773.1 coordinate 117,320,946, forward strand.
TCTGTCCCCCAATCTCCTTCCCTTTCTCCCTCCCTTCCTTCGAGTCACGAATCATGCATAATCACAAATGATGATTAGGCTTCTTTTGTTCTTTTAAAATATCTGTGAAATTTCAAAAAAAGATAACTTTTTCCAATATAATTGGCTTCCTTTGTAATACTATATTTTATTTTTATGTGTTTAAAATATTAATCAAATAAGGGGTCTGTGATACAAATAAAGATAAGAATTCATGGGATAATTTCTAAGGTACTTTCTAGCTCAATATTCTACAATCCTGTACTCCCATCCCTTGAAAACAAGTCAAAGATACACTGCCCTTCTTTATTCTTTGTCTCTGCTAATAAAAGGTGCAAAATATCAGTGAAAGTCTAATATTATGTAAGATGCCACCATTTTTATATATGCCCTGCAGTGTTTCAGGCTGAACTGAGCTCACTGGAGTTTTTAAAATGATGAATGATTTTGAACTGAAGAAACCGTAATCCTAGAAGTGTGGGGACAAACATAGATAACCCAACTGTGAAAGATTGCAGGTTTCCTAAAAATCTGTTCTGCTTGAAAGTACATTACCTTTGCTTAGAAGTTCAAACCTATGATTTCATTGGCTGAAGAATGTCTGGTATAGAAATTCCCTACACCAAATCAGATTGGCTGCTCCTCTGAAACTTAGAGCTAGAGATTTGATTGGAGGCATTGAAGAGTTAAGTGACTTGTCCAGTATCACACAGTACAGGCCAGAATGAACCAGGTTTTCCTGTCAGTAAGATCAGCCCTCAATCCACTCTTTCACCTGATGGCCTCTCCTATGACCATAGACTGTGCCAATAATAGAAGTTTCTACATTGGCATTTCTTCTCAAATTTTGTTCAAGGTACTATTGAGGGGAAAAGAAAAAGAGGCATGGGATGATGTTTGGAAGCATGTGGGGGAAATTGGACCAGTGAACCCAGATCTAAGAGATCCAAAAGAACTGTTCTAAGTAGCACCCAGGTATTAATGGCCTTTATCTGTACAGAAGCTGCTGACAACACATCAGAGCCATAGGAGCCATAAGAAATACTTGTTGATAACACACTGTTGGGGAAAATGTAGGGGAAATGTCTTTATTTATACTCCTCCTGGACCAGGAGGCCAGTTTTTCTTAGCCTGCTTCCCCAATCTCTAATAAGTTTGTCATGGATAGGCTTTCCTGGAGGGCTGTCAGGATGGGCTCAGCAAAATTGTATAGTTATGCATTTGGTTCACCCTTCTGTCTTCTAGAGAGGTATAGGGCTTATGTCTACAAGCTTCACCTCAAATATCTTCTGTCTAGGAGTACCATAGAGTCTGAATAAAAGGCACTTTCCCTGATCCCTCCCAAGGGGAACATAATACTTAGCTTACTAGCATCAAATCAATTTCCTCATCAAATGCTGAATACACAGAGAACATCAAAGATAGTCTCACTCCTTCATTTCTTTATGAGCTCTCCTCTTAACTCTCCAGACTTTTTTTCCCAGAATTGTCCAGCAGTCTTCTCACCCTGGAAGATCCCTCCTTTGACTCCTTCATCTGATTGGTCAGCTCTTCCCAGAACCTCCATCCTAAGGAAAGGGCTGACTCTTCGGACTTCTTTCTCTACCATGCCCTTGTGTTGCTATGTCTCACACGCACACACACACAGACACACACACACACATTTTTCACCTTCCCTGTATGTGTTGTCTTTCCCTATGAGAATGTAAGCTCCCTCAGGGCAGGGACTGCCTTTCTTCTTGTATTTCTATTACTTGCTCTTAGCACATTGTCTGTCACATAATAAATACTTTATCTTTTATTTATTTATTTTACTTGTAATCTCTGTCCTTTTTTTTTAAATAAATTTATTTAACTTTTTACATTTATTTTCACAAGATTTTGGGTTCCAAAATTTTCTCCCCATTTGT
>CM053773.1:117323373-117430261 GCA_028658325.1 Potorous gilbertii
GATATCTATTTCAGATCTTTGGGATACAGAGGCCTTGACTCCTATGTCTTTACCTGATGGTAAGCAGATCTCTTCCTCGTCAGAGAGGAATGGCAGAATCATCTTCTCAAGAAAATAACCTTCTATAGTCTTAGTTTTTTTCCCTTTTCTGGGCATTTTCCCAGCCAGTTACTTGACTTCTGAGAGTCCTCTCCACTCCTGGCCTAGATCTGCCCAGCTAGTACTTGGGGTCTGAGATTCAAATGCTGCTCCCCAGCCTCAGGGCTTTTGGTGGCAGGCCTGACTGCCATTCAATGGGAGCTTATCTACTGGTGCTCAGGTGGGGGCAGGGCTGCCTCTCAGGCTCAGTTCCCTCAGGGGGTTTATGCAGAGACCTTTTGTAATGGAGCTACTGATGAGCTCCTGCCTGCTCCGGGAGCCTCTGGCCGAGCTGCCTCTGCCTCTGCTGCAGCAGCTGCCTCCTGAAGGGGCCTGAGACCCAGACACACCCCGCTCCCCTCTCAGCCCATCTATCTCACTGACCTGTGAGTCTGTGGGTGGAGGGACCTTCGCGGCCGCTGGAGATTCTGGTCTCTGAAGCCTGCTTGGGTCTGCTCACTTCTCTCAGTGCCGCGTGACCGGGGCAGGGTAGGGGAGGGCTCCACTCCCTTCCAGGGCTCGATGGACCTTTGGGATCGGTTTTTCAGGGCTCTCTGCAACGGAAATCTCCTTCACTGTGTTTCTGCGTGGCTTCCACTGTTCCAGAATTTGTCAGAAGTTCTTTTTAGAGGAAATCCATGGGCTGTGGGTTTGGAGCTAGTAAATGTGAGTCTTTCTACTCCACCATCTTGGCTCCACCCCCCAAAATAAATACTTTAAAAATACGAGAGGACTTGACCTACCTAGTAACCTCTTTATCAAAATAAGCAGAAATAGGAATTGGAAAAGTTATATGGATTAGACTATATGAATATGTAAGAGTAAATGGGTTCTTCAAGTGGTGGCAAGAGACCAATTTCTCCTAAAGAAAGATGGCACAATTGATCTCTCTTAAAGGAGTCTGCTCTTAGCAATCTCTGAGATTTACAGGAAATCAAAGCAAGGCCAGTTTTCTCACATGTCTGAGGAGATTTCTAGTCAACCATTCAAAAGTTCATACTTGCTTCTCTTGACCATCTCTATCCAATTCCTTCCCTAAAATGTTTGCCCAATATACAGATACTTTCTCAGTCAATTGGTAATTACTTTTCCCTCTACATACACTGCACAGTGCAACAGAGCTGTCCCTCATGGACACTGCCCCCAGGTTTGATAGAAGTGAGTTTGTATCCATCTGCAGGTCTGTCTGTCTGTCTATCTATCTATCTATCTATCTATCTATCTATCTAACTGGTTCTGGATCAATTTCATTAGTAAAAGGAATTCTAGGTGAAGGGAAGCTCTTTCTTCCAAAGTAAATTGGAGATTTCTCTGCGGTTTATCATCTTAGACTTGCCTTGAGCAATGAGAAGTTAAGTGACCTATTGTCCAGGGTCACAAAACCAGTATGTGTTGGAGGTGGTGTTTGAACCTAAGAATTTTGTTTCAGATGCTCTTAAAAATGCTAAAGGCTCTCCAAGTTAATCAAAGATATCACCATCAAGCCCTCAACCACTCCAACCTACCCCCTTCCATTCCTACCCTTCATCCCTCAAGAGATTTACTTCTTTGGCCAAGTTTAAATTGGTCCCAAGATGTTGCTACATAAGTCTGATGCTCTTTTTCCAAATTGTAATTATTCACCAGAACAAGAGTACCCTTTTCCCTAAAGTTCTTGCCAATGACTTCCCTCCCTTCCCCTGCTTCTGCTATACTCTGAACCCTATCCATATATGGCATTTGGCCAATGACTCAGAGCCTTTGTTCCATTTTTGACTTGCAGGCCTCCAGTTGACATGGCTGTTTATATTGATTGAATGAGTAGAGAGTAACCCCCTACAATCCTTTCTGTAAGATGGAAGACTACTCTATCTTACCATATGCCTTGCAACTTAATCCTAAGAAAGACTAGATTTTTTCCATTCACCCTGAAGTTAAAACATCTTATATGAGTCTCCTCTAATGGGAATGTGAGTTCTTTGAAAATAGGAATAATCTTTTTCTATTTTTATCCCCAGTGTTTAGCAGAATGATTGATACACAAGAATTGCTTTAAAATGCTTTTTAATTGATTTGTTTATTCATTCATTTATTCATCCCTCATCTACAGACCAGTGTTTCACATGTGACATCTGTGGGCAACATAAGTACCTGAGTATCCCAATGATACCTTGGAACACTGCAATAGTATAAGCCGCCCAAATCAATTTGACAGCTGTCAATCTATAGAAATTGTCACTAACTGAATTATCCAGCAAGGAAGTGTAATATCTGAATTGTCTGCCAGAGAGGTCCTCAAAGCAATAGTTAAGTGGTCTCATTAGACTCTCTCTAGCCCACATTCACAGGTTTTTCACACAGGTATTCTACTCTCAGTAGCTTAGTAAATTAAAAACCCTTCCTGGACAGGTTCTGAATTTAATCTAGAGTAATTATGTGAAACATTGTTCAGATTTGTCTTTTAAAAATAGGAAATCTAGGACTTGCCCTACCCCTCTCTTCCCATCTGGACTTTCCTCCCATTGTCAAAAAACAACACCTACCCCCACATTCACACACATAGACAAGCAAAATACTATCACCAGATAACTTATTTTTAAAATAATATTTTATTTTTTCCCAATTATGTGTAACACTCTTTTTTAAAATTTTGAGTTCCAAGTTCTCTCCCTCCCTCCCTCCTTCCATTTCCCCCTCTCTGAGACAGTAGGTAATTTGATATAGGTTATTCATGTGCAATCATGCAAAGCGTATTTCCGTATTAGTCATGTTTGTGAAAGAAGACATGGACCAAAAGAGAAAACACGAAGAAAAAATAAAGTGAAAAATAGTATGTTTCAGTCTGCTGTCAGACTCCATCAGTTCTTTCTCTGAAAAACGTGGATAACATTTTTCAGCACGTATCTTTTGGAATCATCTTGGATAATTGTCTTGCTGAGAGCAGCTAAGTCATTCACAGTTGATCGTTGTACAATATTGCCATTACTATATTACAGAGCTTTCCTGGTTCTACTCACTTCACTTTGCAACAGTTCGTGTAACTCCACGTTTTTTCTGAAATCCTCCTGTTCATCTTATATCACAATCATATTCCATTGCAATCATATACCACATTTTGTTCAGCCACTCCCCAGCTCGTGGGCATCCCCTCAGTTTCCAATTCTTTGACACCACAAAAAGAGCTGCTATAAATATTTTTGTACCAATAGGTCCATTTCCCCCCTCTTTTTTTTCATAACTCTTTGGAATACAGACTTGGTAGGGCTACTACTGGAACAAAGGGTATGTATAATTTTATACACCTTTGGACATAGTTACAAATTATCCTCCAGAATGATTGGATCAGTTCATAACTCTACCAACAGTACATTGGTGTACCAATTTTCCCATATCTCCTCTAACGTTTATCCTTTTCTGTCATATTAACCAATTTGATAGGTGTGAAGTGATGCCTCAGAGTTGTTTTAACTTGCATTTCTCTAATCAATAATTATTTAGACCATTTTTTATTTGACTATGGATTGTTTTAATTTCTTTGTCTACAAACTGCTTATTCATATCCATTGATCATTTATCAATTGGGAAATGACTTATATTCTCATAAATTTGACTCAGTTCTCTATATATTCAGAGATGTTAGCTACAAAAATTGTTTCCTAGCTTTCTACTTTACTTCTACTCTTGCTTGTGTTGGTTTAATTGGTATTTTGTATTTTTCTGATTCTCCATCATTGTATATTTCTATTATTTCTAATGTTATAAAGATAATGCTTATACACTTTGCAGAAACAGGCTTGGCCCATTCTTCTGTGTTCCCAAGACTGGGCCCTCATTGCTCTGTCCACCATTACACTAGGGAAGGTTGTTTATCAGGACAGTTTTTGAATAAATAAAGATTAACTGTGTGAAAGCCTACTAATTCTTTGCTAGTTATTGGGAAATTCAACAGTCAGACTGAAAAATAAGCAAACAAGAGATCTAAAGAAGCTTACCACTGTGTAAACACTAGCCTTCAAAGTTAACGGAGAACAAAGTCTGACAATAGATCAAGGTAAAGTAGAAATAATGCTTGATCTGAGTTAGATGACCTAGGTTCAAATCTTGGCTGAGCCAAATCAGTAAAATTCAAGTAAGTCAAGTGAGTCATTTCATTTCTCCAAGCCTTGATTTCCTCATCGGTAAAACGAAGACAATATCTGCCTTACTTAGCTTATAGGATTGTTGTAGGGCTAACATGGGATAACTGATGCAAAGTACTATGTAAGCCGTAGAATATTGTGTTGAATCATAGGATTTAGAGTTAGACAGAATTGTTGAGGTTGTCTAAACCAAACCACTGATTTGCAAATGAGGAAATCTTAGTTCTGAGTAGTTAAGTAAGTAGCCAAATTTACATGGATCATAGACAACAAAGCTGGGACTGAAACCCTGGCAGAAAGACCTCAAATGTAGTGCTTTTACCCACTGTACTATGCTTTATTGACATCTGTAATAATATCTATCATTATAAATATTAAGAATAAGAAATGTCTGTAGAAGAGGTGAAACTGTAAAAAACTACAAAAAAAAGCAACAGCAAAGAGAATGAGAGAAGAAGCTGGGTGCCTTCTGGCAGAATACTTGGCTTTGGAAATGACGGCATGAAAAGGGGACTGATGATACAGCAAACAAGTTGGCAATATCTAGTTTAGGGCTGAGAAGTTATAGTTAAGAGATTCAAACCTGTGAAGAGAGCAAAAGTTGACAAGGCAAGCATTTCATCAAATTATTTGGGGGTAAATTAAAGAATTTCAGTAAATGAATTCCAAACTGCCTTTCCAAAGACATACATAAAGGACCATAAAGTTGTCTTTAGAAACTTTAGAAGAGCTTCAAAAATGTTTTTAATTTAAAAATCATTTTTATTGAGTATATGACCAGGTTTAAAAATATTCCCAATATTAAAATTAATTTAAAAATAATTAAAAGTCAGAAAAACCTTAAGAGTGCTTCCAAGTTCTGGTTAATATTGAAGTAATATAAAAATGGCAGAGTAAATTTTACAATGAGCAGGTGTTGGAGATAATTAAGGGAAGAAAGAGTTCAAACATTAATTAATAAGAATTATGAAAATCCTTGTTAGATTATTTTCTCCCCTGTGGATGTATTTCTAAATATATGTACGCAGGGAACATATTTTAAAAATCCATTTATTTTATGGAGACAAATAAAAATGGATTTTTATTTCTGAATATTCTGTACCTTACCCTCCAATATAGAGACATGGAAGGAGACTGTAAACAGAGTCAAAAAAAGAGGAAGAAAAAGGCAGAATCATAAAATGGATAGAGTGAAGGAGCCGGAGTCAGGAAGACCTAGATTTGAATAGTGCCTCAGACATTTACTAATTGTGTGACCCTGAACAAGTCACTGGAGCTCCCTTCACTTCAGTTTTCTCATCTGTAAAATAGGGGCAATAACAGCACCTGCTTTTCAGGGTTGCTGTAACAATTAGCCATAATGTAAAATAAAATTATCTGTCAACCTCAAATTGCTATGTAAATGTTTTGGTTTTTTTGTCAACTAGTCATGTTTGACTATGACCCCATCTGGGGCGTTCTTGGAAAAGATACAACAGTTGTTTGTCATCTCTTTCTCCATGCTTATTTTACAGACGAGGAGACTATGGTTATCACAAGCATAATGATGGTGAAAGAGAAAATGAATTCAAAATGTCACCTGGAAAACTTTTTAAAGGTTAGCAAAGTATTTAAAGTGCTAAGAACTGAGAATCCAACAGAACAGAGCTATCATTAATTAAAAATAAAATAGATATTTTTGAGAGAAATTCTACATATTTAAGTCTATAATTATTTTTGTGTTTATTTTTTACCAGGCTTGTGATTTCATCCATGTAGGGAGTTCCCAATGAGTCATTTCCTCTATAAATGCAGATTAGTCCTTGTTTTGAAATCCCCAGCAATGTGACATTCATTGCCTCTCTAAGACCAGAGGCTTCAAAAGAAGCTTAAAAAGGCCAAGGTCTTCCACTGCATCCTGGGCCATCTCCAGTTGTCCTGATCTGTATCTGGCCAATGAACCCAGGTGGCTCAGGAGAAAGTAAGGAGGGTGACTTTGTACAGCCCTCCCTCACTTATGTCCAAGTCATTGGCAAGTCATGGCAACATCTTCCTGATGTCATTGTCCTCTTCTAGAACAAAAGACAAACCACAAACCAGTCTTAGAGAGGGAGTGTGATGTAGTGAGTAGGAGAACTAAGCTTCAAGCCAGGTGGACTCTGGGTTCGAGTCTTACCTCTGACAAGTGGAGCCTCTATGACCTTAGGCAAGCTATTTAACCTCCCAGGACACCCAATGAGACTAAAATAATTGAGTGACACATAAAATGAGTATTGAGGCTTTAGTGAATCTCAAATCAAAGTGGAAGAAGTTAATAATCATAAGATTTTAGTGGTGGAAGGGATCTTAGAAATCATTAAATCCAGTCCTTGAGTTTTACAGATGAGGAAGTCGACAGCCTGAGAAGAGTCGGCCTAAGGTTTTACAGGACAGGAGAACTGGGATTCAAATCTAAGGCTCTTGAATTCCAGTTCCGGGCTCTTTTCACTAGAATACATTCTCATTATAAAGGTTAATCTTTTAAAATGAGATAAATTCTCATTTTTCTGGGATGATGTGGTAAGTACAATGACCTATCTATTTTTGGTTAGCAGGGTGTGGAAATGAGAATATGATATATATAGGAGAAGATAGGAATCCATAGGATGAGTAGGGTTCCAAGGTTGAGAGACAGGACTAGAGATGGTGCACAGGTGAAAAAAATGAAAAATCTATTTCAGCTGAAAGGATTCAATTAAGAGAATGAACCTCAAGGTACTGGCATGTGTGGTAGTAGGGGTGGAAAGAGGGAAAGACAGAAAGATAAAGAGAGAGAAAGTATAAGAGAGAGAATATGAATATGTGTAACAAAAATATCCAAACCTTCCCTATTTATTGGTTTCTTTGCCAACGCCTACAAATGTGCCAAGGTCTCCCCATCTTTAAAAACAAACAAAAACTTCTCATGACTTGGAAATATCCTTAAGCTATCATTCAACCTTTCTCTTCCATTTCACAGCCAACCACCTAGAAAAAAGCTACTTACACTTGTTACCTCTATTTACTGCCTGCTCTTTTACCACTCTCCAAACCTTCACTCATATTTGTTGTTTGGGGTCCAGAGAGAAAAAGGATTATCATTACTCTCCTCAGAGATTTAGGGGTAACCTTGTGGAGTTGACTCTATAGTGATTTCCCTCATGAGGCCTCACCAGTGTGTTTTCTACTGATTTTCAGCCAGTAGCCTCAATTAACTTTTAGCAAAGGTATTTGCTGTTGTTTGTCCTTTATTTTCGAAGAGGGATCAGTGATATCATGGGTGGTCTTGACTTGCACATGAACTGGATTTAAGTGAGCCAGATGTACACAACATCATCATCTCACTCTCTTTTCCAGAGTTATCCAAGCCCAGTGGTAAGACAAAAAATCAGGAAACTGGCAATGGCCCAAGAAGCAGCGAATGACCTTGGTATCTTCGGTGTCTGACTAAGCTCTGAGAACTCCACAGTGCCTGCTTCAGCTATCTTCATGGCCATCGAAACAAACTGTTCTCATCATGGAAGAACAGAGATATAGTTTCTCTTTTTATCAGAGACCTCCTAATTGTCTTTGGTAAGTCTCTTTCTGTTCCTGGCTGGATGGGTTATCTCTTCCTAATCTAATTTCTGCAATACCACAGTAAATGAGGGGAGGAAGGGGACTGAGTAGGAAGAAAGAATTTCTCTCCTCCTCCCAAGAGTTGTACTGAGAGGGCCTGTATAAAAACAAAGCTCTGACTGAGGTAAAAATGAAGTCAATAACAGCTTTGCGAACATTTGATCATCTTCATAGTTTTGAAGGATATAGATGCTAATTATAAACCAAATAACTATTTGGGGACTATGCTATAATTTTACTGTTGTGGTCATTCCTGAAAGAAGGGTAGTTTTGTGTTTTTTTTTTAATTTCACATCATAAGGAAGCATTGGTGATTTGAGCATTGATGACCCTAGGACGGGGTGTCAATCTCACGTTGGAGTGGATCTCTTCTGGCAGCACTGACTTAGAAAATCACAAATCAACATAATTTATATTGCATTGTATTTTTATTTGTTTTGTTAAGCATGGTAGTCTAGTTCTGGTGTCATCTGAGAATTTTTTGGGCAGCCTGTTACCTATGGGGAGCACCTCTGACATCACTACTCTAAGAGATGACAAAGTAAACACAAAAGATAGGAAAGGAGGAGTAACTGAGGACAAGGGAAGTCAGAAGAAACCAGGAACAGAAGGCACAGAAGGCCAGGAGAGAAGCTGCTTAAAGACAAGAGTCTAAGAGTGAATAGGCAAGATCTACAGATGTTTTGCTGGACCTATGCTAATTGGGAGGCTTTATTTTGTTGCGACCTGAGGGAGTTAATCAACTTAGTTTTAGAACACCTTCTTTGGGTCAAACTGTCCTGAATGGTGAGTTGTGGAGTACAAGATCCATTAATCTACGAAGTCTAGTAAAACTCCAACCACCAGATCAAACCATGCTTCACATCCCAACCAGACGGCCATCTGCCACCCATACTACCAGCTCACATGTACTCTCCTGCCTCTTATTTTAGGCTCAATGAATCAAATCACTACCAGGATATTATGATTTTTTCTTATTAAGGTCTTGTCAACTGACTTTTTATGGATGAGTTCATCATCTCTGGAACAACTCAGACATTCCTTGCTTTGACCAACACTCTCATTTATATATATGTATATATATATATATATATATATATATATATATATATATATATATATATATATATATATATATGCTGTCACCTAATATATATATATATATATATATATATATATATATATGCTGTCACCTTCTTGTAGAATGTAATTTGAGGGAAGAAACAGTCTTACTTTGTGACACTGAGCTTAGCATAGTGCCTGACATATAAGAAATAATTTAAAAATGCTTTATCATTCATTTATCAATTGATTCTTTTTCTCCATTTGGGAAAATGTTTTAAAATCACATTTCTATAAAGTTCATTCACAACTTTCTTGATTTCTCTTTTTAAGAAGGGCTCATTTCCATTTGCCTATGTGATTTCCTTATCTTTTTCCCAACTTGTAATCTAGGTATTTTATATTTTTGTGAATACGTGTTCATTTTATTAAAGTTTTAATATTGATTAGCATACAGACACCATAATTTGATAATTTTCTTCATTTTCTCTTTATTTGTTGGGAATTTCTACTTTTTTTATTTTTAAAGTTGTTCTTACTGTCTTTTTTTTTAATGGTTTATCTTTTACTGATTTTTGCAATATACTTCTTAGGGCTTTTGGGGGGTCAATTCAAGAGACTTTTGTTTTCAAATTTTCTTATATTTTCTTGATTTTCAATTTTTTGTGAGGTTATTTACCAGTTTTATAGGTTTTTTTTTAAGTTTATAATTGCATGCTCAATTTATAAGATCATGGATTTGGAGTTGAAAATACCCTCAGGGGTCATTAAATGCGAACACTTTGTTTTACAGAAGAAAATGAGGCCTAGAGAGTTTAAGTGGCTTATCTAGAGTCACACAGCTAATAGATAATCAAGGCAACATTCAAACTCAAGTGTTCCTGATCTAAATTCAATTATTCTATCCCCTACACTACTCTACCTCTAATAATTCTTTGGTATTCTTTGTCTCATTCACTCTTTAATTAGTTTATGTTCTCAGAGATATAAAATTTTTTTAGCTTTATCCCATAAGTTTTACCATAATGACACTATTATTTTCTATGTAATAAAATAATTATATATTATTTCTATGATTTGTTCTTTGGAATTATTTAAGACTTGGGATAACATTTAGTTTCTACTTAGAGATCCTTTGATTATGTGTTCCTTATTAATTTTAGTATTTGTTGGGTTATGATCTTTTGGAGTTTTTATGCTTTGTACATAAAGAGTATAGAATGTAGAAAATAGGCATACTATTTAATATTCTTATTCAATAATTTTCTAAGTGATGATTCAATGAAAAGGGGACTGTGAGAAGTTATTCACACTAATTCACATCTGGTGGAATTGTGAATTGGTTCACTATTCAGAAAAAAAGGTCTGGAATTATGCAGGAAAGTTGCTGAATTGCTTGATCCTTTGACCCAGAATTTTCATTAGTGGAACCATATCCCAAGGAAGTTATTGGCTACAAAAAAAAAAAGACCCATGTGCCTAAAAAATGTTTATAGAAATTCTCTCTCTCTCTCTGTCTATATATATATGAAAATTTATATACCAAATTCTCTCTCTCTCTCTCTCTCTCTCTCTCTCTCTCTCTATATATATATATATATATATATATAAATTTATATACTAAATTTTGGTATATAAATGTGATAATCCCTACTAATTGAGTTGTAAGAAAAATGTTTTCCTTTTTCACTTCCTAATCAATTTGCTATCCCACTCAATATAGCAACTATTCTAAACTTGCTCATCTTTCCTCAAGCCTATCCTTTCTTCTATCTTCTTAGCTGAGAATTCAAAATTCACTGAAAAAAAAAATTGAGTTCATTCACAGATAGCTCCTTTTTGTCCCCTCCTCTGCAATTCACATTACTCAGATACTGGTCTCCTTTCTCTTATACGATTTCTTCCTTCACACTCTATTTCTTCTTTCCCTTCTGATTCACACAAAAAAACTGGCCCTTCTTGCAAGGCAAACCTTTCTACTTGTACCCTTGATTCCATCTTCTCCAGGAGAATATATAATACCCATTCCCTCTAGTCTTCATTCTTTCCCTATCTACTAGATGCTTCCCTGCTGTCTATGATACCCACAAATATATATCCACAAATCCCTATCCTCAAAAAATCCTTACTTGATCCATTCGCTATCTCTAGTTATCATCCTCTATTTCTTCTTTTCTTTACTAAACTCTTTAAGAAAGCTTCCAAAGCTAGGTGCCTTTATTCTCCTCATTCACTTCTAATCTGTATTACAAGCTTGTCATTCATGTGAAATTACTGTATGTTCTCCAGTTAGGCATTAATCTAATGGCCTTTTCTTAATTTTTATCTTTTTTAACCTCCCAGTAGCCTTTGACACAATCGAGCACTCTCTTCTCTTGAATATTCTCTTTTATTCAAGGTGTTGTAACACTGCTCTCTCCTTCGTCTTCTCTTACCTGTCTGACCACTCCCTTCTCAGACTCTTCTGCTGGTTCTTCATCTATGTAATGATTAACTGTGAGTGTTTCCCCAAGATTCTGCCCTTGAGTCCTCTTCTCCCTCTATACTATTTTGCTAATGATCTCATCATGAATTCAATTATCATCCCTTCCCAAATGATTCCCAGACCTATATATGCAACACTAATTTCTCACCTGAACTCTAGTACCCAAATCAGTAACTTCTTAAGTTATACAGATATTTCTTTGAAAACAAGTGGACTCCATTCTAGAAGACTCTGAACTTAGGTTGTAGCCAACACATTCAGAAGTGTTATGTCACTCACTATGCCCAACGAGGTAGAGTCCAATTTCTGAAGTTGTTTGTAAAGAAAAGGAATTTGCTGAAAGCGTTAACCAGTGTTTTACTCAAAAGGAATTTTCAAGCCTTTCTCTAAGGCAGGGGCTCTTAACCTGGAATCCATGAATTTTTGTTAATATTTAATATAATGGTTTCTTTTATAATCCTGTTGTGTTTTATTTTACATATTTAAAGGCATTATTCTGAGAAGGGGCTCACCCCTGATCTAAAGTATGAATGGACATAGGTGTCATTCTACAAGAAGATGTACCTGTAGAATACAGAATGGACCTATCACTTGGGTAATGATAATGGGAATTGGAGGAAGGAAAACTTAGCCTGGAATAAAGTGTTATAACCTCTGATAGAATGATTATGACAACATAAGACTGAGCATAAGTAAATTTTTGGTTGACACAAATCTTTTCTGAAAAATGAGACACTGGAGATTGCTTATTAAAGGGACATTATGGGACTTTGAATTACTGCCCTTTGCCTTTTGCGTAATATCTAATTCTGATGGTTTCCTACTTCCATTATGGCTAGGATTTTTGCAAGAGTAGCTGGCAACAGATTATTTGGACCTTCCAGGGTTTCTGAGTAGGGATTTCCAAACCAAGAAAAACAAGAATGCTTTTTGCCATGGACATCTCTGACCTTACATTATTTGCAAGTAATTAAGACATGCCCCACTTCATTAGAATCATTCAAATGAATACAGTTAGTCCATCAACCACAAGGTAAATAAAATCTCTTTATTCTGTAGTATAACATATAACAATCATTTGCGTATCTTTATGTCAACACAAAAAACCATTGATCCAACAAAATCTATTTTAAAAAAACTAGAAGTACATGCAACACAGGCAATCTCTATATTGCATAGCTTTTTATGAATGTCAGTTCTGAAAAAACACCACCAGTTGACATGAAAGCCCTGATGTCACCACTGTGGGGGCCTTTGTCAACTGTGGCTACACAAATGTGACTAAGCAACAGATTTGGACTCAGGTCATTTGACATCATTTTTTTACTCCTTCATTTAGTAACGATAGAATTATCAGCCTTCATGGAAGGTGAGACCAGCCATCAAAAGACTATGCACACAAAGCAAATCTTGTTAGTCTGAACTCTAATTAGAAGGGTCAAGTGGAAGCTATACAGAGATACAACATCCCTTACTTTAGGAAGCAAGATAGAAAATTATAAGCAAAGATAAAATCCTTCATATAAAGACATACCACCTTTATCAGCCTGGCTCTGGAGTTCCTACTGGGTAAGAAAGTAATTCAATTATAGAGGAATACTTTCCCATTAAGGATTGATTTTTTTTTATAATACACCCACACACTTTAGTTAACAAAAATAAATTTCAAGGTGGGATTAAAATTTAGAAGTGGCTGAGACTTGGCAGGGAGGTGGAATATAACTGTAACATGAAGAAAAATGAACATTAAGGATAGAAAATAAAGGATGAGTCAAAAGAGTAAAAGGTAGAGTTTTGCGTAATGAGAACTGAAATGCAGTGGGCCCAGAATTTCCATGGTAGCTTGTTACCGTTACTGAAGACAAAATTTGGTAAGAATCCACATTTTGGGAATAACTTGAGATAAAAAACGATATAACCATCTTTGTAAGATAAACAAGATATAAGTAACCACATGTACACACATTCTCCTCTCCAAATGACATTCACATCAATGTGCTGGATTATATGTATCTATACATATATAGATGCAGAATTCTCTTTTGTTAGTGTTGAAGGAAAAAAATGAAGTCAACGTCAAGCTAGAAAATGAATTATTAACAATAAATGCAAAAATATGTACAGTGACATAGGAGGCCAGCATTATAGATTTGGCTCAAGGGAAACTAGTGAAGAGCTACTTATATTAGCAATCACAGCATTATGCGTCATCTTCCTATGTATGGATTCTGGATAAGTTTTAGAGTCTTATAAACTCCAAATGTGCACCCTTTTCCCTAACTCCGTCACAAGGTATATCTTCCCTGTGTTCTGGGAATGCAGCATTAAGGATCTACTTTAACCACTTGCCAAAGTTATTAGAGATGTCTAATAGGAAAGCAAAATGAAATAACATCTGTAAAGTGCTTTGCAAACCTTAAAACACTATATCAACGGGTTTAGTACTATTGAGTGAGGGAAACTTAAGAAGAGTAATAATAGTTAAATCTTTTATTAAAAGGGTCATTTTATCCCCTTGGAAAGCTGATCACAATGACTGCTCATCCATAATTTGCTCTATGACTTAGGTCCTTGCTTATGTCTCTTGGTTCAGGTGCTTTGTAATCCCACACCCACACACACATCCCTGACCTTTTGGAACAGTAGAACATTGGGTAACAAGGACCTAATCAGCCCCACAAAAGTACAGGATCATGCAACATAGCTCCAACCAATCATGGCACATTTCTCCACAACCCTATACTGAAGTAAATGAACTCTGCAAAACTAACACTTCCGAACTTCCTTACTAAAAGCACTCAGCTGGTGTTGGGGCATGTTCCCACCCAACTGTGGATCTTAAAACACAAATCTAAACAAAATACATTTTCAAAGTAGAGACTCATTTCTAAATACCTAAGTATTTCATACCTAGGAACCACTTGGGATCATCACTGATGAATTTCATAAGGCTAGAACTCCTCAGTTTGACTTAGGGCATTTCAAACTCATGCTAGAATCTAGAGAAATGGAGCTGATAAAAATGGATCAAAACTAGAGCTACAACCAGCCAGGCAAAAAAATATCTGGGTAGACTTTCCTTGCTCCATAGTAGAACACACTGTTCTATAAGGGGCTTAAAATCAGACCCTTGTGTCCTATTTAGCATTTGAATGAATGCCAGGACCCTGTGGTATAAGTGATTATTCATGCATGAACTAGCTTATAACTTTCCAAATACACTGCATATCATCAGCTAAAGATAGCTCAGTAACATAAGACTTCAGGCATACAGTTTCTTTCTCTTTTTTTTCCCTCATAAGGAAACCAAATTAAACATTGTAAGCATAGTCACGTAAAAACAGGAGGGGAAATCAAGACTGGAACAAAAATGAATAGTCCAGAGGCAAAAAAGGAGAGAAGTATGATGGCAAGAACTTTGGAGAAGGGAGGCAGTTTTATGCCTGATTCTCCCAATACCTTTCCATGGGACCTTGGCCAAATTCCATAATGTCAATTCCCTATAGTTCCCACAAACCTGTAAAATGGGAATAAGCATTTTATTCATATGTTTTTCTTGAAGATAAATTGGAAGGACTCACCAGATGGACATTGGAAATGTGATAGATGTAGAGAAAATTTAATGCTAGTTACCAAATTCTTTATAAAGCAATCCCCTTCAGAATCAGAGAAACAGCAGTAACCCAAAATAAAGACATTACTGTAACTGACCCCAGGAGACAGCTATTTGGAAACAGATATATGGAGAAAGTAGTTGAACTTAACATTTGATATAGAATTTGGAAACCATTTTTTTTATTTTAAAACTATCTCATGTTTTTCTTTTCTAAGTCTGTGGCAGGAATTTTGCTTTTTTCTAAAAGTATGGTTTGTGTGCAATGTAGCTCATTAGTCACAGGTATTTCTTTTATTCAATATCTAATGAAATGACTTAATAGCTCAGGGGCAGGTAGTAGGAATTCTAAGTGGGAATTTGTCTTCCTTGCACACAAAATTTAATAAATACTTAATATTCATTGGCCAATAAGTGAATGTATTGATTTTCCTTGCTTTTAACTTACAAATTCAGTTTCATGTGTGAGCTGTCATAGGTAAGTTTATTCAGACATTCGGGCTCAGTACTTCAAATCACTCCAGGACTAAAAGCAATGCCTTCCTTACCCAAGGAGAGCTTGCCTGTTTGCTGTTAAATTTGGATATAGTCCTTCATTGATGATTTCAGAACTCTTCACCAAATTAGATCAAAGTTTGCAATTTAGGGGGATAACAGATGTACTCTTTCACAGATTTCCCTAACTCTTGATCATGAATGAAATTTCCATGATAACAATTCTGGTGTAACATAAGCCAAAGTAATGTTTCTTGCACATACTAGATTCAAAAGAACTTTTGCTACAAAAATCGGTAATACTCGTATTTTAAAACTTGTTAATTCTTTCTTCCCCACTTAAAACACAGTTTCAGGTTTGAAAATCTCAAATCAATTTCAGCTCTAGCCTACTCCCTAACTGAGCATCAGCTGATATTATGGCCAGCTCCATCAATGGAGAAGGCAAAAGACAGCATACAAAATTGTCTTCCCAGAGTAAACTACTGCAACCACCTCAGAGGTGAGGTAAAGGATGTGGGGCTCTGGTATTTACACCTCCTTGGGAACAACAGCTGTTGGTTTCCTCTTCTGGAAGCTGCCTGACTTAAAATTTAAAAAAAGAAAAGAAAAGCAGCTCAGTAATACAGCTAAAGAGGTGGAGTTACTACATTTGGTAAATGCCTCCAGTCATTGCTGGGGTCAAAGCATCAGAACTGCTGATTTTTCCAAAATGTCCTCAAAAGGGCAGCAACCACAGCAGTTTTCCTGCAAAGGAAACAAAATAAGGATCTTGTTGATTCAGCATTACTTTTAAAAAATAATAATTACCTGGTTATGCCTCCCCCTACCCAGGAACACATACAGACACACAGACACATACATATGTACATATATGTGTGTGTATGCATATGTATAGATGTGTATGTGTGTGTATATATATACATATGTATGTATATACATGTTTTGTATTTTTAGTTTTGTCCAAGTTTATGACTCCATTTGGGGTTTTCTTGGCAAAGATACTGAAGTAGTTTTGCCATTTCCTTCTCCACCTCATTTTACAGATGAGAAAACTAAGGCGAACATGGTTAGGTGACTTGCCTTGGGTCACACAGCTGGTGAGTATCTGAGGTCAGAGTTGAACTCAGGAAGGTATCTTCCTGATTCCAAGCCCAGTGCTCTATCCACTGCACCACTTATCTGTCCCATCTACATGTGTGTACGAAAACTTTGCCAAATCCTACTGCTTACCAAAAGTTTAAATTTTTATGTAAGATATTTTAATGCATTTTGTAACAATGAAGTCTAGATAAGGACTCTTCGTTTCATGTGAATTGGGGGAATGGAAAAACTTTTTCAGGACTAGACACTCATTTCATTTTTTTGTTATCCATACCCTTGAGGTCAAAGTTCAGGATGGCTATCATGTATAGGAATGTTTCCACTGACTTGTACAAATACAACAAACAATGAACAATTCAAGTCTCAACCATCCCCTATATAAAATGGTTATCACGGCTCTGAAGCAATATCCTCATAAATAGGTCAAGGATATAATATCGACAAGAATTGAAATGTTGGTAAGACTGATTTTCATGGTATTTCCTTCTACACATCAAACTGCCTCTAACAAATGTGGGAAATGTATATATTCTAACTTAAAATGTGGATTTTAAGCTATATTCATGTGACTTAGAAAAATCTTTTATTGTTCCACTGGAATAGCTATTTATTTTAAGAATCAACATTATCTTAAGATTGTAGCATACCTTGCCAAGTAAACAATCTTGACACTGGTAGACAGTAGTATAAAGCATTCTCTTTTTTCTTTTATTTGGATTGAAGTTGCTTCAAGCACCAGTAGCTTAGATTTGCATTTATTTCACACACATACATAGCCCACAAACAATTAAAAAAACCCAACAGATGAAAACTTGAGCCATAGACCTCCCTGGCCCTGCATGGTCAACCAAATGACTCTGAGAAGTTGCTGTATATTTCCATTCAGTGCTAGCAGTAGCAATAAAGCTAGCAACCACAATTCAACAGAAACATACCAAATGTCTCTTCCCAGGGCTGTGGTGGGGGCTTAGCTGATTTTCTGTGGTACAACGTGATTTCTGAGGAACCCAGGAAAAGTGGGTGGCTGGTACAAAAGACCAGGGTAAAAGAGTAATGTATTAAAAGCTCAAAATAACATCTTGCTCCAAAAACAAATTGAAAATAAATCTAACCATAGAACTCAAATACTACACACTGGAAGTTCCATCAGTCTTGAACCTGATTTGAAGAAAATTGACTTTCACATTCTTTTCTCCCATATTTTCCCATTCCCTACACAACCAGCCCTTGGTAACTGGCTCGCCTAAGACTCTAACCTCACTTTCTCCCACTGATCTAGTTCCCACAGGGCTTCAAAGGTAGCACCCTTTCTTATGGTGGGAAGGTGGTTTGCGGTGAACCCTTAGGGTTTGTGGCAACTGGGAATGGATGGTTTTTAAGTGGCTGAGAAAATGCTTCTGCAATAGAAGGTGAGAGAAGAAAAGGGCAGAGAAACATGTCCAGTGTCACATAGCCCCAGACCAATCAGGGTAAGGATGAGAGTGTACAAAACCTGAAGAAAGCATAAATTCAAGGAAAGAGGGGAAACAAAAGAGAATCCAGTCTCTTTGTCCTGCTCTATATAAAAGGAAAATATGCCCCCCTTCCTCCCTAATTTCCTAAATTTTAATTTTTTCCCATGCCTGATAATCCAGCTGGGTCATTCCAAATCTTCTTTTATGCCCATTAGTCAGTGATTACTAAACAAAAAACGAATACATATACAGAAAAATATTCATAGTAGCATTTTTTGTGGTAGCAAAAACAAAACAAAACTAGAAATAGAGTAAGTGCCCATAGATTGGAGGTTGACTGAATAAATGGTTGCATGAATGCCATTAGCTATTAACTGTGTTTTAAGAATCAAGGAGGAATTCAGAGAAATATATAAATTGACAGAGTGAAGAAGGAGAACCAGGAGAAAAGTGTGCATATGATTACAATAAGATAGGAGAAAAGACCACTGAATCAAAACCAAACACTGAATAATTGGAATGAGCAATCTTGGCCATGGAGAAGAGGTGATGAATGGTTGTGTCCTTTCAATAGAGTAGTGAGCATTTCAGCAATTGTGAGAATGGAAATTTGCATCCTCTGTAAGGAAGGGTGACCCTGTTGGTTGGTTTTATATATCTGTGTCTTTTTATTAAGAAAGAGGGCTTATTGGGTGACTGAGTATACGTGGAGGGTAGTTCTGAAATGTCTGATGTAAATAAAATGTCATCAATAAAATTTATTATTTCAAAAAATCAAAAATAAAAGGAAAAGAGAGAAAACCCACAGTTAAACATCAATTTTATCTTCAATTCAATAGAAATAAAAGAGCTTTGTATCCAGATTGTGGTATATTTAAAAAAAACAACACAAAACAAAACACAAAGGTTCCTTTCTTAATTCTTTTTCTCAGCCTTCTCTTTCCCAAGATAAACTAAGCCAGCTCTTCAGTATGTAAGCTCCTTCGGGACAAGATTGTTTTCTATTTTTATTTTTCAAATATCAAGAGAGTTTTCATTTTTTCTTTGCATTCTCAGTGCTGAATACAGTACCTGGAATGGAGTAAGAGCCAAATAAATGTTTGATAATTGGATTGGTTCAGTCTGTTCTGGGATAGATTCTAAGATATTCTTCAATGAATACAGGGAAGCTGTCACTTTGAGATCATAGAATAAAAGGAAGACCTAGAACTGGGTCTGTTGGTACAAAGATGCTACTCTAAGTGGTACAAGAAGACAGGCAATTGACCTATATGACTCTCTTTATCATCACCATTGAGAATTTATAAGGATACCCTTCCCAGATACTATCCCTTAATACGTGAAATAAAAAGCCTCCAGGGGCCCAGACAAACCTTTCAAGTTGGAATACTCTTCAACAGGATCCTGGACCACCAGCTACTGAGCGTCAGAGCCTTGGTTCTTCTTCTAGGAAAGTCACAAGATATTTTGAAAGAGATTAGAGCTCTTTTTTAACTTCTCACTTGTGATTATGAACACATTTCCAAGTCATTTGCTATGAGGATATGGGGCTCCCTTCTTGAAACCCAAAGGGCTTTATGCCATCTCCTCCATAAAGCCTTCCCTGATTTTCTCAATCAAAAATGACCATGTACTTTAGCACATAGCATTTTGTTCCACAACTCTCTTATGCATATGGTATTATATTGCCTATATCATATCTTCTTACTAGAATACAAAGTCTCATGAGTTTACAAACCATGTGTTCCCCTACATTATCTAGCACCGTGCTTTGCACACAGTAGGATGCTTAATGTTTACTGAACTTACTATCATTGCATTTATAGTTCATACCTGGTACATGGTAGGTTCTGAATAGATGCTTATTTCCCTCCTTCCTACCAAATCAAATGGTATATTGAAATATTTTTAAAGTTATAAATATAGGGTAACTTTGTATTCTCCAAACATTTCAGTTAATTGTGTGACTATGAAGCTATGTGAAGTATATTATAAAAAAATTTTCTTCAAAAGTTTACCTACTCTCTTCTCATCTTGATCACAAATAACCTAAACAGATGCAGAGACATTCTCCAGAGATGTAGTTTTTTGGTAATAATGCCATGTGTGATCATCTCCATCCTTTTAGTATTTGACTTCCAAGGCTCCCATCAACTCTTAATCTTCCTCTTTCAGATATCTTGAAAATCAATCACTCACATGTAACTGAGGGGAGGGGTGGCATAAAATATTACAATTTTTTTTTAAAAAAATCAGTCAGTGACTTTAAAATTATGTCATCTTCATGGCAAAATTCTATACATATCTGGTCATAAGTGCCTTGTCTACTTCCTCACATGGCACACTAGATCTACTGAAGTGGTTGATGCCCAGTGTGGTAGTTCTACTCTTATCCATCCAAACTGGTCTCCCTGCTGATCTCCAAACTTGAATGGCCATCTCTTTCAAATGTGCCTTTGTGTAGGCTTTTCCCCATGCGTTTAATATGTTCTCTCCTTGTCTCCTCCCTTTAGAACTCTCCCACTTTCTGAGGGAAGGAAACCTTTCCCAAATCCCCCTCCCCTCATCTGCTACTTCCTTCCCCACTCAGATCTCCTTCCACCTACTCCATATATTTATGTATTTATATTCATATATTTATGTATATATGTTTATATATTATATGTATCGAGTGATTTAAATGTTGTCTCTTTCATTAGAATGATCTGTAAAGGGTTAGACTCTTTTGCCTTTCTTTGTATCCTCAGAACTTAGCACAGTGCCTTGCACATTACTGGTATTTTTTTAAAAAATCCTCATTGACTGCCTGGCTGATTTCAGGTCCCTCTCCATCAAGTTCTCCTGTGATGTCTCTTGCAAAAAGTCTTCACTGATGCTCCCAATCGTTATAGTTCTCTCCCTCTTTAAACTGTACTTACTGATTAGAATAAGCAACTTGAGGTCAAGAATGGAGTATTATTACATTTTTATGTTTTAATTTCTAGTACTTAGCATGATTTCCTAGGCAGAGTTGGTTTTTAAAAATATTTACTGTAAGAAATAGAAAAACTCTCGTTCTGGTCTTGAGTCCACCATTTACTAGCTGGATGACTTGGATAATTCACATTACATCACTGGATCTCAGTTTCTTCCTATATAAAAGAATGGAGATGAATCACATGAAGTCTAAGATTTAGTTTAGCTCTAAATGTCCATGAATCTAAAACTGTCATGTGCTCAAGAACTCTTAGTTTAAAAAAAAAGTTTAAACTATTTGCATCCAACTTAAAATCTGGTGGCTAATATGACACAAAGCAATGGAAAAAACTTCAAAACAGATGCATGTGCTTTTAACATCTGGTCAGCACAATAAAGAGGAAGGTTTTTAAAACTACAAGAAATATCAAAGTTGGCAACCTGTGAGCTGAGTCTGCGATGGAGACTGTGATCTGATAACCAGGGGTGCTTCAAAGCTTCACTTGCACTTATTCTCCAGCTAAAGGGGAAAATAAGAGTTTTGTTAAGTAAGAGAGGCATGTGAGCCTTGGTATTCTAAGGTTCCTGAGGGAGGGAAGACATTCTCCATCTGAGCACTTCCTGGAAAATAGTAACAAGTAACAGAAATATCATGAATTTATATTGTCCCTTTACCCGCCATGTGAGCAATTGATGTCTCCAACTGACCAGATTTTTATATTCACCCTCTTCTTGCAAAATGGGCAACCATAGGCAATGTCAGCATTGCTCAATGTTGACCTAATTACTGACGGGATAAAGGAATCCTGAAGGAAGGGATGGGACAAAGATCTCCATTTCTGGAGATCTTTTTAGGATGGAATAAAAAGATGCCTACCCTTTGAAAGTAGAGTTCCCTAACTTTCCTGTTTTTTCTTATCTGTATGTATACTAAATATCTAATTCCCTTCCCTCGATCCATTAGAATATAAGCTCTTTCAGATCAGAGGCTGAATCCAGGGGAAATCAAGCTCCCTAGCATCTCTATTCCTCTAAAATTTCACTTGTAATCCAGCTTCACTCTTTTCTGTGCCCCTGGAGTATGAACTAATGATGGTTTCGTAGAATAACAAATAAAAAGCTTATCACCTAAGTACTTGGCTAAGTTATTCCTTGGCAAACATAGGACTGGAGCAAATGCTGCCAATAATGTTCTATCTATAAATCTGTACCAAAATTGTAAATAGTGCTAAAATCATTTGGTGATTATTAGGCTGAGAGGTCCTAAGGACATTTCATAGGCTTTGAAGTTTTGGAATTAGCTGGGATTACCTCTTCTCCTTAATCAGAAGTTTAGAGATGAATTCCTTGCCCTCTTCAGAAATATCTTGGAATTCTTCTTCTTCTAAGTCCCACCTACAAGCCAGGATGTTGTTTAGTGTCTCAGCATCATTATCACCCAGAAAAGGAGACAATCCACTGAGCCTAAAAGACAAAAACAGAGACATTTTAGAATGCCAACAGATTATGTTTTTCCCTTTGACAATGATAGCATAGTGGATGAAGCCCTGGACTTCAAGTCAGGATGATCTTTGTTCACATTCTGCCTCAGACACCCTAGACACTTGACCCTGGACAAGTCACATATCTCCGGGCCTCAGTTCCTCAATCTGTAAAATGAGAGAGTTGGATTAGATGTCTTCTTCTAAGGTCCCTCCCAGTTCTAAATCTATGACCCTATGACTTCAATTTAATTCAATTCAATTCAATATTCCTTCACATCTGTTTCATGCTCTGGGGAAAAAAAGAAAAATAAAACCATTCTACCATGATCGTTAGGGCAGTGGGAAGAGCCCTGGGTCTGCACGAAGAGCTAAGTTCAGATATGATCTTCGACACTTGCTAACTGTGATACCCTGAACAAGTCACTTAACCTCATTCTGCATCAGTATCCTGACCTGTAAAATGAAGATAATATTCACCGTCTTCATGCAAAATGGGCAACCATAGGCAATGTCAGTGTTGCTCAACATTGATCTCATCAACTTACTTCCCAGGGTTGTAGTGAAGTTCAAATGAGATATTTGTAAAGTGTTTAGCACATAGTAGTGCCTGGTACATAGTAGGTGCTATGGTTTTTTCCTTCCTTTCACCCTTAAAGGGCTTACATCCTTCTAGGGTGACTCAATTTGTACACAGAAAAGCTGATACATGGTGACACTGGAAGAATAATGTAGGAGATGGCACCTGGACCATATATTGCAGACACAGACCACTTGAGCAAAGTTATAGAGTTGGAAAGCGAATTTGTTGTAAATCAGAGAATTGGCCAGTTTAGATGGAATTTAGACAGAGAGTATGTACAGGGGATAATGAGAAATCAGATTGTAAAGGAAAATGGGAGTCACATTACAGAGTGCAATAAATGCCAGCTGAGGATTTTGTACGTTAAAGGATATGTCTGTATGCTTTATATTTTGTAGGTATATGTTTGTGTGTTACTTTGTAGCTTATTTGTATCTTAGAGATAACAGGAAGACTGAAGATTTTTAAAGAAAAGTAATATGATCAGAGCTAACATTAAGGAAGCTATAAAAGGGAAATAGGGGCTGGGACTGAACCTGTTATTTCACTGATAGAAGGAACTGCCTAATGAGTACCTACTATGTGCCAGGTACTATGCCAAGCATTGGGGAATAAAAAGAAAGGTACATAACAGCCTCAAGAGCTCATTGTCTAATGAATGAGACACCTTGCAAATATGTGCAAACAACCTATATATAAGATAAACAAGAAATAATCAATGAATTTAGAGGAACTGGGAAAGACTTCATGTAAAAGGTGGGATTTTAGCCAGAACTTAAAATTAGGAGATAGAAACAAGGGAGGAGAGCATCCCAGGAATAGGGGACAAGCAGGGAAAATGCCCAGAACTAAGTGTCTTGTTTGTGGAACAGCTGGGATGTCAGTGTTGCTGGATGGAGGGGTACATGTTGTAAGATGACTGGAAGAATGAGGGGCAGTTAAGGTGATGAAGGATTTCAGACACCATGTTGTCTGATATCTCCTTTGTTTCTTTTCTGTGCATATTATATTGTTCAAGGGACCATGATCTCTTTGAGATCAAGGACAATTATATTTTTCTTTTTAATACCCAGTGCCCAGGGTAGTGTTTTGCACAGAGCAAACAAGCATTTGATAAATATATTTTTTAACTGGATTGAATACTAGATTTGGAGTAGAGACCTGGTTTTATGTCCCATTTCTGACATATAATTCCCCATTGTAATATAAAGTCCTTGAGGGCAGAGACTTGTTTTTTGCTCCTTTATTTTTATTCCCAACACCATGCACAGGGAATAAGTACTTGTTGATGGATGGATTTGGATTGGTGTGACCCTGAACAAGTCAATCAGAGTCTTTGAGTTCAACATTCTCATTTTTAAAAATGGGGATAATCATGCTAATACTCTTGACTTCAAAGAAATTGTAGGAGGAAAAGGCTTCATAAACCTGAAAGTGATAAATCAATGACTGTTGAATTGAATATACAGGTGAGTTATATCAACTGACTGTAGTTTTTTTTTTAAATAACAGTTTCTATTACCTAAGATGTAAATCCTAAATAGAAAATATCTGGTGATTACTGTGGCATGAAGTGAGGGGGAAAACCCTCCCATGAAACACCCTTTGCTGACTTCAGAATTTTCAGTTCCCCTGAAACATCTAACCTTGTGACTGGAACATACAACCAGACGGTGATCCGCTAACTTGTTTTGCAAATAGGGTATATCCCAGTGCTCACCAGTGGTGTTCCCACCTGTCACATGCACTTTTCAACATCCTGTTGTTAAAATCATCTTTATTTCCATTTTTTCTTTGTTCCAGTAGACCTTCCCTTACAAATGAAACTTACTGCTCTTAAAAATCTTTTTTTTTTTAAGAGCCTACCAGGCCGTCACAGATAGGGATTAGATAACATTTGAATGTACCAAAGCTATCTAGAGCTGCATAATCATAGAGCTCAGAATGATAAGAAAAGGCCAAAAAGAGTTAGAAAGACTAAATAGGAAATGACTATTAAAGACAAACAAACAAACAAAGCAGCCAACCATCAAGGAATAACTCAGAGATTGTAGGTTATACCTCCTGACTGGAGTCTTCTTATCATGCTCTTATATAAACTTGACTTATAAATTTCTTTGACAAAAATACAAATTTTGGGATGAAATAATGACAGAAAACTAAATGAGGGATCTCATTGAAAGAGTGGCCAGAAAGGTATCAAGAGAGCCAAGAAATGTCTAGATCTTGAAAACTAAGTTCAGAGTTGGTATACAGTAGAAAGAGTCAGTCAATGGTGGCAAAACTAACTTTGTTCATATTTCCCTGGGGGGAATTACTTTGAATAGTCAGTCAATTGGTATTTATTAAATACCAACTATGTGCTAGGCACTGAGGTAAGTATTAGAGATGCAAAGAAAGCAAAACCTCAAGCCCTGCCTTCAAGGAGCTCCCAGTCCAAGGAGGGAGACATTATGCAATAATTAACAGGACAAATAAATAAATATGATATAAATAAATAAACAGGATAAATAACAAGACAAATTGGGGGTAATCTCAGAGTGACAACACTAAAATTAAGGAGGACTGGGGAAGCCTCCTGTAAGAAGTAAGAATTTAGCTGAAACTGGAAGAAAGCCAGGGAAGTGGGGAGGTAGAAATGAGGACAGAGAATGTCCCAGGTATGGGAATGAGGATGTATAAATTTTCCTGATAACATGTAGTCCTTTATATGTATTGCTGAAGTAAGAGGGACAAAGAGGCCTGTTCTCTAATTCCTCAAATTACTTTGCATTTTTATTTATCTGTAGAGTGGTTTTATCCAGCCTCCACTCTCATTACTACCACCCAAGGAGAAAATAAGCACCTTGAGAGCAGGGACTGTTTTTCCCTGTACCAACATGGTGCCTTGTACATTTTTGGACTGGACCTGGGAAGTCATTGGTGAAGGGAGCTCCTGGTGAGGGACTTTCTCTACCAGTGGAGATCAGCTCTTTAGTTGCCTATGGCAATGAAAGTTTCAATAACTTGTCTAGGGTCACATAGCCAGTTTTTGGTAGAGGCAGGACTTATATCTAGATCTTCCTGAAACTGAAGATCCTTTTGCTTTTTCATTGCCTATGTCACATGCTGCCTCTTACATTATTATGTTTTTCAATTGAACTGAGTAGAGTCTGCAGTCCAGGAGAGAGAGAAAGAGGCTAGAGGAAAAGAGATGAATCAAATTATGTGTGCAAAAGTGGAAAAGTGGAAACCAACTACTTCTCTTATTCACTTGAATCCTCCTTGCCTTTGCCCTGAGAAGAGTGCCAAGCATGCAGCAAGTGCTCAAAAAACATTAATGTGATTTTTCTTATGACTGATGCTCCCATTAAAATGCTTTGACTTCTAAGTCAACCATCCCTCACCTGTCACCAAGGAACAAGATACACTAGCATATTCTTAGCTACCTGAATTAATGAACTAGGGATAGGGCATCTGAGACAGAGGAATGCTAAGGAAACTCTGATGACTACCGCCTATGATGACAAAGAAAGAACACCATAAGGAAAGAAATAAGCATTTCTGTAGCATCTTCTATGAGCCCAGCACCATGCTAAGTACTTTTTAAAAAATAAATATTATCTCATTTGATTCTCACAGCAATCCTGAAAGGGAGGTGCTGTTATTATGCCCATTTTACAGCTGAGAAAACTAAACAAAATAGAGACAAAATAGCCCAGAATCACACAGCTAGTAAATGCACGAGGTTAGATTTGAACTCAGGTCTTCTTGACTCCAGATTCAGCACTCTATCTACTATACCACTAGTACCTTAGTACATCTTCATTTGGCCATAAATTCACCCTTACCCCCAAATAGGAAGGTTGAAATATGTTATTCAAACCTTTTTAAAATATATTTTTAGGAGGCTTTGATCGTGGTGGTGAAATGGAAAGAGGGCATGGATTAGGGTATGAAACTGTAACTTCCATCATATGGTACCTATAGGCAGTTACCTTGTCCCTTTGGTAAAGGCAAACACCTTGGTTATAGTGAAATGTATTACTAGAGAGTCACAGCTACCTAAAACATCCCAAGCTGGAGAAAAATAAGCTTGTGATCAAAACAAACCATTCACAGAAAAAGACTTTCCCAGGAGCCCACCTGTGAGTCATTCTCTGTACTCATCTAGGTCAGCCAAATAGTACTGGGGTAAACTTTTCTCAAAAGAGTTAATGTCAGAAAACCATAGTCAGGTCACAAGACCTGCTTTAAGGTTACCCTGTGGCATAGCCTCAAACAATATGGATCAAATGGAGGCAATCAACAGCCCAGACAGTAGCAGACAGAAACACTGAGCCCACAGACCGCATAACAAGCACAGCCTTCGGACCAGCCATGAGCTGAAGGTCACAGAGAAAAAAGCACAAGAGCTTAGCCAACCTTGACTGAAGCCCCAAATCAGCGAATAACCCTCACATGTGCTGTGTGTGGAAAATACTTTCCAGAAACACCCACACACAGAGAGTCATCCTCCATGAGTAGTGTCATTAAGGTCAGTGATACTTATTATCTGTGACATCAGGAGACTTTTTAGTAAATTGTCCCTTTCTAATGAATTGATTAACTGCTTGGGAGTAGGAGGACAAAGGGAGCTAAGCTTTTCTAATATGTTAGCTAAGAAAGAATGAATTCATTGCATCTATATATTGGTTCCTAGAAAGTAGTGTTTGTTCTCATTCCCCTCAAAATTACTTCGTATCTAAGGATAGAAACCAGAAGTGTGATTCCATTAAGGAATTCCTAAATAAGAAAACTCCCTCCAGCATGAGAATGGTCATCTTCATTGCAATTTGTCTGGGAGAGTGGCCCATGGCACTGAGAAGTTACCCCTGTCACATGGCCAGTGTAGGTTAGAGGCAGCTCTTGAACGGGGGTCTTTGTGACTCAGTTCTCTAGATCTTATGCCATCCTGACTTCACTTTATTTATGTAAACAGGACTTGTGTGTCCATGCACAGTCCTCCTAATGTGGAAGGACACCTGAGATCCTTTGGAGCAAGCCCAGATTGCTTAAATACCGGCTACCACCTGGATGGGGAGAATCTCTTTTAATTGGCTGTCTGTAACTTTAAAACTGGAGACACTGAAACTCATTTTTCAGCCTCTCTTTTTCTGCTGCTCTTTCCAGTTTCATCTGAAAGGTGAAGATCCCAGTTCACCCACAGAACAAGTGCCATGAGTTGAACTATGAAGATGGGAAGAATGTCTTTCCTCTGCGCTCTCTCTCTCTTTCACCTCAACTCCAAGAAAAGGGCCTGGAGATGTTTGTTTCTGTTTTGTTTCATTTGTCCCCAGTTTCAAGTGCCATTGGCAACATTCACTGGACCTAGAAGTCCACGCCATGACGACCTTGGAGCCAGGATTAAAGGCTAGATGGTGCAACCACACACCGCAGCATGGAATCCTTAGAAGGCCGGGTGCCTAGGACCAGAAGAGGGTGGGGGTAGAATTTGGACTTGGAACTGGGACAGGGTCCTATAGGAACTGAGCTAAACTATGAATCTAATCCCTTCCCCATCTCAGAGACTAAGGTAGTACAAGAGAGAGGGGGAATTATGTCTTGCGCATATTGAGGGAGAAAATTTTCATATTTATGATTTTATGTATGTGCTTTTGAAGTCAATATTTCTGTATAAATCTGATATCATAATGCAATATCATCTGATGTAATAATCTGATTGTTTGCAGCTCATGGAACTGGAGTGTAGCGAACAACCACTTGGAGGAAACACAGAGCCAGAGAGCCAAGATATCCCTAATCTCTTTAAGGGTTGTCCTTAAACCCCCAGGGTTTTCCTACCTTTTTTTCATATACCTTCTCCCTACCCCCAGCTTTTTACTTTCTTTTTGTGTTTTGTGTCTTTCACCATAGATTATAAGCTTCTTGAGGGTAGGAATTGTCTTTCTTCATATTTGTATCCTCATCACTTAGCACAGTGCCTGGCACATAGGAAGGGCTTAATAAGACTGTTTGACTTTTCAGGAAGTGAGGGTCACAATAGTTTGTGAGATATATACATACATATATACATATGTGTATATATGTATACACGTGCACATATATTACATATTCATATATTATCTGTAAGGCATATGTATGCATATGTATATTTGTACATCTTCTGTTTACTCATCTTGTACATGTTATATACACTACACCAAAACACACACACGCGCACACACACACACACACACACGCGCGCGCGCGCGCGCGCGATTAGAATATAAACTTCTTGAGAGCAGGAGCTGTCTGGCTTTTTCTTTGCAACCCCAATACTCCTAGCACAGTATCTTATACAAGGTATGCATTTAATAAAATGTCTATTGATTGGTCTCTGTAGGAGTTTTTTTCATTTATTTTGTAAAAGACATTAACCTCTTTGTGATTTTGTGCCTCAGTTTCCTCCTTTGTAAAAATGATGAGGCTCAAATAGGACTTTTTTTTCCCCAAATACCCTTTCAGCTCTAACTTTTATGATGCTATCTATTACTGCTTTTTTTTTGAACAATAAAGTCTATTGGATGAGAACAGCTTCATAGATTCTGATTCTAGGCCTACTTACATCATGTAGGCAATCACTCCAATACTCCACATATCAGTAGGGAAAGAAACAAAATCATAGTTCACAACTTCTGGAGCAAGAAATTCAGGAGTCCCAAAGTTCACTCTCAGCTTTTCTCTGGGTTTATATCTGCAATTGAGAAGAGAGCAACGACATCAGAAATGGTTAAAAGCTTGAAAAAATATTTAACTCTAGTTGACGTGACTGAAATTGGACAACAGGAGAAAACACCTTTGACCAGCAACTCTTTTGAGGGTTTCCATAGAAGTTGTGGGAGTTTTAAGTGTTTATTTTTTTATAACATATGGTGATGCAAACTAGGCTTATACTTTCCTAAGTATAAGGAACTCCCTGGTAAGAGAATTCTCTCTTATCAACCCAGGGGAGTACCTTCTCCACCACTGATAGCCATAGAGACTTGAGGTTAAATGACACCCCCAGGGCCCCACAGCTAGTACTGTGTCATAGACAGAACTTCAGCCCAGGTTCACTCAGCTCTAAGATTGCTTTACTATTCACTACACCACACTGCTTTTCTTGAACTATACTTGGTGGTGCTGCCGTCAGTACCTAGACTGATGGCAAGAGTCTAGTGTAAAAATGTGCCACATCTTGGGGAGGACTTAAACTGTTTCTGTGGCCTTCCCCCGCACCAAGTTTGAAGTTCATTGTGCCTGAGGCTTGACAATATTCCTGCTCCCCAATTCAACTCTGAAAGGGATACCTCTCGTTTGGGGTTTGGAGCTGCTGCACAGAACATCTTCTATGCTCCCACCCTGGAGTATCTTGAATTAAACTCTGTAATCTTCCCTCATGTAAATTAAATATGGCAAATAAAGGCCTATTGCTCTGTATCACTGGCCATTTGGTTTGTTTTCTGCAAATTCCCATTTAAACTTTAAGTGCCAGCAACCTACTGGACTAGTCTATAGAGAAGGTATCCCCAAAATTTATAGTATATCCATATATTTATACACACATATAAATATAAAGATATCTATATATGTTACTATACATATAAAGATAGACAAGATATATAGTTATATCTATAGATAAATGATAGAGAAAGAGAGAGAGATAGATAGATAGAAATGCCAGACTGATACAGATAGGAAGACAGTAGAAAGGAAGAAAGAAAGGAAAGAAGGAAGGAAGAAAGGAAGAAAAGAGAAGAGAAGAAAGGAAAGGAAAGGAAAAGAAGAAAACTGAAGAGAAGTGAAGAGAAAAGGAAAGAAAGGGAAGGGAAGGGAAGAGGATCTTTCTTTGATTTTTGTGAGCCTGATATCAAGCACAGTATCTGACACATAGTAGGTGTTTAATACATAGTACATATTTAAACAAGTAGGTGTTTAATGTTTGTTGGCTGACTTACACATATACAGAGTGTTCCAAAAATCTTAGTGCATATAGCTAAAAACTATAAGACTTTTGAGACAACCTACATGCGACCTGATATTTCATAACAGCACCTCCCTCACAGAGCTGTTGTAAGGACCAAGTGAGATAATATTTGTAAAGTACTTAGCACAATGTCTGGCACATAGTAGGTACCATACTTGTTCCCTTCCTTTGCCAAAATAATATACGCATATAACAAATATGTACATATATTACATAGACATCACACATAGGTGGATGGACCTGCAATCAGAAAGTTGTTGGTTGTTGCCACTCTTCATGACCCCATTTGGGATTTTCTTGGCAGAGATACTAGAATGTTTGCAATTTTCTTCTCCAGTCCATTTTACAGATGAGAAACTGAGGCAAACAGGACTAAGTGATTTGCCCACACAGCTAGTGAGTATCTGAGGCCAGATCTGGTCCAGTAGTCTATCCACAGCACCATCTAACTGCTCCACAATCAGGAGCATCAGTTCAAATCTCACCTCAGATATTTTATTAAGTATCTATAACTGAGCAAATTACTGAAACCCATTTCCCTCCATTCGTTCATCTGTAAAACAAGGATAATAGTGGCACCTAACTACCAAGCTTGTTGTGAGGACAAAATTTGTGAAGTGCTTTGCAAAACATAAAGTACCATGAAATGCGAAGTATTATCATTCTATGTGAAGTTGCATACACACAATCTCTGGAAGTACTAATAAAAGATTACCAAGTAAGACCTCTCTAGGACTGCTCTAAATTATTGATAAGGGTAGGCAGTCATTAGCCACATTCAATTTCAAAGAAATAACTAATGTGCTAAAATCCATAAAACTTCCTGTTTCCTTAAGGAGAAACACTCCCTTGAAATCTTATTTGCACTATTACTTTGCTTCAGTAGGACTTCTCTCTTCAGAAAGAATAAAGGTGAATTTTATACCCAAGGCAAATTGTCAAATATTTTGAATTAGTGAAGCCTAAAATAATACAGATTCATTATCGCAAAGTGCTTCATGTTTCATATTTGAAAACATTTTCAAATGCTGGAATGATTTTTACACATTCAGAGAAACATTGGACTAAGAATGATTTAACTGTGTTCTAAATGGATGTATTTAAAAAAACATTTCAAACCCGAGTAAAGTAGTTATGCTACCCCTATAATGTAACAGCTAAGCACACATAGTCATACCTTCTTGCTAATCCAAAATCAATAATTTTTATTTGTTTGGTGTCTCGATTCACACATAGGATGTTCTCAGGCTGCCAGGAGAAAGACATTAGAAAGGATAGTAGTTATCATTCAACTGAATTGTACTTGAACCGTGACTAAATATAGGACAGTGCACAGGATAAGCCTATCAGGACTTTGGGTCTGGCACACATTTGTTTTTGTGGGTATTTTTCTTCTTTAACTATGTGGCAGTTGAGGTTCTAGGTAGTCTGCCAAGACCGCCTTCTCCTCTTTATGGTTTTGTCATTTAACACAACACATAAGTTCAGACATAGGCCTTCTCTAAGGAAGTAAGGGAAGGGGAATATTACTAAGATGTTTTCTCAGATTTGTCATTTTACTTCCAAAATTATTAAGTATTATTTCTACTCTAGTTGGAGGAGAATTCTCATTCTACAGACATATGTTTTCAACCTACTTCTAACAGACAGCTGGATTTCCTTATTAGCCACACTGAAAATGAAAGAATTTTTTTTATTCTTTTGACACTACAGACTTGCCTCTGGAGCCCAAGAAAGAATGTTTATATTAATTTTTATCTATTTTCACATTTTTGCAGTTATGGTCCTATAGTTCACATCCTAAGCACAAGTCTTTCCCTTGAAACTCTGATATCTAGAGTTTCCTCAGTGAAGCCACCATAAAAAAAAGTTAGAAGTAATAGCGTTCAGACTTTGTAGACTATCTTTCATTTCAGTATGACACAACTTATTCATTAGAATGATCCTCTTGGGTTAGGGGAACTCAATCATATAACCAAGAAAGGATTTCCCTAATGTTTTTTCACTGAAATGAAAGTGGAATTCTAAACTAAACTTGGAATTCCAGTGAGGGGATGGAGTCAAGTAGACTAACCTTCAGGTCTTTCTTCTGCTATGAACTAAACTATGTGAAACTGATAAACATCCTTGTCCCTTACCTTCATCATTTGTCAAGTGACTAGAATGAGGCAGACCCTATATTTGCTCACAGGGTTGTAGTGAAAATTGAATGAGAGGATAATAGATTGAAAATTGGTTTGAAAAGTAAAAAGCCCTTTCCAACTGCAGTATATTACTGTTAGTTAGGAAATGCAATATTTCTCTTTCAATACTCAAGAATTTCTCTCCCTTGAACTGAAGTTTCAAGAAGTCAATGAGTTTTGAAGCATTTTATTAGAATAAGTCCAAACCACATTGTGTGTAGACATTTAACCATTAATTATCTCTACAAGTTACAACTTCATACTGCAATGACTGAAGGACAGCATAGAACAGTGGGTCTCCATCCACTGGACTTGAGAGTCAGGAAGACCTGGGTTCAGATCTTGCTTCAGATATTCATTAACAGTGTGACCCTGAGTGAGTCACGTAATTGTTCTGTGTCTCAATTTCTTTGTGAGAAAAATGAAGGGCCTTTAAGATTCTTTCCAGTTCTAAACCTAAACTCCTATGTTCAATCATATTGAAAGTTTTTGAAATATTAAGGAATACTTCTGCAGACCAACTACTTTTTTTTTAAGATTTTGGGGAACAGTCATCTAGATTATTTTTCCAAATGACTTTTATGAGCTATGTAGGATTTTTCTTTGTCATTTAGGCCCAAGAAGGCCTTGACTAAATGGCTGCTTGACTTCATAGCCCAAAGTAAGTCCCCGATAGTTAATATATATTACACACTTCTATTATGTCTGTAGCTCTTCATTGTCTATTTCCAGACAGATCGGAACTTTCTGTGAAATATTCACACTGAATTAAGAATTCTTGGCAAAAGTTCATAGAATTATGCTCTGTTCCTCACCAAATGCTCTGAAGTTCTTGTAAAAATCTCTATATACTTTTACCCACCCCCCAAAAAAATAATGAACTAGGAATAGGGATGGATAACACATGTACACAGGGGAAGTTTAGAGTCAAATTAGAGCAAGAAAGATGAATGTGAAGGAACCTATTTAAATGGCACAGATTCGTTTAGTTCTGCAAAAATATGCATTCACTTTCTTTCCTTTCTTTTTTCCCTCCTTCCTTCCTCTTTCCTTTTCCACACCTTTCAATCTTATTAAGTACTTCTTATTCACATAGCACTATGCTGGAGGATACAGAAATGTAACTGGTTCCTGCCTTCGTGGAACATGCATACATATTTAGTTGTTTTTAGTAGCCATGAAATTGGTGTGTATGTGTATGAATATGTAAATGAACGTATATGTAGTTATGGAAGCTAAGTGGTATAATGGAAGGTTGTTGTTCATCCTTCATTTTCAAAGAGGACCATTGATATCACAGGTGATATCCTGACTTGGACATGAATTGGATTTAAGTGAGGTAAAATTGCACAAAATCTTCAGACTCACTCTCTCTTACTGAGTCATCAAAGCCCAGTGGTAGGACAAAAGTCAAGACTGGAGATGGCGCAGTTTGCAGTGGATGACCTTGGCGTCTTCAATATCTGACCAAGCTCTAAGCATTCCTCAGCACCTGCTCCAGTCGCCTTTCTGGACATTAGAACAAATTGTTCTCATCTGCCCATTGTGCTGGGGGATGTCTTCACATGCTTTAGATAGATACCCCCCTAATTCACTGACAGGTCTGAGACCTATCCATTACCTTTCATGTGGTTTAGTCCGTCTGCCGACAGAGTTTACTGAGGTGTGGCCACTGCTCATGGTACAGCTTCTGGGGGCCACAGGTAAGAGTCAGGGAAGGTGGATAGTACTAGACTTGGAGCCAGGAAAACCTAAGTTCAAATCCATTCTCAGATCCTCACAATCTTGTGTTAACTAACCTCTCTCAACCTCAGTTTCCTCATCCGTAAAATGGAGATGATAGTACCCACCTCAAAGAGGTGTTGTGAGGGCCAAATGAAATCATATATAAAACTACTTTACAAGCAATGCTGGCTATTGTAATCACTATCCATTCTTCCTCGTTCACTGTTATCAGGCTGGCGTAGACCCAGAGCTCTGAAAATGTCTGATTCATTTACATTCAGAGTTCATGGGCTTTTGAAGAAATCTAAAAGATGATTAACTCCAAGCCCTTCACTTTGTAAAAGAGAAGACAATATTTATAGTGTTGTGTTCCATCAGGCTAATTCACCAGTTAGGGGGAAGAGGGGATTTTGTCATTGTTTACTGATTGAAAGTCCAGTTCTGAGACTAGATGTGAGAGGAAAGATAGGAAAAGTAGAGGGGTAAATAAAGGGGAAGGAGGGCCTACTTCACGCACCTCTAAAATGCCCTCCTTGCTCTCACTGGCAACCTAGTGCCATCCATTCTTCTGTCCGCTTCTGCTCTGTTGGCTGACGTTTCCAGAACCTGTTTCTATAGGGGGCTTGCCTAGCCCCCTATATCCCCAGTATTTTACTCAATTCTCTATCTTCCTTAGAAATCAAGAGTTTGGAAAATCCCTAGAGTTCCCTGAAGATTTGGGTAGCCTGATTTCAATGAGGAAAACACTAATTTGTTTGAAATTCTCCCCCACACGCATCTGAAACTAATAAGAAGAGGGACTCATGAGACTGCTAACCATTCCAGCCAGGACTTTTGTATTCATGACACTGCCATGGGAGCTGCAGAAAGGTACAGACTATGTTGTAGGTGAACTCTGGGTCTCCTCCAATACCAAGCCCAAGGTATTTAGCAGATGCTTAATTCAATTATGGAATTGATTGTTGAACTGGACATGGGGGACTCCTAATAATTGCCCCTGAAAAATTAGTGTGGCACAAATAAGAGTGGAAAAAAGTTTGAGAAGGATCTTATCTCCCAAGTTAGACATGATATAAATGATGTAAGTGGGCAAGGCATGATGTCCCACAGGGATCCAAACATATGCTCAGGACAAGGCAGCAAAAGGTTAACATTTTGCACGATACAAAGTACATACTCTACCTTCAGGTCTAAGTGGAGGATGTACATCTGATGCATGTGTTTTATGCCCTCACAGATCTGTTTGATGAACAAAATGGTATCCAACTCGGTTAAATTGCAGTTTTCATCAATGATTCGATCAAACAGTTCACCTCCATCCACACTATTAAGAGAAGCAATATGAAAAATTTAGTGGTTTTTAAGCATGTGAGTGCTTCATAGAGCACTGAATTGCAATTATAATCCATACCATTTTATCCCTAATTACTATACTATAGTATAGTATAGAGAGGCAGTGTATCACGGTGGAAAGAGAATTAGGTTCAGTCATGCCAGCTTGGGTTCCACTCCAGCCTTTGCCATACCTTGGCTGTGTGACTCTAGGCAACGGCCTACCCTCTCAGTGCTGATCTTTACTGGGAAATGGGATTCTCTAAGGAAATCTCAGTTCCAAGCAAAACAAACAAGCAAAAAGAATAGTATTTCCCTCTCAAAATCACTGGCTATATTTTATTAATTCCCTTGTAACACTTTTGTGTGTGTGTGTGTGTGTGTGTGTGTGTGTGTGTTTTGTTTGGGAGGTAATTGGGAATAAGTGATTTGGCTAGCGTCACCTAGTTAGTAAGTGTCTGAGGTTGGATTTGAACTCAGGTTCAGTAGGTCCTTCTGACTCCAGAGCCAGATCATAACACTTTTTAATAGGTACATTTCTGTCTCTGCTCCTTCAGTCCTGGTTTTGCACACTAATAACATTAACTTCATGGATGCTAAGACCTATAGAACTTCTTGTGCACTTAATACAAAATTTGAGTCCTAATTTATTGCACTCTAAGTAAATAGTGAATCCAAGAACAGTAGCCCAGATAAAGTCTGAGGAAAGACTACGTAGTGGATGGAAATTAACAGAGGACTGCTTCAAATATGCTAGAGAACAATAAAGCAAAGTACAGTGGGTAAAAACGCTGGATTTGGAGTTGGGAAGTTTTGAACTGAAATCTGAACTCAGACATTTACTGTGCCACCCTGGGCAGGTCACTCAACTTTTCTGTGCCTCAGTTTTGTGTTGTAAAATGGGATAACAATAGCACTGCGTCCCAAGGTTGTGAGAATCAAATGAGATATTTGTAAAGTGTTCTGCCAATCTCAAAGTGCAATGTAAATGCTAGCCATTATTACTGTATTCTTGAGTATTATTGAAATATAAGCTGCTTATTAGACGTTCCATGAGGGTGGGGACTATGTTATGTTTTCCCTTTTTGTATCTCCAGTACTTAGAAGAGGGTCATGCACACAGTTTTGAATTGAATCATAGTTTATGTTAAGGATGTGATTATTTTTCTAAGCAGCAATTCTAAACTCCCCGAACAAATATTTCGCACAGAGTTCATTGTTATTTTTTAGGACTGTTCTTATAATGTTTAATCTTGGTTATTCCTGTTTGTAAAATAATTTAATTTAATAAATACTGGGTGTAAAGTCCTTTGTGTTATAGAAAATATATTTTAATTTCAGTTTTTTAAATATTAAGCTTTGAAATTTGATGAGTTTCCTATCAATGGTCACATTCAAGATGATTGATAGATAAAATACTTATCTGGCTCCAAAATATGTTATGTTGATGAGATACATATTACGGTTTCATCTGAGGCAGTGAATCTGCTAGAGTCCTACTCAGGTGTCAGTCAACAAGCATTTACTAAATGTTTACTATAGGCCAGGAAATGTGCTAAGAAAGCACTGGGGATACAAAGAAAGGTGCATGGTAAGTGCTTAACAAATACTAGTCACTGACGAACTAACTGATGACTAACCAACGAGGCTTCTGACTGGTAGACCAGCATGGGAAACAGTGACAGGGAAGCTGGACTTAGCTGAATCTATTCTGTATCCTTGCTGAATATCCTTTCTTTGCTATAGCTAAGTAAGCCTCCTTTTGGTTACTATTAGATGGACAAGTGTTTTATCTGATTCCAATCCTGAATATGAGATACCACAACATGCCTGACCTTTGCCAAGGTGCCCTTGGGTTCTCAAAGCCTGTGTCAGTGACACCCACACTTCGCCAGGATATATAAAGATAAAAAAAACCCTTGATTATGATCCTGACAGGAGATAGTGTGTCATCTGTCTGAGGACCAGCCAAGATAACTTCAGAGAGGCTCATCTTCCCAAAGTAATACTTGTTTTGGCCACAGTAACTCAACGATAGGCAGCTAGGTGGCATAGTGTGTAGAATATTGGTCCTGGAGTCAGGAAGACTCATCTTCCTGAATTCAAATCAAGCCTCAGACTCTAGTTGTGTGACCCTGGGCAGTAATAATCCTGTTTGCCTCATTTTCCTCATCTATAAAATGAGTTGGAGAAGGAAATGGTAAAAACTGTTCGAGTACCTTTGTTAAGAAAACCCCAAATGGGATCATGAGGATTTGAACGTGACTTAAAAGACCAAACCACAAAAGTCAAGAATAAGGCCTACCAAGCCATGTAAGGCTTATGATTTCCATCAGTGGACTGAGTATGGAGTCTAATGAAATGGCAGAATCTTGTAGTATAGATGTCAGAGTAGGATGTATAAAACACTGGACCTGGAATTAGTCTTCAGCTTACTTATCTATAAAATGAGAG
Source organism: Potorous gilbertii (assembly GCA_028658325.1). Taxonomy (NCBI): domain Eukaryota; kingdom Metazoa; phylum Chordata; class Mammalia; order Diprotodontia; family Potoroidae; genus Potorous; species Potorous gilbertii. The sequence goes on from CM053773.1 coordinate 117,362,158, forward strand.
AGCCAAGAGAACCCTTAATTCCCTTCAATTCTTCCTTCTATGATCCCATAAATACAAGATTTCAAAAGTATCCTACAAAATATAAAGCATACAAATCTTGGAAGCAATCACAGTCGATCAATAAGTATTTATTAAACACCTACTATGTGTCAGGTGCTGTGCTAAGCATAGTTCAATTTATTACACATGGAAGCATTGATGAATAGTTGCTTCAGAGTAGTGGAAAGAGTGCTGGGGATATGTGCTTGAGAGTTGGGGGATATGAATTCAAATACCTCCTAGTTGTGTGACCCTGGAGAAATCATTTCACTTACCTTTCAAAGAAAGCCTCAATTTCCTCACATCAAAAAAAAAAAAAAGGTGGGGGAGTGAGGAATAACACTACATATTTTACAAGGCTACTGTGAAAAAAGCACTTTTAAAACCTACAAGTACTTTGCAAAAGTAAGCAACTATTTATAAGATCTTATCATTTTCTTATAAGTCAGTATCAACCACCCGCAAATCCTGCAGCCTCGAAAGGGTTACTGAACTACAGCAATTTTTGTAAAATCTGGTGGAAAATATTATCATTGTGGCGATCTAAGCTTTGAAGGGGAAATGGAAAAGGAAGAAAGATAGGGAAAGTCAGCAAGGAAATGAAAACACATACTATTCCATCACCAGGACAATGTCATTCTTGGACTCAAAGGCATCATAGAGTTGGATGAGATTCACGTGGTCCAGCTGGTTCATGACATTGATTTCATTCATCACTTCATCCTGGAAGGAAGGAAACTCTTAGACTCAGGGCTGTTCAAAATGTAGTCAGAAGGGTGGGGGGGAGGGGAAAAAAGTCCACAGTATTCAGAACCTACTTTTTCCTTAACCCCTCTGGTCTTAATGATTTTGGCTGCTAATTTCAGACCTGTGGCTTTTTCTTCACATCTGTGTACTTGGCCAAACCGTCCCCTGGAAAATAAAAATGGAGCATGAGAGACAATGTGATCACACAGGTCTAAGCACTAGTGGTCAATCTGAAACATGGCAATAGTTTCCCATCAGATGTTTCCATGTGTTCTTAATGAACAAATCAAATGAGCACACTGTTATCCTGGTGGTTTCACTTCTGAGGCCATATGGGCAGGCCAACAGTACATATCCTGTACCAGATTCCATCCAGTTTTAATCTTCTAGATAAATCCAATCATACTGAACATATCTGGATTTAATAGGGATAGCTCTGCTTGCATTCAAATATAATCACTCTTGCATGTGGACTTTAGCTTAAAATGCAAAAGATTGAGATTTCCAAAGTTACATAAGACTAGGTCCCTTTGATCTCATCTTTAACTTTGCAAAATAAGACACGGTCTGTAACCCAATGAATTTCCCAATTCTAAATATTGTTTCTCAGTTTGTAAGCCAAAGAACAGGACAGTTTCTAACTAGGCTTGAAATTAGTTTGGTCTCTATCCCTTTCAGAGATAACAACATCAGAGATGAATCAACCTAATAAATGCTGCATTTAACCACCACCATCTCATCGACCCAGTCGGCATCTGTTTGAGCTTGAGTATGATTAAGAATCCTTTTAAAGTGTTTGATTATATGACATATTTGGTTACCAGTTCTAGGCTGGCATCCATTTAAGAAGATCTTGAGATTTTTCTTGATCAACACTTTTCTGCTGAATAAATTCTTGTAATCAACTATTGCTTACCCTCCTAAGATTTCCCTCCTGTTCACAGTATAGAGACTATTGATTGCTGTCTGTCTGGTTGTGACAATCCTGTGATCAAACGGGGCAGGAGGCGCAGAAGTATCACCTACAAGAGGAAGAAAACAAGAGAGAATCATCTCTTAAATTTCCAGTTCTTCCACTAGCACCTATTAATATGCTTCATGCCATAAGTTTCCTCATTTCATAATCAAATGCTCACATTTTATCCCTAGTAAATTAAAACTTTAAATATACATTTCATCTTTAATGCTAACAACATGCATTACAAAAACAGAAAGCTTGGTGCTAATATTTTAAAAGAAAGCATCTCAGGATGAATGAGCCACTCACTGTCTGCACTATCTTTAGGACTCCTAGCCTTAAAAACGTCAAGCAGAATTTAAGAATTTACAGTCTGAAAATTGTTCCATTGGATACCCCTCTCAAATTCTAGACCATTTCGAACTAAGGATATGAAATTATTTGGAATATCATCAAAAGCATTACTGAAACTATAAGTTATTTTAATCAGAGTTGAGAGAGAAAAAATGTAGGGTTTCTTAATGCTATTAATACTTTAAAAATTTTATAGATCACTTTCCAAAATATTTTAGACTTTAAATGAAGTCCAAGGCACAAAGCTGATTTTCCTCTTACTGGAAATGAAACACCCTGTAAAATTGGATAAATTTTAATTCTAAAAACTACTTAAGTTTTCATAGTCCCTACCCTTAGTCTCTAGTGGGAAAGCAACCTGCTACAGTTGAATTCAGCTAAGCAGCAGCATCAGGTAACAGCAACTCCTTAGCCGTCATTTTCTTTTCTATTTCTATCTCTTTTAAAACCTGGGAATTCATTCTTTATTCATCACTCATGTATCTATTAATTCATCCCACTCATTCCTTCACCCTCATTAACTCATACCTTACTTCACTCATTCATTCATTAAATAGGCAACTGTTACAAATGACACAGTCCTTCACCTCCAAGACCTTCCAATTTAGTTCATTGATATAGAAAACCCAATAATCTAAAAAGAGAAGAATCAAAGCCATCACTATAGAAAACCACTTGTCCTTTTCTAGATAGGGATAGGGATGGGGGAGAAGAAGAGGAAGACATCCTTGCCATCTCTCTGCCTCAAAACAGTTTTAAAGGGATAAGAGGAGAGAAGGCAAGGTAGCAGACAAGGAGATGACAGGGGAAGAGGTGAAAGGAATGTGCTGCCATGTCAACCACCATGATTGAACTATTTCCTCAAGGGCCCACCTATGCTGTAATACTTCCATTCTCAATAGAATTTTCCCCAGGTTCCAGGATTTCTAGTTATTGCTCTGGTTATATTTTCCACATTCGATTTTGACATTTCGAATATTATAAATTTGATAGAAAAAAGATGTGATTGGGTTCCATCTATCTCTACATATTTTTAAAGCTAGAGGCTGTAAGAATATTTAAGAATATTTCACTATTGCCTCTTTACACTATGAGGCCAAGTACATTTTAAAAACTTTTTTTAAATATTGAAAAATACTGGGAAACACATTATTGCCTACCAAATGGTATCCCTGGATCTTTCCCTTTGGCAGCGGGTTTTCCTAGATGGCCATTTTGAATCCTGGGTGACTCCTGAAACTTGCCCAATAGGGTGCCCAGAGATTGTTTTATCTTGGGGGGCTCCTGAGCTTTGCATTTTTCATCTGTGTCTGCTATATCAACTTTGCTCTTCTTCTTGTCATCAATGGGAAGGCTTCCATCGTTCACTCTCCGCTTGCTGCTGTGGTCAGTCTGAGCAGCTAGCTCAGCATCCTGGGAAAGGGGCCCTGTGGATTGGCCTCCTTGGATTATTTCTGGGGAATTAGCATTTTCATTGTCATTGAACCTGAAAAAAATACAATATGGGTGAAGCTCCTAATTCAGAAAATAAAGATAAAACACCCTAGAAATGGATATGCATTAAATTATATTACTCAGAAAGAAAATTCTAAAACAAAATAATAATCCTTTTTCTTTTGGGACAAAACAGTATTCTTACAAATTAACCCTCAGACACTTTCCTCATAACAGCTGTATGTGTAGATAAACATAGATATAGGATGACTATATCTATCTATCTAGATATATCATATATTTTATATATATATATATATATATATATACAGACATATATATGCAGACATCCAAATACACAAGCATATTGGAGATATCTATACATATGGATATATAATACATATGTGTGGAGATACATATAATTATCTCCTACATATATATACATATATATGTTTGTATGTATGTATAACCAAACACACAGACACAGAAACTTACTAGCTATGTGACCCTGGGCAAGCTACTTTACCCTGTTGACCTCAGTTTATTCTTTTGTAAAATAAGCTGGAGAAGGAAATGGCAAGCCACTCCAATATCATTGGCAAGAAAATCTCAAATGGGGTCACAAAATGTGAGACGCGACAGAAATGACTGAAGAACAACGAAAAGATCTCATATATACATATGTATGTATGTGTGTGTATTATATGTATATGAAATATATCCAAAACAGGTACAATGTAACCTTGTAGGCATGAAGGAAAGTTGGGGGGAGAGGAAAGACCAAGAAAGACCATGCAGAAAGTATCACTTGAGTTACTTCTTGAAGGAAACTAGGAATTCCAAGATGAAAAATCCATCTTATTCCAATTCCACTAATTACACTCTCTTCCAGACCAGAGATGTCAAACACTAGGGCACCTGCAATAATCTCAAACCAAATTAAACAATAATTAGGAAATAATTGGCAAAATAAAAATATAACAGAACATAGACCATATCAACATGGGGTTTTCTAAGTCAATATGCAGAGTGTGGGGATGCTCATGCACTAAAAACAGTACATGTAGTCCCTGTTTCTATTTGATCTAGAAAATCTATCTGATCTAGAAAATATCTTTCTATGTTTTGCACAAAAGGGATTTGTTTATGAAAATATTCACTTATAAAACCTAGATAAATTATATCTATAGCATTCCTTTTTCCCCCCTTTCTTAAAAAAGGAAATTGAGTTGGTCTTTCATGAACTGTTCTAGATGAACAGGATATTAATAGGTTCAGAGATATGAAATACTCGGACAAGGTCACACAGGAATGATAAAACCAGAACTTGTGTCTTGAATTTTTGCCTCTACTGATCAGCACTGCCTGGAGGCATTATTTATTCATATTCACTTCAATCAATTAATTTTCATTAGATTCTCAAGCTAAATATATATATATATATATAAAGGCTTAATATTAAAGGTAGTAACTTAATAAATTCTTACTCCATCATGATAAAGTTTTAAAGTAATGCCCATTAGGAGACTCAGAGTGACAGTAATTCTTTAGCTCCAGATTATCAAGCTGTAGCTTCATCTAATCAATTAATTTTATTTTGCATTACAGACTAGATTTGCCCTACAGTCCTTAAAATAAAATCTTTATTTCTCTGTTTGCAGAACTGACCCGTATCAGTTTCATCAGTTTCCGTACAACCCAACTACAAGGTGCCACAGTGGATAGAGTACTGAGTCTGGAATCAGTAATATCTAAGTCCAAATCCAACTTCATACACTCTACTAGCTGTGTGAATCTGGGCAAGTCACTTAACCTTTGTCTGCCTTAGTTTACTCAACTGTAAAAAGGACATCATAATAGCACTTATCTCTCAGGATTTTTGTAAGGATAAAATGAGGTAATATTTGTAAATGTCTGTGTAACGTTAGCTATGATGATGATGATGATGATGAAGAAGATGATGATGATGATGATGAAGATGATGATGATGATGATGATTACCAGGTGGGAAAGAGAGGTTGGGTTATTAGGCAGTGAAATAGAGAAAGGCAGGCAAAAAAAAGAAAAAGTAATAAATAAGAATGGATAACCCACAAGAGATGCACAATAAGCTCTCAATTCCTGAGACCATGAGTGTCATCTCTTAGACTTAGATAATTACTATCTTTAGTGAAAAAAAGTAGCAACATGGAACTCAGGATAATTTGGCTTCCAGCCTTGGCTCTGCCACTCACCAACTGAGTAACTATGTGCAAGACTTTCTATAGGATTTGGGATTGGAAGGGATCTTACAGAACATTTAATCCAACTTCATCATTTCATATGAAGAAACTAAGTTATGTGACTTAGCTAAAGCAATATGGAGCATGAAAAAGAGAGTCAAAATTTGAAGCCTGATCCTCTAATTTTAAGTGATCAGTGCTTTTCCCACTGAAAAATGACGGCCAGCCTTTCTGGACCTCAACGTCTTCATCTTCAAAGCAGATATAAAAATACCAGAGTTGCCCAGCTCTTAGAGATGGTGTGAGGACCTAATAAGGCAGTATAAACAAACACTTTATAAGCTACAGGCATCATGAAATGGCATGTAAGACCTTATTGGTGCTGCCATTCATTTAATGCTTGAAATTGTAGTGAGCACATGTTGCTTGTCCTTTGTTCTCGAAGAGGACCATGACATCAGGAGGGTAACTTGGAAGTGAATTGGATATAAGTGAGGCAGGGCTGTGCAAAGTCACCAGCCTCACTTTCCTCTCCTGAGCCATTTGGATCCAGTGGCCAGATGAAGATCAGAATGACTGGAGATGGCCTCCAGTGGGCACATTGGGCTATAATAGAATAACAAGACAGTCTGTGCTTTAAACTAGACGTATCAAACACACAGCCCACAACACTGCCATGTTCTGTCTGAACCAGATTAAAATGTAATTAGGAAATATTTAACAAAATAAATTAACATGAAATAGAATGTAGATAATTTTAATCTATGCTTTTCTCAGTCATTATGAGGTCAGCAGGGGCCCTTATGGCTGTAAGGTGGCCTCTGTTTCTATTTCAGTTTGACATCACTGATTTAAACCCAACCTTGCACAGAATTTCTTCCCATCAGTTTTATCAGCCTGTTGTGTTGGAAGCAAATTCTCATACCTTTCTACTGTTTCATTTATTGCAGATGTTGAGCCTTCTTCCCCAGTTTCTTCTTCACTGGTATCTCCTTTAGCATGAAGCACATTCTTCTCTCTTTTGGAGACCAAACTGTCTTGAGATCCCTTTATATCTCCCAAAGCTTTGAGTTTTTCCACAACATCTTGGTTATCTCCACTAATGGCTACCTCTTCTTGCCTCCCCATCTTTGATGCATCTTTTCCAGTAGTTTCCTCTATACACTCTTCTCTGGAAGTAAAACCTTCTACCTTGTTTTGAAATTTTCCTGTGGGAGAACTTTGCTGAATGAGGGAGGCACAAGCCTTTTCAGCATTCTCCTTGTTGAGTTTATGAATTTTTTCTTTGTCTGAGCAGGCTTGGTTGTTCTGAGCAGATCTCTCTAGAAGCCAGTACAAAGAACAGTTATTTTCATAGAAGATTCATGAGATTAGTATGACTGGATGACATATGGGTTGTCATTCCCCTTTCCCTACTTCTCTTTCCCCCTTCTCCCCTGTATATATGCATGGATATGCAAATATTAACATATGTTATGTGTGTATATATACATAAACACACATAGTTCTTTGAGGTCTGTAGGTATAGAGAACTAAGGTCTCCCAATGTGGAAATTCCCTCTAGTGATGTGAAATTATCAATCTATAGCTTATAGTCTTAGAGAGTCAGTATAGGTCAGAGGCAAAACTTAAGTCCAAGGTTTCCTGAATACAAGGCCAGTTCTGCCTTCCATCAATTACAGCATTATACATCTCAACCACACACACACATTCATGCCTACACACTTTTTTCCCTTAGAAAATATGAACTTTACACAGAGAAAGATTAAGTAAGATGATGGAGCAATTGCCAAATAGTTGGGTTTTCTTTTTAAGTTTTCCTTATCCTTACCCTGAAATTTTCAATGGGGGCAGGAAGCCAAACAAATGTAAATCAAAGAATATAGCCTCCCTAAATCATAACTTCTAAATTCATCTTCCATGTGGTCCAGAACAACAATTCAGTTCGACAAAAATATTTTTATCCTTGAATCCTACCTGTGGAGTCTAGCGTTATCTTCTTTGTCATACACGTTTCCTTCAGGCTTAAATGATGCCACACCGTCTCCTTTGCCTGTGGGTGTACAATTAAGATATTATAGAATGCACTTCCAGATTCTACGAAATGCTCCAGCATCATTGGGAGAAAGGTTAATCTGAATTACAGAATATTTTAAAACAAATATAATGCTATTACTTTCAAGTAGCAAAATAAGATTTTAAATTGGCATAGACCTTGGAAAATATTCCAAAGCCTTTCTTTTATAGAAGAAGAGACTGAATACACACAGCAACTACAATCTTATGATTTATTATTGCCTAGTGGAGGAGGCCCAACTTTAATTAATCGATAATGTTTCTAATTAACATAATCAAAAATCAGCCTGAGTAATCCTGTTACTGTTCAGCCATGTCTCATTCTTTATCACTCCATTTGTGGTTTTCTAGGCAAAGATACTGGATTTGTTTGCTATTTCCTTCTCTCACTCATTTTACAAAAGAAATATTGAGGCAAACAGAGTTAAGGGACTTGCTCAGGGTCACACAGCTAATAAAAGTCTGAGGCTGGATTTGAACTCATGAAGAGGAGCCTTCTTGATTCCAAGTCCAGTGCTATATCCACTGTACTACCTAACTGCCTAAGTAATCCTGGCCTGTGACTTATTTTACAAACATATTTTTTGTACACAAATAGGCCTTTTTTAACCTTGAAGAGAGGTAGTTTTCTTGGGCAAACATTGCTCTAACAATCTTCTTTACATTGTTAATGAACTGTAGCAAATTCTGTTTACAAATCTGGGACTAAGGTAAACATTAGTTCTTTGCTGCGTGAACATAAATTCTCAATTTGTGAAGTTCAAATTAAATGTGGGGATTCTTTTTGTGTATGGGTTGGGTACACTTTATAAAAGAATCGAATTTTCTTACTATTGGTATATTCTCTCTCTTATTCTGCCAGGAGGTTTTAATAAATGACAGCTCTCAATATACTAAGTAAAATAAAGGCTAGGGATTATAGTTATCACTCTTTGTTATATGCTAAATGTTCTACAAAAAGTTAAATTAGACAGTCTGCTCCTAACAGTAACCTTAACCATCACCTATCTGAAAGCAGGGTGGTACAATGAGAAGAGCATTGGATTGGAGGTTGAATTCTATCTCTCCAATTTACTATTTGTGTAACTTTAGACATTTAACGTCTCTAGGCCTAGGTATCCTCTTCTTAAAAAATGGCATGGCTAGATTAGATGATCTTTAAGGGTTCTTCCATCATTAAAACTTTGATCCTATGACTGTTAGAAACTATTTATCAAACACTTATTAATTTGTTCAAGTCAACAAGTAATTACTAAGTGTTACTATATGTTAGGCACCAGAGATCCAAAAACAAAAAGAATCAGCCTTTGCCCTCAAGGTACTTAAACTGTATTGAAAGTGTTCAAGATACATGCATATAAGTAAATAGAAAATCTATAGCAAATAAATACAAATAACTTCCTGGATGTGGAAGAGAGGAAGAATTAATAAGGGGAAAGGGAAATCAAGAAAAACCTAGTGGTAGACACTGCACTAAAGTTGAAAGGGTGTTTTGGAAAGAGTTAGACAGCTATGGAGGAGTGCAAAAATGTAGCTCCTCCTGGCCAGGGCCAGGAGCTATGATAACCCAGAATTTCTACATACAGATTCTAAGAAGTGGAGTTAAGGAGGAACAGCATTCCAGACATGGAAGATAACCTGTGCAAAAACTTGGCAGTGGAAGACAGAATATTATATATAGTGAAAGATTGTCACACAGGTCATTTTGGCTGGAATGAGAAGTAGCCGGAAAAGGTCTAGAAAGCTAGGCTGCAGCTACAATGCAAGGAGTCATAAATACCAAATAAAAGATGCATTTTTTTGTACAAGGCACTGCACTAGATAATGTCTGTGATGCAAAGAAATACAAAGTGTGATTCCATCTTTCCATCGGGATACATGTAAAATAAAGAGACCTAGGGGAAATCATCCAGCAAGTAATGCAGACTCCCTCTAGAGAGAAAGCAAAGAAAGATAGAATCAGTACCACTGAAAGGAACGATCACAACCATCAGTGCACATATCCATCATGACATTTCTAGCTTCTAGAAGGGTCTTAAGTGGAGGAGTTCCTCAGTACATGTTTGTCGAATTGAATTGTTGACATGCATAAAACAATGTAGAAGAGAGAGAATAAGTGATATAATCAGGTTTCAGTTATCTTATGCCACCTGAACCCACCAGGTGGCAACCTTGGTAGCCCCCCAGGGTAAGTTTGGTCACAAGTGAATAAGTCATGGGCCTGTTTAACAGAATCAGTGGGACAGAGGCCCAAGATCTGACCTTCCATGGAGCCAGGTGTCAGAACAGCCGGGTATTAACCAGTCTCCTAAGGGATGAGAAAGTAGTTTTTTTTTTTCCATTGGGTTAGAAATCTGTAATATCACAGAGCCACAAACAAAGGTCAAAGAAGGATTTAGGTTAATTAAGTTTCCAAGTGTGAACTAATGGGTTAGTAAATGAAAGTCAGCTACACAGGATTAAAGGATAGCTATGGGTACTATGTCTCACTCAAACACAGGCTCATAAGTCACCTTTTTGAGCTATTAGGCAAATCCTTGGCCAATTGCTCCTACTCAACCTGATCGATCATAGCTGACAATTAATACAAGGTTTGGTGGGAAATATCCATATTTATTGGAGTGTCTATGGGAAATGAAAGGCCAGAAAATAAACAATGTTTGCCTGGGAAAGAAGAAATAAAAGAGAAAATTATTGAGTTATGTGGGTGGAGGTGAAATCAGAAGCAGTGTAAGATTTACTTATATGAGTTGTTTTTTGTTTGTTTGTTAGTTTTTAAGGCACAGTAGATTGGGGGTCAAGAAGACTTGGTTCAAACCTTAGATCTTTCATTTACGACCCATGTAGTCTCAGGCAAATCACATGACTTGCCTAGACTTCAATTTCTTCATCTATAAAATGAGGAGGTTAGATTAGTTAATCTCTTAAAATTGCTTCAATCATTAAGATCATTTGAGCCAGGATTGGTAGTTAGAAGTATCTCCACACTAGCTTTATTGCAATTTTTAAAGGCTTTCACCCAAATCAGTAAAATAAGAAATTTCTTTCAATTTCCCAATAAGCATTTGTCTTAAGAATCATCCTATATATTTATAGGAAGTATAGTTGTCATTCCTATGGAATTTATGTAAATTCATGATTGATATTTATTTTCTATAGGGGCATACAGAATAGTTTGAACATGGTTACATAATTTGGTGCTCCTTCCCTACTTCCTTCTCACCCTGGAAGATGGCTCAACTCTTTTCCCCAGCTGATGAATTCCAACCATAAATCATACTTTGAAAACTGTCCAAGCTCCCTTCTTTCTCAGCTCCTCTCTACCTCTCCCTTTTTCAGCTTCCTTTTTTATGTTTTCATTGTCTTCTCCCCATGCTAATATAAGCCCCTTGAGGACAAAAACTATCTTTGGTTTTGCTTGTATTTGCAGTTCCAGTACTTAGTACCCAGCACACAGTAAGTACTTAATAAATGCTTTTTTTATCTATTTGATATTGAAGAATTAGCTGCAACCATTACCTTCTTAGAAAAATATCAAGTTAAAAAGTTAGTGCTAGCCTTGGTTAGAAAAGCAGTGGGGTAGGTGGTAACCCTGCCAAGAGTGGCACCTAGCAGAACCATGAGAAGTGGAACTACAATCTGAATCATTGCACCTTTTTTCTCCTGGTATACAGACTCTTCTGGTAGATGAGGGTTAGATTGGAGATTTCAAAGAAATAACAAGAGAAGAAAGAACTTAAACCTCCTGACAGAAATCTGAATATACAAATGGGGCAGAGAGTAAGCCATAGCACAACTGTTCAGAGAAAGGTAGGAAGGAAGAAAGAGAATGCTGGACACAGGCAATGTGAACAATTACTGTTTTTCAGCAGTAAGTAGAAGCAGCTATTAGTTTGGACATTTAAGGAGAAGGAAAGTGACTCCGTTAGTGGCCAGACATTCCATTTCCCATAAGTAAGTATAAGAGTAATGTCTTCCCCCAAGAGTCTTATGTGACTATCAACCAGAAGAATGATCTTGCTTTAATTAACAAATAAAAGTTATTTGTAATGAGTACATCAAAGTACCAGTCTAAGCAGAGCTGACCTCAGCACACTGAAATGATATCCTTTATAAGGGGCAGCTAGGTGGTGTAGTGATTAGAATCCTGGGTCTGGAGTCATGAATACTCATCATCCTGAGTTCAAATGTGACCTCAGACACTTACTAGCTGAATGGCCGTCACTTAACCCTGTTTGCCTCAGGTCCTCTTCCGTAAAATGAGGTAGAGAAAGAAATAACAAACCACTCCAGTATCTTTGCAAGAAAACTCCAAATGGGGCCACGACTAAAAAACGACTCAACAACATTCTTTGTAGATGAATGTTTTTAACCTTCTTGAAAACATGAATCCTTTAAGTAGAGAAATATTTCTTTTGTAATTTCACTTACATAATGCTGTTGGATGGCAGCTGGCCACAGTCCAGTTACCTACTGTCATAACTGGCTTCTCAACAGAGAGAGAAACTGACCCAAATAAGCCAATGGGGAAGGAAGGGCATAGTTGCTCTAAATGCATTATGTGAAGTCATCCATTACGTAGATATTTCAGTGTGATCTGCCCAGTGGACTGGTGCCTTAAAGAAGAGGATAGGGGTCCTAGAGAGTGAGGGGGCAATTAATTGTGTCTGTTACTCTCACCCTCAGGCAGCTTATGCACTTGAGTTTTGTCTGGTATCCATCCTAGAGTAATGGGTCTGTTCACCAGAAGGGCATGTCTAATATGACATGGTAATTCAGACACAATCCAGGCCTTATTCTGCAAAGGTAATTGGTCTAAGATTTTACCCATCCTTCCAGAAGCCTATTTGAGAGTTCCAGTCATAACACCAGGAGCCATTTTCAAACCGTTATAGTTCATATAGTTTATAGCTGTCTCTAAGTGGAGTTTCTGAAAGCTGTGACATCATTCTTGATCCGTAGCAGCCAGACATTCCAGTCCACATTTAGAAATACAAGACTAATACCCTCCCCCAAAGAACCACTGGACATTAATAATATCGCATGTGACTATCAACAGGAAGAACGGATTTAAAATGCAGGCAATGCCATTTGTATTTCCTGATGTAATACTGACATCTAGAGGAACTTTGTATTAAAAAGACTGCCAATAAATTTTTTTTTCTCCTTTTCTCATTCTACCAACTCCTTTATAGAGAACTCAACATTAAATAATTTCAGTTGCTGTTCCTAAAATAGACACTAAAATAGGAATATAAGACATTTAGGATAGTCACAGTATACCACTTTGTACAGGACATGGCTCTAGAGTCAGGGGGTCTAGATTCAAATCTTGCCCTTGAAGTTTACTATTTGCATGGCAGGTGATTCAGTGGATAGAGTGCTGGGCATGGAGTCAGGAAGACTCAAGTTCAAATCTGGCCTCAGACACTAGTTGTATGACCCTGGACTAGTCACTTAACCTCTGTTTGTTTTAATACACTGGAGAAGGAAATGCAAAAAGTTCCAATATCTTTGCCAAGAAAACCCCACATGGGTTCACAAAGAGTCAGACACAACTGAAACAACTGACAATGGACCAGCAATTGCTTATGATCATACTATTTTTATTATTAAAAATGTAAACATTTAAAACAAAAACACATAAACTCCACTCCCATCATCCTTTCGCAAAGAAAAAGTTTTCAATCTCCCATAAAGGAGTTCAAGGAAAAAGGAGATACAGGATCACTTTGATGTGAAGAGGAAATGCTTCACCATCATTCTTTCTGTCCTAACACACCTTATACCTAATCAACCCAAGCACCCTGCCCTCATCCTCTCTTTTAATGCTTCTCAGATCTAATTGACTTCTTTTTCCCTAGTCCCATGCTTCTTTTGCTTAACCTATCAAGATCTAGGCTCCTCTTTGAGTTTCTCTCTCCTTGACTTAATCAAATGATTTGTCAAGATCACCCTGAGATATGCTCTATCATTCTTTATACAATCTGTTTCCTTTTCTATTAATCCGGAAGACTCATTTGCACTGTATGGTTAAAAGAGGTCACCAAATGAGGCTGCATCTTTTGTAGTAACTTAATACTTTATTGTCATCCCTTTCCTATTATTAGGTCTTGCCTTCTCTCTGAGATTAAGGACAGCTAGGTGGCACAATGGATAGAGTACTGAGCCTAGAGTCAGGAAAACTCTTGATTCTGAGTTCAAATCCAACCCCAGTCACTTACTATGTAACCTTGGGCAAGTCACTTTAACACTGTTTTCCACAGTTCTTCATCTGTAAAATGAGCTGAAGAAGGCAATGGCAAACCACTCCAGCATCTTTGCCAAGAAAACTCCAAATGCGGTCATGAAGAGTTGGACATGACTGAAAAACAAAAACTGCCTGAACTACAAATCCCTCTGAGATTACTTTATATCTATTTTTTAATGTATTTCCAAAGTACATAATTATTTGTATGTTGTCTCTTAAAATATGAGTCAATTTTTAGAGCCAATTTTTTTCTTTTCTTTGTACCCCTACTACTTGGATTATAGTAGGAGTTTAAGAAATGATAGTTGACAGTGGGATGAGTGGTAACCTACTGTATTTTTTTAATAGGATCTGTGATTTCATGGGTACAATTTGCTCCTGGAATTCCCTAGACCAAAACAGATCAGAATCTGTCCAGCAACTTGTAATCTTGGGATACCTAAGGGGACTGACAGGGTAAGTGATTTGTCCAAGGCCACATAGCAAATATGTCTCAGAGGTCAGCCTGGAATCAGGTCTTGACTCAGACCAGCTCTCTCTGCAAACCCATTAGTCATTTCAATGACAACTTCAAGGTTCCCAAAGAGATTCACCCACTGTTATCTGATAAATAAATGATAGCAGACAGGGGAAGACCCTGAGAAATAAAGTCATTTGCTCAAGGTTTCCAAGCACTAGAAATAGGATCTGAATTTCTGGCCTCTCTGTCCTGTTTTCTAGGCCATGCTGTTTTTTCAGAATCTGATTTTCTAATGTCCATATTTTGTGTGAGAGCTTCTTACTTGAAACAATGAGGAACAGAGGACCCAAAACACATTTACCAGGTTTAAGATAAAAAATACTCTGCTTGCAGTTTGAATTCATTTTTTACATTTCTGAGAAGCATTGATTCCTTTAGAAGTTAAACATGCCACACGTAAATGTACATTTTATAAAAACATGCACAGAAGAAAATGAGATTGGAAGGGGCCATAACAGCAAACAAGATTGGAAGGGACCTTAAAGGTCACCGCATCCAACTCCCTCCTTTTACAGAAGAGGAAACTTAAGTGATTCATTAAAGATTATATAAATATACATATATATATATATATATATGTAGTTGTTCAGTCATTCTCAGATACTTCATGACTCCATGTGAGGTTTTCTTGGCAAAGATAGTAGAGTAGTTTGCCAATGCCTTCTCCATCTCATTTTACATAAGAGGAAACTGAGACAAAGAGAGTTAAGTGACTTACCCAGGGTCACATATATAGTGTGTCTAAGGCAGGATTTGAACTCAGGTCTTCCTTGCATCAGGCCCAGCACTCTATCCTTTATGCAACTTAATCCACAACTAATTAGTGGCAGCAGAGCTAGGCTTTGAACCTAAGACTTCTACCTTCAAATCTATTGCTGTTTGCACTGAATAATGTCACATTTCCCTAAAGAGATTATAAGAAGTTTGGATTTTGTAGTCATTTCATACCTGATTTCATTTGTTTTTAATTTAATTTTTTAAATGGAGTTTTGATAGTTAAGTTTATAATTTCGGAACATCACTCTAACAATACATCAATGTAAATCTGACAATATAAGACAGGTGTGGGACTACAGTTCCATTTGTAAAAGAAATTCTTTCAGCTGCCTTGTCTGAACAGGGAAAAAAATTCCCTATATTGCAGAGGGACTCATTTCTGCTTTACTTGAGCCTCCCAACAGGACTAGATCCCTACTAGGTTACATAGTGGATAGAGCATTGGACCTGGAGTCAGGAGGACTGGAGTTCATATCCAACCTCAGATGCACATCAGCTGAGTGACCCTGGACAAGTCACTTGACCTCTCTCAGCCTCAGTAAGATGGGCCTACCTTCCATGATTGCTATGAGGA
Organism: Potorous gilbertii; assembly: GCA_028658325.1. Classification (NCBI taxonomy): domain Eukaryota; kingdom Metazoa; phylum Chordata; class Mammalia; order Diprotodontia; family Potoroidae; genus Potorous; species Potorous gilbertii. Next base: position 117,378,109 of record CM053773.1, read on the forward strand.
TGAACTAAGATGATATTTGCAAAGTGATTTGTGGACCTTAAGGACCTTAAGCCATATAAATGCTACCTATTTTTTAATTATTCCTTTTCCTCTGCTCTTAATTATCTTCCTTCTGAGTTGAAAGGCAATAAAAAAAGGAGACTGGACAGAATTTCTAACTTAAACCCATCCAAGACTCTAGTTTTGGTAGAGAAGATTTCCAAAGTGGGAATTCTTCATGCTGATGAAGTTATAGATGTAGAACAAAAATCTCAAACAAAATAATCATGGTTAAGAAACAATTGAAGCACAGTAGAGCCCAGGAGTTTAGAGGACCTAAGTTCAAATCCGGCCTCAGAAGTTTACTCCCTATGTCACAATACCAACTGCCTCAAAAAAAAAAAAAAAAACGAAAGAAAGAAGGAAATTGACATGACCACCTGTAACCAAATACATTTACTGTCAAAGGGAGGTGGGCTGGTAGAGTAAATAGAAAGCTGGCTTCAGGGTCAAGATGTGAGTTTGAGTTTTTTCTCTTACACATTGACTGTGTGAACCTAGACAAGTTACTTACCATTTCAGTGTAAATCTCTCTTCAGCTATAAATAAAGTTGCAGAAGAGATGCTGACCAGCATTGGTAGAGGCAATTGTAGATGCTGACCTGCATTGATAGCTTCAATGGGTACACTCCGATACCCACAAAATCCTATGATTTTAAGGTAAGTCCAAAATAAACTACCAAAGGACGTAAACCTCTTAACAAGACAGGCACTTTAGTCCAAAAACTAGGTTAATATCATCCTGGGATATGGACTGACCCACCCTCAATCCTGTATTACAAGTCCATCATATGTGTGATAATATAATTGATATTCTGAATTCCCAATCTGAACACAAGAGCATTCCATTACAGAACACACTAGGATCCATGTTTCCCTGTACATAGTAGAACCATTTAGAGAGATTTGAGCTCCATGAGAAAACATGTCTAAGCCCTTGTAGCAATCCCACTGGTTCAAAGGCATGCTTTCCTCACCAGCTGATGTCAGAACTGAGCCTTTAAAGAGACAGACCTCACATATTTCTTCTGATGTGATTATCTTCTAATCACAGAGCCCCAAAGCTTCCTTGCTTTCTCTTCATTACTTGGGCTAGCTACTTTCCAGCAGTCAATGCTTCTCAAACAGCTGGGCTATGTTGGATACTACTTGGAATGCATTTTTTTTTTTTCTCTGAAACCCTTGGCTGAGGGCAGAAGTCACATGCCCTTGCCAGATGCCCTAGGGGATCTCAACATCATTTCATGGGATGCCTAGGCTTTCACATACCTCACACTGCAGAATCAGTTTCAGGATATTCCTTTCAACCTTCTAACATCTTCCATTTGTGGGGCACAACCAGGCTAATGATTTACCTGCCCTGTACTGTGTGTCTTTCATATGACTACTTAATGAAATTCTAAAATTAACAGTATTTTTAAGCATTTGGAAATTAATACACTGTAAAAGATAAATCCAGACTTGAAAACTAATGAAGAAATTGTAACCATGTATTCATATCTCATTAAGTCTCTAGGGGAAAGAGGAAAATCTTTAGGAATGATAAAAGTAGGAAGATTTTCAGGAGAAATGTTAAAGTTTGCGGCATTGAAAGATGATCCTGTAGATTACTTATACAATAACCCTAATAAATTACTTGTATATGAACATTCATTCCTCTTCACCAAAGACTTTTAATTCCCTCTGCATTAAAATAAAAAAAACATCCCTGACCACTGAGTGTATCAAAAAAAAGTTAAGTTGTTTCAAGGTCTATAAAGAGAGTCATAGTTTAAGACAGGGCAAGATCTGAAAGATGTGTCTAGGAAGGTAGGAAGTTCTCAATGTTCTCTGTAAATGAATCTTCACTGGGCTACTCATGACCTCAAATTTAAGCAGTCTCAGTTATTTAAGTAAATAACTCATCCTGGAAAATTAGAGCTTTACGATGCATCAACAATTAGGTGAATCATACATCATTCAGGAGTCAAGCCATAATGTCCCCATTCATTGTCCATATACTGGATATAATACTATAAATGTTCTTGAACTTTAAGATATTGATACCAAGAGCTAATGACTACTTTGGTCAAATTGTGATGCCTAGATGATTTAGTTATGTCAATATCATAATGCAAATCAAATAATACATAAAGCAAATTATCATTGACTATCTCTTATGAGAAAAGACTTGCAATCCTTAATTAGGTATATTTTGGAAATGCCTATTAAAATTTAGGGTAACATTTGACAGTATTTTTTAAAGCAAAAATCAATTTTTTCAACTTATCCAGTCCTCTGCCCATGAAGATTATATACAAACTCTGAAGATGATATTTGGATTTCCAAGAAGTAAGATTGGGCAGCAGTTACACACAGATGTGTAGTAAATGGGGCTTTCTGGGTAAACAGAAAGAATCAGGGAAGCAAATTATAGAACATATTTGATTTCTATTCAATGACCTTTCTCCTTTTCATATATCTGGTCTTTCTTTGTTAGTTTCAAGAGGGCAAATGAGAATGTAGGATAATGGAAAGTGCACAGACTTGATAGGAATTGAAATGTGTTCCAGCTAGCCCATTTGTGAGGGGTGTGACTGGTCAAGTTACTTAACTTCCCCATAAGACTTGTTTTCTTCATCTGTAAAATGGAGATGATAATAGAATATGTCCTATCTCTTATAGCATTGTTGTGAAGAAAGTGATTTTTAAATGGTTAAGTATTATAAAAACATGAAGGATATGTGTGGGTGAGGAATTTGATGCTCCCTGTAGACATATAGTGAAAACATTATCAAACATTATTACTGGGCATATTTAACAGTATGTTGAACATATTCTTCCTCTATTATTTACCTGATGGATAATGGATTTGCTTAGGAAAATAATTTTATTTTCAGCTCATAATTTTTCCTACTCTAATACCATGGAAGATGCTGAAACTTCCCAACTCACGTCTCTACCAAGAGGTAGAGGAATTCCCTTATTTGTGCCTTTTAATTTCCTATGGTTCCTCTATCTACTTCACACAAAAAAATCTTATCATTTTTCTACATTAAATTGTATTCCATCATTTCTCCTTGTATTACTTTTCTTGCGTTAGTCATTTAATCACTTTGGAGCCTTGGAGTTCTTTATCTCTAAAAGAGATGGCAATATTTGCATGATGTAATGGATAGAGGACTGGCCTTGGAATCAGAAAGACCTTGGTGCAAACTTTGCCTCTAACTCATACTGTCTTTGATCCTGGGCAACTCAACTTTAGTGTCCTAAGCAACTACTTAAGGCTCTAAAATACATAAGAATTGACCCACAATGCAGGGTGAAGGAAATTGCTACACTGGGAATCCCCTGCACCTAAAGGTCCCCACCCTGATGAAATTTGGTCTGGCTCTTCCCTTCTGTCTCAATGAAATGATTTCTGAATCTCTTTGAAATATTCTATTTTCTTTATTTGCTTCAAAGTGTTCCTGAAATCCATAGCCTAGTAAAGTCCTAAAGGATATCCCAAGTCCTCCTTAGATACATGATGAGGCCCTACTGACCTGTAATCATCTGTCCTATAGCTACTAACCTATATATAAGGAAGGACTTTTGGATCTCTAGTGGACACCAGTTATTATACTATTATACCAAAAAGGATATATAAAGAGTATATGTTATACTGTTTTTTCAATCAAATGAGATTTTTTAAGATTGTGGTTTTAAATGATGCCTGAGTTACTTCAGAGAGTATGCAATAAAAAAACTGATTAATAATAAGTAGCAATTTGAGACATAGTTATATATATGAAGGTATAGCCATATGTGCATCTATACATATTCTGTTTCATTAGTCATTTCAAATGCAGGTAAAAATTAAGTTATTGTTTCTTTATGAACATCTGACTTCTAAAATCAATCTTACCTACTTAAATTCTGCTTTTATATAGAGCAAGGGCTAACTCAGGAATGTTTTTACATAAAGCTTATTTTTTTATTCACCTAATAAAACTCTTTGATTTCTTCTCAGTACAGATGGTTTTATAACAAGTTATTTCACATAGTGTTCTTGGTTTGCATTTTAGTTTTTATTTTAAGGTCTCTTTTATCACAACATCTATCTCTTCTCTCCTAGTTCCCAAAGTAATGACTAAGAGCTTCAGTTCTCCCTCACACACACACAATGGGCTAGCATATCCCGTAGAAGGGGCTGGTGATTCCTCAAGGATTTCTGATTTTCATAAGGTGAAAGCAGTATGTGATCTGCTAGGGAGTTAAGGACCTACGTCCTTATAGTCCTTACTCTGTGACTTATTTTCTGTGTGACAGTAAAACTGAGTATAATACTTCAGGGGAAAAAATGGTTTTTCAATGAATTCAAGGACTTTCAAGCATTCTTGATGAAAAGACCAGAGCTGAAAAGAAAATTTGACTTTCAAACACAAGAATGAGAAGAAGCGTGAAAAAGTAAACAGCAAAGAGAAGTCATAAGGGACCTACCAAAGTTGAACTGTTTACATTCCTACATGGAAAGACAATATTTGTAACTCTTGAAATTTATTTTCTGTGTGATTTCAAGCAAAATTCTTAAACTAAACTTTTAGCTTCTCTTCATCTCTCCAAATGACAAGGATGTGCGAAAGGGAGCTTAGCCAAAGTTTCATAAACAAATTATCTGTGATGATTAATAGGAAGTTGTCTTCTAAATATGCCTGTGTCAGGTCAGCTGCCTGATTGGTTGTATTTGACAGTGGGATGAAATGAGAGATTCATAGGTCATGCAACGGTTAAAAGAAAGAAATTTACATAGCAAATTGAAATGGATTGCTGCTGAGGTCTATTGACTTAGAAAATCACAAATTAATATTATTTCTCTTGTATTTTTTAAATTTTGTTAAACATTTCCTAATTACATTTTGACCTGATTCAGGTCCCTCTGCAAGGTTGGCAACTCTGGTCTACAAAGACAGACACTTGAGTTTATTCAGCAGGGTACAGATCCCCATCTTTCTAAGGTACCCAAGGTGGTCCACCAGCCAAGCATCAGAGTGTGTCTCAAGCTCTTCATGGTTGTTTAGTACAAAAAGATCAATACAATGATATCACTCCTGTATCTCTGATTTTCTCAGTCACTTAAGCCTTGAGGATGTTTTCAGTAGTTTTAAGAAGGCTTTGAGAAAAAAGTAACCTAAATTGCTTGAGTTGAAGGGAAGAATAAAGGAAAAGTTAGGATATTGTCCCTGCCCCCAGGTTCCTAGGAAAGCTCATTTCTCTAAAGGAAAATGTAATCCTCCTCTTTAAAGGGCCTTATCCAGTGACTACTAGTAGTCTGTTCTTTGACCTTAGAAGAATGGATGATCTCTTGGAAGGATGGAGTTGCTAATGTGTTAGGTCATGCCTTTCCTTGACTGAGCAATGCAGCTTCTGGCATCTGTTTCTTCTCATTCTCTAAGTTCTTTTGTGTGTTTCTAGGATAACCTTAGGTGCCAGGTCACGCTGCCTGAGGACAAACCACACCAAAAATTTGGTGGCAATGAATCTTGGCAACAACACCTCTACAATTCTCCTAATTTTCTAGAGCAGCATTTCTTAAACTGAGGGTTATGACACCATATGGAGTCACGAAAAATTTGTCAACAGTAAAAGGTTTCTGAACAGCACAAAGATCAAAAATTAATTCAAAATCAAATGTGTAATGAATCTGGCAGCGCTTAACCATGTTGCATCACCCAACTTCACTGAAGCCTTGGTTCTGAACACAAAGCACGCCCACAATGCACTACTCATGCCTTCAGGCTGTGCAATGCCAACAAATGATGCAGAAACAGGAAAAGGGATAGCTATTGGAAAATAATTTAAGAAGCCTAGAGCTTGCTCATGTCTGAAATCAGAGATCCTAGAAGTAAAAGGTCAGAGGCCCCTGACATTTGCCTTCTTCCCTTAAAACACATTATCTATGTAACACATCAACACTGCATTGAACACTTATTTGTTGGCCTAATGATTCCATTTTACTATGTCTATCTTTTATATGAATATCAAATCATATTATATCTTATAATGGAAGTGTCTAAAATCCGACGCTTAGGATCATGTGGCTCTCGCTGGGTTAAACATAATCACATGCAATTAGATTTTTAATAATGTTTTTTGATATTACTATATTGTTGATTATTTTAAAATGAGGAACAATTCTTGATTTTGAAAGCCTTAGAAATATATACAGTAGAAGATTATTAGGGTAAAGTCCTGAATATGACAGATTAATTCATCTCCTTGCACATTATATAAAATTAAAGATTATAATACCTCTTGTGTCCTTTGACTGCCATTTTCTACTGTTATAACCTTAGACAAATTATTTAACTTTTCAGTGCTCAGTGACTGGATCAAATGATTAATACATCAACAAATAATTATTAATTTACTAGTCTAGTAAACCACTGTTGGACACCGTTGTAGTTGGGAAATGCAAAGTTTAGATTAAAACATCATATCTGGCCATTTGTCTTAGTTCCCTTCCAGTTCCAAATCCTGTAATCAACAAAGTCTGTCATTTTCTCAGCAGAGGAGAGGCAAAATCTCAAGCAACACCAGATAGCATATTATACATATCTCCCAACCACTAGCTGGGGAATTCTTTTGGAAAGCAGGCCAGAGCCATCTGTTGCTCCTGCTGCAACTCCTTTTTACTTATGATTATGGAATTCTGACACTGACCCTTTTCCAAGTATCCCTGTTCTTAGATTGTACCTGACATTGTGTTGTTGATTTATTATTAATAATTAATCATTGTAATAACTGTAATTATATACTGTAATATGATACTGATTATAAACATAACTGGAATTGATAGAGGTTTGCAAAGCACTTTGTATGTATTACTTGAGTTGAAATTCACAATAGCCCTATAATTTAGGTGCTATTATTGTACCCATTTTATTTTTGAGGAAACAGAGGCTAAGGGTGACTTCTCAGAGTCATACAGCTAAGTCACAATCATTTATAAGAAGCCACAAGGCATAATAGATAGAGTGGTAGACTTGGAGTCAGGAAAACTTGGGTTTGGATCAAGGTGGGAAACCTGAGACGTGAGGCTATACAAGGCCCTCTAGATCAGCCCTTTGACTGAAACTTCATTGACCAGTCTCTCCTTTACACAATAACAGTCATCAAAATTCAGGTACTATAACTGCAACACATTGAATTACCTCCCAAATTGTCACCTCAAAAAAAATTATCATCAGCCAGCTACTCTATATTTCATCTGCTTTATCTGTTGCTTGGAATAGGAAAAAAATTAAGTTGCCATAAAACCTTTTGCTTTCCATTACTGGGGAAAATGTACCAAGATTCATATTTAAATGTATAAAAGACTATCTTCTAAGGATGATGATTTATTATCTCACCTCGGTACCGAGTTCAGAACCCAAAGAAATCAGCTTAAATTTCAGTAGAGGGGACTTGGGTTGAAAATAGAATCCTATCTCTAAGAGCTGGAACAGCCATTGAAAGTCACCTGGTTCAAGACATACCTGAGCAAGGATTCCATTTATGATGCCTCAGCCAAGAAGTCATACAACTGCTGCTTGAAGACCTCCAGTGATGGAGAACTACCTCCAGATAGAGCCCACTCAAATTTTAAACAGCTAAAATTATTGATTATATTGTTCTTATATCAAACTGAAACTTGCCTCTCCGTAACTTCCACCCATATCTCCTAGCTCTGCCTTCTATAGTCAAGCACAACTTTAATTTCCTTTCTCTATGAAAAATTTTCAAATATTTGCAGGTGGCTTTCATGTCCCTCTCCCTTCCCATTCTTCCCAAGTGGTTTATTCTCCAGGATAAACATCCTCAGAAGAATCTGGTGAGTACACCAACTGCTGAGGCCAGATCAGTGCTGCATCCATCCCTAAAGGTGCATTTAAAAAGTTGTCCATTAAAAAGGGGTACCAAATAATTTAAAGATTATGAAAATAACAACATAAAAGCAAATTTTAAAATAGATCTGAGATCAGATAATCAGAATGGGGGTGGGGGGGCAGGGTTAGAAACTGTGAGACTAAACTGGGACATGGGAGGATATTATGTAGGGATTCCCAGACACCACCTGTAAGCCTCAAAGGCCCACCCCTTTTTACTTAAGAGATAGCACTAGAGACAATCCTAGTAAGCATCAGCCTAAGGCTTTCTAGTCTGCTGCTGCTACAGTATTTCTGAAAGTGACCATGTACACTTTGTGTTCCGAAACTTTATTCTTGTCACTTAAAATTTCTATAACCTTAGGCAAGTTGATTAACAAAGAGAAGCTATTAACTTAGATTGCTTAACTTAGAGAGGATATTATAAGGGTCTCTGTTTCCTCATCTATAAAATGGGGAAGTTGGAACAGATGACTTCCAAAGTTTTATCTAGTTCTAAATGTGTGAGCCTATATATATCTAACATCCTCCAGTCTCCCTGCAACTTCTGACACTGACTGGCTGAGTTGTCAATCAGCACTGGTAAAGCATCCGTCTGTCTTGAGACTTACATACTGATTCTGGAGTCAGAAGGCCAAGGCTTACCTGTGTGACCTTGGGCAAGTCACCTAGTCTCCATTGGATTCCATTTCCTCTTCTGTAAAATGAAGGAGTTAGAATAAATGGGCTCTAAGACCCTCACTAACTCTAAATCTATCATCCCTACCCATGACCTTGATGGAAAGAAAGATCTCCTTTATTTATATTTTAATATATCCCGTAACTATTTTGGGGCATGAGTATGTCTCAATAATACAAAGATTCTGCATATGTTTCTATTTAGAGAATGTCTATTCTAGCTACCTTAAATTTATGAAGATCAACCAGTAGTGAACATTTCTATTTGTTTTTTAACAGAGATAAATATTTGTTGCTTCTAATTTCTCTTGTAATTTTTCAGAGAACTTCTTATTCTCTGAAAAACCAAAGGAAAAATAGAACCTCCTGATTCTAACCTGACATGTGTCCTTATTTTCTATTATTAAGCATTCCTTCTCAGGACCAAATGGGTTAAAAAGGGTTATATCTATTGTCCTTGACTTTATAAAAGTTCCTCTTTGTGCTATTTTTAAGATCAAAGGTATTGTTAAGTGGGCAATGGAGAAAGGAAACTAGATTCTTCACTCAATATTGTAGCCCTGGTTGGTTCCAATTGGATGTGATTCCCGGTCTTCTGATTCGTAATTCAACGTTCTCTGTACTAGGCCTTGCTGTATTTTCCAGTAGTTGCATGGGGGTAGTGAAAGGCAGTCTTATTTCTCCTACCATCTCACAGACTATTTGCTAAATGACACCCAAAACAGCAATAAATAAATAAAAGCTGACAATGAGGTGACAGCTGGCCTCTGCACCAGAAACATACAATCACAGATGGAAAGTTCAACTACTAGGATTCCAAGCACAAAATTTAAGTCTGTTTTGAGTTAGGAAGCTGCTATAAAATTGTGCTCAGTCTATGTTTACTGCATGCAGCTGTAGCTTTCTCAAAGTGTCTTAATGAACTTTTCCTTCTATTTTTGCAAAGGTAACAGCAAAGAAAAGGCATTTAGCAAGAAAACAAAAATATTAATCTAAGATCATATTGGCAGTTCTTTAGATGTACTCATCTGTCTTTCATTCACTGAGGCACTAACTAGATCATGCATTTGTAAAATTAGCTACTTTGGAAACTGCTAAGGAGGCAGAATATTATAGTATCAAGGAAGCATGATATTATGGAAAGACAACTGGTTACGAAAATAGAAAATCTGGGTTCCAATCCTGGCTGTGCTACTAACTACCTTTGTGGGCATCAGCTTCTTCACCTATATAAATAAAGGGGTTTGCATTAGATGACGTCTGATATTATCTAATAATGTATGTTTGCCTAGAAGACTATTTTATAGAGAACTCACACAAGGCAAGCACTCACATGAAGATTAGAAGGGGCAACATGAGGACACTCTCAAGCTCTCTCTGACAAACTTTGGAATTGACTGTGAGACATGGTCACAGGACCACCCAACATGGCGTGCCCCTATCAAAGAAGGTGCTATGCTCTATGAGCAAAGTAGAATTGCAGTAGCTTAAAAGAAACATGAGATATACATATTTAGAGACATCTCCAATCCAAATGGACTATTTGGACCCAGCCTGGGGTAGAGCCTTGTGAGCTCACTATAGGTCTGATCAGCTACAGTCGGACACATTGTACCTTGGTCCCAACATAGTGATGTCATTTTGGTCCTCTTCAATCATGAAAGACAACAATCTAAGTTCTAAAAGACAGATGATAAATAAGGATTAAATTATATCTAAGGGACGATTCTAAATTGTATGAGCCTTAATAGAGAATAAGGGGAGGCAGGGGCCAGGACTAGCAATCTTCCATCCCTAAGCAACTGGAAAAGTTTGGTTTGGTTTAAGCCATGGGTGTTGAGAGTATTGGCCATCAATGCATTTCTTTGATTTTATCCTGTTTATCTCTTTTAAATAAATTATTCATTTTCATCACTTCAATATAATTTCATGAAATTGACAGTAAAACTACTTGGTCTTTTGATGGAAAAATTCAGGGAAACTAAGTTCATGAGCATTCGAAGAGATTTGATACTAACCAGGCTCCAAGCCTGGAAATAGGTAGGAATGGCTATGTCAACTTGATTTCAACATCACTAGAGAAAACTTCTGTTAAACGTGCTAATTGTGATTTGTTGTTTGACATTTGCTTCAGGAGACCAGAAACACTGTGCAAAAAAGGAATTTGATAGGGTAAAAGAAATAAGAATTATACTTAAAATGCACAGGAGCCAAGCACATCACAAATAATGACCCTGGGAGATAAGTGCTATTTTTATCCCTATTTTACAGTTGAGGAAAATAAGGCAAACAGAAGTTAAGTGACTTGCCCAGGGTCACAGAACTAGTAAGTGTTTGAGGTGAGATATCAACTGAGGCCTTTGTGATTCTAGGAATCACTTGGATGCCTCTATCAGACAAGACCCATGATGCTCATACGCTTTGGCATCAACCCTGCTGTTTGTTCTGGACATGTATTTAAGATACAACATAATTTGTGGTTTGGAATGAGTAAGAGGATGAGAGGGAAGGGAAATTTGAATGTGCCTTCAAAAAAAGAAAAGAAAAAATGTAGCCAAATGAAAGTTGTGCAATTTAACTAAGTCATTTAACTGTTGTGCACCTTTTTGTTAACTGTAAAATAAGGGAGGTGGACTGGATAATCTCATAGGAGTGGGGAACCTGAGGCCTCACGGCCACAGGTGACCTTGTAGGTCCTTGGGTACCTTTTGACTGAGTCCAAGTTTTATGTAACAAATCCTTTTATTAAGGGAAGATGCTCTGGAAAGTTTGGATTCAATCAAAGAGCTAAGAAAAAAAAAGAATGAAAATGAATCCTTAAAAGTACTCTTTGAAAATAAATAAATAAAAAGAATTTTTTTAAAAAAGAAAATGAATTCTTTTGAATGTGCTTATAAGACATTCAGGTTTGAGGACTTGGCATGGATGACATAAAAATGGCAGCAGAACTAATTTCTAAAGTAAGCTAAATGGAATAAATAAACTCCTGCCATAACTAAGAGCCCTAATGGTTTGGCTAGCTCTAAAAGGTTTTCTCTGAAGTTGGACAGGGTTCATCTTAGTTGTAGCTATCTGCAAAGGACCAGATTTCTATAAATGAACTCAAATATCTACAAGACCATGTGGAGACATGACCAGACATACAACGTTCACTGCCACCAATATTGTGTTGAGACCCAGCATTTTATCTCCAGCATTAAGAGAACAATGATCAGGCATTCCAAATTTCTAAGGGGAATAAATTCAGTGCTTGAAAAATATCTGAGAAAAAATCAACTATTGAGTTCTTTGATAAAGAGAGCTAGATTTTATTTCCATTTCAATTTCCACTAATCAGCTACATAATCTTGAGTAAGTAATTTAATTTCTTTTTGCCTCAATTTTCTGCTATGGCAAATAGGTATAATATTAACATTACTTGCACCTACCTACTTCATATCTTGTTTCAAGGATAAAATAAGACAATCAATGTGAAGGTAACTTGGATAGAAAGAGTACTATGTAAAGCAATTATTGTCCACATGACTATTTTTATTGACTCATTGAATAAGGATTTATTAACTATTTTGTTGTATATGGAATATTTTACTCACTATCTTCATTGCCAGAACAGTAGGCCCTCCTCACCTCTGAGTAATGAAAACTTTTGTCTATAGATAGCTTCTTTGTCAACTGGGACTTGTCACCACTGCTGAAATGTAAGCTGTCTCTATGTGTGACCCTGAAATTTGGAAGAACATTCTCCCTTTTACATAACAGACATTGCAAAGCAGTCACTGGTATTATGTTAGAGTGAAGGTCTCCCTGTCACTGACGTGGTAGGAGAGATTTTAACCATGAGCAATCCATGGAGGATCAACTGAGTTTTAGCACGGACAGAATTAGGGGGATAAGGAGTTTATATCAGCACTTCTTTTGAGTCTCATGCCTATTAAACTCCTTATTGGCAAAGGATTGTTTTCTATTCCTCTTTGAATACCATAACATTGTCTCTTCTATATAGTAAGCATTCATTAAATAATGATAGGAATAGTAAATAGTAATAGAAATAGTGATTTCATTAGTATAACAGGGAAGTCCCAAAAGAGGGAGCGCCTTCTACCAATGCAGGTTGGCACCTTCTCTGTGATTTATATTATAATCCTAGAGCATTGTGAGGTTAAAGAAACTTGCCCAAGCTTACTCAACCAGTATGTGTCAGAGACAGGCTTTAATCTGGCTCTGACACCGGCTTTCTTGTCCACTACAACATCCTGCCTTTCATGAGAATGAATGAAGAATGATACACTTATGCAAGGCTGAAAGTTTACAAAGCACTTTCTTCAAAACAACTTTGTGAGGTCTGCCGTGCAAGTACTATCATCCCAATTTCATAAATAAGGAAAGAATTTCAAAATATTAAGGGCTTTGCCCACAGTCACACAGCTAGTAATTTTGAGAGAGAGTTTGAATTCTGGACTCTTTCAAATCCTGTGCCCTTTTAAGTTGGGCAGTGTCCCAAGATACCATGGGAGGGCAAGGGATCTGAACTTTAAAAAATATATTTTATAATCACTCCCACCCTTGCCCAAGATGAATTATTTCTATGGCAAAGAATGCTGATTTTATTTATCTTGCTACCTTCTATGGAAAGAGAGCAATCTTAAAAGAAAAATTCCCCTAAGCTAGTAAATCCTTAGTTCTAGTTTTCAAGGCTGTACTGAAGTCTTGTACATGCATATCTACTTTAGGGAGACAGTGACACTGATAAGAGATCAAATCTCTAAAAGGGAATGTGAGTCGTGCGTGGAGCCCTGCCAGGTTTCAAGCAAGAACTTGGTCCATGTCAAGTCTCTAAAACGTGTTGTCCATAGTCAATCATTCTTGAACAATGATGCTCTTGTCAAGTCTATGCATGCAGAAGTCTTTGCTTGCCTTCCCCTTCCCCTTTTCCAAGAGCTCCATATGCTTATTCCATATGGAAAATGAAAGGCTTTTCTATGTCAGTGGATAAGATGAAAAAGTTTGAAGTCTGCACAGGAAAGTTCAGAACTTGTACCAACCTGAGGTCCCTAGAAATTAAAGATTTATAGACCTTTTCCCTTCCAGGCACAGGAGCCCACAGTTCGTTACGTGTCACCACCACCCACTCCACCAGGACTGCTGCCATTTGAGCATCTACACACATTCACCAAAGCTCTCTTTTTTTTTTACCCCTCTGAATGCTCCTTTGTAGGACCAAGAGGACAGTGCTGAGTTCTGAGTGACTGAGCTGCTCACCAGAGCCTTGCTGAAGGCACTGCCCATGCTGGCTTTGTCGGCTAGAGCTGAGTGAACCATAAATAATATTACAGGGCGTTGAATTTAGGAGAATTACAAAAAGAACACAGATGGAACAACACATATGAATCACAGTGCCTCAGCCTGTATTTCTTCCCTTTTCAGGCTTTAAAAATAACCTCTCTGCTCACTCACAGAGGAGGGCTGGACACCACTGACAACCCTAGGTAACCTGAACTTCTGAACCTTCTTTCCAGAAGTGTTCTATGGAAACAAAAAAGAAAGAGCAACTTTGTCCACTTCTGAAGTCCAGTGTATACTTCAGGTGATGTCTGACAGTCATTATGGCATTTCAGACTCCCTTATTAAAATTTCTCTTTTATAGTCTTCTTGAAAGAAGTTCACACCTGATCAAACATCTTTAAATGAGCTAATATTTTTTTAAGTAGAAAAAAAGCAGAAAACTGCCCAAATATGTTATGGCAGATGCCTAAGCAGACCTCCAGAGTACAGGCTAGAGGCACAGTTATCCCCATACTTTACACAATCCAAATGGCACCTGCTTCTGGGGTGGGCTTATTTGGGGTATAATTGCTTTGCAATGAAGGGAGATGTAGAGATAGCCTTGTAAACCTCAACTTACCTCTGGATTTAGCAGGATTTAGGAGTAGGGCCTAAAATATCTAAATTTCTTATCTAACAGCTCTGCCCTACCTCTGGTCTTCTGAAACAGAAACTCCTCCAATGCTAGAAGCATCACTGGAAGTCCTATTATAGAAAATAATTCATTAGCATCTCTATACTAATTACTATGCTTGGGCAGAAGCACAAAAAAAATCCTTCTATCACATCACAGTTTTAACAGAAGGGGTCCTAGACCACAGGTTGAAAGAATTGGCTTCTAGTCTTGGTTTGGCCATTAATTTGATATGGTATAAGGCAAAGAACTTATCGTCATATGAAAGATAGGAATAATCACATCTGCCTTTCTTAGAGATAATTTTTGTGAGTTCATGTAATGTGTATATGTGCTGTTTAGATTATGAATCTGTGTGAATTTATTTCAATGTAGCTCACAGGGAGGTGTGAATATCTCTCCCCCTTTTCTAAGGAAGACTTTGCAGAGGCCAAGAAGCTGGCTGTTCTGTTTTCCTCAAAGAGGGGGAACCAAGGTAGAATTATATCTGTCTGCTCAGCCACATGCTGTTAGACTAGGAGAAATAATTTTGTAATTCAAACCATTCTCCTGATCTCTGTCTTTCAATGGGGAAGGAGTAACCCAAGTTATATCCAAAGACTTGACTACTTTCTTATCAAATGCTAATTACACAAAGATCATCCCAAATAGTGAATAATAACACACCCATTATCCAAGCTCATACCAATCAGAAATCAGAGAAGTTATAAATAGAAATACCAGGAAATGAACACATAGAATGAAGGAGCTCTCTCACCAGGACTAAGGACTGTATGTTTTTTGCTTTTGTCTTTGTTTTCCTAGTGCCAGACACATGGTAAGAGCTTACTAAATACTTGTTGATAGATAAATGTAATTTACATAAGTATTAGGTATTATCGAGTCCTAGACCTCATTTTATATATGAACAAGCTGAGTTTCCAAGAGTTTCTGAATTACCCAAAGTTACCCAAGCATTCGTAGGGAAAATCTTGACTACCTATGTCATCTGATCTTTCTATGACATTACATAGTAGTGTAGTGTAGTGCAACAATAGATTACGCAAACAGAAGGTATGACTGAAAACCAAAAGACACTATAGTTTCCACATATATCAAGTATTGAATTTGTTTTATCTTTTCAGTTCCAATTGTCCATGTATGGAAAACTACACCGTGTTATCCTCACATATAATGGACAGTAAATCTATGTTTGTTAAATGCAAAATTTTTTTTCAAAAACCATTGGGGAGTATTAAAAACCTATACACAACCAAAACAGAGTACAAACATACATACAAATCACAATATGTCAATAGATTTCCAGCCCCAGGCACATTTCCCCACATGTTTTATATTAGCACCCAGAAGAGTTTAGATAAGGCCACCATTCCATGGGTAAAACTGTGAGGTTGAAAGTAATTAAATCTTGACTATTTCCCACCTCCTAACAGAAGTGACTGTGCCAAATAATTTAGCCTTAATTGACTGTGAACATTCATAGCATTTAATAGCCCTCGAATTTCTTCCCTGGGTTAGTGAGTTGATGCAAATGGTACATTGATGCAAATGGTACATTTTATTTCACAGCTCTTCTTTCTACTATTTTCATTACATTTGGGCTTTATTAACAGAGTAATTGGTAGTGGGGTGGGGAAAGTAAGGAACAATTAATTTAGTGAAAAGCTTTAAATGCATTCAGAGAAATGCATTTTCATTACTTCCAAAAAATAATTAAATAATACAAATAGCATAGTATCACCAAGTACACATCCTACCAAACCTACTTTTAAAAAGCACACTTTTTAATTAACATATGATTTCTAAATGCATAACTGATATTAAAGTACAGCCCCTTAAGGGATTTAAACAATTCACTGACTTTTTGTTTATACCAATAATAGATTAGTAATTCCCTTTACATAAAAAAATCATATAAAGTAAAATTCTAATTAAGCCTGCCTGGAACAGGGCACAATTCCAAATTAGCGAAGTAGTGAAGTCAAATTTAAAAGGTTTTTACTATGTTTGCTGATTTTGGTACCAAAGCTCCTGTTGTAAAAGAAATAAAAAGGTAGGGGGTAGAGCCATAGGGGAGACAGAGTCTATTTCAGAGACAAGAAAAGCTTGACATAGTTCTGCCTCTGACATAGACTGGCTACGTGTTCCTGGACAAATCTGCCTCAAAGTCTTAGGCAACTTTTAGGACTAGTCAAAGGTTCCCAAAGTGGTCAACACTTTGGATACGTACCCTGGGATACGTTGAAACAGTCCAGAAGGGCCATAGTAGCCTCAGGTGCAATTGGAGGGTGTTGAATAAAAATAAGGGAGTGGTGGATGCATAAAGAAAGAAAAGAAGAGAAGAAAATTTTGAAAAACCACTGGTACGTATTTCTATATAACGTCATAGAAGGATCAGATGACTTAGAGAAGGTTTTCCTTGTCATAGTGATTACATTATTTTCCAAATAAACACACAAAATGCAAGTTATACTTTATCAGTGGTCAAGTCTGCTGACAGGTTTTAATAAGCAAGTGTTGTCAGGCAAACATGTTGCGCACTGTCAGGAAGTTCAGATCGCATTGGCAGGAATATGTACATGCAATGACTTATTTACAATACGATACTACATGGTTACCTGATGCAGTATTGCATCATGAAAATTTTATTGCAGAAAAAACTCCAAAAATTTACAATAAATTACTAAATTTAAGATGTCATAGTTTTAAAAAATATTTTATATATTTTAATTTATGCAAATTTCAAAAAAAATTATTAAAAAATTAGAACCCTATGATTTCTTTTACCTTATCCTTAATATACTATTAAGTGGGGAGGTAGGGAAACACTATAATAGTCCAATAATTCAGTTCTTACTTAGGAATTACAGGCATATCCCATTTTATTATGTGCTTCCACAAATGTTGGGGGTTTTTTGGTTTTGTTTTAACAAATTGAAGGTTTATAGAAACTCTGCGTCAAGCAAGTTTATCAATAACATTTTTTCTAATGATGTGCTCACATTATGTCTCTGTGTCACATTTTGGTAATTCTCTCAATATTTCAAATTTTTCCATTATTATTATAGCTGTTGTGGTGATCTGCGATCAGTAATCACAGTGGCATTACTATTAAAATTGTTTTGTGGCCCCATGAACTGTGCCCATATAAGATGGTAAATTTAGTTGATATACGTTGCATGTGTTCTGACTGCTCCATTGACCCACCATTGCCAGACTTTCTCCCTCTTCTTGGGCCTACCTATTTCCTGAGACCCAGCAATATAGAAATTAGGCTAATTAATAATCCTACAATGGTCCCTAAGTGTTTAAGTGAAAAGAGGAGTCAATTGGTGCAGCAAACTTCATTGTTGTCTTAGTTTAAGAAATTGCCACAGCCACCCCAACCTTCAGCAACTACCACCCTGCTCAGTCAGCAGCCATCAACATCAAGGTAAGACCCTCAATGGTGACAGCTCCACCATCAAAAATATTACAACTCGTTGAAGGTTCTAGTGATGGTTAACATTATTTAGCAATAAAGCATTTTTAATTAAGATCTGTATATTTTTAGTCATAAGATGATTGCACACTTACCAGACTATAATATAGTATAAACATAACTTTTATACGCATTGAGAAACCAAAATATTCACTTTATTGCAATATTCACTTTATTGCTGTGGTCTGGAACCAAATCTGCAATATCTCTGAGGTATGCTTATATTTTGTTTTCTCATTTATGTCTACATGTTTATAATTTTATAAACTTAGAAGTTTCAGCATCTAAACCCCAAAATCAGACAAATTTTTAAGAAAAAAAGTTTTAAATGGAGTATCAAAATACAATTACCAAATATGGTTACATGATGCAATATTGCATCATCAAAATTTCAATGTAGTAAAAAAACACAAATTTACAATAAATTATTAAATTAAAGATGCACCACTTTAAAAAATATATTATACATGTATATTAAATTATGCAAATTTCAAAAAATATGTCAAAAAGTTAAAGTAGATTTTCAGGGGGCTCACAATATATTTTCCTATTGATTTTCAGATTAAAACTCTGCCTTGTAATTACAACTTATATCAAGAAGGACTATTTCAAGACATGAAAATATATCTCTTTTTCCAAGCAAATCAGTATCTCAAACCACTGGAAGAACAAAAGGAGATAAAAATCATCTCATATTCTATACAGATGTAGTTTGGAGTTCTCATTTCATAATTCCACATTACACTTCTTCCTTCAACTACCCTACATCTGTCCTATTTTGGTCTAGTCTCCTTCATATTTCCTACTCTATTTATTCATGGTCCAGACAGGGCACCTCATAAATTTATAGCTGTTGGCATCCAACATTAAAAGAAAGAATTCAAGTGGAAATGGCTGAGTAGTAGACTCTAACTCCAATAGTCTCTGGCTAAAGTCCCTGAATTGGTTTAAGTAATAACTCATAGGAACATGGATATTACTGCCACCTGAGGACACTAACTCTAACAACAACAAACCTGTCTTCTCAACTGAAAATTTTGACCACCTGTGATATTTGCTTCCATTGATTTACTGTTATCAAATTGGTTTTCCCCACTCCTCCTTTTCCTTTGGCTAGAAAATTGATTCCCTTTTCCTCTTCCTCCCACAGCACCTGCTGCAGATGAGGATGTCCACTGATCCAACACACACAGAACATTCTGGATGGTACTTAGCCACAGTAGAGGCACTCCCCTACTCTCATGCCATTTCTGTCCCTAAGCCTCTAGGAAATGGATATGAAAGAAAGAAACATGTCCTGGGGAGTTTGGATTTATGAAAAGTAAGGATGGGCTACTGTGTCCTGACCCTAATGATGAGAAACTAGACCCTCACTCAAGTAGGAATTGATTTAAAGAGTCATTCTCATTCCTAATATAGGGACAGAAGACATATAAAGGTATCAGATTTTTGGAGCAGCATCCTGAGAGAAAGCTTAAGGCTTATAATTCCTTTGGAGGAGAAAATTACTTGAGAGAAATCCACTTTTAATCAGAACTCTAAGTACTTTGGCTAACTAATCCAATCAAAGGCACTGAAATGAAATATCTTGGCAGTTTCTTCCTAATCCCTAGACCAAGGACTATACTCATGTAATTCTCTGGCATAATACTACTGAGAAAGTAGCAATTGGTGAGGATCACATTTGATAATGAAATCCTCAAATTAAAAAACATACCTATTAAAAATAAAGAATTTTCTATATCATTCTTCTTTCCTCTTCCTCACTCTTACACACACACACACACACACACACACACACACACACACACACACACACACACACACATGCTCACACCCCTTTAGTCTTTCACTCTCTACTGCCTCTTTCCACTCTGTCCAAAATTTATGTGCAGGTAATTCCTATCACTAAACAAACTTGTTCTTGTTTCCCTTGCAGGCCAGCATCCTCACTCTCTAGAATTTTCACTTTTCACCATTCTTTCTTCATCCACTGCTCATATTCAATTCTCTTTTGGCTTTTTTGGACTGAGCCACATGGCTTCTTGACCATCAGAAATTAACTTTGTCCACTTCCAGACCTGAATAAAGCAATACACAGCAGCTTCCTTTTCAGTGTTTCTTTCATCAACAGCAATTAACTGAAATGGTGCTTTCCAAGATCACCAATGCTTTCTTTATACTCCCTCGTCTATTCATTCCTCATATGCCATAGTATCAATTCAGGTCATTTACTTCTAGATAGATATCACTCCGATAAAACTGACCACAATACTCTGAACGTTGGAAGTATGGATAACCTCATGTGCCCCAACACTATGCTTCTATTAACACAATCTAATATTGTTTAGATTTTATACCAGAGTTCAATATATGCAAAGATCTATAGCTCAATAGTTTCAACACTAGAACGAATGTGGTTTAGAAAGCATGGTATTTAAATTTAAGTATTTGAAAAACTGATAATGCAAAAAATCAACTTGAAAGGTTTAATATTGAATTTACTTTGAGATTTATAAGAGCTTTATACACACACACATACACACACTTTAATTTTAATACCTAGAATAATCCTTTGAAAGAAATACTATGGGCATTGATTGTCCCCATTTTGCAGATGAGAAAAATGAAGATCAGAGAAGTCCTAACTTAAAGTCTAGCCCTCTTCCCACTACAAAATCCTGCCACGAATTTGGATCATTCATATTTGTTGTGATTAAAATCCAAGGAAACTAAAAGGTACAATGACAAATTTTATTATCTTGAAAATAATAGACAAAACAGAGTAAGACAATTCATACATAAAACCTAAAGTTACCAGAGTATCAATTTTAAAGTTTTACACCATTTTGTATTGGCATTACTGTTTCCCCATCAGCTTTCTGAAGTCACCACTGATGAAAGTAGCAAATAGAGAATAGAAGTCTTTCAATGTGGTTTTTACGGAGTTAATTTTCCCGCACTTACTCAGCAATTTCAGCCAAAAGAATCAGTCCAGTGTGTCAGGAAGGGTAGGGGATGAATGGCACAGTGTGGGATTCCCCTGATACTAATGACATTAATGGTAGCCAGTACATCCATGGGGCACCCTGAGTTCTTGAAGGGGGAGGGTCTTGCCCTGTCCTCATACTCTCTTTTTTCCTACTCATTTGCAGGGTGGGGAAAAGAGGTTGAATTTCTACACCCTGAAAAAACATAAAGTGAAAAATTATCCACTAGCCCTACAAAACACTATTTCCAGGAAGTGGGTTTTAAAGGAAAATTCTTGACGTCCTGAGGCTAAAACCAGGAGGTGTCATAACTTTGAAACTAAAAAATGAAAGAAGTACTGTCTCCAGGTGCACTGAAGGTTGTACCTCATTTCATCTATGAAGGGAGCCTGGTTAAAATCCTTGGTCATGGTCCAAAAAATACCCTGGCAGTTAGCATCCTGTATTAAAATTTATAAACCACGAAAGACCTTTTCTTACAGAAAAGTTAATTCAGGATGGATAGCCTGAAAAAAAAATACTTGAAAGGGATAACCATCAGAAGTGGTTATATGGAAAACTCGATGTAAGTAATGCCTTTTACTCCACCAAAGTGAACTAAAAATATTAGCACTGGGGATTTCAGCAGGAGGGGGAAATGCACCAAGTGCAACTTCATGTCTAAAAAGTCACAGGAAAGGCTTATTTTGGAACTGCCAATATTGACCACTAGGGATGACAAAATGATGGCAAAAATTAGCAGGAAAACAATCCCAACAAAAGGATGGAAATATACAGTCATTCATGCGGATCCATACTGAGAAAGGCAACCCATGCCAACTCTTTGCAGTCTGGTTTGAGGCTGGATGAGACAACAGACCACTTTAGACTGCATGACATTTAGCTGCCTTCCAGGTTCATTTATATCTTTGCCCTTACCCTTACTGTCACTCATCCTATTGGGTTTGGGGGGATTTAACTAACAGAAGTGAGTCTTAAGGAGATGGGAGAAGTGTGGAAAGAGAAAAGGAAATTGGATGGTGACAGTGCTTCCCACACCAAATTAGAATGAGATTACCACAAGGTACTCAATATGGTATAGCCCCAAAGATCAACAAGGCTGTTGAGTATTTCTTGAGAGTAAGACAAAAGAGAGGGAATAGTCGTGACTTGCCTCCCTAGGGGTTCTTCTAAGTAGCCTGGTTTCAGTAATATATATACCTATCCTATGTCATCAAGGTCATCTAACTCTACTCCAACTACTTCAAAACCAATCTTGGTTATATACTGCCTAGTCTTATTCTCTAGTTACTTCAAGTATTCAACTTTTATTTCCTTAGTAAGATCCCAAAATTTTCAGGAGTAGGAACAATGTTTTTTACTTCCTTTGTCACTTCCACTGAGGCTGGTACAATGCTGTGGGTACTGCAGGTATTTAATAAGTGCTTGTCAACTTTACTCAAACATAAGTTCATGAACTTGTCTTCTAACACCTTGCCCAGAAGGCACTTGAATTGGATATACAGCTGTTTCAGATCTTGAGATATTAACAGAGTTCATATGGTCATTTACTATGACCTTAGGAATTCCAGTTCATGTCAGGATATCCTATATGAAAACTGAGACCTTGCAAAGAAGAGATGGTTTAGGAAATCTGAATGAAATTGTTGAATTTTGGAGAATTGTTGAATCCTTGTGTTAAAGCTACCAAAATTCAAAGTTCAGAAGGCTTTGGATGAAATTTCAAGAATATTAAGTTAAGCATAAAAGCATAGATTTGAGCTGGAAGGATCCTTGGGGTTAAAGGAATTCTAGTCCCAAACCCTTATTTTACAGATGAGGCAAACTGAGGCCCAGAAAGATAAAATAACTCTTCCAGTGATAGAACCATGATATAAACTTTGGCCTTCTGATTCAAAATTCAGTCTTCCTTCCATTACTTTCACTATACCTTGCTTCTATTGAAGGTGTTCCCACTTTCCAAAAGACCCATGTACCATTCTTCCTTCACTTCTTATGGTCAAGTATCTAATAAACTTTTACCCAAATCTGAACTTTACAGGGATATAGTGGGTCAAAGTAAAATCCACGAATCTTCTGCAATTGAATTCAATTAGAGTTACAGCCTACAAGGAAGAAACATAAAATGAGATCTACTCATTTGTCTAAGAGGACCAGCAAAAGGAAATTTAAAATAAATATATATATATTAAATTCTTCCCACTACTCGGAGGCTCACAGTTAATTTCAAAACACTTAAATTGAAGTGTCATACTGTCTTTTGAACTCAGGAAGGATTAGGGGATAGGAACAGAGCCTATAATTTCATTAGGTTAGGGATCTCCCAAGTGAGGAAATTCCCTCTACCACACACAAGTTGGTATCTTCTCTGAAACTTAAGTCCTATTAGCGTACCTAGAAAACTAAGAGATTAAATCGTTTTCCTAGAATTGTTAAGGTTTGGGCTGGTAGGGACCCCAAAATACCTACATGCTGGGTCCTGCTCAAATGAATTCAACACAAGCCTCCTTAAAGCCAAAGAAAAAAAACAAAGTTTATTAAAGATTCGCCATACTGGGTTGACTCTTAAGGAGCCTTACCATTTGTAACGCTTGTATTCACAAGAGGGCCAGATAGAAACTCAGCTAGACAGAGTCAGAGCTGGACTGAACCTTCATGGAGACGAGATGGAACTTAAATGCAGAAAAAGACTGAGGGAAGGATCCAGGTGTCACCAAGTAGTCTGGGGTCCCAGGGATGGTCTTGATAGGGGATGTCAATCTGGAATATAGATCAAATCCAGGGAGGATTCTGATGCGAGTTTCTGGTAGTCCAGATAATCCACAGTCCTGGCTGCGAGACTAGGACCTCAAGAGAATGCTAAGTGGCAGGAAGGGAGGGATATCAAAAAAAATGTTAAATCAAGCAAGGGGAATCCAAGGAGTCCCCCAAGGCCCTTCAGACAAATGGGACCAAAACCTTCCCGGTCCAAGGGACAAAGGTCTCAGCTTGGGCTTGTACCCCATCAGAATCACACAAACAATATGTGTCAGAGCTGGATTTGAATCCAGATCTTTTTGACTTTCACCCTCTGTACCCTTTTGCCTAGGCAAGAGTGTGCTCAGGCCAGCTTACACCAACTTTGAGGAGAGCCAATTGTTCCATTTTCAGTATGAACATCAATTAATACCTCAGAAGTAATCAAGCACTATAATCAGGCAGGTCTTGATTTACTGTTTTGTTAATTGTCTAGACTGAAGAAAGTGATGAAGAAAATGTTAATAATAAAAATTAAACTTAAAGGTATACAGTTCATTCACATTATTTTTTTCCAGAGAATCAGTTGTCAAACGTTCATCACCATGCACCTGGTGCTGTCTGACCTGAGCACAATAAACATTTTTAAAATTAATATTTTAAGAAAGACTCTAGCCAGACTTAGTCAGGAAGACACAGGTTGAAGACTTGTTTCTGATGTGTACTGGTTGGCCCTAGACAATAGCCCTAGACAAATCTCTTAACTTCAATCACACTCACCCTTAATCCAAGTCCCTACAACTAGAAAATGTATAATAGTTGAGGAAGCATCCTCACTGGGATGGCACCCTCAGTATCAATGGAATCACAGGTCTCAAACAAAATAAAAAATATCAGTCTCACACACACACACACACACAAAAATACAAATTATTCTAACATTGTTGTTAGCAGTTGGTTTGGTTTTGGTTCATGGTTCATTTCATTGTTTTTCAACCTCCCATCCAGTATTTTTTTTCCTGTATTTGTATAGGTTCTATCAGTCAATAGATGGTTTCTGCATATGAGTTTGCCTTAGTCTTGCACCCCCCCATATTCCTGAAAGGGCATACCCCTTTCAGATTTTGGCAGATTTTCAGTATGAAGGGTTGAGTAACAGAGATAATGAGTTATAAGGGCATGTCACATTCATAATGCATTTGTACCTCATAAAGGATGAGCCTGTTTCAAATTTGAGTGGGTCATTTTGCAGCTTATAAATTCTATAAAACTTTGAGTAGGTTTATTTGCAGCTCATAAAGGATGAGGCTTTGAGTAGCTCATCTGTATATGAAAAGGCCAAGGAATCAGCTGAGCCTGCTAACAGAGACCTGAACTTGCCTTCAGAACACAGATTACCTCCTTACCTTTCCTTCCCCATTTATTTGCATTGAACAACAGGAAAGCTTTAGGAGCTTTAGAAATTGAGGGATCCTGAACCCCAGGGTTATGTGCTTTTGGCCCGTGCTACAGAGAGGAAGAGGTGGAAAATTTACTGATCTTTACTATAGGTTTGGGTGACTTCTCTCACCAAGAATCAGTCTTGTACTAGGAAGAGATAATACTTGCAGAACTGAGGAGTCTTCTGTTGGTTCTAAAGCAAGAGTACTTACCCTTTCTGAAAAAGCTAGTAATACTGCACCTGAAGATCACAACTGAGCCTGAAGCTGAAGGTAGTAGAGACTACAGCTCTTCAGGGTGAGTAAGGCAACACTTCCAGCATGACTACTTTGCACTTTGAGGAGAAAGCCCACCTGGCATTGAAATAGCCTGCCCTGCAGAAATACCACACCCAGAGGACAGCAGTGCAAGGGAGCAGAAAGACGTCAGAATGCTGCAGGTCCCATTTGGCCGTCTATGTTTCTTATACGTGAGCCTGCACTGTCACTTTGCCCATTTCTCCCATCTTCGTTTTGTGTATCTGTGGGAGAAGGCTCCCCAGGTTTGTGGGGATAATGTTTTGTAGCTACTCCCTCATACTATGTATGCCTCTTAAGTAAATGCCTCTGTTCTGAGTAAATACATTTGTCCTGAGCCAATCATATCTACTTCTGATTGTTAATGAGAAATATACCAGTGGGGGCTTGTAAGCAGTAATGTTAGGAGTGCAGAACCAAGAGATTACCTCCTAGAACCTGAGGCAATAACTGCCTAGTCAGCTGCCAGACAGTGTGATGGATAGCGGGCTGGGCCTGGTGTCAGGAAGACCTGAGTTCAAATCCAGCCTCAATCCTTATTTTGTCTTTTTTGGTCATAAGTGACTAAGTATTTGAGATGAATAAACCATGTTAAAACTGTGAGCCTCGAAAGGTCAGAAAAGCTAGCAGAAGTCTAACAACTACAGCCCATAACAGAATCGGCAACAAGGGTTGTGTCTGGCTAGGAACCAGCCATGAGTAACAGCATGCTTGAGTCAGTCCAGCAGTGAATCAACTCAGCATGTAACACAAGCAAGGAAGCCACTTGTCCAATGGCTTGTTGGGGAGAATGTTTGGAAATCATCACTTTAAATCAAATCTATTCATTCCAGGGGAGCAAGTGGATATGTAGAAAGGAGGAATGTTTTGGAGCATTGGTTTGGAAAGGATGGTTTTATACTTTGGTTCTTGCTATATCTTCTCAATAAATATTTCTTTGTAAAAGTTAATTGATATTAACTGATTAAACGACATTGGGGTAACATGCTAGATTTTTGGGGGGGGTCATATATACAACCTTTCAAAGTTACCTACCCATAGAATTCTGGGGACTCAACTTGCTAATCTATGAGTTGGGGTTAGGAGATACCTACTTTCTTAACACCTACTTTCCAACTCCTTAATTTGCATGAAGAATAACAGAGGGTTTTGTTTGTTTTATTTTGGAAGAAATTCACTGCTGTCATAACCTATTCAGCCTAATTTACTTCTATTTCTCCCTGGTCCTCCCTACTGAAATAAAAAATCAGAGAGGGAGAAAAAGAGTTTATTAAGTGAAAAATATAATATTTACATAATTTGATAACGCAATGATTTATTTAATATTATTATACCGTAATAATGTATATAATATAATAATATTATTGATGATGACTATATCAGCATTTATATAGTGACTACTACGTGGTCAACACTTATGCTCAGCTAATATTTACAAATTGACAAATATTCTCTCACTTGATCCTCACAACAACCCTAAAAGGTAGGTTCTGTTGTTTTCCCCATTTTATAGTGGAGGAAACTGGGGTAAACAGAGATTAAATGTCTTGCCCAGAATCACACAGTTAGTAAGAACCTGAGGCTGTATTTGAATTCAGGTCCGATACTCTATCCACCTAGCTGCCTAGAATATAGAGAAAATTTCTAGAATATAGAGAAGACTTCACTGGAGAGCTTAAAGAGCTGAAGAAATGAGCCATAACACCAGCTGAGAGGTATAGAAGCCTACCGAGTATACAGATGATTGAAAGTTAAGTCTATTTTTCATAGCACAACCAACCAAAATTGGATTTGAATCAACTATTTTTGCTGTCACAGTATCACGTACAGCAAAATGCCATAGGTTCAATTCAGGTCAATCTTAGGTGCTGATAGGCAGTTCTAAATATAGAATCATTAACATTTCTATCTTTAGGGATGTCAATCAAAGCTTTTGATTGGAAAGAGACAGAAAAGGAAGAGGGAAAGTAAGGTAAGCAGTTTAAATGTCAAGAAAAGAAAATATAATCTGAAGAAAGTTGTGCTAAATTAGATGTCCAAATTACTTTGTTAGGAAAATATGGTGACCATAATTTTTTTTTAAATCAATGTGGGGAACTCCCTTGGAAGGACCTCGACCATTGCAGGTCAGTATCTGTTCTATAACTTCTAGATTTAGAAAGCTGCCTGGGTCAGATAGTGGGTGACTTGTTCAGGGTCACATTTGCTATTTCGTGTTAGAGTCGGGACTCTGAATCTAGCTCTTCCTAACTTGATAATTGCCCTCTATCCATTACACTATGCTCTCTTTATGATACTAACCCTGTAACAAAATGTCATCAAATAGCTTCCTTAGAATGTATCCAAGGCAAAATGATTCCTACCCTCTAGCTTGCAATATTCCATAAGATCCTCAGTGATTGTGAACATAAGAAAGGACTTGAGATCAAGAAGACTCAAATTCAAATCCTGTCTCAATTACTCACTAAATGTGTCACTTTTCTGAATTTTTATCCAGGTCATATTCTGTAGCACTGGATGTCTCCCAAGATTCTATCTTGGGAAGTTCTCTTCTTTTCTCCCTCTATACTATTTCACTTGGTAATCTCCTTGGCTCCCATGGATTCAATTAACTATGCTGATGGTACTTAGGTCTACTTATCTAGCCCAGGCCTCTGATCTTATACTTCTACTTGCCTATTACACATCTCAAAGATGTAAGACATCTTAAACTGAACATGTCCAAAACCAAACTCATTGTCTTTCCCCCTCTAAACCCTCCCCTCTTCCTAATGTTACAAGGACATTCCAATTTTCCCAGTTACCCAGGTGCCATCTTGGTGTTACCTTCTACTGCTCACTCTTTTTTTTCTCCCCATATCCATTCTTCAAGTTCTGTTAATTCTACCTTCATTGCATCTCTTGTACATGCCCCCTTTTCTCCTCTGACACTACCATCATTCTGGTGTAGGCTTTTGTCCTCTCACAGCTGGGCTATTACAATAGCCTGCTGGTTGGGCTCTTTACCTTAAGTCTCTCCCACTCCAGTTCATCCTCCACTCAGTTATTGTTTTAAAACTGATCATGTCACCCCCATATTCAATAAACTCTAGTGGCTCCTTTTCACCCCACACTCACATATAAAATTCTCTGCTTGGTATTTTAAGTCCTTCACCCCCTGCTACTTTCTCAGTTTTCTTAGATTTAATTCCCCTAACATGTCCTCTGGGATCCAACAGCCTTCTTGCTGTTCCCTGTGTGAGACACACCATCTCCCAACTCAATGCTTTTTTACT
Organism: Potorous gilbertii; assembly: GCA_028658325.1. Taxonomy (NCBI): domain Eukaryota; kingdom Metazoa; phylum Chordata; class Mammalia; order Diprotodontia; family Potoroidae; genus Potorous; species Potorous gilbertii. The sequence continues at coordinate 117,406,886 of CM053773.1, forward strand.
GACTGCCCTTCATTCCTGAAATCCTCTTCCTCCTCCTCTTCATCTCCTGGCTTTCCTGACTTCCTTCAAGTTCCAACTAAAATCTTACCTAAAAGTCTTTCCTATTTATCCTTAATACCCTCTGTTAGTTATCTCCAGTTTACACTGAATGTATCTTTTTTGTACATAATCGTTTGCATGTTGCCTCCTCCATTAGATTGTGAGGTACTTAAGAACAGGAATTGCTGTTTGCCTTTCTTTGTATTCTCAGTACTTAGTACAGTTTCTTCTATATAGCAGGTGTTTAACAAATGCTTACTGACTGACAATATCTCAGCCTCCCTGTAAAATGGAAATAATAGTTGCACCAATTTCATTAGCACCTAACTCTTACCCTGAGCCACACCACCTTCAATATTTCTATTAATTATCTGTTACTAAAGTGAATACCATAAAATTTCCCATGCCTTATTTTATGACATTTTAATTTATTTTGTTAAATCTTTCCTAATTACATTTTAATCTGGTTGGGGCCACACTCAAGATTGTTGTGGGCATCAATGCTGCCAAAGGGAGGCATGTCGGACCCCTCTGATGTCAGCAGTAGGAACAAAGTAAGGATTTGAGTCCAGAAACTCTAATTCCCTTTGTCCCAAATAGAATATCTTTATTAATGATGGTGATAACAATAGTCAACTATTATGAGAACTAAATGAGATGATGTATATATGCATATGTGTATATATATACATATATATATATGTTTCTAAACCTTAAAGTGCTATATAAATGCAAGCTATTATAATTACACGAGCCTAAAAATGAAGAGAAAAGTACCTTGAACTTGGTATCAGGAGAAGCGAGAGCTCAAATCCCATCTCAGACAAGAGCTGTGTGGCCATGGGTAAACCAAATCATTTACTATGTCTGAGTCTGTATCTTCTAACCTAAGAGGATTAGTGTGGAGTTCAAATGAGATAATATTCTGAAATGTTTTGTCATCGAAAGTACTATCTAAAAGTTGGCTATCATCAATGATTTGTGACATGGGGGAAATAAATCATGGGGAATTTTATGACATGTTCTTTAAAAATGGTTAATTAAGAGAAATACTAGAGGTGAAATACCTCCAGGATAGGGACTGGAGTGAGGTAAATACAGAAACTGGATAGGAAAACTTTATTCTGTACTTGATAAATCCAAACTTCACTACAAGACATTCTGACAATCAGTTACTATTTAAAATATCATCATTACTTAAAAATATAGCAGAGGAGATTAAAAGAGTATACATAATATGCTAGCAAAAGTTCAGATCTAGATTATTTTAGGATATATGTGGCTAATTTAAGTAGGCAACTTACAAAAGAAATAAAGTACATAAGGACAGCCATCAAAATTATTTGTAGGGTTTATTCAAAAAAGTTGTAATCTTCTAAAAAGACCAGAGAATTTAGAGTTGAGAAGGACTTGGAGATGACATCGTCCAAGCATCCCCTGCCCATTTTAGTTTACCTACATGGAAACTGAAACTCAGCAATGTTAAACCACTTTCTCAGGATTACAGAGAAAGCTAGTAGTTATGTCAGAACTAAAACCCAATTCTCCAGGCTTCAAGTCCCACATGGCTTCCATTATACATGAGTGTATTTATACTTAAGTGCATAATAAGATCTATAAGAGTAGTATCTATCTAGGAGCAGCGATTCAAAACATACTTACCCCATTTCTCTACACATATTCCTGTTTATAAATCCACAACAACAACACCAGAGGTATTTCCAGGAGGTATGCCTATTTGCCAAGAGTTAGAGAGGCACAAAATTCAGTGGGGATTCTACAACTTTATGTGTCTTAGATTAGACCTTTCCTGAAATAATCTGCTGTTTTGCTGACCATTTTAGACCTGGGAATTTCCATGATGCAGGGTCTCCGTCAGTATCTCTTTGTGGGTTCATTATCTCTTAAATGGGCATAAAACTCGATGTCTGCAGTACCCCACAGAGATTACCAGCCCAAGCTTAAGGGGGAGTGCAGTATGTGCCTTCCTGTCACTTCATAAACAACCCAAGATTGGTTACTTACCACCAGTTTATCAATCTGGCTATAGTACAAGTTCTGAATTTTGTCTGCCTGGGAAATCTAATGGAAACAACTATTAATAGGCATGTTTATTTTATCACAGAAAATATGCCCTTAATGTTCAGGACAGGGAAAAGAAAAGTTCCCAAGGAATAGTGTAACAGCATTGGGACAAATGTATACATGCACTCACAGGAGGAGACAAAAATGAGCATTTAATCTTCTAAATACATGGATCAATTTTTGTATCTCCAAGTAAGGTAGCACCAATTACTTTCAATTTTTTCAGTATTTGGTTCTTAATGTAAACTCTCTGGTTAATAGAACTCTTGGCTGATAGTCATGCCAGATGAGAACAGTTCTGGTACTTTGGACCTAGGCCTTGACAAGACTAGAGTAATCATTTAATTCAATTTCCTCAGTATTTAGATGAAGAATAGAGCACCAGGGAGGTAAAATGATTTGACCAAAGTCTTATAGGCAAGTAGTATTAAATTCAAATAGAAACAGGGCCACTAACCCATACATAAGGACCCTGGGGGCAGCTCATTGACTTACAAAACTACATGTTGATATTATATGCTGTTATATTTTTATTTATTTTGTTAAATCTTTCCTAACTAAATTTTAACCTGGTTGGGGCCCTACTCAGGACTGCTGTGGGCAGCAATGCTGCCAGCAGGAGGCATGTCTGATCCCCCTGATGTCAACAATAGTAACAGTGTAAGGATTTGAACCCAGAACCTCTAATTCCAAATTTTTTTTACCATGCCCCTGTGACAGAAAGTCAACATTTCTGCCACACATGCATGGCCAATTGTTGAAGAATTAGCTCATAATACAATACACATCGCACTGAAACTATTTTGGACATAAACTTTCTTGAAAGATTTAGAAGTTGCTTCAGGGTTTTGCTGTCATCATTGTGAAAGTTAGATACCACTAAATCACAATTGTGCAGACATAATAATTAATAGAAAGTTTTGGTTAACAACATGCCAGATTTTAAAAGCTCCTATACTTCAAAGCAATGATGGCCAACTCATACAGAAATGGTAGCCAAACCTACATCAAGATCCCTGATGAAAACATATTGCCTTAGAAGACCACACATATTTGTATATTTATTTTTAATTAATACATCCACATCCTAAAATCAGATAGGGACTACATTTTAATCTGATTCTGGCCACAGTAGGTACTGTGGTAAGCCACAAGGAGCTCATGTATTTGACATCTCTGCTTTGAGGTACATATAAAACTCTACCCTTTTTTTCCCCACTTTTTGTTATAATACTTTGACCTTAAAATGAAAAAATAAATTTGCATGTAGTCAGATTACCTCACCCATCAAGACAGATGTTGCTAGTCTAGAAACAAAAAGTTTCAACTATAACTTAATTGGGTTGTCTTGGAAAAGTATGAAAGAGATACTTCTGAATGCCCTTTTATGTTGAAGTTTGGCCTTCGTTTTTATTTGCATGCTTAAAACAAGCATTGTAAGCATTTTCCTTGCATTATCTGTCCTGAAAATATAAAGTACATACAGGGTTTGTGGGCAATACCTAATACACAAATGACAGAAAGTTGGAACATACACAAGCCAATGGGGAGCTGTCCAAATTGAACTGCTGTTTATCATATATATGGCCATGCTATCTGATATTTTTAATTTGTGTAATTTTTTTACTCAAACTAATAAGTCCAGGTGAAGATTACCAGCTCTCCTACATCTTTTCCCTAGTACAATTTGTTCATTTTAAGACACATATTTTTATATCAAATTATTGGAATAGTCATAGTTTAATTAAATTTGGAAAACTATTTTGAAAAACTGTATGAATATTTTGTAGTAATTTTTTTATCTGAAATATTACTGATTAAAAGAGGTAAGCCAATCACTTAGCAAAAATCCCTCTCCAATTCTTCCTCCACAAAGATATCAAGTCGATATTACTAATACACTGATCTGACCACATCATCCCCAAATTGAAAAATCTTTAATAGCTCTCTATTGTTTCTAGGATAAAACAAAAGATCTTTCACATTGGTATCCACAATTTTGTACCTATTTACCCCTCTTATATTTCACATTACTCCCTCTTAATTATACCTTACAGCCTGCTAGATATTCCTCATACATGACATTCTATCTCCCTCCCCTTTCCTAACTTTTCAGAGAAATACATTCTGTCCTCATCTACAACTCTTAGAACCAATTCCTGGCTTCCTTCAAAGCACATCTCAGCTGCCATGTCCTATGGGAGATCTTTCCAGATTTCTGGTGTAATTAGAGAACAAATGGAAAGGAAATAACTATTTATTAAACACCTACTATGTGCCAGGAACTGTGCTAGGCACTTTACAAATATTATCTCACCTGACCTTTACAAAACCCTACAAGAGAGGTGCTATCACTATTCTCACTTTATAATTGAGGAAACTGAAGCAAACAGAAGTTAAGTGACTTGCCCAGAGTCACATAGCTATTAAGTCTCTAGGTCACATTTGAACTCAGGCCCTTCTGACTCTAGAGTTACCATATTAATACCCTATCCTTCTTGAAAAGACTTTGCATTTACATATATGCATATATGTGTACATAAATATATATAGTATATGTGTGCATGCATATATGTAGGTGTGTATGTATGTATACATATATAGATATATCTGTGTGTATGTATATGTTCACTCCCTTTCACTCCTTTCCCATCTCCCCACAATACCTGCTCCTTAAAGATAAGGCCTCTTTCTTTAGCATCAAACACATTGCCTTGCATTTCTATTATAGAACCATGGATTAAAAGCTAGAAGATACCTTTGTGGTCACTGAATCCAACTTCCTCATTTTCCACATAAAGAAACTGAGTCCCAGAGAGGTCAAGTGATTTGCTCATTTTCACACAAAGCAAATAAGCCTCCGAGATAAGATTCGAACTTGGATCTCCCTGATTCCCTGCTGCTTCTTAGTAGTTTAGCAAATGTTTGTTAATTGAATTGGATTAAATTGAATCAAACTGAATTAACAGCCTGAAGGCTAAAAATATTAAAGAACAAGGAAAGACCACTGGCACATTTGGGAAACTGTTTGCAGGATTTACAGTGAAACATAGACAAAAATTACGCGAGACTTCCTGGAAGCCTCCTATTTGGCTACTTCTCTCATTCCCAGAATTTATGCCAAAAACCCTACTATGTTTTCAGTGACAAGAAGGCTAACTGGGGTCTTCTAGAAGCTCTCCAAAGTACTAGAATGCCAAGATTGAGCTGACTTCATCCACTAGAAATTTATGGAACATGAATGACTTCAGCCAGGCCCTTGCTGCTTCTCAGTAATCCTTTTATTTTATGATAAAATATAAAATATTTTAAAAAATATAATATAAATTTTATTTACTGATTGATAAAGAAAACAAATCTTTTTCAACCCCATTCTCATTCTCCAAAACATCTACTCCATGTATTGCATTTTGGTGTGTTAGATGATTTCTCCCACTCATTTTAATTCTTCTACACAGCATGACTATAGTGAAAATGTATTTAATAGGAATATATGTATACAAAATTGTATGCCGTCTCAGGGAGGGAGGGGGAAGGGAGAGGACTGGGAGGGAAAAATAATAATCTAAGTTATATGGTAGTGATTGTAGAACACTTAAAATAAATAAAATTAATTTTAAAAAAAAATCTACTCCAAACCTTTACTTTTTTCCCTCCACTGATTGTACCCTTATTCTTATAGGACATGACCCAGATTCCCACTTCCTCAAGAAGATTAATATTCTAGGGCATATGATGTGACCTCCTACTCTTTTCATTAACATTTCTCAACCTCATTACCCATCTTCTTCTCCTTCTCTCTGATCTGCAGGGAGAAGGGGAGGAAGGGAATAAACGTTTACATAGCATCTACTATGTGCCAGGCACTGTACTGAGCATACTTTTTACAAATATCATCCCACTGGATCCTTATAAAGGCGTTATTCTTATTATCTCCATTTTGTAGCTCAGGAAACTGAGGCAAACCAAGGTTAGGAGATAGGATCACTCATCCAGTATATGTGAAGCTATATTTGAACTTAGGTCTTCCAGGCCTAGAACTCTGTATACTTGCTGCAGCTGCAGAAATATCCCTCCTTTTCCCTAAGGCTTGATGCCATGATCCAATTCCTTCCCATCTCTTTCTGCACCTTGTTCCATCAGTAATTCCCTCATTCTTTTTATCTCTCACCATCCACTGGCTCCTTCCCGTTTGATTATACTATAATCAGAACTTGCTTTGTGGTGGCCAAGAACTGGAAATAGAGGGGATGCCCATCAACTGGGCAATGGCTGAACAAGTTGTGGTATATGAATGTCATGGAATACTATTGGGCTATGAGAAATGATGAACAGGAAGACTTTAGAGAGGCCTGGAAGGACCTATATGAACTGATGCTGAGTGAAAGGAGCAGAACCAGGAGAACTTTGTACACAATAACAGCCATCGTGGGCGAGGATTTTTTCTGGTAGACTTAGTACTTCATTGCAATGCAAGGACCTGAAACATTCCCAAAGGACTCTTAAGGCAAAATGCCTTCCACATCCAGAGAAAGAACTATGGAATTGGATCACAGAATGAAGCAGATTATTTTCTCTTTTGTTATGTTTTGTTTTGGTTTGGTTTTTCTCATGGTTTCTTCCATTCATTTTAATTTTTCTATGTAGCATGACTAATGTGAAAATGTGTTTAATAAGAATGTATGTGTAGAGCCCATATAAGATTGGATGCCATCTCAGGGAGGGAGGGAGGAAAGGTGAGAACATTTAAGACTTATGGAAGTGATTACTGAAAACCGAAAACAAATAAATTACCTTTTAAAAACGAATGTGAAATTATCTATATGTGCATGAAATAATTTTATTAAATTTTTCTTTTCATATGAAATGGACAAGAATCAAACACATTTAGAAAGCATGGATGGGTTGTGATCTGCCCTTATAAGAGGGAATATTCATATGGAGGAGGTCAGAAATTCAGTGAAGGATTGAAATACTCATCTTTAATTGAATGAAGATCTATTTGGTCATCATTCAGTAAAATGCAAGTGGGAAGACAAAGCCAAGGTAAAATTAGGTAGTTCCCTACCAAATAAAATGCTTATTTGTTTGGTGTGGATTTTCATAGCTAGATGGCCTGGCCTGGATCTGGAAGTCAGGAAAACCTGAGTTCAAATCCAGGTTGAAACACTTACTGGCTGTGTGTTCCTGGGACTTTGCATCCATCCCATAGAGTTGTTGTGAGGAACTAATGTGATAATATTTTGGAAGCACTTGGCATAGTGCCTAGCATATAGTAACCACCCAAATGCTTTTTCTCTCCCTCCCTATTGATGCAGTCAGTGTAAATATTTAAGATTTACTCTGAGATTACCAAATGGTAATTATGCATAATAAACCATAATACCCCTAAAAAAGAGGGGTAGGTAAGTGGCTCAGTGGATAGAATGTCTAATCTATAATCAGGAACGCTTCATCTTTCCAAGTTCAAATCTGACCTCAGACATTTACTAGCTGGGCAAATCTCTTAACCATGATGCCTCAGTTTCCTCATCTGTAAAATAAACTGGAGAAGGAAATGGCAAACCATTCTAGTATCTTTCCCAAGAAAACCCCAAATGGGGTCACAAAGAGTTAGAGATGACTGAAACAAACCAAAAAACAAAAACAAAAAAAAACCTGAGGCATTATTTAGCATGTCATGGAAAAATGCATTCAGAAGGTATTTTGAGTGATCTTAATATATTCTTGAGAGAAATCACTAATTCCTGTTTTTCATTTGAAGTTTCCCTTATCCAGGGGAACTGTGGAATAAGGTCTTTGTGTGTGTTTCAATAACCAGGTTATTCATAATTAACTTTTCAGTTCATTTCCTTACCACTAGAGGTCATTGTAATTCCTTAGTACAATGTGATAGCAGATGAACGAGAAGGCAAAAAGGAGCCATAGGACTGATTGGACAGAAGCCAAATGTTCACTATTTTCTACTCTGTGGAAACAGCTCCATTTCTTCATTCCAGCATCTGATGACCTGAAGATACACACACACACACACACACACACACACACACACACACACACACTCACACACACACATACACACACACATTTATACACATAAAAACTACCTGCTTTCAACATTTTTCAGGTGATGATAGATATTTTTCAAACAATTAATTTCATGAATTAAAATAATGGACAGTCTGAATTTAGTGTCTTGGAACCCTGAAATACTGAAAGAATAGGCAAAAGTTCTCTATCTAATCTTTCAAAGTAGATCCTTTGTCAACCAACCATTCATTAAGTGCCTACTGTGTGTCAGGAACTATGGAGTTACAAAATTAAAAACAGCCACTGCCCTCGAGGAGCCTTCATTACAGAGGAGATTATAGAAAGATCATATCATAAAAATAAAACAAAAATGAATTGGAAAAGAAGCAAATTAAGTAACTTTCACTACTACGGCCAAGAGAAAATTCTCAACCAAACAAGGGATAGAGGCAATTATAAAAGATAAAAATACCTTTTATGATATAACACATCATATTTATATTATTTTATCATATTTATAAAAGATTAAAAAAGATAAAATAGATGAAAACAGACAAAAATTGCCCAGGGTCACACAGCTAGTAAATGTCTGAGATAAGATTTGAACTCAGGAAGATGAATCTTACCAATTCCATGCATGGCACTCTATCTACTACACCAACAAACTGCCTCTATTAAAATGTCCTCAAATTAATTTCTTCAAAAAAGTTTGGTGGAAAAACAAAAATAAGTCTAAGATAACAAATGCATATCTGTGTATTCATGTCAGGTCTTACATGGTCATTGGGAAAGGACAGATTTGGCAGCATCTTATAAAGACTGAGAAGAAGGCTGTTTACTTGCTATCCTCATACTGAAAGTTTCTAAATCACTAACTCCAACCAACCAGGCTCAAGGGAAGCTTCAGCAAGCAATATTTGCATATTTCAGTACCAGGCTGAGGTCTGAAATGATTCATACTACTTACACTTTCAAAAAATGACTTGTTGGTTTATTTCTAGATTATACTATTGTAAATGAATGTTGGAAACCATTAATAAGTAAAAAAAAAAACTGTTCACCTTCTACAAGTATATTTTAAATTTACGAATCTTGTCTTTTTAGCCAAATAATTAAACTCACCCATCATTTTCCTAAGGAAATATCTGTGGTCTGTATAAATATGAAGTCTTACTTAAATTAATACTCAGCTTATGAACCTAACTGATTAAATAACTTCATGAATTCATCTTCTGTTTATATTTCAAGTGTTTATTAAGTACCTTCTAAGCCTCCAGCCCTAGGTTAGACCCTGTAGGAAATACAAGTAAATATATAAAAGGAAGTAAATCTATTATTGATCTTTTCTAGCCTAAAGTTATGGTCATTCATAATTAGAATATGATTAACAAATTCATGAAATATTCGTTTTTATGCTTCAACAACAGAAGCTAGTAATTAATTTCTGTTATGATATAAGCCTTTCCCTGCTTTGGCCAAGGGAGAATTCTCAACCAAACAAGGGGAAAAGGCAGTCACATAAAACAGACTATTTTGATTACATGAAGTTGAAGATTTATCCTGGGGTTTTTCATTGCTTTCTCTGGGTTTTCCCACCCTTTCAGTATGTGAAACTAAATTAAGTACAGACTCAGTGACAGTTTTGCTTCTGTCTAGAGGAACAATTGTCAAAAACCAGATTGAAGCTCGATTTGCATAGTAGGTAATTACTGAAAAGAAAACAATCCTATCTATTTACAGTAATCCTATAATATCTCACTTCTGTCTTTGATATAGACATTAGTTGGAATCCTAAAAACTGACAGAATTAGTTACTTGGACCTTGACCACAACTATACTGGATGGCATTTTCAATTTAGAATTTCCAGCCATCTGTGACTTTATCAAAGTGGATACTCCCTCCTTGGCTGCAGATTGAAACCCTTTTACCATCAGGTACCCTTTTAGATTCTAGTCTCTCTTTCCCTCCATAGAGGATTTACTCAATTTTCAATGTTGTACATGGTTCCATTTTTCCAAGTGTATCAACTCAAAATTAGGAAACAAAAACCAAACATTTAGGAGTAGTAGTGGTTAATTGTTAGCCTTGTGTAGATTAAGAACTATATTATTCTGAGCATACTCTGCCCCCTTTTCCATGACTACAGCATTGCTACTGCTTCTAGGGACTTTACACAGGGTTGGGAGATATTTTATATGTTTCATAGGCATCAGTGTTCCATCCTTCCCTCCCTCCCCCTCCAAAAATCATCCGTTCCTCCCATATTCATCCTAAAACCAAAATTAGGATATTTTTCAAAGTACAGTCTCAACTGAAGCACTTTTTCCTAAATATTATTTTTGGGGGGTGAAAAGAGGGGGAAGAACACAAGAATTTGAATACAGAAGAATGCTAAAAAAAAAAAAAAAAAAAAAAAAAAAACCAGATGTTTCCTGAAAGTAAAATCTTGCCCTATAGCGAATGTATCGCCTTGCTGGTTCCCAGTCTCTAACATGAAATTCAACCCTTGAAAGTCAATTTTACTGAACCAGTATCACCTCCCAGGTGTATTTGTGGACCTACCACTCTGTTACTCTGGACATTCAAAGGGAGTAATTGTCTAGAGTCCGAGGGTGGGGAATCTGCAGCCTCAAGGCCACATGTGACCCTCTAGGTCCTCAAGTGTGGCTCTTTGAACCCAAACTTCACAGAACAAATCAGACTTGGACTCTGTCAAAAGGTCATACCCAAGGACTTAGAAGGCCAAATGTGGCCTCAAGGTTACCGGCTCCCCACTCCTGACATATCTTCCCATTCATATTTTTGGGCCTAACTGGGGTAATGGTAGTAATAAGCTTTCTAAGAGTGTTGTCATTAAGGGAAAAAACTAAAATATCTACCCCAAAAGATATTCCTAAAACTAAGCTTTTAGACAGCTTGAAAAATCCTCTCTATAATTTTATTTGTAGAATGAAACTGTATTCTACATAGAAATTTAGAACCAACTGGATATTTAAACACTAAGGGGAACAAAGATACTATTCCCAATGAAGATTTCCTGATCAATCTTCCCCTTACATATTCCTTCCTTTCTTTCCACTCCTTCCCATTCCCAGCCTCCCAATCAATACTGATCTCTTCCCTTACCTCTCCTTGGATCTTCCACGGTTCTTGGTTCTCATCTCTCTTGTATTTTGAAAATTATTATTATAGCATACTGATCACATTATCATTGATTTAGGCCTGAAAGAGAACCTCCATCCCATCTAAGTCAATCCCTTTATTTTATAGATAGGGAAAATGAGACTGGGAAAAGTTAAGTTAAATGACTTGCTCAAGGTCATTCAGGTAGTAAGCATGAGAGCTGAATTTGAGTCAGAGTTCTCTGATTCTAAATCTAGTGCTGTCTCTACTGAAAACTGCTACCTGTATGTTTCATGTCCCCCTATTTCAGAATTCCTCTAAAGGACAGGAACCTCTTATCTAAACTCTATATAGTGCCAGTCACAGGGAATTGCATATGGTAAATGTTTAGTAAATGTACATTGTTCACCACAATATTTTTCCATGGATAAAAGACGCTTAATAAATGTTTGTTAGATTGAATTGAACTTTGAAACATGAGAATTCCCGGTGCGAAGATGAAATTCTTTCACTGTTTTTGGTATGAGGAATAAATAGGAAGGAAACCTGAGAGTGAAATCCTAATTACAAGCAACTGACTAGTGGTGACTAGAGGAACATTCAGAGAAGCTGTCAATTACACTCGCACATGCACCTCAGACAAGGCTGTGGAAACATTTCATGGCAAATACATTCCCTATTTTTAGACCTTTCTTTCTCTACCTGGCATTTCCCTGTTGAACTCGCACTAGCTGACATATAAAGTTCTCCTATTTGTACACAGGAGGATTCAGAGGGCACAAGGACCAAGCTGTGCAAATCCCAGACATTTGTCTGACTGCAGGGGTACATGATGCACCAGCCAAAGTGGCCTAAGCCCAACTACAAAGGCTGCTCTCAGTCTCCCTTTCACAAATATACCCTTTGTCATTGCACTGCTGCTTCCTCAATCTCACATTTCACAAATAAACTTCTGAATTTTACCTTTTTCATTGTGTTCTGATGGATAGGCTTAATGGAAACAAACTGGCCACACATATGTATGTGTTAATTATATGCGAATAATATATTATTATATAGCAAATTAATATAAAATATATAAATAATATATAAGAATAATGTTACTATATTATAATTTTCTATGTACATATAATTCACAGATTACATCCATACATATATGGAATGGAAATTTGGTCTCTGAAGCATGTTTACCATTTTTGAATTTAAGAATGCTAACTTTAAGATCGATATTTAAGGCTGATTTTCAGAGTAAAAAAATATACATACATATATACATAGCTAATTTTTTTCCCTTTCTCATATCACTCCAAATAGCAAATTTGGCATATAAATATTAGATTGTAAACTTCATAAGAAGAGGAACTGTCTTTTGCCTTCCTTTGTTTTTCTCAGCACTTAGCACAAAGTAGGCACTTTAAAAAAAGCTTATTGACCTGATTAGAATTTCTTTGGAAATCTAAAAAAAACAAGTCTATTTCTTTCGTACTCTGGTGGCTCCAACCCTAGGTGAAGGAAGGATAGTCCTACTATGCTGTGTACGCCAAAGGAGATATGACTCCAGATTTTTGGAGACAGGCTGAGTATGAAACTGTACACCTAGATGAGGAGCAGAGCTGGTCCTGAGACTCTTTAGGAAAGACATATGGAAATTGAAAGATATTAGAAGCTACAGATATATAGGGGAGGGGGCCTTATCTCAATATGTCCCTGATTTCCAGCTTGCCTCCTCAGAAACTTGGGAGAGAGTTTTCCCTTGGTAGAGATTAGGGCCTCTTTTTTGACTGAGCTGAAATCATATCTTGGTCCCATCTAAAGAGATCATTCAGCTTATGTATTTCCTGGTGCATTTTAATTTCTACAGCTGCCCTGATTTTTATTTGCTGTTTTCCTGGATAAGTAGATTTACTTGCTATTTGGGATCATCTTTTCAGGGATAAGTATTTGGAGGAAAAGAGGTAAGCTAGGGAGTATAAGCCCTTTACAGGGGCCAGGGAAATGTCTTTGTTTTGAAGATTTCTCTCCAGATTGTGTCCCTACATTAGCAGTATTTGAAGATGCAAACAGACATAAATTCAGCCCAAAATCTCTCTTGGAGATAAGCAAGGGAAGGACAAGCATCCAACCAAGGCATTCTGCTGTTCCCTTCAGGATGGAAATTGTAATCTCCCTGGGAAAAGGGGTGGGACATATTCTAGAGTCATCTGAGAGGCATATATATGTCTGTCTATGTAGACAATCTATGTGAACATGCATATCTTGCATGGACACACATATTTTATACTTCATTTCAGACAAGCAAGACTTTTACACTGCAAAGCATTAGCTCAGAGTCCTGAGAAATCTTTTAGATACTTTATTTTCTGAACTGATAAAGACTAACCTCATCACACACACAAAAAGGATTCCCTTAAGGCTCCATAAAAATCTTGAGAATATATGAAACTGTCAAGTTTGTGGAGATTTCTGAGGAAAACAATTTAATCAAAGAGCTAAATTCATACTGGTGATGGAAAAAGGAAAAGGATATATGTTATTCATCCTTCATTTTTGAAGAGGACCTATAACATCTCAGGGTGATATCTTACCTCAGAAGTGAATTGGATTTAAGTGAGGCAGAGTTGCACTAAGTCATCAGCCTCATTGTCTTCTTGAGTCATCAAAGCTCAATGGCAAGACAGAAGTCAAGATGGCTGGCAATGGCCCAGGATGCATGGATGACCTTAGTGTCTTTGATATCTGACCAACACCTGCTACAGCTGCCTTCATGGTTGTTGGAACAAATTGTTCTCATCTACCCATTCATTCCACCAGGGGAAGTCTTCATATGCTTTGGGTAGATATCCCCCTATACTGATAGGTTTGAGGCCTATTGATTATCTTCAACTTGTTTAGCCCATCTGCCTAGATGATTTACCAAAGGATGACCACTGTGCATGCTACAGCTCCTTGGAGTCACCGGGGAGAGTTGGGTCAAGGTGAACACCAAAGATGGATAAGCAGCCCTGAAAAGGTTCAGCAAGTCACCCCATATATATAATAGAAACTAATTAAAAGGTCACTTCAAAGATATTTGTTAAATAATAGTATTTGTTGGTAAAGATATTTAATTATTAATGGTGGTAACATTTCTATAATGCTTTACAACTTAGAAAATACTTTCCCATAGTATTTGTTTAGATTAAATAAAAAGAACATGTTTAGTGGCTCAAAAACCATGTACTATTTTAAAGATGTAATTCAGGAAAACAATTTTTTTAACTTGACTATGTTATATTTATTCCAGAAGATGAATAGGATGAAATAATCAAATTCCATCAACGATATGCAATTTAAATGATTGCTGTTTGAAGCTAAAATTCATGCAGACTTAAGAGTAAGTGAAAGATCTCAATACAATGTAAAAAAAATTTCTCTGGCAATTTTAACGTGAAACATTTTTAGAAAACAGTTAAGAGAATCGTTTTAAGAAAGGAGCACAAGACTAGTCAAGCATAAAGACATACTCCTTGTCTCTGTCCTTTCATCTTTCTTAGTCTTCACCAGGAAAGTCAGGTCTGATGAATGAGAAATCACTGCAAGAATGAGACATACTCAAATCATTTCAATTTGAATTCCATGTTCAGAAAAACCTGTCATTTTTCTTTGCATATTTATCAGTCTTCTCTGTAGTCCAAAACAGATGAACAATCATATTTTTAAATGACACTAGCCGATATTATATAGAACATAAAGCTTTTCTTCTAAGAAGCCCCAAGTGAGAGAGGTAGGTGGCAAGTTCTATTTTTATTTTACCATTGAGAAAAACCAAGACAGAGAAGCTGACTTGCATGGAGTCCCATAACAAGAGGGCAAGGTCAGCCCCAGATTCTCCTTTCACCTCTAAGTCCACTAACCTACTAGTATGCTGAATTGGGCACATCTTACTTTAAACAGAATCTAAGTATAGTGTATTTATATATTCACGTAAGTATCTGGAACATATTACAGATGCATTTCATAGTTTTATAAAGATATTTTCACACAAATTGATTATGCAGAGTAACTTATTAATCAATCAACAAATATTTATTAAGAGTCTACTACATGTGAGTCACTGTGTTAGAGGTTATGGATACAAAGAAAAACATTAAATATGTTTAACAATACTTTAACATTTCTTCAACTTTATTTTGTTTTTTTTAATATCATTTATTAAGTGTCAATGGACTACAAAGTTTCTTTCAAACACATCCTCTTGCTAGCAAACAGCAGGCATAAGGCATAAAGCTTCTGCCCTTTGCCATTCACATCAAAAGGAAAGGTGAGAGCTATATATATACTTCCCATATATGGGAGGGCCATATATATACCTCACCCATATGCCAGCAGGAGCCTGGGGATAGCATTTGTTGATGATGTAGTTAAAAGCACCAACAGTACACTTGATTTGGGGTCTGCACAGCAACAATTTAGATGAAGATATATACATATATATATGTATGTATGTATATATATTCTATTTTTAAAGCTCTAACAAATAATGTAATTATATTATTTATGTGATTAATATAATCAATGAAGAGTCTGGTGGCTTTGCCCAGCAATGTGCTGCATTACTGCCATTAACACCCCCAGCATTTTCTCAAGTGATAGTAATTCATATCTACAGATTATTTTCCTCAGAAAGACCCTGTGAGGTGTGCCATGCAAATATGATCACCTCTCATTTCAACTCCTTATTGAGTATATTGTTCAAATGTTACCATGTCCATTTTATAGCTTAGCAAACTGAAGTTCAGCATGCAGCAAGACAGTGTCAGAATAGGGACTTTAACCAACAGCTTCCCCTAGCTCCCAGGCCAGCATCTTTTCCACACCACATCTGCCTCCTATAATGTCAGACAGAGATTTATCTAGGGGCATGCATCGCATCTCACTGAGTGAGCAATCCTGTTGTAGTTAGAAGCATCCAAACTGACGTGGGAGACTAATCTATCTTAGTTAAAAACATTTCTACCTTTGCATCTTCAAGCTCTGGAGTCTGTCTGCTTCTTTCCCGGGTTAGCACAGACCGGAATATGTGCCAGATGAATGAAGAGCTTAAAAGACATAAACTACCTACAATCCAAATATCTTTTCTTTTAAATGACAAATCCATTCTGTATGAACCACTCTATAAATCACTTAGCTTGGGAGCTTTTTTTTTTTCTCTCTCTCCTTATTTCAGCAAGAAGTATTTCCCAAGCACCGATTCTGCCCTACCCTGCATAGTAAGTGTTACCTCCTTGCTGAGGACACATAACCTGGTCCTGGAATGGATATTTCCAGTGACACCAATCCACAAATGTTCTACACCTTTAAAAGGAAAAATATGACAGCCCTGTGATAGCATTGAAACAGGTGCAGGCGCACAGAGCTGAGACACTGAAGATAATTTACACTACCATGAATGCATTTGTCACTCGTTCAAGGACTATTAGCACCAATGGTAATTGGCAACTGACCATTCAGATGACTGGTCAGCTGCCAGGACTCTTTGCCCTTCCCCCTCCTACCCCCTACGGGTTACATGAAAGGAATTGGAGGTCAGAGAAATGAACTAAAAGCAAACAAACTTTCACTGTTAGCAAATTTATTTGGGAGTTAAACTACAGTCATAAATCTTTCAAATGGTACTGTATCATGGATGCTCAGGAAATGCCATCTCCCAAGCAAATTCACTAACTATTTGGCTCTCAGTTCTAGTTAGTAGATTAATTTCAGGTGTCCTGAGCAATATCTCTCTTCCACAGCTTCCAACTCCACCCTTCCCCTCAGTTAAGTTTCTTACTCTGTCTTTTATGTCCTTGTTCTAAGGAATTGAAAAGTCCTGTCATTTTTGTATTCTGCTTCTCTGTCCACACTACATGTGTTTTCTGAGCCCACAGCTGCCCCACATTCCACTGCCTTGGACATGGTAGGATTTGAAGCTGGTAAATGTTAAGGATTTTTGGGGGGGTAGAGGGTTTTTTATGTCTGGTGGAAAACAACATCTCCAACCTCCAAAAGTCATCCCTGAATAGGGCAACTTTTATCTGTGACTCAAATAGAATTTTCTGTATATGTACACATATGTGCATATATTTTCCATAGTATATGTTCTCATATATATTTAAATCCTTACACACTTATTTGTTAAGAGTCTCCAAGCATGTTATAACGGACATTATTCATCCTCACAGGATTGTTTTTGTTTCTAATTCTAATAAAATAGGGATATGTTACACATGAAAATTTAGGTCTTAAAATGTATTTCTTACTAATAAAAACATATTTAGAGATAGAAGATACACAAGAGTCATAGATTCAGAGCTGTTAGGGATCTCGGAGCACTCTCACTTTACATCTGAAGGTTAAGTAATTTGCCCAAAGTCACACCAACAGTAAGTACCACACTTGGAATTGGAACCTGGAGCTTCTAGATTTCCCAAGTCAGTGTACTTTCCTCTACAACAAATGATCCAGCCCAATCACATCAGAAAATAAGGAAGGGGAGAATGTGCACTCAGGTTCCCTGAATTCAAATCCACCTTTCTTTTCATTGTACCACAGACTTTTAGAATTTCAGGTAAGCTTAGAAGCTGATGGTTAAATTTTCTGTGTAAGTATTGACACCTTGCAAAGCAACAAAGACTATAAATCAATCCTTGATTTATTGTTTTATGGATTGTCTAGACTTAAGAAAGTGAGAGCGAAAATGTGAATATTTCAGATTAAGCTTAAAAATTTAACCTGATTTTTTTTTTGTTTGAGAGACAGTTGTTAAACATTTGCCAGCACATCTCTAACTTCAAGAGACTTAGAGATCATTCTAGTTCACTGCCTTCAACTGGGCTCTAAGAAATCAAGGCTCCAGAGATAGGATCACTTACTCAAAGTGATATGGTGTTAAAATAGGGACTAGAACCTGGATGTCTTACCTCCCTATTCAGGACTCAGTATTGCTGTTTGATTTTCTGTGGATTTCCATTATTTGAGACTGAAGAATGGATGAAAGGACTCATATATTCTTGTAACTGACCATATCTGACTATCATAAAATATAAGATCTTAGATTTAGAACTGAGAGGGACCTCAGACGCCATCTAAAAACCAACCTTGTTTCTCCATCTGTAAAATGAAAGGGATGAGGTAAAATAACATTTAAGATCCTTGCTAGCTTTAAATTCTGTGAAGCAGTGTCCCACCAAAAACCTAGAAAGGACAGGCAAGTTTTTTACCAGGTGCACTGTGGCAAAATGTGGTTTTGGGGTTCTGCCACTCTTGACTCCTAAGCAGAACAGGAAGTAACCCTGTGCAATGTACGGCATATCCTCCAGACGCCATTACCTTGGGGAGAACACAGCTCTGGAAAAGGCAGTGGTTAATGAACAGGGTATTATCCCCTGAAAAAGTAGTGAAAAATCTACACCTGGTAGTGACATCTGGCCATTCTAGATTTAGACATCATCTTCATCATCATCACTAGCATTCATATAGTTCTTTAAGGTTGGCAAAGTGCTTTACGAACAACTCCTTTTAGTCTCATAGCAACCATATATTCTCTTATTATCCCCTATTTTAAAGATAAGGAAATGAAGGTAGGCAAGGGTTAAGTGATTTGCCCAAGGTCACAGACCTAGTAAGTGTCTGATGCCAAATTTGAACTCAGGTCTTCCAGACTCCAAGTCCAGCCCTCCATCTACCTAGACATCTATCAATGAAAAATTGTGTTGTTGGGGGTAAGGGAGAAAGGGGTATAGAGTTCAGCAATATTATTAAGTGTAAAATGTAAGTTGTTACCTTTCCCTTCTGCCCACTACCTCCTTCGGACATTGCTACCTTCCTTTCTTTCTCCAAACTAAGTATTTTTACACGTTAATACTTCTTTACCCTAACAAACTTTAATTGTATGCATATGCATATGAATGACGTTTGAGGCTCTGAGGGTTTCAGGTCTGTTTCCAAGAGCTGCTGAGGAGCAATTAAAAGGCCTGGGTTTCTCTAAGCTCCATCCCGCTCAGCGCCTTCCTCATGTCTGGTTCTCTCCACGTCCCCTGCCCACCTACACCTACCTCCCACAAAAAGAACAAAACAAACAAACAAAACCCATTATTTCTTCCACTAAGACTCTCGAGGATTAGAGATTCAGAATCTGTTCTCACTGTATACCTTGGCCTAACTCTTGCCTCTACCCCAGAATTATCTCTAGGAGTAAAGTAGTCAAAAGATTAGACTAATCTTAACCTGGAGTATTCTGTAGGTTTTTGCCAGTTGTCTGGTTAGGCATAGCCAAGGATTATGGGACATTATTAACCCTTCTGAAATAAATATTTCAGTATTAATATTTTAAAAAAAAAGCTTTAGTCCTTCCTCAGCAAGGAGATATTAGCCAGCTGAAACATGCCAGCAGATGGTAACAGACCATGGAACACCGCATCCAATGGGGGACAGAAATGAGTATGACATCATCAGGATACATCAATGGCTCTGCAGAATCAAGGGTATTAATTTTCCTGACTGCATGTGTGCACTGACCACACATGTATTTGGTATGTATGCTCTTTCACGTTTCTAGTCACACATGTTCCCTACATATGTGTTCCCTGGCCATGTGCAGTCTCTGAGAGTGTGCCCTCCTACTCATTAGAGTATGATAACCTTTCAAAGAGTATACTCTCAGGGAGGAGAGTAGGGAGAAGAGGGAATTGATCTTGTCACCTTGCTTTATAGATTATTTAAAGTCAGTTGTTTTGAACTAATCTGTCCCCTGACCTTGTAAGAGAAATATATTAATGTAGATGAATGAGCTTACTAATACCTACAATGTTTTAAATTTATTATAATGTTTAGGGGGGACCCAGTCATGTGTTTTGGGAAGAATGTTTCCATATGGTTATATAAGAATTCTTTAAAAGAAAGGATCTAAATTCTAAATGTGGCTTGTCTATATCAATGTCATACTAATTATGATAGTTTATATGAATGCTTTATTATTATGACATAATCAATATAGAGCAGGTAAATTTTGTTATAAGTTTTATTTAGTTTCAGCATTAAACTGTGTGTATATTCAGTCTTCCACTTCTCATATGGCATAGTTGCCTACTAAAAACTTTAAATTACAGAGAATTTATCCCCTTATTCATAGTATCTGTAACCACTTTTAAACAAAATTTAAGATAGGACAGAATAAGTGAGATCTTAAAGAAATATAGTAAAAGGAAAGTATGTAAGAAAATGAAAGGAAACAGTGTGGGGTAGTGGAGAGAATGCTGAATTTGTATTCAGAAGACTGGGTCCTTTTCCACTTGTCATTTTGTATGGCCTTGGGCAAATTATTTATCTTCTCTGGCCTCTATTTCCTTATCTAAAATGAAGGAACTGGATTAGGAAGGACTTTTAAGACCCCTTCCATCTCTAAATCTATAATTTGATAAATGAGGGAGGAAATAGCAAAAGACAAAGCAATGTAAATGAAAAGAGAAGTAAAAAAAAGATGAGTTAAGGAAAAAAGAAATGAGAGATGAGTTAGAAAGGGGAATCAAGGATAAGAACTAAAAATAGAAAAGAGGTGATATAGTCTAGAGTGTTATTTTATTTATAGGTAGGATTTTTATATACCATCATCCTTTTTAAGACCTCTTGTTCTCTCTCCCCAAATTCTCCTCTTTCTCCCCCTTCTCAATAAAGCTGACATGCCCAGGGAGAGCCTCAGATGCACAGTAAATTCCATACAAGGCACCTTTTGACAGTGGCTGATGATTGCTGCTATGATTAACAGTCCTAATCTTTTCCCAAGGGAAGAAATATCAAAAAAGAAAGCACTATAAACAGAAATTTCTGTGAAAACCATTTGTGGGTTTTTTTTTTAATTCCTGGAAGAAAAGGGTCATATTTTAAGGATTTACTTCTTTAGTCAGAGCAAAAGATGGAGACATATTAATCTAGCTCTGTCTACATACCTGGTGACATCTGAGCTGCTGGAATGAATCTCACCATCTACTGCCAGTCTCTGCTGGCTCCTCTGGCATTCATTCACTAGGAAAGTAAAGACCCTCATTGCCCATCATCTTCTGGCTTCCATGCAAAAGGAAAAAGCAATGCATTCCTGTCACATGTTCTCATTCCTCACAGTCAGAGAGAATGAAAGAGTAGGAAATTTATTGCATCTCCTGACCAAAACACTTGGATCACATGGACATTCGACTTACTCTACCTCTTCACATCTCTGTAAGAGGGAAAGAGTAAGAAATTTATTACTTGACATATCCTGACTGAAAAACTTGGGACACATGGACACTCTACTTACTCTGCTTCTTCACATCTATATAAGAGAACAACAGACCAGTAGAACTGGGGCCAGTGGGTACAAAGTGCCCAAATCTAAATGGGCTAAAATTCGTAGCTTGATGCTTCTTTACAGAATATTCAAGGGCAAATATAAGTTCATTCAAATTCAGGGCTCAGGTCTGACTTTAGCCATATGATCGTGGCAAATTTCTTCACTTCCCTGAGGCTCATCTCTTCAATCTGTATCTTAGCACATATACCTCATATACCCATGTATATATAATAGCATTTGCACTTAGAGGTATTTTTTAGGACTTTGTAAGTCTCAAAGCACTATAAAACTAGATTATTGTCACTATTCATTCATTAGGAAAAACTGCATACAGAGTAGCAGAAGATTAAAGTGGTTGATAGTGTTCAAATCCCAGCTATAACATTTCGTTTTGCAACCATGGACAGTTACTCTGTCTGAGCTTCAGGTAAATAGAAATCACGGGTCCTTATGTAACAAATGCCCATGCCCTGTGTTAATTGTTGTGGAAAACTCAAATAAAAAAATGTTCATTTCTTCCCAGGAAACATCTAAAGTAAAGGATATGTAAAAAACTCCTTTCACAGTTTTGCAAAGTCTTCTCAGAATAAATGTAAAAAAATGTATAGGATAATAATTATATTGAGATAAAGATGTAGTTTTTTTCTAATCCAATTTCATGCATACCCTGAAATCTAAAAGTTTAAAACTCCTTATCTAAAGAAAGAATTTTATTCATTTTCAAAAAATATTCTGTGCTTCAATGTCGTATGAGAAAATAAATTTTCCCCAGTATGTATACTGCATCTGAGCATTGTAGTGCTTTTTATGAACAAAATAAAATCACAAACTTGGGATTATAATGGTCTTTAAAAGACCATTAGAATATACCTAAATTATTCAATCCAATATATGTCTTGAAGGGAAAAAAGTACATATGTGTGTCTTCTCTTATCTCAAAGAATCAAGGTAGAAGCTAATTAAGATGATTACTAACTTTAGTAAAATAGTGAGATATAAAATAAAATCACAAAAATGATCAGTATTTCTATATAGGGGTAGAAAACCAGGAAGAAATGATCGGAGAAATTCCATTCAAAATAACCACATAACTTATGAAATATCTGAAATTTAACCTATAAGGACACATTAAGTTACATATTAATACTACTATAATACACTATAGAAATGAAGAGACAAATAATTAGAAAAGGACTCACTGTCCATGGTCGGGTCATGACATAATAAAAACAGTAGTATCTATATTACAGATTTTGTACTATATCAATCAAAATACCAGGGGTATTACTATATGGAACTATATGGAACATATGGAATTAATTTTCATGACACCTGGGAGGTAGAATCACTTCATCTCATTATTTATTAAGAGATTTTTAGCTTTTAAATTGTATTGATGCTTTTGTTTTTACATCTCTGTTATTTCTAAATGTTGTGATACCCCTATGTTGCCCCATATCCCCTTCCCAGAATTGAACCTACTTTTGTAATAAAGGGGAAAAATATGCAAAGTAACAAATTCAGTAAATACATCTAACAAATGTACATATGCGACATGCTGTCGGATAGTCCTCTATCTCTCTTTGGGGACAAGGGATGTATGTTTCTCCATTTTCTGGGACTACTACTAGTTTTCCAGTTACTCAAGGTTGGCTTCCTTGTTGCAATCTTTTAATTTTCATTTTTTAGTAATGATATATATTCTTTTGATTCTGCTTGAATCATTCTGCAACAATTCTTATAAATCTTTCAATAT
>CM053773.1:117430761-117470131 GCA_028658325.1 Potorous gilbertii
ATATTGAAAGATTTATAAGAATTGTTGCAGAATGATTCAAGCAGAATCAAAAGAATATATATCATTACTAAAAAATGAAAATTAAAAGATTGCAACAAGGAAGCCAACCTTGAGTAACTGGAAAACTAGTAGTAGTCCCAGAAAATGGAGAAACATACATCCCTTGTCCCCAAAGAGAGATAGAGGACTATCCGACAGCGTGTCGCATATGTACATTTGTTAGATGTATTTACTGAATTTGTTACTTTGCATATTTTTCCCCTTTATTACAAAAGTAGGTTCAATTCTGGGAAGGGGATATGGGGCAACATAGGGGTATCACAACATTTAGAAATAACAGAGATGTAAAAACAAAAGCATCAATACAATTTAAAAGCTAAAAATCTCTTAATAAATAATGAGATGAAGTGATTCTACCTCCCAGGTGTCATGAAAATTAATTCCATTCCCTTCCCCCCACCAGTCCTAGTCAGCAACATCTTTTATTTTTCCCAACTTAAATTCCCTCTACTGCAATTTCCCCTTGTTCTATTCTGATTGAATTGAGTCAGGAGAGATCATAGAGTGAAATACCAGAGGCTGTAGTATAAATGGAGACATAGGCTTTTCATTTCTAAGCTATCAGTTGAATAGAAATGGGCTAACACGGTAATTGATACGTTATAATTTTACTGAAAACTGTGACTGTCTTAATCCTATTCCTCCCAATGGATGCCTAAAAACTAGTGGAGGCTGATGGGCCCATAATTTGGAGTTGTAGGACTCTCAAGAGCACTAGATTATTACTTTTAAAGATGAAGCTTGGGATAATCACCCATTACCATGCTTAATCCCAGCTCTGACAGCTCTCCTTCTTTACCCTATGGTACCCTGTGGGTAGCTCTGCTTTTCACCTTACCTGTTCCAAAACAAGATTCTCTTTTGAAAGCTCTGGCAGGAATTTCCTGTCCAGAAGTGAAGTGGAATCATGGACATATTGTTATTTTTATTTGTCACAATGACACCAGGGAACCATTCACTATATTCAGATTTTATGCTTCTTTTTAAGTAGGGACCATGATTTCCCCAATGGGTGGGAGGTCAGGTCAAGGATTCAGAGGCTTAATTGTTCAGGAAACAAAGTCAGTAAGTATAGGTTCCAAATACTCTTGCTATATTTGAACCCAACTCTTTAAAGTATTTAACATTCCTTTAATAACTAGTTTCTTTCTCCAATAGTATGATGGGAGTGGGGGAGGCCAAGGGGTTGGAGTATAGCAATCAGTGGTTTCCTTATTTTCCTTCACTGGGAACTTCATTCAGAAAGCATAATTTTCTATAAATACCACATATTTTTTCATTCAAATTGAGGTATGAGACTGCGCCAGACACCAAAGTGTGAAAAAGAAGGGATGAGGAAACTCTCCATATAAAAAGGCAAACTTTCTCTACAAGGATATGGTTGAATTTTTATTTGATCATGTAGAAAACTACAAAACCAGAAGTTTAGATTTTAACCCACAAGTGGTACAGTAACATTAAAACCTGAACATTTTCCACTACAAACTCAAGTTAGCCTTCAGAAGAGCCCTGACCATAAGTCATAAGCTAAGGCTCTCTCTCCAGTCTCCTACATCTTCCCATGGAAACCGAAAAAAGTCTTTTCCTATATGATCACTAATCTCTCCCTTCAGAATGGAGCAAAAATTCTGTCAAATCCAACCAAGCTGGAAAGACTTCTAGTCCAGGCTTAGCCCTAACTACATGTTTGTTCATCCAGTACCAGCTCAGTTAAATTCCAAAAAGCTCATCATCCCAAGGATGGTCAATGAGTGGTTGGTTTGTTTGTTTAACAGTCACAACCCATGAAGACTCTACTCAGGTACAGAAGGGTTGCAATCTATTTGGAACTATGCCCAAAGGACTATAAAGCCATGCATACCTTTTGATAGAGCAATACCACTACTAGGTCTGTATCCCAAAAGAGATAAAAACAAAAAGGAAAAGGACCTACTTGTACAAAATAGTTACAGGGACTCTTTTCTGGGGCAAAGCAACAGAAGTTGAATTTGTGTCCATCCACTGAGGAATGGCTGAACAAGTTGTAATATATGATTATGATGGAATATTATTGTACTATAAGAAATGATGAGCAGGATGCTCTCAGAAAAACCTAGAAATATTTGCATGGGCTAAGGCAAAGGGAAATGTACTGTGTACAAAGTAGCAACAGTATTGTAAGATTATCAGCAGGAAATGACTGAGCTATTCTCAGCAATACAGTGATCCAACACAAGGTCTTAAGCTGTGAAGTCCTTAAGTTGAAAAATGCTATCTATCTCCAGAAAAAGAACTAATAGCATCTAAATACAGATTTAAGCATACTTTTTTTACTATATTTTCTTGAGTTTTTTCTTTTTTTGCCTGTTTTCTATCACAAGACTACTGTGGACATGTTTTGCATGACTACACATGTATAACCTATGTTGAATTGCTTGTCTTCTCAATAGAGGGAAGAGGGAGAGAGGGAAGGAGAAAATTTGGAACTCAAAGTTTAAAAATGAATGTTAAAATTTGTTTTTACATGCTACTGGAGGAAAATAAAATTCTAAATAAAATCTAAAAACAAAACAAAAAAGGAGAGTTGCAATTTGCATCAGTGGAAAGAAGGCCCACACTGATGAAATTAAGTGCTCTTTTTAAGTATTAAAGCATCATCACAACTATTTATACCCATTTGCAAAAGGATGTGTGTTTGCTGAGTACTTCCTAGCTCTGTGAAAAATGTGGAATGTTCCAGTGAATCAGTAATGGATCCAAAAAAAATAATCATAGTACCACAAGATAAAAAGGGCCTTAGAAGTTAAGTTTTAGAGGCCCAACATTATTATTTTTTGTAACAAAAGCAAAAATTGAAACCCTGAGGTGGAAAAGGAAATATCCAGGTCTAGCAGAGTCCTAAATTTACTTTTTCTGTTCTAAGACATAAATACCAAGAGATGGAATCACCATTCACATCTGGAAAGAAGACAGTAGTCTCCCCAGATCCCTAAATGAAAAAGATAAGGGAAAGTTTAAGTTATCTTAAATCATCCTGTCAGAGTACAGCTAACTGTAAAAGTGCTAAAGCTGCTTTCCCACCAATAGGGAGTTTGAATCCCAATTATCCTCCATTCCACATGGGATTCTTCTCTTCCTCAACAGCATAAATATAAACCATAAACCAGTCCCCAAGTCCAGGCTTCTCTCTCCCCATTGCCTGGTCCTGGTAGAACCAGATAAGAACCTTCACCAAAAACTCACCAGTTTTTACTCCTCGGGGACAGACTGCCTCATTTCCTCTAGGACCCTATGGGGTGGAGTGCCCAATTTCACTGTAAGAAGCACAGCAGACCTGACCTATTTGCAGCATTCTCCCTGATCACCCTTCATTTTGTGAGGATCTCCCCTCAATAAAGTGGACTTGATTTACTGTCTTGTTGTGAGCTCCAGATTTTCTTGTACTAAACGGCAGCATTCTACACCTTCTTTAAGTGTATGTTTAGAAAACATCTAACATGGAAAAAAATATTACAAAATCCTAAATAGTGTTTCTAAGTTGTGTTTCTGTATGCTTCAAGTCTTGCCTCTGATAAATATGGATAGTATGTTTGCTGCTGTTCAGCGATACCCCACTCTTCATGCCCTCATTTTGAGGTTTTCTTGGCAAAGATACAGGAGTGGTTAACTATTTGCTTCTTCAGCTCATTTTATAGATGAGCAAACTAAGGCAAGCAGGGCTCACCAACTTGCCCAGGGTCACCCAGCTAGTTAGTGTTTGAGATCAAATTTGAATTCAGTGAGTCTTCCTGACGCTATCCACTGCACCACCTAGATGCTCTGTGGATTGTGTGAAACCAAATAAATCACTTAATCTCTCAATGTACCATGTAACTTTCCAAGGCTATAAATTGCACAAGGCGCAGATCTACTTCAGTAGAGGGAGTTAGTCTCTTCACTGAGAGCTGGTTACACCCAGTGAAATCAGAAGTTGCCATGTAATAATGTCCAAATGCTCTTGGTATTAGTAGATAAATTCTAGGGAGTTTCTTGAGGTAAATAAACAATAAGTGATTTGCCCAGGGTTACACAGTTCATAGCTCTCAGAAGTGGGATTTGAACCCAAGTCTTCATGACTCGCAAGTCCAGCACTTCATCCACATACCACATTATAATGTCCCCTACATACAAGTGTAGTAAAAGTAAGTGATAATGTTCTTCTAAAAGTACTCATGCAATGGGAAGAAAATGTATCTGGTCCTGTATTTCCCAGTTAGAAATATCTGAAAGAATTTTATTCTATATAGTTAGTTCTATGTAAAAAGTATTGATGTTCATGAAAGTGACACTATACAACAAAATATAAAGAAAAAACCTTCATATGTGAAATGCTACTCTAGAAAATAAAGTTAACTTGGATTATGTGATCTGATATTTTTACTAAAGACAGAACCAGGCATTTAATGACCCATGTAACAGCAAATGTAAGGAACCTCATGAAACTATAGCTATAAGCACTCCAGCTCAACAAAAGTTTTGCTCTATTTGAGAAATAGTATTTGTTCTTTTGAGTTTGTTTAGAACTTTCTGATCATTAGTATGCATGGTTTTTTTTTTTTGACAGTCCTATGGGGGAAATTGGAGCAGGTGGGTGGCACAGTGGAGGATAGAGTGCCGTGCCTGGAGTCTGGAAGACTTAACTTCCTGAATTCAAATCTGACCTCAGACACTTACTAGCTGTGTGACCCTGGGCAACTCACTTAATCCTGTTTGCCTCAGCTTCCTCATTTGTAAAATGAACTAATGAACGAAGTGGTGAACCACTCCAGTATCTCTGCCAAGAAAACACCAAATGGAGTCACAAAGTAGGGTACAACTGAGAACGACTGGACAACAGTGGGGAAAATAATTTTGTGTCTTTAAAAATACTCTGAGACACAGCAATCCAAGAAAGAACTAAAATCCAAATTCCCTAACTCTAAGTTATTAAGTTACCTAACTTTACATTCCTTTAGTCTGATATCTTGGCTTGAGTCTCTTCTCTGTATCAAAATCAACTATAATTGCTTCCTAAATTTTAAACCATTGCTGTATCAAAATTAACTATAATTGTTTCCTAACTTTTAAACCACTTCCATAACCACTCTATATATTTCTCCCATAATAATAATTGAAGAGATTTTTCTAGCACTATGAAATTTACAGCTCACTGTTTGAGCTAGGAAAACTGGAAAATAGTATAGTGGAAACTGGGCATAGATCAACTCCTGACACTGTATATCAGAATAAAGTCCTAATGGGTACACAGTCTAGGTATAAAAGCTGATACTATAAACAAATTATGGGAGGAATGAATAGCTTATTTGTCAGATTTATGGAGAACAGAAGAATTTATGACTGAACAAGAGACAGAGAACACTATGAAATGCAAAATGGATAACTCTGATTACACTAAATTGAAAAGTTTTTGACTTGAACTTCTGGGAGCCAAGATGGTGGAATAAACTGTAAGTGCTCTCACCTTCTCCAAGTTGATCTTGAAAAACCCAGAGAATATTTCCCCAGGAAAAATCCTGGAATAGAGGAATCAGAAGGGGCTCAGCAGTCTCTCAGTTTGGGAGGATAGAGAGACAGATGGAAAGAGTACCTCTTGCTGTGGCTGAAGAGGACCAGTGCAGAACCAGAGGCATCCCAGCAAGCCCCACCTCAGCAGACCAGAAGGAGATCCTGAGCCCCAGGGGGATGGAGTCCATAAGTGCCAACACCAGGATCCTAGGAATGCATTAGCACATCCAGGGAAATTGGGTAAACACCAGTGCAAACTGGGGTTCACCAGCTACTGAACCTGCCTGCTCTCTAGTTCAGCCCTAGGGGAGGAAAACTCCTGTGTCCAGATCACCCATCCCCCACATCTCACACAGTGAGTCCCAGTGAAACCCCAGGGAAACTCAGAAAGACTTCACCTGGCCTTGGCTTTGGCACACACTAGTCAGCTCAACACCAGGTAAGCTGCAGCATATGTAGCTTCTAACTGAAAGAACCATAGACCACAACACATGAATCCAATAACTAAGTCTCAAGTTATCAATACAAGAAATGTGGGACAGAGCCCCCTGTGCTCCAGAAGCAGAGATCCACTTTAAAAGTCAGGAAAAAGGCAAGCACTATGAGCAAGAAGCAAATCAGAAAAGCAAAGGTCATAGAATCTTACAATGAGAACAGAGAAAACCAAAATATGAGTTCAGAAAAGGACAGCCCTGACAATATACCCACATCTAAAACCTCAAAATGGAATATGAACTGGTCTCAAGCCCAAAAGTCATTCTTGGAAGAACTCAAGGAGGATTTTAAAAGTGAAATTAGAGAGATAGGAGAAAAATTGGCCAATGATTTTAAAAATATAATTGACAAAATGAAAAAAGAATTCACTGAAGAGAACAGCTCCTTAAAGAGTAAAATTAGCCAAATGGATAAGGAAGCACAAAACCTAACTAGGAAAGTTGGATAAATGGAAAAGGAAATACAAATACTAATGGAAGAAAAAAATTATTTAAAATTAGAATTGGGCAAGTAGGAGCTAATGACTCTATGAGACATCAAGAATCAGTCAAACAAAATCTAAAGAATGAAAAAAATGGAAGAAAATGTAAAATATCTCATTGGAAAAACAACTGACCTGAAAAATAGATCCTGGAGAAGAGATTTAGTGGTCTACCAGAAAGCCATAATCAAAACAAAAAGAGCCTGGACAATATCTTCCAAGAAATTATCAAAGAAAATTGCCCTGATGTCCAAGATTCAGAGGGGAAAATAGTCATCAAAAGAACCCACCTATCACCTCCTGAAAGAGATTCCAAATTTAAAACATCAAGGAATATTGTTGCCAAATTCCAGAACTATCAAATTAAGGAGAAAATACTGTAAGCAGCCAGAAAGAAACAATTCAAATATAAAGGAACTACAGTAGGATCACACAGGACCTTGCAGTTTCTACATTAAAGGATCAGAGGTATTGAAATATGATATTCCATAAGGCAAAGGAACTTAGACTTCAACTGAGGATCAATTACCCAGCAAAACTGAGCATAATCTTTCAGGCAAGGAGTTGGATATTCAATGAAATTAGGGATTTCCAGACCTTTCTAATGAAAAGGTCAGAGCTCATAGAAAATTTTATTTCAAATACAAGATGCAAGAAAGGCATAAAAAGTAAACAGGGGGGAAAAAACCTTGTTATTCAATATGGGAAAACTGTTTATATACTTATATGGGGGGATTATACTTGTTAATCTTGAGAATTGTATATTTATTATGACATTTAAATGGATATACATGGATACAGGGAGTGGGTATAAATCAACTGATGTGATGATGAAAAATGTTATTAAAGAGTACAGAGTGATTATAACAGGAGAAGAGAAAATGAGGAAGAAGAAAAAGATAAATTACATCACAGGAAAAAGCAAAAAAACCATATTATAGTAGAGAGAAAGAGGGGAGGTAGATGAGTATTGTTTGAGCTTTACTCTCATCAGACTTGGTTCAAGGAGGGAACAACATATTCAATTAAGTATAGAAATCTAATTTGCCCTACAGGCAGTAGGAGGGGGAAAGGGGAAAAAAATGGAGGGAACTTAAAAGGAAGGGAAGAAGTAGTAAAGGAAAAGGGAAATAAAAGGGAGGGGGCTAATAGAAGGGAGGGAAGATTGAGGGAGGCAGTGGTCAAAAGTAAAATGCTTGCATGGAAGGAAAGGGAGAAGGGAGAAATAAAAGCACAAATGGAAGGGAAATAGGATGAAGAGAAAGACACAAATAGTAATCATCAGTGTGAATGTGAATAGAATGAACTCTCCCATAAAACAGAGGTGGGTAGCAAAATGGATTAAAAACCATAATCCATATATGTTGTTTACAAGAAACACATTTGAAACAAAGGAATACACACAGGGTGAAGGTAAAAGGTTGGAGCAGAATATATTATGCTTCAGCTGTTGTAAAACAAAAAAGGAGTAGCAATCCTAATCTCAGACAAAGCAAAAGCAAAAATATATCTAATCAAAAGAGATAAGAAAGGAAACTATATCCTGCTAAAAGGCACCATTGAAAAGGAAATAATATCATTACTAAATATATATGCACCAAGTAGTATAGCATACAAATTCTTAGTGGAGAAAGGAAAAAATAGATATTAAAACTATACTAGTGGGGGACCTCAACCTCTCCCTCTCTGAACTTGATAAATCTAATCTTAAATTAAACAAAAAAGAAGTTAAGGAGGTGAATAGAATTCTGGATAGGACAGATATGCTAGACCTCTGGAGAAAATTGAGTGGGGATAGAAAAGAATATACCTTTTTCTCATTGGTACATGGCACATACACAAAAACTGACCATGTACTAGGGCATAAAAACCTCACAATCCAGTGCAGAAAGGCAGAGATAGCCAATGCATCCTTTTCAGATTATGACATGATAAAAATTATATGTGATAAAAGATCATGGAAAGATAGATAAAAATTAATTGGAAACTATGTAATCTAATTGTAAAGAATGAGTCAAACAATAAATCACAGAAACAATCAATAACTTCATTCAAGAGAATGACAATAATGAGACAACCTACCAAAACTTATGGGATGCTGTGAAAGCAGTTCTTAGGGAAGTTTTATATCATTGAATGCTTACATGAACAAAATAGAGAAAGAGATCAATGTATGCAACTGAAAAAGCTAGAAAAAGAACAAATTGAAAATTCCCAATTAAATGTCAAATTGGAAATACTGAAAACCAAAGGAGAGATTAATAAAATTGAAGTTAATAAAACTACTGAACTAATAAATAAAAAGTTGGTTTTATGAGAAAACAATAAAATTAATAAAAATTTGATTTTAAAAAAGAAAGAAGAATACCAAATGACCAATACCAAAAATGAAAAGAGGGGGCTAACCTACAGTGAAGAGGAAATTAAAACAATAATTAGAAATTACTTTGCCCATCTGTATGCCCATAAATTTGACAATTTAAATGAAATGGCTGAAAATTTTTAAAAATATAAATTGCCCAGATTAGCAGAAGAGGAAATAAAATACTAAATAACCTGATCTCAGAAAAAGAAATTGAACAAGTCATCAATGAACTCCCTATGGAAACATCTCAAGGGCCAGATGGGTTTACAAAAGAATTATATCAAATATTTAAAGAACATTTAATTCCAATACTATATGGACTTTATGGGAAAATTGGTGAAGAAGGAGTTCTACCAAATTCTTTTCATGATACAAATATGGTTCTGATACCTAAAATGAGAAGAGCCAAAACAGAGAAAGAAAATTATAGACCAACTTCCCTAATGAATATAGATGCAAAAATTTTAAATAAGATATTAACAAAAAGATTATGACAACTTATCATAAGAATAATATACTATGATGAGGTAGGATTTATACCTGGTTCAATATCTTGAAAACTATCAGTATTATTGATCATATTAACAGCAAAATGAACAGAAATCATATGATTATCTCAACAGATACAGAAAAAGTTTTTGACAAAATACAACACCCATTCCTATTGAAAACACTGTAGAGCATAGGAATAAATGGAGTCTTCCTTAAAATAATAAGTAATATCTATCTAAAACCATCAGCAAGCATTATATGTAATAGGGAGAAGTTAAATTCATTTCCAGTAAGTTCGGGATGAGACAAGAATGTCCATTATCACTATTGTTATCAATAAGGTACTAGAAATATTAACTTTAGCAATAAGATCTGAAAAAGAAATTGAAGGAATTAGAACAGGCAAAGAAGAAACTAAGTTATCGCTCTTTGCAGATGATATGATGATATACTGAGAGAATCCTAGACAATCAAGTAAAAAACTACTTGAAATAATAAACAATTTTGGTAAAGTTGCAGGATACAAAATAAGACCACATGAATCGTCGACTTTCACATATATATATATATATATTTATTTATTTATTTCTAAGAAAGCCCAATGGCAAGAGATAGAAAGAGAAATCCCATTAAAGTTACAGTAGACAATATTAAATATTTGGGAGTCTACCTGCCAAAACAAGCCCAGGGATTATATGAACACAATTACCAAACACTTTCTGTACAAATAAAGTCAGATCTAAGTTATTGAAAAAACATCAGTTGCTCATGAGTAGGCTGAGTTAATATAACAAAAATGACAGTTCTACTTAAATTTATTTACTTGTTCAGTGCCATACCAAAGTACCAGAAAATTATTTTCTAGAGCTAGAAAAAATAATATCAAAATTCATCTGGAAGAACAAAAGGTCCAGAACATCAAGGGAATTAATGAAAATACTAGGGAAGGTGACCTAGCCATACCAGACTTCAAATTGTATTATAAAGCAGCAATCATTAAAACCACTTGGTACTGGCTAAGAAATGGAGGGGTAGATCAGTGGAATAAGTCAGGTACTCAAGACAAAGTAATCAAGGATTATAGCAGTCTAATGTTTGATAAACCTAAGGATCCCAACTTCTGGGATATGAACTCACTGTTTGAGAAAAACAGCTGAGAAAACTGGATAATAGTTTGGTGAAAACTGGGCATAAATCAATGCCTGACACCATATACCAGAATAAAATTCAAATGAGTACATGATCTAGGTATAAAGGCTGATACTATAAACAAATTAGGGCAGTAAGAAGTAATGTATTTGTCAGATTTATGGAGAATGGAGAAATTTATGACCAAATAATAGACAGAGAACATTACAAAATACAATATGGATAATTTTGATTACATTAAATTAAAAAGTTTTTGCACAAAAAAAGTCAATGCAATCAAGATTAAGAGGGAAGCAGAAAAATGGGAAAGAATTTTTACAACTAGTTTCTATGATAAAGGCCTCATTTCTAAAATATATAGAGAACTGAATCAAATTTACAAGAATACAAGCCATTCCTCAGCTGATAAATGATTAAAGAATATGAATAGGCAGTTTTCAAAGAGAGAAATTAAAGCTATCTATAGTCATATAGAAAAATGCTCTAAATCACTGTTGGTTAGAGAGATGCAAACCAAAACCACTCTGAGGTATCACATTACATCTATCAGATTGGCTAAAATGACAAAACAGGAAAATGATAAATGTTGGAGATGTCGGAGAGTTGGAACACTAATTCATTGTTTGTAGAGCTGTGAGCTGATCCAACCAGTCTGGGGAGTGACTTGGAACTGTGCCCAAAGTGCTATAAAAATGTGCATATCGTTTGACTCAGCAAGATTGCTTCTAGGGCTGTATCCCAAAGAGACTATAAAAATGGGAAAAGGACCCACACATACAAAAATATTTACAGCAGCTCTCTTTGTGGTGGCCAAGAAACTGGAAATTGAGGTGATACTCATCAATTGGGGAATGGCTGAACAAGTTGTGGTATATGAATGTAATGTAATATTGTTTTGCTCTAAGAAATGACGAAAAGACAGACTTCAGAAAAACCTGGAAAGACTTATATGAACTAATGCTGAGTGAAGTGAGTAGACCCAGGAGAACATTATACACAGTAACAGTTACCACGTGTGAGGACTGTTTTTGATAGACTTAGCTCTTCACAGAAATGCAAGGACCTAAAACATTTCCAAAGGACTTATGATACAAAATGCCGTCCACATCCAGGGAAAGAACTATGGAGTTGGAATGTAGATCAGAAGTAGACTATTTTCTCTTTTGTTATGTTTTGTTTTGGCTTGTTTTTTTCTCATGGTTTCTCCTATTCATTTTAATTCTTGTATGCAACATGACTAATGGGAAAATGTGTTTAATAGGAATGTATGTGTAGAGCCCATATAAAATTGCATGCTATCCTGGAAAGGGAGAGGGAGGGAGGGGGAGAAAATTTGGAACTTATGGAAGTGATTGTTGAAAATTGAAAACAAATAAATTAATAAATTTAGGGGGAAAAATTTTAAATTTTAAAAAACAAAGTTACAAAGTAATTTAGAAGTTAACAAACTGTACATACGCTTTGACCCAGGAAGGGATGTATGTGCGGTAGCCAGCTCTAACTGATTTGCTTTCCAGATTGATAAATTATGTGAGCATTTATACTTCAGAAACTATCTATACAAATCAGGGCTTGGTTTATTTCTTTATTGATTACATAGATATAAGAAAGTACATATATATATATATATATATGTATGACTAAAATTAAAAGTATATATGCATACATTTTAAACATTTACCCAGCATGCTCCTGTACTGCTCTATAAACATTGATGAAATTCAATAATAGAGCAGAAAGCTCAGGGAATAAAATCATCACTAGACCAGAGGTTAACTATGATTATAATAATTAATATAATAATATCATATGTAACTGCTGCATTTAATAATATGCATATGTAATATATTGTTATATATAATATTTTACATGTTATATAGAAAATATACTTATATGTAATTATATACAACTATATGTGATTATATAATATAATACTACTCAATTTTTTATTATATGCTATAATAGTATATAAGTATCTATTTGGATATGATTATATAATTATGTCACATAAATATACAACTATATATACTTGTATCTAAAAAGATAATTACATTTAATTATATGTTACATAATTATAAATAAGCTGTAGTGATATATATAAATACGTATTTCTATATAATTATATTGTAGTATTATATAATATATTAATAATAAAATAAGTGGCATTTATATAGTACTTTAAGGTTTTCAGATGGCTTTCTATTCATCATCTCATCACTATGATGCCTATACCTTGAAGAAATAAAGGGAAAAGGGAAAAGATCTACATGTAAAAAATTATTTATAGCAAATATTTTCATGGCAGCTAAAAAGTAGAAACTTAGAAGTTGTTTTCCTATTGGGGAATGGATAAACAAATTGTGGTATATGAATATAGTAGAAAATTTTTTGTGCCATAAGAAATGATAAAGCAGATAATTTCTGAGAAAACTGGTAAAACCTTTATGAACTGATACAGAGTGAAATGAGCAGACCTAAGACAACAATTTACACAGTGATAACATATAGAGAAAAGCAACATTGAAGGACTTTAGAACTCTGATCAATGCAATAATGAATGAACAATGAATCCAAAGGCATAAAGATGAAACATACCAACTGCCTCCTGACACAGAAGTGAAGAACTTAAAATGCAGAAAGAGATACACATTTTTGGACACAACTAAGATGGGAATTTGTTTTGTCATATTATATGTAGCTCTGTATTAAAGGGTTTGCTTTTTTTGTTTGTTTTTCAATGGAAGGAAGAAGAACAGATTGATTTTTTTTAAATAATTGTTACTTGAAAATTTTTTTAAATGTACGTTATCAATTTACCACTCTTGTACAGAATAGCATAGAAAGCATTGGATTTAAAGTCATAAGACCTGGGTTCAAATCCCTGTTGTGCAACTTACTCCCTGGGTAACCTTAGTAAGGTCATTTAATCTTTATGAGTTTTGGTTTCTTCATCTATAAAGTGAGGAAACAGGACTAGATGACCTCTAAAGCCTTTTTGGCTTCTATATCTATGACCATGGGATCCAGAGATCTCATTTGATCCTTGCAATAGCTTTATAATGTAGATGATACAGGCAGTATTACTTCCATGTCACAAATTAAGAAACCAAGGGTCAGAGAGTTTACATGATTTGCCCAGGGGCATATAACTAGCTAAACTGAGAGAAACTCTGCCTTCAGGATGTGATTTTATCGTGCACAGAAGCTCATGAAGAGAGTCTACAAAGTTGGGGCTACTGCATCCACACCTACAAAATCTTGAAGCACTACTAGTACATGCACATGTGGATTCTATCCTCTCAATGCCAAATGTACTATTTAAAGAAATGGAAATGAACAGTTAAGATAAATTCAGAGAACCCGCTGGAAGAAATCTGCACTGGAAGTAAATTTTTTAAAAATACCTCAGGAATCAATTTTCAGATATTTCCGAGACTAGAAGATTCCAAAAGAATGAACAAGATGGCATATGGTAATTGTGAAAACTAACAAGAATAAGCAGAAACTACTTACTTCTAAACCTATTTTTTTATCTTTATAAATTTTTTATCAGAATGATTTGTAGCCTTCTCACTCCATCCTCCCTGCCAACTCCTTTTCATCTCCTCTCTGCATTGATTGTCCCCCATGCCTGGAATGCTTCTCTAGCTTCCTTTAAGACTCAGCTCAAATTCCTGCCTCTGCAGTAAGCCTTTCCTGGCTCCCTCAGCTACTTTAAATGCCACCTTACATGTACTTTGTATATATCCTGTTTGTACATCATCAGTTAGATTTTTTTCTCCCACCATTAGAATGTGAGCCCCTTGATGTCAAGGACCAAGATTTTCTTTGAATTCCTAGCACTTTGGCCAGTGCCCTGTACATAAAAGGTACTTAAAATACTGAGTGACTCACTGGCTTTCGTGATGGAAGCATAGGTGTGAAAGAAAGTCTTCTAGAGATAATTTTCTACAGCAATTTACATATTCATACAAAATGAATGAAGTAAAGATAATACAAGATTCCTGTTGTACATAGCGCTTGTTGATTCTACACACACACACACACACACACACACACACACACACACACACTCAAATTCTTAAAGCCTCCTACAAAACAATGGGTCTCCATGTTTGATGTTATGTCGAGATCCTCTAAGATTCCAATACTCTTAAAGATTATAGCAATAACTTTGTTGAATGATTCACTAACTTTTTAAACTTTCAATGACTAATTGTAAAAGGCAAATGTTACCTCAGGCTCAGTGTCATGGAAGGTTTAAATAGCTCACCTGTAATTCTCCTTTAAGATTCCTATAAACACTTGTTTATAGAAACACTTCACTTTATCCTACAATTTAAGAAAGCTTTGCAATATGTGATGCAACTACCAAGCTACTGTACTCTTGCCTTTGGTAAAAACAAACAACATACTCATATTTATGTATCTGCAAGGATTTCACTTACTTGGAAATATTTCTGAAATGTTCCTGAAAGGGTTCCTATGTAAGAAGGGTCCCTATGTAGTTTTGCCAAAGCCATATAGGCATAGGCCAACAGATATATCCACAATCAATTAAAAGACAAAAACAAACAAACAAAACAAAACAAATCCCTAAGTCAAAGATCTGAGAAGTGAAAA
Source organism: Potorous gilbertii (assembly GCA_028658325.1). Taxonomy (NCBI): domain Eukaryota; kingdom Metazoa; phylum Chordata; class Mammalia; order Diprotodontia; family Potoroidae; genus Potorous; species Potorous gilbertii. The sequence continues at coordinate 117,445,950 of CM053773.1, forward strand.
ACACAAGAAGAGAGATCATCTCATCTTCCGACCAATTATAATATCCTGGAGTCCCAAGAAGATAATGAGATTTGGGGACCAGACATAGAACACCATAAGGTAGAAGAAATAATAGAAATGAACAATTAAACCTGTACCTCCTCTTTTCGTGGACATAAGGGCTAAGAGTCAGCATTTCTTCCAGGAGATGGAGATTCTGGGGCACTTCACAAGAGTGTATGAGGGTGGGGATGTGTATGTGTTCCACCATTACTGTTCATTTGTCAAATGTGGATCCTTGTGGGTATCAGTGAATAAAAGTAGAACTCAAGACACATACATGTACCTGTAGTGTTATTTCTGTACTAAATGTTTCACTATTAAATAGATCTCAGAGATAAGGACTGATCAGCCCACTCACCTTGACTGAGCATGACATGGTACTTGGCCATTGCCCAAGGGCTATGGACTATACTGCACTATCCCAAAGTAAACTATCAAGACATATACATATACATATATATATATATATATATATATATCTCAGATGTTTAGTCATTTCATGGGAGCTATCTTATGAAACATCCAAAGTCTTTGAAAGATTTCCTCCAGAAATGTTCTCCAGATGCTTCTATTTGAAAAAGGCATTATTCTGACTGCATTGAGTTCTGAAATGTCATAAGGAATCCTCCATTAGATCCACATTTACTCAGAAGATCAGTCTAAGTACCCACACTGGAAGAACAAAGTAGATAAAGATTGCAATATTGTTCAGGTTATGATAGCATTTGGATGAGATGTCGGTTGAGTTAGTCTACCAGCACATATATGGTAGATAGACTTTACAAAAATACAATGAACTGAAATAAAAATTGAATAGAAGGATATCAGGTTATTAAATTAAATTGTACATCAGTGTCTCACAGTTCCTCAGAGAATACAAGACGATGATAAACTCCTTGAAGTCAGGAATTGAATTCATCCCAAATCCCATGAATCATATCTTGTCTAATACAGGGAATCATCAGAAAACGTTAGATGATGGATAGGATAACACATCTTTAAATGAAAGATGAGCCTGGACCACACTTAATAAATTACAAAGTTCTTGAAATGATATCAACTTGATCATTGCTACATAAACTTTTTCTTTCTCAGCACCAATATTCTCCTGGTAGTTATTCTATCATAAAACAGTATAGATATGAGACAAAATGCAGGTGAATCAAACACTAATAGAAAAATGCATGGTAGTTGTAAGTAGGCAGGATCATATTACAAACAAGTGACTTGCCAAGAAATGGCAATAAAAGAAATTATCAAGATATAGATGACTAGTCTCAAAGATGGAACAGCCAAAAGATCAGATTAAGGTATAGAAGCTCATCTGCTACATAGATACCTTCTAAAGTACTAAAAGACTCAAAGGAAGCTCTCTAGCATATCTTCCTTTCTCCTCTCTATGTAGGATCACGGGGGAAAGTAATTGGCAAGAATCTTAACAAGTGGAAAATAGAAAGGGCTGTTATCTGCATGAGTGGGGAAGGAGGGCTCATACATGGATACAAGAAAGAACCAAATAAATACTACCCAAATAGGACTAGTCTCTCTTTAATCCAGAAGCACAATTCTTCAAGACAATGGCTTTAACATATAGTAAAAAGAGACATAGCCTTAGAATCCAAGGATCTAAGTGTGAATTCTGCCTCTCCTTGCTAAAATTGCCAACTTTGGGCAAGTCACAAAATTTCTCTGGGACCGTTTCACTGTCTGTAAAATATTGGGTTTAAAATAGAAGAGCTCTACCCAGGTTCTCCTGGTTCTCGATCTATGATCCTATGATAAGAGGAGGGAAAATACCTGTCATAATGAAGGAAAAGGAATTTAAGATGTCTGCTTCACAAAACTAATGCGTATTTTTTAAAACATAGAAATTTAGCACAGTAGATGGCGCCATCTAGAGGAACACAATATTCTTTATTTAACAGAATTTAAGTGAATGTAAGATTCAAAATTGAGCTTTCTTTGCCACATGACATTACACACAATTTAGACCAAAACAAGAATCAGTTTCTGTATCTCTAAAATGAGGCCAATAATATAGTGGACAGAATGCCAGCCTTAGAGTCAGGAAGATTTGGGTCTAAATTCTGGTTCTGACACCAAAGAGCCAGATGATCATCAGGAAGTTAATTAATTTCTCAGTACTCCAGGCAACTTCTACATTAAGTTACAGACTAGTTATTGATTTGTGCAGTAGTGAAAGGAATTTTCCAAATTGGGAGATCCTCACATCAATTAAATTATTGATTCAAACAACACTCCCCTCCCAAATTATGACTTTATTAGCATGTTGTCATTTTGATAATAGCAGCTTTTTCTCATCAATGTTTGGTTCATTATTTCCCTCAGTGTTGTGTCTCAGAAAAGGGTCATTAGAAAGACAGCCAATTAATCTTTCTGTTTCACAGAAATCCTTATTGTTCTGTAGCCTTAGAGTATAGTTATAGATAGCAAAGACCCACTAATTCTTTTTTGGAGTGTTAGGATTAAAAGTGGACTTTTATAAACAAAGGCTAAATTTTACATACTTTGTAGGCCTAAATTTCAATTGCCTATTCCTTAATTCAGTATAATAAATCCTAGATTATGTATTTCATCTCTCACATAAAACCCTAGGCAAAGTAGGAGAGGAAAAAAATGATTTATTTTGAGAGTAGAAGGAAGAGGAAGGTTAACTTGTGGCCAACAGCTAAAGTCTTAGGTTTAATGGACTATGCTCAATCTTGAGGAGGCTTCCCCCAAATTAGTTTTTGGTTTATTTCCCCTAAGAGTTTACCTTTAGAATCTCAGAATTTGGCTCTACAGAAAAAAAGATTAAAGAGTCCTCAGCCTTTTAATGTATAGAATTTTGGACAATCGTTATTTTACCCCACAGAAAGTACATAACACAAAAGATTCCTAACTGAGCCTATAAATGAATTAATCAATCAACAAGCTACATTAGACAAAACAGCTCTCTCCTTCCTTCCCTAACTCTCCCAAATTCTGGTCATGTCCTCCTTCCTTAGGGCCCTGTGGAGTCCTTAAGACCTACAGCTTTAGGTGTTTTGGTTATCTCCTCAAAGGTAAACAAACTTGGAGTTAGAAATCTTCACTTAGCTCTGCACAGTTCAAATAACTCACAGTCACCATGGAGACAAATGTCTAAGTTTGCTCCTTCACATTGTGACTAAATACCTTGCTCATCTTCTGGCTGTAGGGCCACATGGCGGTTATTTTTCTTTATAGGAAGCTGCCTCCAAAAATTCTTCGGTTGGGGGTTGCTCTGCTACTGCTTCTTCTCACCTGCCACCTCTGGGACCCAGAGGTTCCCTGAGGAGTCCTATATATAGTGGTTGTTCTTCCCCAGGAGCCCAAATCTAAGCTTTGTGTGCAGTCCTTCTTTGGTCTCTGGTCTTTCTACAAGATCTCCTGGGTCCCTTTTATAAGTCATGTCCATGAATGAATATCAGCTCTAGAACAGTCATATCTCCATTAATCACCCTCAAAAGGCAGACATGACCCTAAGACAAGGCTACTCTTCAAATCCCCACTTAAGGAAATGTCATCAGTCATCCCAAAAGTAGTATCCATAGGCACCTTCCATAGGGATATATTTTCACAGCCAAAACAAAATCCTGCCTTTTGGTTTTGCTAATTAAATAGATTACTCTGAGTCACAATCTCTGCATTTCATGATTCATTATTGTCTAAAAGACTCTTTTTCTCCTTTTAAAGGGCAAAATAATTCATTATATTTTGTACAGCAAACGTTCTCAATAAATGTATTTTGTGTTTCTCTCCAAACTGTAGTTTTGACTCTCTGGACGTCACCAGCATGGCCCCAAGATGGTACCTTCACTTCACCCCCCACTCTTCTATTCCCATTTGTGCTTTATCTTCTCCCATTTTGCTTATATTTGTATCCCTAATGCTTAGCACACTGTCTGGCATATAGTAAGAGCCTAATAAATGCTTGTTGCCTTACCATGTTGCCTTGCTTTGCCATTGCCTTAACTAAAATATTTCCTTTGGGAAATAAAGAGTAGTACAAAATGAAACAACTAGAAATAAATATTATATAATATTGGAGTCCTCCAGTAGATCTGGACCAGCTAGTCAATCTCAAAACCTCATCTACTCTGCCTTCTTGGAATGTCTGACTTCCTTTAAGACTCAGTTCAAGGGTCAACTCTTGAAGGAAGCCTTTTTCTGTCTCCTCAGATGCTAGTGCCATCCCCCTCAAGGTCACCTTGCTTCTACTATATCTTTTATCTTGTACATATTCATTGATTTCTATGTTATCTCCCCCATTAGAATGTAAGTTTTTTGAGAACCTGTTTCATTTTTCCTTTGTATTTCAAGAGCTTAGTTCAGTGCTTGGCACACAATAAACACTTAACAAATGCTTGCTGATTGATTGGTTATCTGACAGAGCTTCAAGCTAGTGGCCACCTGTAGAAGTCCTTTCTCTTCCATACCTGTGGTAGATCCCAGATTTTCCAGGAAAAAACAATTTCTTTTCTTTTTTCTTTTTCATTTTTTATTTAAAGAATGGGTCTTTAAAAAGACCCCCCTCCCTCTCCCACCAATGAATCCTTTCTTGTAATAAAGAAAAATATTTAAGCAAAGCCAACCAAGAGAACAGACACATCTCACAATATATACTACATTCCAGCCCTTATCTATAAGGCAGTGGAAGATAAATTCCTTTCCAGTTCTCCAGAACTAAGATAATTTAAGAAAGTGTACTTTTAACAAAGCACTTCTAAACAATCTTTGTAAGTCTTGTGATACAATTTTTGGTACAGAAAATATAGTCACTATATCTCTAGCCCAGTCTCTATTATTTCCCAGAATTCCTAGCAGAAATGATTATGTAGAAATGGCATCCCTCACTCCCAGTCTGCTTAAAAATTGTATTATCTCTCCTTCCTCAATCCCCATGCAGTTTCAAGGTTTTAGGGAAATTACAATTCACAACTTTTCATCAAAAGTTGGGGCACCCCATGGAAGGAAAATCTAATTCTATTTAACATTTTTGAATCCTTTCTGTCTGTCTCTTTTTGAATTTTGGGTTGAAAGGAGGGAAGAGGCATTGTTTTCAAGATTTTTCTTCTAACATAAGAAAGCAAAATAACTTTTGTCCCTTTCATTAATTCAATAGCATTAGTTATAATTTGCATAAGGCTGTTATTTCAAGGTGATCCCAAAGCTTATTTCTGACTTTACCAAAAGCCTAATCCTGTTTTTCCAACTTAGAATTTTTAATCAAATGAGATTTAATATTTCATTCTTAATAACTCTTTATATAAAAACAAAATTATGATAGTTATTTTAAATGAATGAGTTAAAAGAAAATATTATACACTAAAAGAGAAATGTAAAATTGATATTACTTTCAGAGGAGTAAAGTAGAAAAATGAAGTACTTTACCTTATTCTCTTCAGCTCCTGAATCAAGTTCATTGGTGTTTTCCTCCAAAAAACACTGTACAGTCTCCTCTTCTTCTACGCACTGAAAATAAGCCATTTTCTCCAACAGGTTACTATTGTAACATGTATTTATGCCTTCCAGCCTATTCATTTTTAACATTTTGCTTGTGAGTCTGATTAAGTTACTGTCTGGAGTATGATTTTCATCTCTTTTTGTCTCTGATTTGTAAATCATAGCATAGTCATGCCCTTTGATTTCTCTTGCCTCTTGGCTGTAATGAAAAGAAAAAAAGAAAATAGGTGTCAGTAATTTTTTCATATTTTACTTTTGAGCAAAAGTCTAAGAACAATGTTGAGGATTCATTCTTCTATTAAGGCTGGAAAGAATAAGTTAGTGGTCAGGGGGACAAATGGTGATATCACAACCTGGTATTAAGTTATGGTATTTTCTATTTCTTCACAGAAATAAAAACCTAAGGAGTAGCCCTAAATTTTGTTCAATGACTTCATTTTTTATTATTTTAAAATAGCAAATGAGTATCAAACAACCCATATAACTGTAAAAGAGGTTGTTGTCTATTTTTTAATCAGACATTTTTAAAACCTTTATAATGAATTATATAAATGTAGCATAGAAAATTATAAATTTAAAGCTATAAGGACCTTATTAATCATTTTTTCCAAACCCTTCCAAACCCAGAGAGTTTGTCCTTTACAGACACAAAGAAATGACATAGCTAAGTAACACATTGGCAATCTCAGTAAAGATTATTGAGAAACCCTTTTAAAACTGCATTTTTATCACATGACATATACCTATAGCATTCCTAATGTTTCCTGGCCATTACATATGGTTAATATATGAAATATATATTTTAATATGAGATGCATTTTCATTGCTAAGATCTGAGACTCTCTGCTGGGGATGAATCACTGTTTTCTCAGTCTCTTTTCTAGACATATTTGTGTTAGATAGAATTTGGTCTTGTTTCTTTATGTGATGATAACTGCAGCAAAAAGTACCCCTCATTTCCACAGGATTTGAGAAATGAAATTCTACACAATTCTAATTAGCCACAAAGAACTTAAATTTTTATTTAAAAAATTTCTAAATATCACTAGCCAGAACTTTATATATAGAATGTACACTTAGTAGTCCTCTTTTTACTACGAACAGTCGTTACTTACCCTAGGTAGGTAGACATAACTATTTCCAACGCGGATTTTCATTAACATATTCTATTCAAATGCATTTGATGCTCAAGTTTGAATCAAAAAAGAAAATATATATTTCACCCTCAGAGAAATGGTTAGCAAAATTAGAGACCTTTTTGGTATTACAAACAACAATAAACATTTAACACAGAACTGATGATATGAAGAACTTATCCAAGTCAAAATTAAAAGAGAGAAAGAGACATTCATTCCAAGTTGTAAGATAAAAACAAACAATTTACATACTGTAATTACCACAAACATGAGAGAATTCCTGTGTTTGCATCATTGCAAGGGTAGAGTAATAACTAGTTCCACAGGAAAGGGAAAGTGAAGAGTTCAACCTCATTAGGGAATTCACTAGGTGAAAGTCATCATTGTCACTCAAAAACCCTTCTGCAACCTTCTCTGGAGTATACTCCCCTCTCTGAATGGAAGTGCCCTTTCTCTATAATGTCAGTTTGAGCTCCTGTTTAACTATGATGGCCCTTGATCTCATATTGCTCAGCTGTTACACAGTTAGTCAGATGGGGGAGATTTTTAATTTTAGACTCCAGCCTTTTCAAGGAGGTCAGGTAAGGAGAGGACGAAATAGGACCATTGGATGAAATATCACCTTCTCCTGTTCTCTCCTCCTCTCTGGTGGAGGACACAGCCACTCAACAAACCTACTAATAGGAAAAAGGTCCTTCTAGAATGACAATGGCCAAGTATGGAAATCACAGACTCATAAAGCTAGAGAGGATGTTGAGAAAAATGATTTAGTTCAGCTTCACCTTCCTCTACCTTCCCTCAAGTAAGTGAATGTTCAAGTATCTGTTGTTCGCTTCTTAAAAAGAGACCCTCTTGCTGATTCCAACCAACGAATCAATCATCATGTCTTAAGCATCTATTTACTATATGCCCAATGCTGGCCAAAGATGAAAATAAAACCGTTTCTGACCTCAAGGAGCTTACAACTGTATTGCATCTCAATAACGGTTAAGAAGTTATTTTATCTGACTACAACGAAAGAGAAAAGTCCTATTTTTCCCATAGTGTTGGGAACTGGGAACAAGAATTCTTCAGCAATTTTATATTTTAGTATTCTCAGTCCTCAAAACCATTTGCTAAAAGAATTAGAAAGGATTTAATCAGAATTGCCAATAGAAATACATTCTAATGAGAAGAGGAAATACAGGCATTTAGATGCCTATAAAGGGTAGGAGTTCATTTTTAGAAATCTTTTTTGCCTGAACAAGCAATATCAAGAAATTTCTTATCTTCCTGCATTTTCTGCAATAGTACTAATTTTTCCCTAGAGGAGGGCCTACATAGACATGTTATGGCCATATCTATCAAAGCTATATATACACATGATCTCACCACTGTGGGGAAAACCTCAAAATGGAAAGATTACAACCTATTCTAGCCTTCTCCTCCTGTGGGCTCTCCCATCAGTCTTCCACAGGTGACTATGAGGCCTTTCTCTAGAACTTTGAACATATCTCAAACTTGAATCATGAACAGCCTACTTCCTTTCCTAATCATATATTTCCTTGATAATATCTTATACACTACTTTTATGCAATCTTTGTTTATTAACATGCTTATTGCACATCTCTCTTTTACCCTTTGAATCACCTGCAATTTGAATTCTTCAGAGATTGTGGCACTCCATATAACATTATTCTGGGCTTATTCTATATCATAAACTAGCTGTGTGCTCTAGAACAAGTCTCTGAGCCTGATTTTCTTTATTTTTAAGACAAGACTGTACTAGTTCATCTTTAAGAACTTTTTCAGATCTAACATTCAATGTTAGATAGACATGAGATATTTGTAAAAAATAAAAAGGTATTTAGCATAGTACCTGGTACATAATAGACTCTATAGAAAAACTTATTTCCTCCCCCTCACAACTCTAATGGAATATATATTTAACATGTACTATGTGTTATGTACTTCACAGAATACGAGTACAACCTGGCCTTGAGTAGTTAATACTCTAATTGTAACATGGACAACATGAATCAGTGGAAACAGCACTAGAGCTGAAACCTGGCCCTGTATTTCAGACTGAACTCAACTTAGTCCTTGTATGACCTTATATCATGTGACCTCTTGGACTGGATGACATATAAGGTCACTTCCGTCTCAGAATAGAGGAGCCTATAAGGCACTAAGTGATATAATGCATAGTGTCATGTCACACTATGCTATGGAACAATAATCAGAGTATAGCATTTAACATATACTGTTTCCTTTGGGTCTCACAGTGGCTCTCTGAGTTGAGGATTGTTGATATTATCATTCCCATTAATTAATATTATTATTCCCATAATTAAATGAAGCTTAGAGAGGGTTAAGTTACTTGACCATGGTCACAGAACTAATAAATATAAAAATCATCATTTGAATCTAGGTATTAATGACACTACATCTAATACACCGTTTCCTGTACTTTACCTTCCCAGGACAAATAGAAATGAGCCAGCAAACACCGCAAGGCTCTGAGTCTGGAGGCAGTGAGAGCTAAAGCCCCCTGAATAAAGCCCCAAAATCGTCAGACAGCCCAAGAGAGGTCAGTAACCTGTAGAAGTGGACCCTGAAAGAACTGGGGGAGGGCCAGCAACCAGTACCCTGATAGTATTAAGAACTATGTGTCCTTTGTCCTTGGCCTAGGAGAGGCCAGAAAGAGATGCTATGGAAGGGCCTGAAGACCTAGAACCCCGAACGTCAAAGAAGTTGGTGGGGGTGGCCCAAAAGGTGGAGGTCAATACGAACTCAGGGAAAAGTAGGGCCAATCACACCACCCACAAGCACAAGAAGAAGCAGGCACAGGTTATGGCACAAAGCCCCAGTTCAGAAACTGAAGCTAGAGAGACTAAAAATTTTAGAAAAATACCACCATTATAAGGAAACCAAAGAATATAAAAAAGAATGATTACAATCCCAGAGAAGCACAAAATTGAACATAGAAAAGTATAACTCTAGGACTATAAGCAAAGACTTAAAGGGGAGGAAATATTTTCCACCAGGACTATATTGAAATTAAGCAAGAGGTAAAAAAGTAAAGTAAGATTGATAGAGTAAAGAATTGGGAAGAAAAAATAGCTTGGAAGAGAAATTGATAACTCTCACCCAAGTAACAGACTCTACAAACACTAGATTAGACTAAAGAGAAACCAGTGAATCCATGAAAGAAATATTAATCAAAGATTTTAAAATTAGAAGGGAATGTGAACTATCTGATATAAAAAATAACTGACCTAGAAAACAAGCTACCAAGAGTATTTAAGAATTATTGGACTTCCTGAAAACCACAAGTTAAAAAAACAAATCTGGACACTATATTTTAAGAAATCATAAATGAAAGTTTCTCAGATATATTTGATTCAAAATGGAAAGTAAACATAAAATCCACTAATCATCTCCTGAAAAAAAAATCCAAAAGGAAAAGTACTTCTGTGTCATTGCCAAAATCTGGAGCTCCTGTCAAAGAAAGAATACTATAAGTATCAAGAAAGAAGCACTACAAGTACCAACAAACCACAGTTAGTATTACACATGACCTGGCAGCTTCTACTTAAATGAAAGAAGATCTCGGAATAAGATATTCTAGAAGGGAAACATAAAGGCTTTCAACCAAAAATAATTTGCTCTGCAAAGCTGAGTATGATACTAAGGGGAGGGAAATGTATTTTTCATGGAATAGAAGACTTTCAAGCATTCATGTTGCAATGACAACAAAAGCTAAATATTTGAAGTACAAGTACAGGATTCAAAAGAACCAAAAAAGGTAACATTTTTGAGCAACTGGAAAAGGTTAATATACAATACTAATATTTTAACTGAGGAGGAAAAACATATGTCCTTTCACAACTTTAATGACTTCAAAGGGTATAGAACGAGTTAAAAGAGAGGAGCTGAGGGTAGGGGTAAGGGGAAGAATGATTTTAAGATAAGAATGAGATGGGAGGGTAAAAGTGATACACTAGTTTACTAGTGTAAAAAGGAAGAAGGGAGTGGAACTTGTTATCTCTCGTAGTTGGAGTACATAAAAAGAGTATACAAACATGGAGAAAGAGCTAGTAGGAATATTAGATGAACTTCACACCTACCTGAAACAGATGGAAAAAAAAAGGTTGAACACAAATAGCTAGCTTTGTGTAGAAATATATCAAATTTAAACAAGCCAGGAAAAGAAGGTGAGAGTTAAAAGTGAGGCTTATTACCAGGAGATAACTGCCAAAAAGCAAAACAAAACTCCCACTTCTAAAGGCAACAGAAAAGCAAAGAACTAGACTCTGAAGGGTTACCCATCATTCATAGTTGAACACATTGTGGTATATGAATGTAATGGAATCCGAATATAATGGGAAAATGACAAAAGAGATGATTTCATAACATCCTTAGGAATATGGATTTAAGCATATTGAAATAAGCAGTACCACAATTACTTATACAAGAACAACATTGGAAAATGACTCTTAAGATTTAAGAACGTGATCTTAATGCAATTGACCAACCGGACCTAACAGAGTGGTAAAGGACTCAAGGTGCAGAAACAATTTGAGACGTTGCTAATGCGTATTCATTTTGCATAATGCTGCTTATATGCTACAAGGTTAGGTTGTTTTCTTCCTTCTTCTTGGTTTCTAAATGGGAAGAGTCAGCAATAGTGATACCAAAAAAGAGGACCACCGAAATATGTTTTAAATACACAGAAGAGATCAGAAAGAGCCTTAAAAGAAAATGCAAACACACGGGGTAGTTTTGAAAGTAAGATTTGGAATTTATTATATACTAGTTTTAAAAATTCAAATAGTATTATAGGGATTATGTGTGGGTAGGGTGTTTTGCCCATGTAGGCTATGTCCACAGAAGTTTGCATAGATGTGACTCACAGGGAGCTATGAATTGATATCTCTAGAGTTGTCTCCCCCTACTCTTCTCCAAGGGGGAGTAAGGGAAGCAGGAAATTGTGTCCAAAGGTTGGTCACTCTTCTCTCCTCCTAGAAATACATCTATCTGCTCCCTTAAATATTTGTAGTCTAGGAAATATAATTTTTAGGTTCTTGCTGCATTTCTGATTGCTATTTCTTAATGAGGAAGAAGGGTCCCCAAGCTATATGTCCAAAGTTTCACTCCCTACCACCAGATGCCAGTTTCACAATAAACACATGTAGCAAATTAACTATTTATTTATTCAGAGAAAATATATATATATAGATATATATATACACTTTTTTGTTAATGAGGCACAGATTCTCAAGCGTTGTGATGCCCACTGGCTCTATCTTTGGCCAGCAGTTTGTCTTTCCCATATTTTAAGCCATGATCAAGAAGGCTAAATCCTATTCTCAGACAGTCCTCATCTGACCAAACAAACCTCATTAAAAAAAACTAAGCCCCAAACAAAGTAAAACCTCACCCTCAGAGTATTTATACACTTTTCAGAGCCAGAGGGCATAACCCTCTGGCCCAGTGCCTCAATAGGAAAAACAAAAGGTACTTGGGACAATCCTACAAAACAACTCCCCTAATCAAGCTTACCACGAAGAGCAGGCCCATCAGTGGATGGGAAAATTCTTCCCCAATCACATTATTCAATCAAAGGCACCTTTAGTAAAAAAAAGCAAAAAATCATACATATTACATACACACACACACACACACACACACACACACACACAGTGTAGGGGTATTCAGGGAGGACTAACACCTCTGGGGTGAAAGCTTGCCAAGCCCTGGGCAGGGCTGCTCATCCACCTTTGGAATCCACCTCCACCCAACTCTTACCTGTGGCTTCAGGAAGCAGTAGCATGTCTCAGTAGATAGGCTAAACTAGGCTGAGGGTAACAACAACCCTCAGACCTCCTGGTGAGTTAGGGGGCTGTTAACCTCAACATATGAGGACCTCCCTTGCTGGAATAGACAGATGAGAACAATTTGTTCCAAAAACCATAAAGGCAGCTGAAGCAGGTGCTATGGTATACTTGTCAAAGACAGCACTGGTGTCATCTGCTGTATTCCTGGCCACCAGCAGTAATCCTTTCTTCTCAGGAAATGAGAGAGGTTGATGACCGCACAGTTCTACCTCACTTAAATTCAATTCACTTGAACATCAAGACAGCACCCTGTGATGTTACTGGTCCTCTTCGAAACAGAGGATGGACAACATATATACATATACATACACACATATCTCTTGTAAAATGGATAGAGTGCTGGACTTGGAATCAGGAATACCTGAATTCAGATCCCAATCAGACATTTACTAGCTGTTTGACCTTATTTAGGTCCCTTAACCTCTCTCAGCCTCAATTTTCTGATCTGTAAAATGAAAATAATTATAGTACCCACCTCACAAAGGTATTAAAAGTCAGGAAAAAGTCAATCATAACGAGCAAGAAGCCAACCAGGAAAGACCAAAGACTCACAGACACAAAGAGCTGTGCAAACCTAACCTTAAAGCACTATGTAAATGCTTGCTATTTCTGCTTATTTTTAACCTAGTTATTTAAATGCTATCTTCTCCATTAGAATCTCTTGGATTGTCTTTTTTTTTCACTTCACTCTGCATCAGTTCTTGTAAGTTTCTCCAAACCTGTCCCTTCGGTCATTTCTTACAACACAATAATATTCCCTTGCACTCATACACTGTCATTGGGTTAGCCATTCCCCAATGGATAAAAACACAGTCTCCTGATCCCTACTCCAATGCCTTTTACATGGATACTACTGTGGAAAGCTACTACAGCAAAGCTGAAAATATTAAGAAATCATTTTTTCTCTAAAGCCTTCTCCAGACTCTTGGGGAAAAGACCCTTGGAAAGGTAAGTGACAGGTCAGTGCCTTGGATGAGTCAATTAATGGTAATAACCAAATTTAACTCTTGTCCACATTATTGCTTCCTTACGCCCCTGAAGTGGTTGTGAATAGCACCCCTTATTCTGCACTGATAAAAAAATTAAGATATCCATAGAAGAGACCAAGTTTAACTCCATGATTGAGAGATCCAGGAGAGAATGGGATGACAATGTGGTGACTCAATAATTCTACAACATTAACCTAGACTCTGTTTTCATTATTCAAGCTTCCTATAAGTAGTATCTGAAATTGTATTGGGGCAGAGAGCCATTTAGGAGCGCATGAGGAACTACGTCAGTTTGGACATCTCTCTTTTTATATTAGAAATACCTTAGATACAGATGGGGCAGTGCTATGGATAGTGCTGGGCCAGAAATCAGGTTAATCTGAGTTTACATTCAAACCCAGCCACTTACTAACTGTGTAACTCCAGGCAACTCACTTGACTTTTTTTTTTTTGCCTGTTGCCTCATCTGTAAAATATAATAACATTTTAATTGTTATTAATTATTAATAGCAATTACTTTTGAAATAATAATTTTGAAAAAATAATTTTGAAATAATAATAGCACCTACTTCGCAGGTTTCAGGATCAAATGAACTGATATTGTAGAATGCCTAGAATATAGAAGGTACTATATAAATGTTATCTATTATGATTTTACTGTTACTATCATGTTAAATTAAATTGCTTCCGGCAGGTGAGGCTAAATCAAAGAGTATAATATGAATACTTTCTTCTTTGACTTGTCGGCCCTCTCTTTTAGACTACTTCCACTGCTAAACTGCAAATCTAAAACTATTCTATGCCAGAATCTAAGATATATAGTAGGATGTTAGTGCCTCGGCAAGTCTTTCATGTTTAGCATTTCTTATATGCATAGGAATAAATGACCATGCCTGATTCCTATAGTACATTGAATATTTTTTTTACTTTCTTCCCTATCCTTTTTTTGAGGAACTCTTGGACATGAGGCATACCCTAAACCATAAGTCAATTTCACTCTGAGGTAATAGAGTAGGAGAATCTTAAGAAGTATGAGAAAAGGGAGTTTAACATCTCTCATTAGAGACAGGCTCCTCAGAACAGAATTTGGTTCATGTCTGGTTAGAGAACAGATACTGTACTTTGCCTCAGCTTTAGTAAGCCCAGCCATGATTCCTCTTGGTTAAATATGTTTTAAAATACTTATTACGTAAAGCAATTGGGAGTATGAAAATAGGCTTGATTTCACTTTGATCAGAATTTCCTTGTCTTCTTTTAATCTGAGAATATTTCCTACCCCAAATCTTTGAGATTTGCATTTGGGGCCTTTGTCAATAGAGTTCAGTTCATATTCCATGACTCAGTTTTGATGACCAGGTCACTAGGCTTAGATAGTATAATTAAAATTAATTCAAAATGAAATCTCTAGCATCTTCAGAGTAAAGGTTATAAAACGTGTCAATATTATCTCACTTGAACTTAACAAAAACCCTGGGAGGTAGAGTGGGCAGGGAGTATTATCTCCATTTTGCAGATGAGAAAACTGAAGCTCAAAGCAGCTTGGCCAGAGCCAGAAAGTGGCAGAACTGAGTTACACCCAGATCTCCAGATACCAAGTCCAATGTTCTATTTATTATTAAGTCCAGCTGCACAAAATGCTAGCAATTCATTTCTCACCCCCTCAATCCTAGAATTTAATATTCTATTCAGGTACAGTTTACCAATATTACACCACATAACTATAAAAGTCTCTTCTGCCAAGGGGAAATTCCGAGAAAAAAAAGAGGCATTTATTTGTCAACAGCTGTATCTACTGGTGTTGGGCTCCAAGTCAGGATGGATCTTGGCAGCAAAAATATTTTCTTTATGTATCATGTCATCAGAACAATTGGAAATGGAACTCTACTCATCTACCTATTGCATTGTGTAAAGATAGTATGGTGCACTCTTAGTTAATGCTAAAATAGATGCTGCTGCTTTTCCACTTAATTCAATGGATAATAACTGCCTACTAATACCAAGCATTGTACCAGGTACTTAATATACAGAAACAAAACAAAACAAAAAAAAAAAAACAGGACAATGTCTGGCTTCCATTTTTCTGGGAGTGGGGGTGAGGTATGAAAATCACTAAATACAGGCAAAGTCATTTCAAGAATGAGAGTGATAACTAAGACAGTCATGAAAGCCTTTATGTACAAGGTGACTCCTGAGTTGACTTTTGAAGGAAGTTAAGGATTTTATTCTGGAAAAGAGAATTGTTTCATTTTTTTTTACTACCCTCAAACTTCTTCACAAAAAAATAAAACAAAAATCACTTCTGAAGAGCTTGTGGAAAGTTGGTTCAAGTCACCAGTGTTGTAACCCAAGAAGACAAAAATCCTTCCCCACATATGCCAAGTCATGGGGGACACAAGGGGAAAAAAATTGAAAGAAGCAGTGAGAAGGGAAAGATTGGGTACAGTTGTGTCTTCTTTTCTTAGTTTAAATATTATGTCACTGATAGGCTTTGTGTCTAATATAGTAATGACTGCCTCTGATTGATTTCAATTTCACGTGTCTTGCCTGCAGAGTGGATAATTTAAGCATGGAGGTTGGTAGGATTACAGAGTGTTCAGGCTTGTTTACAAGTCAGTTTGACATTAGACTCTTGAAATTTTCAAGTGTCAAGGAACCAGTTGCTAAATTGTGACTAATCAAAACTAAAAATATAATAGAAGGGCAAAAAAAGGCCAGGAATGAAAAAGAGGCTAGAGAGAGCATATACATAATATATATAATATAATAATAATATAACATATATGATAATATATATCTATACAAAGTAATCTCATCAAGACACTTTGGAAAAAGCTTTACTTTTTTAGCCTTTACAATGGCTGAAAAAAAAAATCTTCCACTTATTATCCATCTCATGCACTTTACGCAGTATGTAAACAGATGCTTTGTAATAGGTTTTTGAGTTTGTTCATTTGGGGAAAGAGGAGAAAAAACATGTGTTAGGCATCCTTAGGGGAAAAAAAACAAGTCTTGCAAATTTTATTAACAAATAATTGAATAAACCATGTGTTCAAATTTTAAAATAGACTTTGATATCTTCCCTGCAAAACTCCAATTAATAAATCACAGAACTAAAGGTAGAAAGAAAGAAATTCATTTTTTTTCACTCTAAGGTAAACTTTTTTTATGGTCTTCAATAGGAATTATATTTACTTGGGAAGATTTGTGAAAAATATTCCTTGCCCAATTGTGTTTTGTTTTTTACTTTAAGAAAATTTTTAAACTTAACAAATATCAAATAAAAGACACTTCTATATAAATAGTATAAAGGAAGACCACATATGAAATTGTAGATCTTTATTATGTATAGCTTACTTTTCTCTGAAATATACAATAGATTCAATATGTAGCTTTCCAAGCTGCCCTACCTATTTGTATTTCTTTCTGGGCTTCTTTCTATTCTCTTCAGGGTATTAAAAAAAAAGGGTGTGACTTTTCCTTTCTTTTTCTTTTTTTTTTTTTGCTAATCTATCTAAAATTTTCACCCCTTCTACCAAGCACTACCATTTGGTGGGAAAATGTGAAAGGAAAAATAATGCCCTTGTAACAAATATGACTAGTCAAGCAACACAAATTCCTACATTGGTTGTGTCTGAAAATGGATGTCTTGTGCGGTAGCTTGGATCCCTCACTTCTCCATCAATAGATGGGTAGCATGCTTCATCATAAGTCTTCTGGAATCATGGCTAATCATTGTACTGATCAGAATTCATAAGTCTTTCAAGGAGCTTATTCACTTAGAGGTCTTACTCTTTGTATTGCTCTCATGGTTTTATTCAACTATGTACCAATTCATACAATTCTTCCCAGGTTTCTCTGAAGTTCTCCATTTCATTTTTTTTGCAGGTCAATAACCAATTACTTATGAAGTATCCACTATGTGCCAGGCTCTGGAAACATAACTATAAATAATGAAATAATCCTTATATTCAATGAGTCTATATATTAATGGAGGGGAGAAAACAACACAGCATAAGTATAAAATTCACAAATACAAACATGTACAAGAAAGATAATTTTGAAGAATGACTTCTAGTAGTTGGGGAAATCAGGATAGGCAAATATTGCCCTCTGAGTTGAATCTTTGAAGGAGAGAGGAATTGTGAGCTGGAGATAAGGAAAATAAAAATGCATTCTAGGCAAGAGAACAAGAACGTCATGTGAAGAACAGAGAGATCAGTTTTGCTAGATCACTCCAATGAAGTTGGAAAGATAAGATGGGGACCAGTTGTATAAGGATTTAAAAGCTAAATGGTTAAATTATATGCTAGATGGAATAGAAAGACAGTGGAGTTTTTTGAGTTGGGATGGAACATGGTCAGATCTGCGTTTAAGGAAAATTACCTTGACAGCAAAGGATAGGACTAGATTTGAGGCTTACTGTAAGACCAATTAGGAAATATACCATCTCATTAAAATATTTAGCCGTTCCCAATTGATCGGCACCCCATTAGTTTTCAGTTCTTTGATGTAACAAAAATATATGTTATAAACTTTTGTAGAAATGGGTGCTTTTCCTCTTTGTGGTGTAGCCCTTGTAGTGCTAGATCAAAGGATATTCAGTTTAGTGACTTTTTGTTCTTGCCAAATTGAAAAATAAACACCTCCTCCACCATCTATCTTATAGTCTAAGCATGAATCCTGATGACCTAGTTTTTAAAATGGAAAATCTGAACAGAGATAGCAATAATTAGCAATAATAACAAAAATAGCTAACAGTTATGCAATGTTTCAAGGTTTGTAAAGTAGTGCTTTACATACGTTATGTCTTTTGATTCTCACAACAACCTGGTGACCTAGGTACTATTAGTGTCCCTCATTTGAGCAAAGCATTCTAACCATTACACCACCCAGCTGATTCTAAGTAGCAGAGTATGAGGTCACACACATATGCAAAACAGTAGCCAGGCTGATGTGGTCAGGGATTATCTCACTTTTACTGAAGGAAGAAGACTTTCAGGGAGCAGGAAGAATGAAAAGATGTTTGACCATTGTATATACATAAACATATACATATATATACACACACACACATATGTATACATACATACACACATATATATTCAGAAATGTCAAAATGGGAAATTCTGTTGATAGACTAGGGAATAAACTATATTTTCATTATCATTCTCCAAATAAATGGTTGCTACATTTTGCTGGATGCTACCTGTTCAAATAATTTTTAAGGTGTTCAGAAGAAAGGGGAATATGCAAAACTCTCAGAAGAGAGGTTGCAGTAACTCATCAATATTTTTAAAGCAGTATTTAAAGCTATATTTTTTTATAAAAATAAGTCTAGCTATCTTTTGCTTTTACGTCATCTATACTTCCTTATATATATCCCTTCCCCTCTCCCACAACGCTGATTTTTATAACAAAGAAATCCAAAAAAGAAAGAAAAAGAAAAAACAGTTCAACAAAACTAGTCTACACACCAAACCAAATCTCACATTGCATGAGTGTTCCATACCCACTTCGCAAAGATCAGGGGAGAGAAGGAGATTCATTCTCACATTTCTTCTTTGATGACAAGCTAAGTTATTAGAATTTCACATTCCTTTTCAATTACTCTGAGGTTCTTTTCATTTACATTATTAAAATCATTGGGTATTTTTGTTTTCTTCACATTTTCCATTTTGTACAGGAAAATAACATCCCATTACATTCATGTACTTAGGTTTGTTTAGTCATTTGCCAATCTATGTGTGTCTCCTTTGATTCCACTATAAAAAATGCTCTACTAATTTTAATGAAAACAAGAGGTAAAAGATATCTTTTTCCCTTCATCTTTTCTCTTCAAAATTTTCTGTGCATGTTTGAACATATATCTTCCCTAAAAATTCCATCTATCCTTTTGGACATCTTCCCATAAGTATTTTAAAATGTCTTGGGTACCAATGCAACACTGGAGTTATCTAACGATTAGTCTTCCCTCTTGCCGCATAACTCTTCTACTTCCTTTTCCATTCATGTCATCATATGGTACAGCCTATTTGTGTCCACTATACATGTCACCATTATCCTTTTGGGTTATCCTCAACTCTGCTTCCATTGAATGCTGTGGCACTGCAAGATTCACATCCATAAAGCATCCCCAGTTTTTAATTCATAGAATGTTTTCCTACATGGATTCTGGGATAAGTATTTCTCTCTTGTATCTAATAACTCATTATTGAATCAGAGCCAAGGTTTTCTCCTTGTTTTATTTCCTCATCCAGAAATCAACCAGTGTGAGAAATCAAAGATGTACCCAGGCCAAGATCTAATCACATAGTAAAAGAAATTCTAAGTTTGGGCTAATGAGTAAATTCCTGCTTATTGTGTTTGCTCAGACAGGTCTGGGGAAACGTTGATTCTCCCTTCCGTCAGACGGATGACATGGAAATTGCTGTCTCTTTGACTTAGATTTGGATGACCCAAGTCATATACCCCCACAACCCTCACTGTAATATAGTCTAGTCTCTCATTACAATGTTCATTTTCTCATTAATTCAAAACCAATCAGAGATGATGATTACCACTTACTCTTTGAAGGGCATATAAAGTCCACCACCATGACAGGTCTTTAGTCTAAGAGAAATGGACAAATGACTACCTTTTTATTAATATACATGCTGGTCATATTAATAAAATTATTAAATTACTTAGAAATTATGCTGCTTGGAACTTTTTTAATCATCAAAACTGTCAGGCTAATTAATCTCTTTTGGGTAATCATGGATCTTGTGTAAAAGAGCCTGAAGCATTCCAGGAATAAATGCAATCAACAAAATATCCTACATAGACAGGAGCATGTGAATGATCTCATCACCTATAGGCAGCTAAACATCTAGGTGGCATGGTGGAAAGAATACTGGACTTGGAGGCAGGGACACAAATTCAAATCCAACTGCAGACACTTACTAACTGGGTGACCCTGGGCAAATCACTTAAAGTGTTTTCTTCAGTTCTGTCATCTGTAAAATGGGGATCATAACAACAACTCATACTACCCCGTCTTCTTGTGGGGAATCAAATCAGGTAATATCTGTAAAGTGCTTTCTTTGCAAGACTTAAACATTTAAAAAAATATTTTTATAACTGTATTTTAGTATAATTGTCTTCTTTTGTGATCCTTTGTATCTTATTTCCTGAATTTAGAAAGACTTTCTGAGGTGGGAGGTAGTAGCTAGGTTTCAGCAGACAGGCAGAAGAATCCATGACAGAAAAGGTTAAGAACTCCTAATAGACAAGGAATCCATCCTACATATGGATTTCAAGCAAAATATTCTGTATGAGAAAAATTACAACTTTGATGAAAATCTATCTCTCTGATTTATATCTCAAATGGTATCAAACAGGAAAAAATCTTTGCATTAAATACTACTAATATATATGAAATTGATACACATTAAGAGTCATCTCTCAATTCACTAAGTGGTCAAAGGATAGGAAAAGTTTTCCAAAGAACAATAAACCATGAATGACCATATGACAATATGCTCTAAATCACTAATAATCAGAGAAATGCTAATTTAAATAAGTTGGTTTTATCCTAACCTGAAAAGTTGGCCAAGATAACAAAATGGAAAACAGTGTTGGAGAAGTATGAGAAGACAAACACATTAATATACTCCAAAAGGAACTGTGGTTTGGTCTAACTCTTAAAGAAAACAATTTGGAATTATATAAATTGTTGTGGTCTAGGGGTGCTGGTGCTGGGAACCCCAAGATGCAAGGGCAAAGGATGCAGCTCTGCCTCGACAGAATTCAACCAATCAAGCCTTCTTTCAGTCAGACGAGGTTTATTGTGACACCAATAGAAGTGGGCAGGATTGTAAGAATCTGTGCATTTGGTAGGGAAAAGACTGTGGTTAGTTTTGGATGGGATTAAAGAGTGACAAATAGAGTGGGGTGACCTGGAGGTAACAGAGAAGAAATCTAGATGGGATTAAGCATAGGAAGTAGCCTGGGGTGGTCTGAGGTAACAGACAATAAAGAGCTGGGCTGGGTCAGGGGTAACAGATTGAAGGTTGGACTGAGTCAGGGCCACAATGAGTGATGGGGGTGGGATGTGGACCCCTAAAAGGAAAAGATCAATCTTTGGGACTTGGATCCCAAAGCCCCTGAACTCAAGTCCCATACGTGATCATAGCTTTTGATCTATGTTTAACTAAGCACATGATCCAAGGACAATAGACAAGAAACAAGGTAACAATATAAACCAAAATATTCATAGCAGCACTCTTTGTAGTATCAACTAACCACAAAATGGACACCCACTGGCTAAATATACAGTGATATATGAACAACATGTAACATTATTGTGGAGTAAAGAATAATGAGAAACTGAAAAGAACTTACCGAACTTTGTGTGAACTAAGGCAGAGTGAAATGGGTTGAACCAGAGAAATATAAACAATGGATAGAACAGTGCAAATGAAAAGATAACTAAAAGAACAGTCCTCCAGAACAAATAATGAAACTACTCTTAGGAGAAAGGTGGGGAACAATGAGTGAAGAATGTTGCATGTGCTTTCGTACATCTTCGCTGTATCTATTGTTGTTGCTTTAACTGTTTTATTCTTTGTTACAATGGAGAAGTTAGTAGCGGAATGGTAATGTTATATCTAGAAATGTCAGTGATGTAAAAGCAAAAAGGGTCAATGAGCATTTTTTAAAAAATCAGATCAAATCATTAGTGGTTCATTGAATACTTATTTCTTTGGTAGTATTTCTTAACACATCTATGAGAAACTTGTTGAAGGTGAGTTATTAAGACTTTTCCTCTGAGTAAAAATATTTTTGCAACACAAAATAAATGCAGGAAAGTCTTGTATGCTCTGTGCCTTCCAGTGTATTGTTGTATGCTTGTGAAACAGTGCAGGAAATTATTTTCAGAAGTCCATCTGTTCCTTTCTCATGTTTTCATCAAGGATACCTTGAACGTATATGTAAAATATTCTCATAAGTAGTTTTTAAAGATGAGAAAGTAGGCATAAAGTTTGGCAGTTACTGATGCTCTATATCTGTGTATATGTGTTTAACTCAGTTTTTGCTATTTTTAACTATTCCCTAAGGGATACTGGAAAGCTGTTAAAATTGGGTCATTTTCACCAAGTATTTCCCTGTCCTTGGTCTGGTCCAGTCACTCTTTCCAGAACTGTTTTCTTTCTACTCTTTCTATTCCTTAGACCAGCAGTGAGAGACTGAGGAGCTGAATTTGAATGGAGTAGATTCTCTGCCATTGCTAATGAAATAAATTGCTATAGAAAACGTTAGCAAACGTTTCCTTATCGATCTCTTTATTATCCTCCAGAGTTTTATCTTTGATCTGCATTGCCAAGCTGTTTGTAAAATTATTTTTTCCTTCTTCTGCTTTTCCGTTTAACAAGGTAATGCTGCTCATTGTAAATTTTGTCATCTACGTTAGCCTTGCGCCCAAGCCGTTATTGTCCTCTTTCTAAAAGGATCAAGTGTCTGTTGGCTAATCTTGTTTCTGGGATCTTTTAGCCATCTTATTGTGGCAAGTGTTAAATTTTGTAGGAAATGAAAGTCTGTGATCTTTGCTGTCCTGTTTTCCATTTTTTGTCATCAATTACTCACCCTGAATAGGTCAGATTTAAGCCATCACAAATGTTCCCAGTCTTCTCATATTAGCCTTCTTATGTTTTAAACTTATTTTTATTCTGAACTTAAACACCAAATAAAATCTTTATTTCTATGTAGGTGGAAATAAAGATTTTATATACATATATGTCAGAAAAAGAAGACTGTCCATAAAACTATAGGACAGCTTCCTATAATGCCTAATACATATTAGGTGCTTTATACATGTTTATTGAATGACTAAAGTCCAACCCACACCTTTCAAAGCTATTTATCTATGTTTCTTTCTATTCTGTTCTCTGCATTTTTTTCCCAAAAGATGGCTCAATGATCCTCTTTTCCTTTTTTTTTCTTTCTTTTTTTCTTTTTTTTGGCTATCTTATCCCTATCCTATTCCATGTCTCATTTACTCTTACTGGAAAAGAAAAAAGAAAAACAAATCTCTTGCAATAAATACATATAGTAAAGCAAAACAAATCCCTACTTTTTTTAGCCTCCCAATTACATGTTGCTTCAGATCACTGTTTTAGCTAATCAACAGTCAGATTACAGACACCTGATTCTGATGTGAGTCATACCAGCAGCTAATTGTTTCAAGTCTCTTAAGATACACTCACTTTCATTTGTTTTTGATGCCTCAGATTTCAAATTCTTCTGAGAGAAAGTTTTCATGATACATAGGTTTGAGGCTGTGAAGAGTTAGCCCATCTCATTTTTCAGGTGAGTCATGTTGTCATCTCCCTTATGTCCACCTTCTCTTTGAAGTCATAGAACATCCAAGTACATATTAACTTGATAACATATGAATGAAAACTATATATGTGTGTGTATGTATGTATGTACAAAACCTCTTCATCCTGTTATACATGATGATAGCCTCAATTTCTTTTTTTTTTTTTATAAATTTATTTAACTTTTTACATTCATTTTCACAAGATTTGGGGTTCCAAAATTTTTTCCCCATTTGTCCCCTCCCCCCTCCCCAATACACTGAGCATTCTAATTACCCATATCACCAATCT
>CM053773.1:117470631-117536779 GCA_028658325.1 Potorous gilbertii
CATTGGTCTTCTTCATCAGAGAGGAATGGCGCAATTATCTGTTCCCCAAGAAAATAACCTTCTATGGTCTTATTTTTTTTTCCCTTTTCTGGGCATTTTCCCAGCCAGTTACTTGACTTCTGAGAGTCCTCTCCACCCTTGGCCTAGATCTGCCCAGCTAGTGCTTGGGGTCTGAGATTCAAATGCTGCTCCCCAGGCTCAGGGCTTTCAGCAGCTGGCCTGGCTGCTATTCAGGGTAAGATTAAATCAGGTTCTCAGGTGGGGGCAGGGCCACCTCCCAGGCTCAGTTCCCTCATGGAGTTTATGCAGAGACCTTCAGTAATGGAGCTGCTGCTGAGCTCCTGCCTGCTCTGGGAGCCTCTGGCTGCCCGCTGCTCTGCCTCTACCTCCCAAGGGGGCCTGAGTCATGGAGACACCCCGCTCCCCTCTCAGCCCATCCAGACATCTCTCTCACTGACCTGTGCGTCTATGGGTGGAGGGATCTTCGCAGCCGCTGGAGATTCCGTCCCTGAAGCCTGCTCAGATCTGCTTGCTCCTCTCAGTATCACGCGGCCAGGGCAGAGGAGGGCTCCGCTCCTGTCAGGTGTGCGATGGACCTTTGGGATCAGTTTTTCAGGGCTCTCTGGAATGGAAATCTCCTTTACTGTGTTGCTGTGCGGCTTCCACTGTTCCAGAATTTGTTGGGAGTTCTTTTTAGAAGAAATCCATGGGCTGTGGGTTCGGAGCTAGCATATGTGAGTCTTTCTACTTCGCCATCTTGGCTCCGCCCCCTAGCCTCACTTTCAGTAACTGTTACTTCTCTGTTTCTCTGTATCCTTCAGTAGTTCTGGATCCTCTCCATGATCCCTTAGCCTGGGGGATGTCTCCTTTAGTTTTCTCTTTCTGTATGCTTTTTTTTCTTGGCAATCTGATTTATAGCTCTGGCTTCAAGAACTGTCTTTACATAAATGATTATCAAATCTTTCTCTTCAATTCCGACCTCCCTTTGAGTTCCTTCCTGACCAATACCTTCCTCACAAGTCCCCTTCACCTGGATGCTCCACTAGTACCTCAAATTCAGTATGTCCCAAATTAAGTGAAGTCCACAGATGTTTATGAACTGCATGCTATGTACAAGTCCCCAAACCAGGTGCTGCTCTCAAGGTGGTTAAATCTGCAAGGAGAGGGAGGAAGGGGGATATACAGGTTATATAGATAAGTAAACAAATAATTTGAAGAGTTCTAAGGATAGGGAGGATTGGGAAGGCTTCTGATAGGAGGTGGCAAATGAATTGAGCCTTCCAAGATTAAAATGCTGAAAGCAGTATTCAAGGAGGAGGTCATTTCTGGGTTGGGAAATGGTTTTTGTGAATGTAAATGAACAGAGGTAGGAAATGGAATGTTAAATTCTGGTTGCAGTTAATTGGGCCAGTTAGGCTGAAATAGTTAACTTTTAAAAGAGAGTAATGGAAAAATAAGACTAGAGGGGTAGGTGACAGACTTATCCAGGAAAGGTCTTAAATTTCAGGTTAAGGAGTTTGCATTTCCAGAAGGAAATAAGTGAAGGGAAAATGTTCAGATCTGTGACTTAAAAAGAATGTTTTTTGACAGCTGTATGTAGAGAACTGATTGGTGAAGGGAGAAACTGAAGCTAAATTCAATTAGGAGGCTAATACAATAGCACAGGCAAAAGATGATGAGGGCCTAACCGAAGTTGGTGGCTCCATAAATGGACAAAGAATATAACATGTTGGGGAGGGGAAATTGAGTCAAAGAAGATACAGAAATTATGGTCCTGAGTGACTGGGAAGATAGCGATGCCCTCAGAAGAAAGGGGAAACCTGGAAGAAGGGTGGATTTAGCGGGGAAGAGAGTAACTTGGATTTACTGACAGCACATCTATTACTAAGTTCCCAGTCTCCCATATTCATAAGATTGTTATGAATTCTTCCACCTCGCTGTACTTTCATATATATACTTTCATGTCAACCTCTCTGACATCTTTCAACATCTTATCTTGTTCTCATTTTCTCCATTGCTACTACCCGCCTGGTTCTGAATTTTGCCTAATATTTATTGGCTTTGTGTGAAATCACAACCTCTATGATCATGCTTCTTCTCTTTATAATGAGAATATTTATCATAATTGTTGTTCAGTGGTATCAGCCCTGTCCAACTCTTCATGACCCCATTTGAGGGTTTCTTGGCAAAGACACTGAAGTGGTTTGCCATTCTCTTCTCCAGCTCACTTTACAGATGAGGAAGCTAAGGCAAACAGGATTCAAAGACTTGCCGAGGGTCGCACAGCTAGTAAGTGTCTAAGACCAGGTTTGAACTCAGGAAGATGAGTCTTCATGACTCTAGGCCCAGCGCTCTATCCACTACACCACCATCTAGTTGCCCTAAGAGAATAATAATACCTACACTACCTACTTTAAAGAGTTATTGTTCAGTTCAAAAAAATGACAGATGGATGGATACATAAGTGATTAGATAGATGGATGGATGGATAGATAGATAGATGGATGGATAGATAGGATTTATTAAGTGCTCACTATGTGCCAAGCTTTATGCACTATGGATACGAATGAAAGTCATATGGTCCCAGGGCCCAAAAAGCTTATAATCTAACAAAGAAAGACAACAGATAAAAGGGAGTTGGAATATGAGAGGAGGCAAGAAGTTGGTAGACATCTGGAAGGGAGGATCTGTGTAAGTAGATCTTGGCAAAATTTGTATATGAAACAAAAGATCTTTGCAAACTTTAAAATGCTATAAAATTTTAGTTATCACTAAAACCATCATCTGTATCATTTGCCTGGACTCCCCTAATGTCTCTCTATGCTTCTATTTTTTCCTCCCTCCAATCCATTTTTCACACTATTCCCAAAGCAACCATTCTCATTCCTTAATACTTACTTTTCTCCTCAAAAACCTTCAGTGGTTCCTCTACTATTCATTGATGAAATTTTCCAAGCTCTTTTTCTGTCTTTTAAAGGGCTCCACAGTTTGGTATCCTTCTAGCTTTCCAGTCATATATTTTACTCCCCAACAGAGTGGGGGTGCAAAAGTCCTCCACTCTCCCACTAAGCCTTTAAAGCCCAATTTTAACACAACCTTCACAGCAAAGCCTACCCGATTCCCTCAGGTTATATAAGACTTCCTCTCAAGACCTCCCTAAGTGCTTTACTCCTTCCCTCTTTTACCCTTGTCAGTTAATAAGATTGTTGTGAGAATCAAATGAGATGATCTGTATTAAGGAACTTTACAAACTTAAAAGCACTATGTAAATGCTCCTTAACATACAACGTAAAAGTGTTCATTTTATATCTAAGTGTGTTTTATCTCCCTACTCAAGGGTAAGCTCCCCCACGTTAAGGGTCACCTGTGTGCTAGGGGTTAGCACCTAGCTCAAGGAGACCCTTGTAAAATAAAGGGATTATGCTACAAGACAGTCTATGATCTCTTAAAAGTCTAAATTTATGATCCTATGCTCTGTACTCTGGTAGTTAGGTAGCAAAATGGGGAGAGAGCGCCAGGCCTGGAGTCAGAAAGGTTCATCTTCCTGAGTTCAAATACAGGCTTAGACGCTTACTAGCTTAACCCTATTTGCCTCAATTTCCTCATCTGTAAAATGAACTGGAGGAGGAAATGCCAAAATACTCCAGTAGTAGTGAACCCAAAATGCGGTCATGGAAGAGTCCCAAAATGACTAAAAAAAAACCCAACCAAGCAAGGGCTGAACAACCGTAACATGCTCTGTACTGGGTGGTGATTTCCATGCTGTTGAATTGTTGAATGGGATACCTAAGGATTCTAGATCTAGAACCGAAGGCTCTAGAACAGGCTCGGGGAGGGCACCCAAGTCACCAAAGGAGAGGCAATGCTATGACTTCGGGGACAGGGGCAGTGTTCTTAGACGATCAGACCAGGTCAGGAGACCCCTTAACAATGGAGAGTCTCTTCCAGTGCCATGTAGTACAAGACAGAGCTCAGTGTGAAACAGTTAAAGCAACTTCACAATTAGCGGCTCGTCCTTTTTCCGCTCTAGCCTTCAAGGTGCTCATTCGTACGTGGTTAAAATAATAACAACGTTTGTAAACGTTACACTCCCTAAGGCTACTGGAAGGAAGACGCTAGGTAAACTTGGAAGCCTCTAAAGAGGCAACGATGACGCCGCTGCGGCTGCCTTTTGTAACACACAAGGCGTGAGTCGGTGATTGAAACAGAAAAAGGAATGGCATCCTCCTGCAAACCTCCCCTCCATCAGGGCGCTCTTTCTGCGGCTCCCCATCTGTTCCTCGAAGTTGGAGGCAGCTGAGCAGGATTAGAAAAGCACCGCGGCGCGGAACGGGCGGACAGTAATCCCGCCTTCCCCCCGCAGCTCCCGGCCCAGCCTCCGAGCGCTCGAGCTGGAAGCGCTTTTCGGCTCTCGCACGCACGCTCGCGCTCCGAGCCCGGGAGGTAAAGAAAAGACACAATGTAGCGGCGCTTCCCGCCAAGACCACCCCCGGGCTCTGTCCCCCCCGGCTGCGGAGCGAGCAGGAAGTGGGGCTGGGCGCGGCCGAGCCCGGGCGGCGGCGGCGGCGGCGGCGGCGGCGGCGGCGGGACTACAGCTCCCGAAGTGCTGCTCGAGGCGCCGCAGGCCGGGCCCGGCCGGGACGGGAAGTTTGGAGTGCCCTTCCTTCCTCTCCCTCTCCCTCTCCCCTCGCCCGGGCTCGCCTTCGGCGCGGACGCCGGGAGCCCCCGAAGCCGCCCGCCTGCTCGCGGCCCCGGGGCGCCCGCGGGGGCCTTCGCATCCAGCAGGGCCCGGGAGCCGGGGCGGGTTCCGGCGGCGGTCGGAGCGGGGGCTGGGCGAGAGGAAGGGCCGCGATGGAGGTGAGCGGGCCGGAAGACGACCCTTTCCTGTCGCAGCTGCACCAGGTGCAGTGCCCGGTGTGCCAGCAGGCGCTGCCCGCCGCCCACATCAACGCGCACCTGGACAGATGTTTGCTGCTGCACCCGGCCGGCCTCTCGGAGCCCGACGACGACGAGAGCCTGGGCCCCGCCGAGCCCGGGAGGAGGCCGAGCTCGCCGCCGCCCCCCCCGCCGCCGCCGCTGGGCGGCTGTAAGCGGAGGCGCCTGTCCGGGGGCTCCCTGCGCCTGCCGCCCGCCACGCCGACCGGCGAGAGCAGCGACGGCGAGGCCGACGAGCCGGAGGAGCCGGGGCCGCCCGACGGCCGGGACCCCTACGACCGCTGCCCCAGCCCCTGCGCCGGCGCCCACGGCCTCCCCGCCATCCCCGCCATCCCCGCCTTCGCGCGCGGCGCGGCCGGGAGCCCGCTGTCCGTGCGGAGGAAGGTGTCCGGCAAAAGGCCCGTGGCGGCGGCGGCCTCGGCCTGCGCCGCCGCCTCCTCCTCGGCCGCCGCCGTGGCCGCCTCCCCGAGGTGCTGGAAGGAGAGCGAGCGCTCCGAGGACGACGACGACGACGAGGAGGTGGCGGCGGCCGCGGCCGCGTTGGCGATGGGCGGCCGGGACGACGACGAGGAGGAGCGGCAGGGCTGGGAGGCCTCGGCGCCCTCCACCGCCGCCTTCCGGGAGAGCGCCGGGCACCTGGGCCCCGGGCGCGCCCAGCCGCGGCCCCCGGCCCGCGAGGAGATCTGGCAGAAGCTGGTGGGCAAGCCCCTGGCCGACAAGATGCGCCCCGCCACGCTGCAGGAGTACATAGGGCAGAACAAGGTGGTGGGCCAGGAGACCCTGCTGAGGTCGCTGCTCGAGTCCAACGAGATCCCCTCCCTCATCCTCTGGGGCCCCCCGGGCTGCGGCAAGGTGAGTGGGGGCGCCTTGGAGCCCTCCCCCCCCAGGCTCTCCTCCTCGCGGTGCCCCGGGCCCATTGTTCGTTAGCGCTTCTGAAAATGCCAGTGAGTACAATGGCCCGGAGGCCTAGGCGGCCGCTCCGAGGAGACGCGTGCGGGTTTGCCCGAAGCCTTCCCTGGCCTTTTGGGTGGACAGCAAACGCTGAATTAGAGGTTTGGAACAGGAAGGACCCCCTCACCGTGCAAGTGAGTCGGACTAGGCACCAAGAGGTTAAATAATTCTACCCCCCACCCCCAAAGTGCTGGGATGTAAACCAGCTCCAACATCTGACTCCACATCCTGTATGCTTTCTTCGCATCCGACCGCTCCTGCTCATTCTGTAGCTTTCTATTGATGTGGGACTGAAGCGGAGCAGTCGGTCAGTATTCACGAAGTGCCCGCTGTGAGACACTGTACTAAGTTTTGGGAATACAAAAAGGGGCAAAAACAGTCCCTGCCTCCTGGAATTTTGCACTAATTTCTAATGGAACACACTGGCCCTAATTTACAATTGGGACCCGCAACTTAAAAACCTATGAGGAACTCCTGAGAAGTTCACTTTCTTCTTCATGGCCCCTCCCCCTTCAAAACTGAGATAAAATGACTAGGAGGCAGGTAGGAGTTCAATATACAGATGTTTTGATATTCTAGGGGTACCTTCCATTTATACAGCTGTTTTTCGTTCTAGCTTATGTATCTTTTACATATGTTACCTCACATGCTCCCTCCAAAATTGTAAGATAAATTTTAAGATAAAGGAACTTCACAGTTTCCAAAAATTACTGTGCCCATTTTGCAGAAAATGAAATAGAACCAACCAGAGGGGATGTGCTTTGCCAAAAATCTAATCAATTTCAAAACTAGGGCCCTGAAACTCACGTTTTATAATTACTGAAAAGATGCTGTCTGCTCTTCATCCTACCTTTATAAGAAAGAGACTTCTAACAACTGTAGCTGTCCATCAGTGGAATATTTCATATTTATATGATGGATATGAACTATGGGTAACCCTAAGTTAAAATTGAAGTAGGGGATATTTCTCACATCTAGTGGAAGGTTGGATTAGGTGGCTTCTACAAGGATAGGGACTGAACTTGTGATTTCTTTGGGTTAGGGAACTCCCAGGTGAGGACACGCCCCGACAATGCCGGTGGGTACTTATCTGAAACTTAATTGTCTACCACACTAAGAAGTTGAACAGATGGCCCAGGGTCAGACAACTAGTATGTTTAAGAAATAATACTAGAACTTGGATCTTCCTTGGCTTTCAGGCTCTCTACCCATTACCCCACACTGCCTCTCTTTAAGATGTTAATCTATTTTAATCAGCCATTTAATTAACTCTTCAAGTGGCCTCCTTTTGTTGGTTCTTCCTAAACCTAGTTTGTGATCTGGTTTAAACTTTACTGATTGAAATTACTATTGCTTTGTTGTGTAGACAGGAAATTTATTAGGACAGCTGTGGACTGCCTGGAACCAATGTGAACCAGGCCAGAAGTACACATGAGTCCTTAATGGCTCTCTTGGGTGGCAGACATAAATAAAATAAGACATCTCCAATGTTATCACTGTCTTCTGGGATCTAGCCTCTCAATTCTTGATTTGCAGCCTGTGTTTGCAACCTGAGTAGTCTCTCTGTGCTTTCCAACATAGGATGCCATGGAATACCAAATAGGGAAAATCCCCAAGTCCTATAGGATAACCCTATGATGGGATGAATGCCGATGAATCACCCTCCATCTTCCCTTCCTCCTTCCCATATTTCCATTTGACATAAAGAATTGGCATGGAAACATGATCTTATCTTTCCGTTTGAATGGGTTTTCTTTTAACTTTAACCAGTTAGATGGAGGAGGACTCTGGGTTAAAGTTGCTCAGGCATAAGATACAACAGAATGTGCTCTTATTTATGTTAAAACTTAATTGGATTCATTAAACCAAATGTAACATTCATCCTTTCAGTTACTTGAAAGAGACAATTGTAGGTTCTTTGGATCCAGCTCTGGAATCGGAGAGGGATCTGATTGGAAACAGAGGCATTCATGGCCCAGGTAGCCAGGCACTTAGTGAATGGAGGGACTCTGGTCAAGTCATTTAACTTCCCAGTGCTCCTGGCAATTTACTTAAGATTTTAGGTTGCAAAATAGTTGGAGTACTGCTCTAGTAGAGGGATTTTTCTGTGGGGAGTTTAATATACCAGTACATTTATTTAACATATCAGTAAAATTCAAATCACAACCGAAACCAAAATTTACATAAACTTCATTATCGCCAGAAAAATAAAAAGGTTAATAATCTGATTTTGGAAGCCTCACCTTGCCTGCTAGTGGCTAGGGAGACCTTGGTTCAAGTCCTGCTTTTTGCCATGTGACCATAGGCTAATCAGCTTCAATATTCCAGGCCACCTTCTAGGTATAAATTATAGATGAATGAGTTACCAGACTACATCTGTGAAGGGAATTTCCCTTACTGATTAAATCATAATGGATAGACCAGAAGAAAAGTCAGCTTTCCAAGGAAACAAATACCTTCCCAGTTGCTTAATTGAGTATTGTTTTAGTTTAGGTCTTACTGAGACAAAATAAATAAGCGTTCTTGTAGATCTTTTCAAAGTTATACTTTGCTAACCATTTTCGCAGGGCAAATGGCTATTGACAAGGCCTGAGTAAGTATTTAAAAAGTTGCCTGTGGGGTGTTCTTTAATAATACTGTGTTAGGAATGCCTTTATTCTGTGGGTGACAGCTGTACTCTCACTAAAGAAAAAAGAAAATTCTCTCACCCTCTGTTTCTCCTTTTAGCAGAAACAAAGGAAGAGATACAAGGGATACAGCAGCACTCAATTAAGTGATTGAGTGGCCCATTCTTTGCTCTCGTTTGTCACCATATCTACACCAAGCCCTGTACCCTGCTTTGGCCCCTTTTGGAAAGGGAAAAACACTTCACTTCCCCACCCCCTTGGTATCCAGAGCAGGTGCTGGAACTTTTATCAGAAATGGGTGTTTATTGAAATTTAAACTCCTGACTGTAAACCCTTTTCTCAGCTGAGGTAAAAACAACCTATTTTCTAAAGAGGTGTCCTAATAAAGGGCGGTGAGGGGGAATGACACCTGCTGAAATGTTTTATGTCTGCCCTGAGTCAATTATTTTTTCAATTCTAAAAACTAATGTTTTAAAATGATGTACAACTGTTCTTTCTTCCAGCCTACTCACTGTTAAAGCTGCAGCCTTCTAGTCTAAATAAAGTAGAAAGAATTTAGTGACCATTTCAAGATTGCAGTGCATACAAGCAATTGCTAAGTGCTAACTAATGTGGCAGTTCTGTTTAAAATTTTTTCTGCTTTAGGAACAGATTGGAGCCAGCTGGGTCTTATTTTGTATTTGGTGCCATTCTTGCGTTATATAGATAGCATTGTACATATTTTCAGCAAGAAAATGGTAAGGGTAAGTTGGTACCGTTACTTGTAATGCCCCTACAATCTTAGTAGAATTTAAGGCCCATTTTTATGATAGATTAGATAATTACTAAACTGCATGTGAAGTTGATCTTGTCACCAAACATCTCTAATTTAAATTCTTTTTAAAAATATCTTGATATTAGTCTACAAGTCCATTAGCCTATTCATTTCCTTTTTCAAATACTGAGGTACCTTAGTAATTAAATAGGATCCAGAAGTGACAGGAAGGAAATTTGTTTCTTTTTAATTTTTGTTCTTCTAGACTGGTATTTGTACTTTGATTGAGGGCCAACCTAACTCAGAAGTTGGCCCAGCCAGGCTTACTGGTTTAGGTAGGTTTAAGAGAGTTACCTGAGGACACTGAGAAGTTTAGTGATTTCTAACACACACACACACACACACACAACCCTTTCCCTGCCAGGGTCACATAGTTAGCTAGTATGTTTCAGAGGCAGGATTTGAAGCCAAATTTTCCTCACTCTGAGTTCTCTGCACCAGACTGTCTCCCAACTGGTTCCTTGCAAAAAAGGAAAGATTGAGAGAGTATATAAGGAGTGTTTCATCTTAGTATGAACCGCCACCCCCCTTCAGTTTGCCATTTTCCTTATTAAACCCATATAGGAGAAAAAATCAGTGGTCAGAAAGATGTCACAGGTATGCAAAAGAAGCTACTTCCCTACCTCAAACTGGGAGGCTAGAAACCTAGTTTGGACAACCAGAGAGGCTGAGAAAGCAGAGTTTTCTGTTAAACATCTTTTAGTTGTGCCACATTTTTCACTTTTTAAGAACTTTTAGGACTTCTTTATTGGGAACAAAAAACAGAAGTAAGATTTTATTGGTTGAGAAAATTCCTTAACTAGTGCTTATTGGACCTGCTTTGCTACTTCTAGTCTTAGAGAATTGTCTGGGGGCTCTAAGGAATTAAATGATTTGCCCACAGTATGCATCAGAGAAGGGCCTTGATCCAAGTCTTCTTGACTGTGGTCTAGCCTCTGAACTGCAGCTCTATTTTTTGAGTATTGAGTCTTTAATTTCACAGTTTCTCACTTGACACTTTTTTTCCTGAATTAGCAGTTATTGTGTATGTAGATCAGTTCAAACCTCCAAATAACTTTTTGTTTTTCTGTAGTTTAGAGTATCTTTAAACCTCCAAATAACTTTTTGTTTTTCTGTAGTTTAGAGTATCTTTTTTGTTGCCTCCCCTTCCTGGTTTAATTTCTTTCTATTGAGGACTGGGATAGGTGGAGTGACTGGTGGAGGGGGGTGGAGTGATGCCTTCCAGAAAGCTTGACCTTAAGCTTCTCATGGATTAGCACTGAAATGGATCATCTGACATTGATGCCCTCACATGGTAAAGAAAAGTAGTTGTGTTATAATGGCTCCTGTTAGGAACAGTACCCTGTGAGGTGAAACTAAGGAACAATCGAACTCACGGGAACATTCGAGGGAAATGGCTTTGGGAAGGATACCGATTAATGGGATGACTGATGACTAACCTTTAGTCATGACACATGTGGTATGGTAAGCTAGGTTCCCAAGGTCAGGGGATGTTGTAGAAGAATAGTAGAGGCTCTATTTGAAGATTTTAAATTCTTTGAACAATCCTTTAAGGTCTAGATTGCTGTTGACAAGAAGAAAGGGCTTTTGTCTTATTGAAATAATCTCCCACCTGCCCCCATCTCTTTTCTTCAGTCTAGACTTACCTGCCCATATCTTTTAATAATGACAAATTTAGCTGGTATTACTTTTTTGCTTTGAAAAAAGGGAATTTTAAAAAATTCTTTGTTATGATGGATGGCTTTTCTGGGAGAGGAAAGAGGTATACAAGAGGAAATTTAGGCAATACAAAGATGATTTCAATAAAAACTTATTTTAAAAAAGAAGAAAGGGAGTTGTAGACATTTAGAGTTGAAATACAGTCATGTAAGTTAAAAAAAAATGGCATGAGCTCGCTATGAAAAGTTTACATGTCTCATATAAATCTTATATCTCCAGTTTCCCCATGTGTTAAATGGGAGATAAAAAGGCAGTAGAGGTAGAGACTCTTAAATCCCATCCAGTTCTCTGATACAGTGATCTTTATTTCCTCCCTTGTATCTTTTCCCTTGTTTCTACCATAAGGAGAAATAGAGTGGGGGTGGAAGAATTCTCTTTTTTTTCTTTGGTGAGATAGTACAGCTGTTACCCAATGCTAAATCAGGACACTGGCTCTTTTTACAGGGATACCAAAGATTCTACAGGCATAGAAAGGGGAGGTGGGAAGACGAGGATTCTGAGTCAGGAAGAGATTTAGTTGCTTTCCTGTTTCATTTCACCCGATTTCTTTAGGGGGAGGAAGGGTGGGAAGGCTGTTTGGGCATTTGAGATTGTTATCATACTGCTAAATTCCTTTTTAAAGTGTAGGCTCAGCTAAATCATTCTGGCCTGCCTTTCTGGGTTGGCCAGTGCCGAAAGTGCTTCTCCTCTGGGTTGAACCAGTACTTAAGGTTTCTATGCTTGTCATCTTTTTCAGACCACCTTGGCATATATCATAGCCAACAACAGCAAGAAAAATAGCATGAGGTTTGTGACCCTGTCTGCAACAAGCGCCAAGACAAGTGATGTCCGAGATGTCATAAAACAAGCCCAAAATGAAAAGAACTTTTTCAAAAGGAAAACCATCCTCTTTATTGATGAGATTCATCGTTTCAATAAATCTCAACAGGTACTTAATGCCTTTCCCTCTGTCTCAGGGTAACTCTGAGACTTACATATGAAAGGACTTACGTGAGTCAATACCTTTGAAGGGACATAGAATATGCTACACAAATTCAAGGTAATGGCACACAACAGGGCATGGTGGAGATTGAAGTACCTAGATTTAAATCCCAGCTCTGCCCCTTATCACTTGTGCAACCTTGAATAAGACATTGACTTGCTTGGCCCTGGCACCTCACCTATAAAATGAGGGCTCGGACTAGGTGACCATTTTTTGTACCTTCCAGCTCTAAACCTGTTACCTTACTACTTCAGACAAGAAACGTGAGGCAGGTTTATCCAATCACTTTTAAAGGGTCCACATTTTTTTCACCCTTTCAGGATGTTTTGTTGTACTGACTTGGGAATGATTTCTCTACCTGGGAATTGAAATACTTAACAAATTGATGAACTATCAAGAGTAAAAAATACTCTACATTAGACCAAATTTTCATTCTGTAAGATTCTAATTTGTACTTTAATCCATCTTTTTTAATAATTTGTTTTCAAAAGCATTATCACTTTTCCCCTTATGTAAAATAGAACTTATATTTTTGTCCCTGAAGGGTCTCCGTTTTCTTTCCTCTGATTCCATTCTTTTTTTATTGAGATAACATTTCTAAGTTCAGATATTTAGGTCTTTATTATTAACTGGTCTGGTTTTCTGAAATAAAAATGAAGCCAGGTATCACTTAGGGCATTAAATGCGTTGGTGGGTTTTGGAATCTCCCCCAGTTAAAGCTGAATAAAAATTTTTATAGTTGAGGATTTTTTTAATGAATTTTTTTATTTTAATACTTTAGTCAGGGGTAAACATTTTAAATTGAAACCAAAAGCTGTTCTCTAAGTAGACTTTGTATTACTGCTTGCAAAATGAAACAAAAAGCATTCTTGGGATTGGGATGCTGATTGGCCAAATTTCCTTATTTATAATTTTTTTGGAAGGGTCTGGACCTTATTGTTGTAGGAAATTCTGGATGTAGAAATCTTTTTTCCATCTATGCATATTTTCAACTTATCCATAATTTGTAATCTTGAGACAATTGGCATGGGCACTGAGGAAATTAAGTGATTTGCCCAGCAGGTATCAGAGGCAGAACTAGAACCCAGCTCTTTCTGACTTGAAGGCTGGCCTTCTATCCATCATATTTCACTGCCTCTCCATTTATAACATAGCACATAACAATTACATAGCCCACAAGAGTTTTTGGAAGGACAGTGACTTTGGTTAAATAGGTTGCAAAGGGGATAAAAAAGTGTGAATATTAGCTAATGATGCTTTTTTTTCATATTCATATTCTTCTTGGGGGAAGAAATAAGAGAGAAGGTTCTGGTTTTAACCTGATTGTTCCAGTTCAGCCTTGGGCAAGGTCGGGGTGAGGTCCTGGGATAATAGTTAGGGAGAAACATTACTGACCCAGAAAAAAGTAACATTTATGTCAAAATCAGATTAGCATTCCACATACATTAGTTTTGCTGTGGGTGGAGGACAGGCTCATATATTTGGTTGCTCAGGAAGTATTTTTTGGATTCAGAAAAGGGCCCAACTCACCAAAATATGGGTACTCACATTCATCTTTCACTTAGTAGAGGGTGATGCACTTAAACCCCAAAGACAGAAATTGAAAAACAGGTGGTGGTAACTAACTCACATAGGTTTTTGCAGGTTGTCATTAACTGGAATCAGTTTCTTCTGCTTTCCTCCCATGGCTAGGACACTTTCCTTCCTCACGTGGAGTGCGGGACGGTGACCCTGATTGGAGCCACTACAGAAAACCCTTCCTTCCAGGTCAACGCTGCACTTCTTAGTCGGTGTCGTGTGATTGTCCTGGAGAAGCTCTCAGCAGAAGCAATGAAAACAATTTTAATGCGAGCAGTCAGCTCCTTGGGGCTCCGGGTGCTGGACCAGGGCAGGCCCACAGACTCTGTGAGCCACGGCAACAGCAGCAGCTGCAGCAGCAGCAGTTCTGAGTAAGTTGACTGTGAACTGTGGCAAGACACATCCAACCCAAGGAATCTCTTGGCAGGTGGCCAGAGAGGGTGGGAACAGAGGAGACGAAAATAAAAGGAGCCCTGGGGAAGCAACAAAGGATAGAAGGTTGTCCTGACTAGTATCTCCAGAAAATAATCCCCTTCTCTGAATCAGGATACAGTTTTATAGGGAGTTTATAGTGGCTACGTCCATAACTCTCATGGGTCAGTAACAAGGCCTTGGCACTTATTCTTTGTTGTGATTGTCCATGCTTCTGTCACAGGGTAACAGGAGGAAAGTGCTTTGTAAAGCGTAAAGCTTACTATAAATGGGAGCTGTTATTATTGTTAGTAATGGTGGTGATGACAGTAGAAACATTCGGTCATTTGGTTCTTAAAATGCTTTAGAGAAGATTGTAAAAACCTTCAGTGCTGCATCAGGAAAAACAATAGAATTAGTAAAGGTTTATTTATTAAGCCCCTACTATGTGCGAGGCAGTTTGCCATCATCTGGGAAGATGAACGTAAAGGAGCTTACTCCGTTCTGCTGGGAGCATACAGTGCATATGTGGAGAAGTACAATACAAGCGGAGCATGGTAAGAACAAAGAAAAGATCCAGACCAAGTGCAGGTGGGAAACTTTTAGCTGAGGGAGTCTTAATTTATTTTTTAGAAATGCTGCATTGTGTCCATGTATTTCGTGTGAATAGATAGAGGACATATATAGAGAGAAATACCTTCACAACAGAGCGGATCAGTATTTCCCAAGCTTATCTGGGCATTTGGAATATATCAGTAGAACTAACCAATATCAGTCACTTGGGATGTGTGGTTAGCTCTGTGGTGTGATGTTTTGGGAGAACTCAAAGTTCTAAGGAAAGACAGTGATGTAGCTCTGAGGCCCAAGTTTCTGGGGCAGAATCCCCAGACTCAACTCCAGATGTCCCCATGTTCTTGGAGGAAAGTAGGGGCTACAATCCCCTACTATGGTTATATTCTTCACTTCTCAAGCTAGCTCTTGTCTCTGATTAATAAGTGTTCCATCAGAACCAGCATTTAAATGTTTTCTTGGAATAATCTGTGGTACACCGGGGTTTCCTAGTTCAAAACTGATGAACCACACTGTAGCTTTTAAGTACACTTTAGAAAGAAGAGCTCTTTAAAATTTTTTAAAACCCTTATTTTTTACTCCTAATTTCTTGTCATTCGAGAATTTGCTCTTTTAAAAAAGATAAATACATTGAAACTAAAATTCCACTAAACATGTAATGTACGAATGAATTTTTATTCTTTGAATGAATCCTCCTCAGAGTCAGATGAGATTTTATGACCATAAAGGAATTTCATATGACCAAAAATGAATTTCTGGAGAACATGCTTTAAAAAAAAATTTTTTTTAACACAACCTTCAGTTTCCTAAATCCTCATTACTTTTTGAATTTGTAATGTAAGCAGTGTGTATTGAGAATTTTAAGTTGGATTATATAGTTCAGAGAGTCTCCCATTAATACATGTGGTCTTCCTTTAAGCCATCATATCACATACAGTTTACTCATGTATCATTTGAAAAAGTGTAGTGGAATATAATCTGGACCTATGAAGAGGTTAATGCTGCTTGGTCTGTGTACCCACACAGCTGTGTTAGCGGCTGCCCCTGGCTAAATTTTGGAGACTCTCCTTTCTGTAGGGATTAAAGTACAAGGCATATTTTCAGGCTCCACTTGTTCAGGGTTTGAGTTTCGCCAGTCTCTTTATGTCCCTGACCGCCCCCACTTGCTGTGTCAGATCTAAGAATTATGCGCTGCTTAATGAAAGACTTGAAACTTT
Organism: Potorous gilbertii; assembly: GCA_028658325.1. Taxonomy (NCBI): domain Eukaryota; kingdom Metazoa; phylum Chordata; class Mammalia; order Diprotodontia; family Potoroidae; genus Potorous; species Potorous gilbertii. The sequence continues at coordinate 117,486,436 of CM053773.1, forward strand.
TTTGGCCCATTGACCATAGGAAGAATAAGGCAGGTTCATTTAAAATGGGCAACTGTAATAGGATATTGACCAACCCATCAGCAAGAAATGTGTTCAAACATTTTAATATCCTTAATGTACACTAACATTGAAGGGCCCACGAGGTACTTGAAATGAGTTTATGTTGAGTTGATGATTGTCATATTGGCTTATCAAAAGTTTGGGCTGGTGGTGACTGCTATCTCCTAGGGTCTATGGCTTTCCTAACGTCATAGCTATGGAGAATTGTTTGAGTTGTTGAAATATTCCCTTTTTTTTTTCTTACTAGTTTTAAGTCAGCTTATAATTCACTGTCTTGCCCTAAGTTTTGGCTTATTTTCAAAAAGGGGTGGGGAAGTAGTTTAGATAAGATATCCTTCCAGTATATATAGATTCATGATTGTTTGTGACTGACCAGACAAACCCTATAGAAAAGCATGTTGTATGGTCTGAACAAGAGAGTCAAATAAGGGCAATAGATTACTTTCATTTCCTAAAAGTGAAGGGAAACCATTGCAATTCTTTTGGAAATAAAAAATAAAGACTACAAGTAGTACTTAGGTTCCTGCTGCTAATGGGATTCCTTACAAATGTCATGCACAGGTGATTCACTTCCACCAATAACATTGCCAACAACTTAGAATTAAGTTCTTATTATGGTTTCTTTTCTTCCTGTGTTCCCTACCATTCCTAAGCTATACCATGGGAAGCTGTCAATAGAAGAGATATGAAAGTGATATGGTTTCTGACCATTAATAGTCAGCTCAGAAGGGCCATGGGTGGCCAGTTCTAAATTACCTTAGGATCAAGAATACTTTAAAGTCATTTATTGGTGACGACGCTAATAACTCACATTTATAGCGCCCTAATGTTTACAAAGCATTTTCCTCACATCTGTTGTATCATTTTTTACAAGAAGTGGGTAGGGGAAATAAGGAGATTTAACTCATATCAATTCATTGTGCTTCTGTATATATAGCTGCTGTGGACCTTTAGTGGTTCTATAGTAATACTGGTGTGGGCACTCCCTCCACTAAGGCTGACATTAACCTCTGCTCACCTCCTTATCCTGTAATTCTTATCCAGGTTTTCACCATAAATCCTTCATAGAGGAACTACCCAATGTGCTGGAGACTTTCTTTTTGTTCTTATAATATCTTGGAGGTACCCATGTATCACTTGCACTGTCCATCTCTTGTCTCTTATTCTCATTACATGACCAATCACACGCCTTCCTTTCTGAAAGGTCATTCATATCCTTGAGAATGTCTTTTCTACCTCTTCTTAATCACAAGTAATATCCAGGAGCCTGTTGGACACCCACTGTGTATCTTTCCATTGCTGTTTTGGGTTGCTTATCATTTAATTCCTTTTGAGGTCATTTTGTTCCATAATTCATAGCCATACAGCAGCATTGTGAAAATATTGGTGTTAGAGCTGGGCTTTTGCAACATTGTTCATTTTGTAATCATGGAAAGCACTATAGGGTTTCCCAAAAGTGATAGTACCTGCCCTAGATAATTCATATTAACTGATTGATACCTCTCCAATTCCATGCCATAGTAATATAGCATTTTAAGGTTCACAGAGCTCTTACCCCACCATAGCAATATTTGGTAGATAATGCAGACATCAGCTTTTCAGATTAGGAAACTCAGAACTATCAGTGTCTCTTGTCCATGTAAACGTTCTTGTCGTGAACTCAGGACTTGTGACTCCCAAATTACATGCTTTCTTAATGTGACCAGTATGAAGTTAATCTGCTTTGTTTTTTTCTTTCATTGTAGATGGTTAGTTCAGTTTCTTTTCCATTTTGATTGAATGAAGTAGATTTTTAGTGGATTTAATCCTTGTTAATAGGAAGCTATTTTGTCTGGAATTTATGTTGATCATATTCTATGACAGAGACAGTGAATTTAGGTGAAAGGGCTTCTTGTAATTAGATGTTTTAGAAAGTGCCATGGATGCGGTTTAGGTTAGGAGATTATTCTTGGATTCATTTTTGAAAGTGAAAGGCTGTTGATGGACTAAGACATATTGTCCAAATCAGGTATGGGGAGCTTTAAGCGTTGAGGCCACTTGTGACCCTCTGGATCCTCAAGTGCAGCCCATTGACTGAATCCAGACTTCACGGAAAAATGTCCTTAATAAAAGGATTTGTTTTGTAAAACTTGGACTCAATCAAAAGGCTGCACCCAAGGACCTAGAAGGCCACGGGTTCCCCATCCCTGATCCAGACCATGACATGCAGTTGACTGGCCCATCCTTTAAGTGGTCTCCTGGTTGGATAGTGTGTTGGACTCGGAGTCAGGAAGACCCAGGTTTGAATTCCATGTTAACACATACTAGCTGTGTGACCCTGAACAAGTCACTTCTCTCTCAGGGTTTCACTTTTCTATAAAAGGAGGGGTTGGACCTGATGGCTTAGAAAATTCCCTTCCTGCTCTAATCTACAATCCTATAATGATCATCTGATCTAGGACAGATGACTACAGATGGACCTGGAGCTATGCCCAGAGTTCAAGAGGTGGAACAGTCATCTGGACTGCTTTTGGGAACTTGGTAAACTACTTTTAACAGGCCCAAGCCCGAGAAACATGCCTCCTTCCTTCCTTCCTCTCTTCTTGCCTTCCTTTTTTTCCCCTCTTCTCTCTCCTTTCTCTACCTTTCTTTTCCTTCTTTCCCTCCTCCCTGCCTGCCTTCATTCTTCCTTTTTTGTTGGTTCCTTTGGTAATTTTTATACTACTCATTTCCTGATATATCCCACACCTTCCCCAAAGAATTTCTTCCTCACAACATAGAGGATTAGTTAAGCAAACCCTTCTGACACAGCAGCTGCAGAAATCATGTGTGCCACATTCTGCACCTGTAGAGCCTCACCTCTCCCCTGCCTCATTTATTCTTAGAGGGACCTATCCTTTCACTACAGGTGTTCTCTGAATATGGTTGAAAATATAGGACAGAGTTAGAATGGAAAGAATGTGTAGGGACAACAAGTACTAGCTGCAATTGAGTTTGAGTTATTATGTACACTCAAGAAAAGAAACAAGGGATATGATAAGGATATAAATGTAAGATTGGAAAAGGGATTGGGCCCGTCTTGTGTGGTGAGAGTAAAGGATGACATATATACAGGGGCTACGCTGACACCCAAAATGTGTAAGAAGACTGAGGCAGGCCCCCTGCATTTTGGCCATGACCTTAATGGACAAGAGTCGCAGAAGATGAGAAGGCATTGATAGATTGTGAGTTACATGGATTGAGGGAGCATTTACATCGATGAGATCATACCCAGGTCCTGGGAAACCTCCATGGACCACTTTCTGAACCTGTTGCCACAGATAACTTGAGAGCTGATGATACTTTGTTTTGGTTATTTGAGGTAAAAATAGTCTTACTCATTGATGTTGGCAAGTTCTATACTTAAATGCTTTTTTAACTTTATAAAAGCTTCCTTTTTTCTAACCTATGCTGGGGGACTTTAGAGCTGGAACAGTCCTTACTAGAGATTATCTAGCTCAACTCGCACTTTACGGATGTGGAAACTGAAGTCCAGAGAGTGACTTGTCCCTTAATGTAGTTGCTGTTTAGTGCTAGAGTAGGGACTAGAACTCAGATCCTCAGGTCACAGATCTAGATGCAGGAAGCATTTATTTAGTACTTACTAGTGCCTTGAATTGTGCTGAGGATACAAATAGAAGGATTTCTAATTCTAATAAGAATTTCGAATTCTAATGGGGAAGACCTGGCAGAGGGGGAAAGGGATGGAATATAACATGATTGGCCAAGCTTTTAGGAAAGAGGTGGGAAAGTTCAGAGAGTGAGAAATAGAATTGGTCATCAGCTAGAGCTGGGAAAGCCCTGAGAGGCCCTCCAGCACTCCTCCCCCATGCTTTTTGTAAATGAGAAATCTAAGGCCTCAGGAAAGCTTTATTTCCAATTTAGTTTTATTACACCACTAGGTGTTTAGTGCTCATCCTTGAGCTTCCTTAACAGAAACATATTCTTTTCTTATGTTTGCCACCCATGAAGATGTTTGAGCCTATGTCCAGAGAAATGGTGGTATAATAATACTTACTTAATTTTTGCTTTTATTAATTGTTTAGGACATTTTGTGATGTAATGAAGAAATAATACTGGGTCAGTTTGTAAAAGAAACCAGTATCTAAAACTTGGGCGGGATAACCTCATCTAATTAGCCTCTGTTATTGTGGATATTTAACCTAATATTAATAGCTTACATTTGTACTTGGAGTGGAAGAGGTGGGAAGGAGAGAGGTCTAGACTTCTTTCAAAGAGGGTATAGTTATTTAAGTGAAAAAAGCCTCTCAGTGAGTGAAAGACGGAAATATATACGTCTCAGATTTTTTTTTTTTATCTTCCCTGCAAGAAAGAAGGAAGTGATTTATTTTTGTACTTCTTCAGTGAGCTAAAGGGAAAGGCAGGAGATCTTTTTAAATGAGCAGTAGCAGTAGAAAGGTTTTGATTAGCTTTGAAACTGTGGGTTTGGGTCTCCTATGAAGAGACAAAGAATCTCAAATGGATACCAAGTTAAAATTCAAAGTAATTATAAAAGTTGTGTGTTTTAAGTTTTAATCCTTGTGGCCATTGAGTAAGATCAGTTGGAAAAGATTTGTAGGAAGTATTAAAGGACCCAAGCATGGCATCTGCCTATAATCCTTGCTAGGGGAAGCAGATGAATTGCCTGAGTTTGGGAGTTCTGAGCTGCAGTTTACTAAGCCACACTAAATCCATACTAAATCTCAAACTAGTATAGTGAGTCCCTGAGGGTGTGGAGGGAAGTAGTAGACTGCCCAAGGAGGGGGGGAGCTGTCCAGGTCAGAAAAAGAGCAGATCAAATCTTCTTTGCTAACTAGCAGTGGAATTTTGGTCCATGAGTATCTGCTGATCTCCAGCCTGGATGAAATAGGAAGATCCAGCCTCCCATTCTATTTCTACCCCCTCAGTAGTAAAGGAAAGATAGGTGCTTGTATTTTAGAGCACTGAATTTACATTTAGATGGCATGGATTTGAATTTCAACATAAGTGAGAATTTTTTTTTTATAGTAGGTGCATCAGAGATGGTCATTTGGAATTTTTGTGTAAGACAAACAACACAGCAGAACCTGTACTTTGTTGAGTCACTTAATTCAAGGACTCAAATTTAGTCTATGTTCATGCCTGCTCACTGAGGCAGATCAAAACCCCTTTCACATGTTACCATGGTCTACACCATTGATTACTTGAAGACCAAACTCTCTGATGGGCCTGTACATACTCGGCCAGGCTTGTCTTCAGCTGATGGCATCCTGTTCTTTACTAGGGCAGAGCTGAAGTCTTTATAGCTTGGGAGAATTCTCTAGAGTCTAGACCAGGGGTAGGGAACCTGCAACCTTCTAGATCCTTTGTGGTCAGCCTTTCAACTGAGTCTAAGTTTTACAAAACAAATCCTTTCATTAAGAGAATTTGTTCCGTGAAGTTTGGATTCAGTCAGAGGACCTCATTTGAAGACCTAGAGGGCCTTGTGATTACAGGTTCCCCAGTTCTGGTTTAGACCTTGCACATCATTTCCAGAGTCTTTAAGGATCCAGGTCTCCTCTTTGTGAGGATGAGACTTTGGGGTAGCACTTCAGAAAAGCTGTACTTTAGTTAGGAATTTTTAAATTCAACAAAGATTCTGTTTTTACAAAGTTGTTCAGAAATTATTCTTAGCATGCATGGCTTTAATAGTAAAAATAGTTTTACAAGTTAAAGAAGCTGTGAAGTTTTACTATGGGAGTCGATATTTTGAGACTTTTCCCCCACCCCCACACCCTTTTTGTTTTTTTTAAACAATAAAAGATAAAAGCCCCTTTTCTTTAGTCTGAATTATAGGGTGCATAGAAAACCAATTTAGGGAGTTAGAAAGACCTGAGTTCAAGTTCTGCCTCAAACTCTGTGGCCCTGGACAAGTAATTTAACCCCTCACCACATCAAACAATTAACTAGTAGATTCCAAATTTAAGAGAAGGTGCTGGTCTGTGTTGAGAGGAATGGTTAAACATTTAGTAAAACTTTTTTAAAAAATTAATAATATCAATATGTATGAAGTTAGAGTATATGTTTTTTGCCTTTTTTAATATGGAGTGATTGACTATAAAATTATTTTTATTGTGGGGCAGCATAGTGAGTACTATGGAGAAGGAAACAGTAAACCACTCCAATATCTTTGCCAAGAAAACCCCAAATGGGCTCACAGAGTCAGACACTACTGAACAACAAAAGTAGTGAGTGCCAAGGGAAAAGCAGGCCTTTTGTTACAACCTTAAGTAGATGCTCAAGTTTGCCTTTCCACATAGGAATTTATTTTAAAAAGTTAAAAGTCACATTCCATTCCCTGGTTTATAATTCAGTAGCTCATTCTAAGTCTTTTGTACATTCAGAGTCAACAAACGAAGCTCTTGATGAATTAAATACTAATTTTTCAGTTTGAGGATTATCAAGGCTCCTTTTATTTTCCTTCTTCCTCTTTTCTGACCATTTCACTGCTTTTTTCCAGTAGGAATTAGGCAGGGGTTAAGAGTAGTAATCACTTTTTCCAGTAGTGAAACCAAAAACATGTCTTAAGGTAATCTGTAGATTTTAATGACCATCTTTTCCAGGAGTAGAGAGCTGATTGTACATAATTAAATTATGCATATTTAAAAAGATTTATTGATGGGCATCATAATCATTTCCTAATAATTCTCCCACATATATGGAATCCCTGCATGTAACAAAGATAGGCAAAACTCACTGCAATAGCATCTGGCCACATGTGCAACACACACGCACACACATACACACACGTGTGTGTTTCTTTCCCTCCCAGAAGTTGTATTGGTTGTTGCCTTTAATCTTGAGTTCAGCTGCCTTTTTTAGTGGTGTTTTCATTTGTATTGTCGTCATCATTGTGTCCATTGTTTCCTGGATCTGCTTACTTTGTTCTGCACCATTTCATAAAGTCTTCCTAAGTTTCTCTTAGTTCTTCATACTTATCATTTCTTACAGTATAGTTGTTTTCTCTTGCATTCGTCTCCCGCCTTGGTTCAGTCTTCACCAAGTTAGAAGAGACCTACTATGTTTCCAGCTTTCTTGTACCTTTTTCTATTAGCTTGTGTTCTTACAGTGCAATATCTAACTCTGATCCTTAGAGCAAAGATTTTCTTTTGTCTCATATACAGTGTCTATCATTCTTTTAAAAATTATCTTTCAGAAACTGTGGTAGCACATTTTGGGTGAGGAATCGACCCCCAATCTTTGAAAAATGCCAGTTGAGTGGCACTCAGTGTCTGATGTGAGTATTCTCTTCAACTGTTTGTTGATCGAGATTGAGACATGGAAGGAGAAAGAGGAATTGCTATTGAAGTTGGCCCCTTGCCTTTGTTGCACATTCAACTAATTTGACGTTTTTTACAAATGGTAGAGTAAACAAACCAGATGATGGAAGATTAAAAAAATTAGTGTGGCTGTGTTAAAGGAAGGAATTAGGTTAGAATTGTGGTATCTGCATAAGTATTTCAGTGATAGAAATAATAGTAAATGAAGTTCAAATTCTTTAGTCTGGCATTACAGGCCCTCCACAGTCTGATGCCCTCCTGCCTTTCCATGCTTATTCCATACTCTTCTCTTCCTTGTAATTTATATTCTACTTAAGTTGGATATTCACCGTCTCTTATACTTGTTCCATACTTTTGTACCTCCGTGCTTTTCCTCACACCTAGAATGTCCTCTTCTTCCCTTGCATTTTTCATTCCCACTTGTTTACATCCTTCTCACCTTTTAAAACCTAACTCAGATGCCACCTCTCCCATGAAACTTTCTTTGATCTCCACCTTCTGTGATGATCCAGTTGGACCTCATGTAGTATTTAATCATTTGTGATTTTTTATTATAGTTACTGTTTCCTGTGTCCGTTACCCTACTAGACTCTAAGCTCCATCAGAGCCGGAGCTATGTTCTATCAAATCTTTCTATCTCCTCCAGTGCCCAGAAAAGTGCTCTGCACATGGAAGATTGTAATGAATATTGAGTGTTTTAATTCACATAAATAAGGTCATAGGCATAGATTAGAGCTGGAAGGATTCTTCAGGGTCATCCAACCAACCTCCTGCTTATATAGTTGAGGAAGCTAATACATACACAGCAGAGAGGAACTACAGGGATACAATGTTCCATCCATTTGAGCCCCACTCAAAGCTTTAGGTTTTAAGGATTTTTTGCTTAACTATTTTTTTCTTTGGGTATATCATATCTCCAGGAGTTAATGGTTTCTCCTGGTCTCCTGAGAGCTTAATTTTGTGTGTTTAGTATTGTTTCACATTATGTATCAGTAAATACTTTTGAGAACTTACTTTGAGTAAAGCTCTGGGGCAGTTACCATACACTTGTATTAGTAGGAGTCTGTCTCATGAATGGAAAATGGCATAATTAAAGCTGTGGTTGTTAATTTTTTTTTACCTAGTTACTTAACAAATGTGCAGTCAGCAGCACATCAGGACAGTGATAAGCTGTGACATCAAGTTCATCATCATCATTGTCCATTTACCTTTCTCCTCTTTGACTGAGAATGTGTACAATATTTGTTAAAGACCAAAAAAAGATTTAAACAAATTTTTATGTTTTTGGACTTGACCTGTGATTTCAAACTCCCTATGAGGAAATACCCTGCACCTCTGCCAGTGCAGGTCTATACCTGTTCTGCAACTGAGGATTGCCGGCTTTTCCAGGAAGAAGCAATAGCATGTGTTAGAAGTGGGACTTAAACTAAGATTTTTCTAACTCAGAAATCACACTGATACTGATTAGAATTCACTGCTGTGTGGCCATTCTTAGGCAGTTGACTAGAATAAAAACAGTAGAAAATTGTGTTTAAAAAAAAAAAAGTTCCATGAATGGCAAAGTCTTATAAGAGTGCTGGAGTTATAGTCAGAAAAGTCTAGGTCATACCTGTTAGTTGTTTGGCAGAAGGCAAGGCACTTAACCCCTTCCACTCCTCCAGGCAATTTTCTGGAATTTACTAAATAAGTAAAAGGTTGCCTGCTATGTGTTGGTAGAGAGAGGTTCCATTCTGAGTTCTCCATACTAATGAAGTCACAGGTCTTTGTGATTCATTTTTTGTGCCAGATGGTGAAAGACTTTATTTTTTAAAATAATGATATATTTCGTTTTTAATGTCACTTTCCTTTCCCAATATGTGTTCCCCCTCCCCAGTGTGTCCCTTTATAAAAAAGAGAGAAGAAAGTCATTCCTCGCTACTAACACATTAACCAAATCTGCCATTTAGGTTTCCACACCCACCATATCTACAGAGAAGGGAAGGAAGTACATTTTTAACTCTTCTTCATAGTACTTATTTTTAGTTGTTTATGTTCTTTTCATTTATGTTGTGTTCTAGTTGTTGTATGTGTGTTTTCTTGGCTTTGCTTACTTCACTTTTTGTCAATTCATAAAAGTCTAACCAAGCTTATCTGTATTCCTCATATTCATTGTTTCTTGCAGTACAGTACTGTTTTATTTTATACTACAATTTGGATGGGCATTTACTTTGTTTAAAGTTCTTTGCCTCTTTAAAAAAAAAGATGTTCCAGTCAATATTTTGGTGCATATGACACCTTTATTTCTATGTGACTTCCTTGGGCTTTATTCAGATATTTACTTTGAATAGAAGGAAGCAGTAGAGCAAGTTCTGAAATCTAAATGTAAAGTGGAGTCATGGAATAGGTTTTCTCACTGATTAAGCTACTGACCTAAAACAATGTACTTCTCTGCTTTTGAGCTTCTCCACCAGTTATATTCACTTGCATCTGTTTACACATTTAGAGTTTGAAATGAAAGATTTCTTATTTTGGAGTGATGACATTTTTCCACTTTGGGCAGGATTCCAAAGCTTTTAGAAGGAAATTTCAGAAAAAAATACTTTGTCCTGCTAGGGTTGGAGATCTTAATTTATGAACTCATGTGTTAAACATTTTGATAACTATTTCAATATAATTGGCTTCCTTTTTGATTCAATGTTTTATAATGCAATATGTTTTTAAATAAACGCTCTGAGAAGGGGTCCCAAGGCTTGGCTTCATCAATCTGCCAAAGGAGTCTAGGACACTTACCTTAAGAATCCTTATGTTAGGGGAAAGGTGATAATTCATTTACAAATGTTACTATAGTATGAATGGAGTGTTGTTATTGCTTTCAGTAGTATCAGAGTTTGTAGAACTAGAAAGAACCTTGGAGAGAGCATCTAGTTCCCTTTGATTTTCGGGGAGATAAGGAGCATTACATGGTCTACTTGAGTTCCTGTAGCAAAGCAGTGTCTCACAAGTAGAATCCAGGTTCCTGGCTTGTAGTACAACATTCTTCTTACTGTCTCTCATAGGCAAAACTCCATTATAGAGGACCTAACTCAGTGCTTTTGATTTTGTTCATATATTACAGACCTGGAAGGGGACTGGACTAATAGTTGAGAAGCCTGTATTCTTGAGTCTTAGGGTCCTCATCTGTCAAATTAGAAGACTAGACAAAATAATCTCAAATTCTCTTCCAGATAAGGTATTTTGTAGCACAGAGGGTTGTCCATTTGAACATAAAAGCCCAGCATTTTCTCTGCATTCTGAAAGTGATTATATTGCTTGTCAAAAGTGGAAGCCTCCATTTAGAAGGAGGACATTCACCCTCTGCCATCAGATCAAAGCAACTCAGCATTGAGAGTAAATATACTGAGACCTGCCCCCTCCCCAGTGCATCCTTTACATTTGCCATTGTGCTTATGCAGTGAAACCCACAACCTGAGTGAGTGGAAAGAAAAAAAAGCAGCCTGACAACACACTCTGAGCTCAGCAAGTTTTATGAAAACTTTGTTAGGAAATAACATTTCCAGGGTAATGTGAAGTGAAAATCTGTACTATGAGCACAGTGATAATTAGTCAATGATTCTGTTGCAGGCCCCCTGTGTACATAGAGGACAAAGCTGTCAATACGCTAGCTTATCTCTGTGATGGGGATGCCAGGACTGGACTAAATGGACTGCAGTTGGCGGTCCAGGCCAAGCTAGGTTCAAGGAAACCATTTTGTAAGAAGACCGTACAAAATTATTCTGGTGAAGGAGTTTTAATCACAGAAAATGATGTGAAGGAAGGCCTGCAGCGATCCCACATTTTATACGACCGAGCAGGTGAGTTGTTGACGCAATATTCTTGAAAGTTCAGGTATCAGTTATACATGTGAAGTCTAGGTTATCAGACAATGCTTTTACGGCAAATGTGCCCTTAAAAATTCTTAATTAGATGATAACTACATCGATCTGTAATTGAAAATCTAATCATTCTACAGTGTAAATTTGAAACTTTAAGTTTCTAACACAGAGACACACCTTCTAATTTGCAATAGGGTTGCCCTCCTTTGTGTTTTGATCAAAGTGTTGCTGAGCATGAGAAGGCACTTCTTTGTTTTTACCCCTTTTTTGTAAATACTAAAGCTTCTTCCACTTCCCATTCAATTTGGTTGGGTACTGATGCTTTTATTTTTGGAAAAGCTTTTTAAGGAAATGAATTTTACAGTTTGCACTTGTCAGGAGGTTTACATATAAGTGCATTTACAAATAGCAAATCTGATACCAGCTCTTAATGAAATTCGTGACTTGGCAACATCACATGTCACAAATAGGGCATATTTATGTCTTTTTATAAAGAGAGGTAGGTGGGTGATAGAGACTAGCTTAGACTGGTCTTCTGGTGCTTACTGTCTGTAAGATTCTACTTCAAGTGGTACTGCCATGAATGCAGATCAGTATTTCTACACTTCTGTTAGTTCTGCCAGACTAGGAAGCTGAGTATTCTGACATATCCCATGGTCTGTATATCCCAACTTTCTACAAGGTATTACGAAATGTTGTTTGGAGAGAGTGCCGGGTAGTGGTTAGAACTAGGAACAGAAAGTGAGAGTTTGATCTCTGGCATTTGCATCTTGACTCATTATTTGACCTTGTTTATGTGACGTAAGTATTTCAGCCCATGTTTGCCCTTCCTGATGGCAGGCATTGTCATGGGGCTTAACTGGAGTTAAGAGCACATTATAAGAGCATTTAGATAAAAAGTCCTGGTAAAGAATCAAGATTACTGACATTAATATGGACTAGGGCAGGTCAGGGGCAGCTGCCCTATTCCACAAAGGAGCCCTCAATGCCAGCTATTCAACTTTTGACTGATCAAGACGCCCTCCATCCCCATGGAAAGCTGTCAAAAAATTTCAGACAGAACAAACTACATACCACAGTCCTATTTTCTTTTAACCCATATTGAAGAACTTGGAGAGTTAAAGAAAAGTTTCAAAAGCAACAAAATTTCCACTCTGAACTATAGATAGATATCACCATGCCTCTAGAGTTCTAAAAAGTTTCCTCTTCTCATTTTCCTCTCACCTTACCCTCTAAGCTCAAGGTCATGAAAGCCCTTCTTTATTTCTGGCCATGCTGCCTAACCATGTGCCATCCAAGTGGAGTTGTTCCCCTCACCATTTGTCAGGATGTTCAAGCTTCCCATCCATATTGCCTTCAGATTTGCCCTCCCAGGGCATGACTTCCTGAGAGGAAAAACAACTCCCTAGGTACATTAAGAAACTCTGATCCTAGGATTTCTACCTACATGACCCACAATAGACTGAGGAAACATACGGTATGGGAACCACTTTCCACCTATTTCTGTATTAGATCAGGCAGGCTTGGGAATAGGATCAAAACTGAGTGGTACTGAAAGCTCAACTTGCTGAAGGATGGACAGCTCTAAGTTCTGCACAAACCTCTACGTGAAGTATACCAAAGGCCTTCTATAAAGGCCCTCTTTAAATTTTTAAAAAATTATTTTTAACATTCTTTTTTCCTTTTTGAGTTCTAAACTCTCCCTCCTTTCTATTCCTCCCCTACCCTCTGAGAAAGCAAGCGATATGATGATATCAGTTGTACATGTGAAATCAGGCAGAACATTTCCATATTAGCCATATCAGGGGAAACTGTATAATATTCTTCAGTTGCCTCCTCTTACACTGAATTCCCTCATAAATTTCATGTTCACATAGCAAGCACCATACCGGGCCCTAGAGAACCATAGACAAATGCATGGGTGGGACTGAGCTCAGGACATTGTGAAGGCCAAGCCAAGAAGCTGCTAGAATTAATGGGACACTGTTCTCTGATGACCTTCATTCTGGGGTAGCTCCTATAAAGTATAAAACTGCACTTTTGAGATGCCCTTTACTATTGCAGACTGTTCACACCAGGCTAGAGATCTAAGTTGGTTTTGGTTTTTTTCAAATTTTTTTCTTTGTTTAAGCTAACCATACTTACTATTGAGATTGAGTAGATGTTCTCACCAGTTCAACTTGCTCAGATCCTGTAACTCAGAGCCAAGGCGTCTCCTCTTTAGAGTTACTAGAGGGGTAATGAGTGACTTTTGCCCTCTCTTGCTTATAGAACTTAGAGTAGATTGAAGGAAACAGATCTAAGTGTGTTTCAACTTTGGTTGAAATTTCAAGGTAGGAAATGGTAGTATAGAGGTCAATGTCATATTTATCTGCTGGTGTAAATAGACCTTTTAGGAGAGTAAACCCCAAAGCCTTGTTCTCTAATCTTGTTCTGGTACTTACTCATGGCATGGAAGAGTTTCAGGGGACCACAAACTCAATATGAGTCAGCAGTGTAGTGTATAGCAGCCAGAAAAACTGAATGTGCTTGGGGCCAATTTAGGAGGGTCATAGCTCAGAGTAATAGAGAGGTGACTAAGTATCTCCTTACTCAGGAGTTCAGCTGCTGGGATTTGTTACTTGGGCTCATAATACTTTGGAGAAGAGGAGAACACAGTTTACTGCCCTCTGCCCTTCCCAATTCTCCTCTAGTATTGTGTGGTCAGCTCTAGAGACTGTAGTTTTGAAGGACTTGATAAGCCAGAGAGTGCCTAGAGGAGAGGCAGCCAGTATGTATGTCGTGACATACAAAGCTTGGTTGGAAGAACTGGGCATCTTTAGCGCAGAGAAGACTTGGATGGAGCACATCCTAGCTGCCTGCGTGTGGAGGAGGGATTAGACTGGTTCTGTGTGGACAGTACTCCTCTACACCACCCTGTCTCCTTGGCCCAGTGGTCTTTACAAGGAGCTTTTGGTAAGGCTTTGTTTTTGGAACGAAGAGTACAGAGCATGAAGTGTTGGTTTGATAAACTGGAGAAAGTGTGAAAGAGCCATCTGAAGTTAGCCTAGGACACTAACTTTCTCCACAAGTCTCCTTGGTGCTCAGATCTAAATTGTGTCATGGGAAAAGTCCGGTTCCACCTGGGATAAGTGATCATCTTGGATTATTCATAGTAACCTGATGGTTGAGGAGAAAATTATTTACTTGCCTTAGCCCTGCTCTCAGATCAGAGGATATTGAGTTCTCTCTCTCTGGTCAGCCTGACTGCCCTTTTCCTTTTGACAGAGCCCAGTGTCTTATTGAAGGCCCTCTTACTTAACCAAAAAAGACTAAGTATCTCCTTACCGGGGATTTCAGCTGCTGGGATTTGTTCCTGGGGCTCATATGCTATGGGGAGGAGAACACAGGCACATTGTTTGTGCTGGCCTCATGATGGGAGCATGCCAGATGCCTCCCTTGAAGGGATCACACTTTTAACACTCTTAAAAATAGCTGGCTGCATTCTCGTGCGGGTAGTGTTGTAGAACACCCTTCTGCATGCACAATCAGGATAATACAATATACAAGAGGAGACTGCTTTACAGATTCCACAGCCTCTTTGCTAAAGCTTTCTTAGCTAGCTGTAAGTTCCTATTGGTCTGTGGCTTATTTTTCTTTTCCTGGAATGTATTTTACAAATGTCTATAGGTCTTAGAAAAAATGGTCATAGGATTGATTGTGGAAACTTAAAGCGCCAAGGCCTCAGTTTGTGCTATAAAACACACTGATACAATTTTTCTTAATGCTTTTATAACATAAGTGAGGCCCTAGGGCTGTATACTTCCACAGGATCAGATAATGTACGTAAGCTTTAAAGATCTGTGTAGTGTTGTTATTTTCTTAATTCTTTCTGCAGATATTCACAAATTTAGTACTGACACATCCTTCAGTACAACTCTTATCTTAGAAATAAAGAAGGGCTAGAGAAATTAGATTACTTGCCCAAAGTCACACAGATAGTAAATGGGAAAGCCTAGATTTGAACCCAGCTCCTTTGGCTCCAAAGAAGGTCATTTTTCCATGATACCATGCTTTAGGGAAATATGCAAAGAAGGTTAGTAAGATATCCCCATAATGCCCAGAGTAAATGAATTCTTCTGTAAGATGCTGCTGTATTGGAGCTCCACCACCTTCCTCACACACATTTTAAAGAAAACTTGGAGGAAAGGGAGTACTTAAGAATGCATGGGCAGCACTAATCTTGCCCCTCTGATTCCTATCATGATCACCAACTCTACATCCAAGGCAACCACAGCAATTATAGCATTTCCTTTAGCCAAAAAGTAGTAACCAGTATTAAAGCTAAAGCATTGGATTCAACCTCCCCTTGCCCCTTACCTCCAGATGTAGGTAGTAGATGTCAACAGATCTGAGTTACTCCTTCAAGGATACCTTTCCAAAAGAATGTTTTCTCCTACCTCTGTGTAGACACTTGAGATATGCTCAGAAATTCCCATCGCATCCACCTTCCCTGAGTGGGAATAGGAAGATGAAGTGAGAAGAGCTGGAATTACCAAAGAAGTACACCCTCCAAGAGGTCACGTGACCTTAAGCACATCCCAAGATGCCACATCAGTGGTATTTGCCCATTTAACCAGGATACAGTCTGAGTATGCACCCTCACTTTAGAGAACAGCTGTCAACCTTATTTTCCTTAGGCTTTCCTCATTAGCTTACTATTACTGAAAGCATGATAATCAGCCAGTTGATATTTATTTATGGATTTGTTTATCTGCTTGTGAACTTTATGGTTTTATCTTCTCCCTTATCTTTCATGTGCTTTTTCTTCTGATGTCCAGGAGAAGAGCATTATAACTGTATCTCTGCACTTCATAAATCCATGCGTGGCTCAGACCAGAATGCTTCACTCTACTGGCTTGCTCGAATGCTTGAAGGTGGTGAGGACCCACTGTATGTAGCCAGGAGACTGGTGAGATTTGCCAGTGAAGACATAGGTGAGCATGATGGGATGGTCCCATGGCCCTCCTTCTTGATATTTTCAACCCTCAAGCAGTTTTTAGCAGAAACTGTTTGGATCATTGTACTGTCAGGAGGGAAGAGAATATTGGGAAGATTTTAAAATGATACGTAAGCATTCATTTTGTGTTAAAGTACTTTTACTCTGTATTTGTTATTCCAGTAACTTCTGTAGCTCTTTAGAGTATAGGAGCCCATAAATATTTTTGTGGATTTGTATTCAGGAATATTAATTCCTGGGGGCAGGGAGTGTGTCACATGTGAACCTGCAAGTGCATAATAAATGTTTGTTGGATTGAATTGAGTTGCTATTAGGCAACTCTTAGAATAGGAATACAGAATCTCAAATATTGGGATGGATCAGACTCAGAAAAAGTATCCCAGCTCTGGCCTTAGCAGACTGTTGCTCATGGATTTTTCTAAAATTCACCCATCCTTGTCATTCCATTTAAGCCATTTGTTACCAATTTATTGAATATATTGTATTATCTTAATTTCTGGGGGTTAGTCTACAAAAATCTGGCTGTAGGGTTTAAGCACATAAAAAGTAAAAAGTGGATTCCACACAACAGACATACAAATATTCACTGAATGGAAGAACTATCTAGGAAGAGAGCATGCATGGAGATTGATAAATGTCACGAGTTAGTTTGAGGATGTTTGTTTCCATAAAGTACTCGTACTTTGTATTCTGCCTTCGACAGAGAAAAAGGTAAAGATATCTAGTGCGTTATGCCCTGGGGGCCTCAAGTGTTATAGCTTCCCTCATAGAAGTAATACTTGTTTCCATAATAAACTGTGATCATTTTACAAACTTTCTCTTTGTTGGTTTGATTATATTACAGGCCTGGCAGATCCTTCTGCACTGACTCAAGCAGTGGCTGCTTACCAGGGCTGTCATTTTATAGGGATGCCAGAATGTGAGGTACGATAATCAGTTTATCTTTATAAAAGTTAATTTGTTTTGTGTTCTTTGCCTTCCTGGGTATAATATGAATTTTCTTTGCTGTTTATAGTCTTAATAAGCTACTTGGATTGTGATTTTTCTATTAACTAATTTATTTTTTTTTAAAGGGGGATAATTACATCACTTCAAGGTGGAGGGAATTTTATGATAATGTAATTAATGGATTTTGAAAAACAGATATACTAGTATTTTGTTGTCATTTGGTTGGTAAGTCGTGTCTGATTTTTCATGGCCTCATTTGGAATTTTCTTTGAAAAGATACTGGAGTGGTTTGCCATTTCCTTCTCCAGCTTATTTTACAGATGAGGAAACTGAGGTAAACATTTAAATGACTTGCCTAGGGCACAGCTGGAAGAGTGTCTGAGGCCATATTTGGACTCAAAAAAGTGAGTTTTCCTGAGTCCAGGCCCAGCACTCTATCCACTGGGCCACATAGCTGCCCCATAAGTGAAAAACACTAATTCTAGCATTGGATTTTTGTTTAGTCGTTTTCAATAGTATCTGACTCTTCATGACCCCATTCATCTTTTCATGGCAGAGATATTGGGATGGTTTGCCATTTCCTTCTCCAGCTCACTTTACAGATGAGGAAACAGGCAGACAGGGTTAAGTGACTTGTCTGTGCTGAGGCTAGATTTGAACTCGGGTCTTCATGATTCTAGGTCTTGCAACTCTGTGCCACCTAGCTGCTGCATTCTAAAACAACTTAAACCTATATCATGATACTCTCTCTTCTGTGTTGTGCTTCTCCACAGGTCCTTCTAGCACAGTGTGTGGTTTATTTTGCCAGAGCCCCAAAATCTATTGAAGTATACAATGCCTACAACAATGTCAAAGCCTGCTTGAGAAACCACCAGGGTCCTCTTCCACCTGTCCCGATGCACCTGAGGAATGCACCCACCAGGCTCATGAAGGACTTGGGCTATGGTAAAGGCTACAAATATAATCCTTCCTACAAGGATCCCGTGGAACAGGAATATCTGCCTGAAGAATTAAGAGGAATAGACTTCTTTAAGCAAAAACGATGCTGAACTTTAAGATGTGGTACAAGCAAAAGGTGTGGTGTTTTTCTAGGGAGGGCTGAGAAGGAAGAGCCCCTGGTTTTTTTTTTGTTTTTTTTGTTTAGTTAATTGCCTGATTGGGAGGGTGGGAGGGTAGGGGATGGTTAAATTATCAACAGTTTGTGCCAGGATTTTAACTCCTTCAAATGAAAGGCAGAATTACTTCCGTGACCAAATGCCTGACCTTGAAGTGCTGTTCATTTGTACTCTGCAAAGCAATGCTAAGGAAAGTAACTGGCAGCAATGTGCAATGAGTGACTGTGTCAGTAAGGAGTTAGCTATTCTGTCAGAGTATTTAAGTTGCAGATTCATTTTGTAATTCATTTCAGTAGAATTATAGTTTTCCTTTTTTAAAAGTGTATATTCTGGGTAATTTTAACTGTTAAGAAAAAAATAATTACAATTTAATACTGCATAGTGTTTAAGTATTTTTTTTATATGGAAAGGTCTTATGAACCAATAAAGCTATTTCAAATTATTCTTGTATCTTTATTTTCTCTTTTCATTGACCCATACAACCAGAGAGGGATTTTTTTGTCAGGATTTTGTTTACTGGTTAAAAGCTGTGACAAAGGCTAAGTAAAGTAAAACAGTTTGGGGAGCCCAAACTCTTGTGTTCTGACCTAAATATCTTCTTTTAGGGGAACGGTAGGCCTTCGAATATGAAAGACAATAAAAAACTGCAACATTGATGGGGGAACAAACTATGAAACCCATTCATTTAACAAGCCTTCAACTTGTCTCCTCATCTGTGCCCGTTGAAGGAATCATGGAGAGCCAGGAAGTGAGCGCCAAGTGCCCTGTTGTAGAGATGGCAAGCAGAGCACCTAGATAGATGGCACAGTTTGTGATGGGCAGCAGTCACCCACCTTCAGAGGAGGGGTTTGGAATTGTGGATGAATCTTGCATATTGTGTTCTAGGGAACCCCTCTGTGTTCTGCATGTGGGGGGAAAAGAAGAAAAAAATGTTTCCTTGAGAGAACTATGAAATTGTGATATTTTTCCCAGTCACATTATTAAATGTGACATCACAAAAAGATGTAGCATTAATTAAATATGCATTGTGTTCAGGGCCCTAGGGATATAAATGCCATCAAACAAGATAGTTCATGCCTTCAGGGAGTTTACATTTTAGTATGGGAAGACAATTTATGTATAAAGGAGAGCTGAAAGGTCCTAGGTGGAGGCAAGGGAGTGATATGGTATGGGAATGGTTGGGAAGTAGTATGGAAAAACCTAACTGAACAAGATAAAGTGAAAGCTCACCTTTTAGAGCCTGACTTTCCCAGGATATACAATCCAAGGTTTCCTTTGAAGGGGATGGTAAGGTGAGGATGAAAGCCCAAGGAGGCAGCATGGTTGTGTCAATAGGTGTATTCAAATGTTTTTTTACGTGAAACTATGAAAATACTTAAAATTTTCTTTTGGTCTAGAATTTCTCAGTTGCCTTTTTATTCTTATGGGTTCCATCAGTATATGTCAAGACCAAAAGAGTTAAATGGACAAACTATTTGGAATATTTTGGTTAATGGAAAATAGGACACGCACACATCACCTCCCTGCCACTGGTTGGCTTAGCCAGTTAGGACACATCTGGTGGCTGCTGTTATTGAATTAATATAATTATTACAACAATAGGAGAAGAATGAAAGATGTTAGAGTGAAGGACTATCCTTGGCTAGTTCAAGGAAGACCTCATTCCTCAGTTTTATGTTTACCTTGTGAAAACAGTTTTTGAGTGGGTCCCTGTTCTCAAAAGGCAACTTTGAAACATGGATAAAATTTAAATAGTACTGTTCACTGGAAGATAGTACTATCTGATGATGGTGACAGCTTAGTTGAAACTAAGAAATTGATTTATCACACGTCATGGGTCCTCAGAGATCATTTAGGGCGATCACCAGGTTTTAAAGGTGATAAACAGGCCCAGTGAAAATCTTCAAGTCAGAGGAACCTTAGCTATTGAGTGCAACTCATTCTGTAATTAGGAATTTCCTCTGTAACATTCTGACAAGTGGTGTGGTCTCAAGGCTTTTCACAGTCGTGGCCGCCTTGTATCATGGCTTCATCACGAACAGGTTGCGTGCCAAACTAGCCTGCTTTGGGGGGAGTTTGCACAGGGTTGTAAAAGTTGTAGATCAGGGAAATGATGTTACGTAGATATGGACCTAGATTTTAGCAAAACCTTTGATGAGCATCTATTCTTGTAGAGGTAGAGGCCTATGCCATTAATGGTTCTTAAACATATTCCAAAAAGCAATTTTATAAGTATCAGAAAAGGTGGGGGCCCCTCAATACTCTTACTTCTCTTAAAGCAGAGCAGGACTACATTAGTTTTTGTGCCCACTGCATCACTTACTAATGGAGCTTGTAGTTCAATAGGTTAAGTCATTTTTTCCCCCATGAACTTTCTAGCCCTTTTTTCCCAACCCATTTCTATTCCGTATTCATGCAGGCCTTCTTAAACCCAAGTAGAGAATGTTAGTTTATATCCATTTCCACCAATGTATTTTCTGTGTTTCCCCTTCCTTTGCTCTCTGCTGTGTTTCTCGTTAGTGGATTTTCACACACAGATGAATGTTTTATGAATAGACAATCTGAACAACGGGTTATACCTTCTTATTGGCATGATTACCACTTCTGGAGCAGGACTGCTGTCCTCTACCATGGCCTCATCACCACATACTTGGACTGTGCAGTAACCTGCAGGTGGATCTGCCTACTCAAGTCTTTCCTCCCTCCAATCCATCCTCCATTCAGCCATCAAAGTGATTTTCCTAAGGCTAAGATCTGACTATGTTCCCTCACATCAAACTGGTTATAAAAGAAGATCATCGCTACTAACTAGTAAACCTCACTATCCAAGTAAGTAGGAAGCAGAAATTGAGGAAATGATATAGTTAGAAGAGATGCATGCACCAGAGTAAATGAGTTCTTTAACCAGAGTAAGAGAAGATCTCAGCTCAAGCAAAGCAAGAAGAATGATGTTTCTAAAGATAAGTCCATTCTCAATAGTCTCTAGCATCGCAGGTGCTGGGAATCAAGAGACGTTGAAGGTGGCTTCCCCACATGTTTGTGGCTTGAGGGAGACCTCCAGTCTCATTCTTATTCACAAGTTTACTTGTCTCTACCAGATGTCTTTTTACACGTTTCTTAGCAGTTTCTGAATTGTAACCCCCCCCACACACACATACCCCCACTTTATTTCCCCCCACCCACCCACGATTCCAAGCAGGGATTTGGAGATTCCAGATAGGTACGAGGTTCTTGCTACAGAAATTGGGTCTTCCTTAGGAGAAGTTTTGTGCTTAATAATCAGGAGCAGAGATACAAAAGCAGTGTGGAACTAGGCAAAGAGCATGGATTTAGAATCCATAGACCTGGAATTGAGTCTAACTTACTTAATGTGGGGCAGCTAGGTGGCACGGAGGATAGAGTGACAGGTCTGGAGTCAGGAAGGCTCATTTTCCTCAGTTCAATTCTGGCCTCAGACACTTAACTAGCTGTGTGACCCTGGGCAAGTCACTTAACCCCTTTTGCCCCAGTTTTTTCACCTGTAAAATGAGCCAGAGAAAGAAAGGGCAAATTACTCCAGTATTTTTGCCAAGAAAACTCCAAATGGGGTCACCAAGAGTCAGACATGACTGAAAATGATTAAGTAACAACAACTACTTAATAACCGCCTTTCCTTAGACAAGTTACTCAACCTGAGCCTTCACTTTTTCACCTGTAGCATCAGAATAGTACTGTATTTGCCTTGCTTATCCTGCCAGATTTTAGTGAGCATTTAATAAGATACATTTACGAGGCAGAATTTTGTAAAGTGCTTTTTATGCAAATATAAGGTAGTTG
Source organism: Potorous gilbertii (assembly GCA_028658325.1). NCBI lineage: Eukaryota > Metazoa > Chordata > Mammalia > Diprotodontia > Potoroidae > Potorous > Potorous gilbertii. The sequence continues at coordinate 117,508,541 of CM053773.1, forward strand.
AGAAACTTACCAGTTGGAGTTCCAGTTTTCTACTACTGAAAATATAGTTAAAATAATTTACCTGTAAGTCATTTCTAAATCTCAGCAGAATTGCTGCTGACACCTATACAAGGCTGTTCTGGTAAAATGCCACCCTGCTCCAAAGCAGAAACGCGACACCTTCAATGTGGCACATGCTGTAATAAGTTTGTGTGGAGGTTCGCCAAAATTTAGGAAACGGCCGAGAAAGTAAGCCAACATTCCTCCGAGAATAAATCAGATCCCTTGCCTGTTTACAATGGAATTTAGCAAATAGGGATTGCCTTTCCAAATAGAAACTTAGCCAATAGATATTACATTGCTGATCATGTATAGCTACAGGACAAGGCAATGGCTAGAGTTAGCAAAAACTTTGTTCTTGAGTATTGAAGTTCTTCATTTCTGAATTTAAAGGAGTAAAATTAGGAAATATTGAGCCAAGTGGAAATGGATAGTTATGAAGAGCTAAAAAATGAAAATGATTGCTATTCTTTTTTTAGATTACAGTATCAAATTTAAGTAGTATCTAATTAGCTATCAGTGAGTTTTTTGTAACATGGAATTTCCAGAACCTATTCTTTGACAGGAACATCATTAATGATAGTTGTAGCCCATAGTTTATAATAATCATATATATTTATTGATAACTTTAAAGTTTTCAAAATGTTTTATATCCATTTTCTCACTTACAAATCCTCACAAAAGTCTCAATCCTCTGAGGCACAAGACAAAAAAGTAAAAATTGAGTGCAGTGAGCTTCAATCTGCTAACAGATGTGTAATGGGGGTTTGTCTATTGCTGAAAAGGAGAAGGGAGGGAAGGGGAAGGAGAGGCAAGTTACAACCTCTCAGAGCCTTAGTTTAGAATATTTACACTTCCATCTCATATTGTTGTGGTAGGAAATAACTTTGTAAACCTTAAAGTACTTACTACATATGAGTTTTTATTATAATTATTTCCGGTTTTAAAGATAAAGAAATTAAGAGTGATTAGGGGTGAGGGACAAAGCAAGGACTTAAATTTAGGTTTCTTGAAGTCTAATGTTCTCTCCCTTAAAATAGATCTCTGGGATGTGGAAAAATTAGGACACTGATGTATTGTTGGTGGAGCTGTGAACGGATGCAGTGATTTTGGAGAACAGTCTGGAATTTTGCCCAAAGATTTACCAAAACCCTCTACCCTTTGATCCAACAATATCACTATTAGGTCTGTTTCCCAAGGTGGCTTAGGGGAAAAAAGAAAACCTGTAGGTTCTAAAATATTTACAACAACTTTCTTTGTATTGACAAAGAATTGGAAATTTGAAGGATGCCTGTGAGGGGAATGACTAAACAAATTGTGATATATGACTGTGAGGGAATACTCCTGTGCTATAAAAGTTGATGAGCAGGTTGATTTTAGAAAAACATGGAAAGACTTGCATGAAATAATGAAGTGACATGAGCAGAACCAGGAGAACGTTGTATGCAGTAACAGCAATATTGTTCAAAGAACAACTTTGAATGACTACATCTTCTTGAGTATTATAAACATTACAATAAACTACAAAGGACATATGAAGGAAGATGCTTTCCATGGTCCAGAGAAAGAACTAATAAATAGAAGTATGTAGGATATGGTCTTACTCTGTGTGTGTGTGTGCGTGTGTGTGCGTGTGTGCTTGTATCTAAAGGTAGCCCTCTCTAAGATGGGGTTGCAGAGGAAGTGGAGGGAAAAAACACCGAAGAAAACCTAGAAGGAAACATACAAAGGAAAGTAAGGTAGCTTTGAAAGTGATGTGCAGTATTTATTACATAGTTTTTTCAAAAAAAGGAAACTGTGAAATGGAAATCCATGGTTCTATTTTGATTCTTTTTATATTGTGCTGTGTACATGGAAATGTCCTTTTTTTGTCATTTCATATTGAAGTTTAAAATAACAAAAAAATTAAAAAGAAAAACGCATATAATAGATTCAACACATTACTTTCAATTTTTAAAAAAATGTTATTTCTGAAAGAAATGAATGTAGAAAGCAGGTCCTGCTCTCAAGGAACTTGCAATTTCAGTATGGATTAAACATAGCTATCTAATTGTCAGTACTGCCATATGAGAGCTGAAAGACAGTAATGTTAAAATCAAGAAATCAGCAGAATAGTGAATGAATATAAGAAAAGCATTTATGGAATACTTGCCAAATGTTAAGCATTGGAACTGCAAATGCAAAATCAAGATTGTTCCTGACTTTAATAAATTTAATTTTAATGGGGGAGGTGGTAGCCAGAGAAGGCTGTTTGGACCCCACAAGTCTCCAAGAGAGTGAGGGAAACTATATAGAAGTATATAAAATTGATTGACATGCTCTTTCCAGAAGCAATACTAGTAGTGATTTGATTACAATTCAGAGAACTAGGAGAGTAGGTGATTGGCAGATGGTAAGAAGATGATGGAGTGGACAGCTGGACTCATAGTCTGATAGTCTGGGAGTCCTGTAGTGTGAGGGCAGGCTAATTAGAGTGGGCTGTGAGAATTTGCACTCCTTGAACTCACTGATCTGAACAGCTGGGATCCATGGTGAAGGCTCCAAACCCGAGGGGATTAAGTGCCCCAGAACTTGATCTCTGGAGGCCTCATAAACAGCACAGCTGTAGGAAAGATGGAAAAATAATGGTCTGAGTGGACAGCTGGAACCATCATCTAGTGGTCTAAGGTGGCAAGATACAATTCAAAAAAAAGGTAAAAAACATCCAGGGCATTGCCCCTTTTGGGAACTTTTAAGTGGAAATAACGCTTCGTCCCCCACCCATTATTTACGTTTTTATGTGCCTCATAACTATTTCTGGGGCTTCATTAATGTACACTATGATTGCCCCTGACCATACAGGGGCTTATGACAGTAGTCTCTTTTCATAGCACTTGAGAAAAAAAGAAGTGACCTTTTCTTTTTGTGGCTCTGCACTGAAGTGGAGGGAAGGCTTTCAGGAGGTGGGAGCAGGGCCCTTACGTGAGGGTCATCTGCATTTATAGAAACCTGACAACTTCAAATTCTTGCTTTTAAATTCTTAATTAAATTCTTATTCCCTTTTAAGGCATAGATTGTTCAACAAATAATATAGAATAAAATTTTTGCTCTTGAAATGGAACTTAGCCACAAACTAAGCATTTAGTTCTGTAGAATTTAAGTTTTGATAAATTTAATTTGTCATTCAGATGGCTTCGCATAAGAGCTCTTCTGAGCTTTGTGTTTCTGACCACGAGGAGTCAGATGTGAGCCATGTTTGAATTAAGCTCCTCCTGACTTTTCTCTGCTGATGGAAGAAAGTCTTCTAGCAGACCCATCATGTCATTTTCTTGTGAATGTAATTTAATCAAAACAACAAAAGCCTCATAGAAATGACGCACAACGGGAAAAGCATATCGTGAAAATTTTAAAAGCACTCAAACATCTCACTAAGCAAGGCAGCTTATCAACTGCTTGGATTAGTTAATTTAAACAACTGGATGATTTTTAATAATACTTTGCTTTAAGGGCTTCTAACCTTTAAGGATAAAACAAAATATGACAATGAGATGTAAGTGCAAGTCACCTACTCAAGTTATATAAACATTTATTAAACACCTTTGTTCAAGGTGCTGCATTAAGCACTGAGGATGAGAGAAAGCTAAATAATTCCTTCAAGGAGGAATATCTATTAGGGAATAGTAGATATTAAGATAATAGATAATTAGCATCTTTTAGGGGAAGGGGGGGTAGGTCCACATATAATTATGATACAACATGGAATATGGTAGGGATATAAGAGATAAAGCAAAGTGCTTTAAGTAGTAAGTCAAAGAAGAAGCTACTCCTGACTGATGCTGATAAACAAGGAAAGTTTCATAGGGAAGGAAGTATTGGAATCTGGGCCTCAAAGAATTTATAGAATTTCAGTAATTTATATATATTATATAATATATAATTACATATATATTATATAATATATATAATATATATGTAATATTAATATTATATAATATATAATTATATATTATATATGTAATTTATATAGTGCCTACTGTATACCAGGATCCAGGGGCTTTGCAAATATTATTTCATTTGATCCTCATAACAACTCTAAGAAGTAGGTGCTCTTATTATTACATATGAGGAAACTGAGGCAAACAGAGGTTTAAGTGACTTGCCCAGGGTCACACAGACTGGTTTTGAACTCAGGTCTTTCTGACTCCTGACCTAGGCTACTACTCTCCCTAGGTGCCCCAGGATAATAGAAGGTGGAGTGGGAATATGTCGAGGATGTTTGAGGAAAGGCGATGGCATTCCATCTATAGGTAATGGTATAGGTTAAAAAAAAAAAAAAGCACAGAGGTAGGAAAGTATGCAACATTTTGAGTCAGTAAATATAAATGTCCTCAGAGTGCAGGCATTGTGCTAGCCTGTGGAGGTACAGAGGCAAAAAAGAGACAGTCTTTAGCCTGAAGAAACTGTCAGTTTACCAGAGGAGACAAAAAAAATGATGCATTTATAGGCCACTACATCTAAGCTTGGCCCCAGTCATGTTTCACTTCATTTACTCCACTCACTTCCAGCCATCTTGGCAGTTCACTGGCTTACTATTTTTCCCTCTTCCTCCTCATCCGAATTCACAGCTATGGAACTGTCATTACTCTTGGGGAAAGGGGGTGTCAATCTATTCTTATCACCCCAAAGACTCTCCAAACCAGAACATCCTTCCAGACCACTGCTTCTCTATATGTGTTTATGTCCCCGTCTTAAAATGTAAGCTCTTTGAGGTCAAGGACAGTCTTCACTTTTGTATTTGTATCTCCAATATCTGACATACAGTAAGTTCTTAATAAATGGCTTTTCATTCATTCATGTATATATACATTCTATCCCTGAGTTGGCCATTATATTCTGAGTCCCAGACAGGTCACCTATTGTAGTGCCTAGAGTGTCAGCCTTGAAGTCAAGAAGACCTGAGCCCTAATCTTGATTCTAATAAAAATATACTTTAGTGACCATGGACAGCTCACTTTAAAATCTTCTAAGGTTATGAGTTACTGATAACTTAACTTTGTTGGACGATTAAAACACTTCATAATCTGACCCTTCCTACCTTGCCAAGTCTTCTTATACTTAACTTTCCTTCTCACACTCTACATACAAGCAATAAAGGCCTAACTTTTAATCCCTCAAACCCCATCCAGGGGCAGGGAACTTTCAGCCTCAAGGCCGCATGTGGCCTTCTAGGTCCTTGGGTAAATGACTAAGTCCAGGTTTTACAGAACAAATCTTTTTATGAAAGGAATTTGTTCTGTGAAACTTGGATTCAGTGAAAGGATTGCACTTGGGGACCTAGAGGGCCATATGCGACCTTGAGGCTGAAGGTCCCCCACCCCTGCATGGTCCATCTCCCATCTCCAAGACTTTATTTACACAGAGTCCTTGATGTCTGAAATGTTCTGCCCTCTCATTTCCTTTGACTTAATTTCCCTGACTTCCTTTAAGACTCAACTCAAATTCACCTGCTCCAGGTGACCTCTTTTTACTCCTGGAGGCTAATGCCTTCTCCTCTCCTACTGCTGTTGTCACTCTTGCTCTTTCCAAGACCTAATCACTTTAATCAGCTAGGTTTGTTTTTAAAATGTATATGTATGCATAGAAACATGATCAAGCCACATTTAAGTACCATGTTGTATAACACAATTAAATTTTGAAAACCTTAATGTAAACTACATTACTAGATAACCCTACTCTAAAATTTACATGAAGTACCACAGGAAAGGAACTGAGTATTAGGAATTCTTTTACAAGCAACTGAATCCAATACGTATGACTTTATAGTGGGCATTTTCTGAAGTCAGAAGTGAGGGTGGGTCCAGGCCAGGGAGGAGAGAAGGCTTTAATTAGGAAAAGTGGCAACAACATAAACAGTTATTTTATTTTCAACAAAGTAAATATAATGATGCCAAAAGGAAGAGAAGAAAAGGGGAAAATGCAGAAAAAAAATTACTAGCCTTACACAAACACATTACCAAATCCTGTAACCTTAATTTCATTTATTTCGTTTTATCCATATCCTCCTGGATAATTAAAAGCATTTTTTATAAAATTTCTTCTGAGGACTGAAAAAACTTAGATCTAGCTATTAAGTGCCTCTGCCAGTGAAAGGCATGAGAAACGAGGATAAAATAGCTCTGAGGATCTCTAATTTACAATAGTAACAATTTGTATTTGCATAGTGATTTTGCAGCTTAAAAAAGGACTTTCCTCAGAACAGCGCTTAACAGTACAATTACTATGGTCTCTATTTTTACAGATAAAGAAACTGATGCAACTTACCCAAAGGCAAATATTTGGTAAATATAAGATATATGAAGTAAATCTGGTCCAAGTGCCCTTTTTACTACTACACCATGAGCTTCTCTCTCTCTCTCTCTTTCTCTCTCTCTCTCTCTCTCTCTCTTTCTGTCTGTCTCTGCCCTTTGGAGTACCCACTTTGAAGGGGTATAGAACATGTAAGCGACAATCCTAGAAAGGTGAGGAAGTGAATAATGAAAGACCTTGAATTCCAGACTAAGTGACACAGATTTAAAACTGAAAGCTGCCTCAGAGGTTACCTAGTCTGACTCCATTATTTTATAAATGAGTAAACTGAGGCCCAGAGCAATGAGGCTGCTTGCCCCCGGTTGCAGGTGTTAAGTAGCAGAGCTGAGATTTAACCCAGGTTTTCTGACCCCACATCTAGTATCCTTCTTCTGCACCGTGGTGCCTTGAAGAGTTTAAGCTTCTGGTATGCCATTTGGAGCCAGTGAAGTCCTTTGATATCAGAAGAATCCATTGGGAATGTTAATTCATCGGTGGTACTTATGATGAATGAGGAGACTGGAGGCAGAGAGCCTAGCTAGGAGACTGTTGCATTAGGTCAAGGCATTAACCATCTGTCTTCACACACTAGGGAGAAAGGACAAGAATGACCATTAGGGTGCTGTATCTGTGTGAGTTAGTGCTCTAAGCTTGTGCAGATAGACAACTGAAAAGGATCCTAGTGTCTTTTACTCTGAGCTAGGCATTTACTTAGAATGTGCATGCTAAATCAGGGCAGCCATAACTATATGTCATAATGATGTTCTAGATTCCTTCTTAATCTAGGAGTAAAAATTAATTCCCTAAGAACAAAACAAAACAAATCCTTATCCATGGCTTAGCCCTCATCTCATTTGGCTCTTTGATCCCTTTTTTTTTCTTTTTTGCATGACCTCCAAAAGGATTCTCCTGAACTGACATTTAGATGAAAGTACATTTTCTTTTTTAAAATAATTAATTAATTAATTTTTAGTTTTCAACATCCACTTTTATAAGATTTTGAGTTCCAAATTTTTCTCCTTCCCCCTCCCCAAGATAGCATGCAATTTGATATAGGCTATCCATGTATAGTCATATTAAACATATTTCCATATTAGTCATGTGAAAGGAGAATCAGAACAAAAGGGAAAAATCACAAGAATGAGAAAACAAAAAGAGCAAATAATATGCTTCCATGTGCATTCAGACTTCATAGTTCTTTGTCTGGATGTGGACAGCATTTTCCATGATGAGTCTTTTGGAGTCATCTTAGATCACTGCATTGCTGAGAAGAGCTAAGTCTATCAAAGTTGGTCATGTTTCTATAACTGTGTACAGTGTTCTCCTGGTTCTGCTCACTTCATTCAGAATCAGTTCATTTAAGTCTTTCCATGTTTTTCTGAAATTCTCCTGCTCATCATTTCATATAGCACAATAGTATTCCATCACATTCATATACCACAGCTTGTTCAGCCATTCCTCAACTGATGGGCAATCCCTCAATTTCTACTTCTTTGCCTTCACAAAAGGAGCTGCTATAAATATTTTTGTGCATGTGGGCCTTTTTCCCTTTTTATGATCTCATTAGGATACAGACCTACTAGTAGTATTGCTGGATCAAAGGATATGCACAGTTTCATAACCCTTTGGGCATAGTTCCAAATTGCTCTCCAGAATGGTTGGATCAGTTCAGAACTCCACCAACAATGCATTAATGTTTCAATTTTCCCAAGTCTTCTCTAACATTTATCATTTTCCTGTTTTGTCATGTTAGCCGTTCTGATAGGTGTGATACAGTACCGCAGCGTTGTTTTAATTTGCATTTCTCTAATCAGTAGTGATTTAGACACTTTTTCATATGACTATAGATAGTTTTAATTTCTTCATCCAAAAACTACCTGTTCATATCCTTTGACCATTTATCAGTTGGGGGAAAGTACATTTTTCGAGGCAGCTAGGTGACTCAAGGGATAGAGGACCAATGGGCCTGAAGTTAGAAAGATCTGAGATCAAAAAACTAGCTGTGTGACCATAGACAAGTCATTTAATCCTGTTTGCCTTAATCCACAAGGGAAAGAAATGATAACTCATTCCACCATCTTTGCCAAGAAAACCTTACAGACAACATTGGCACACTATGGTCCATAGAGTCATGAAGAGTTAGATTGAACAACATTAATTGAATCACAATTGAAAGAACCATGGCCTTCCCCTACCCATCACCAGGCAGTGGATCTCAAGCTTGCCTGAGCAAGAGACTCAGCTTGAAACTTGAAAAGAGACTGGGGACTTCCCAGGCTGACTTGGTGCCCCTCTGAAGCTCTGGCCCCAACCCTGAAACAAAGGACAGACAATAAAGCCTTCTTGTAACAAAATAAAATAAAATGAAAAGTCAAGAGAGTGCTGTCTGATGTACAAACCAAATCTGACCTACTTCTTGAATCCAGAAACTAAAATGATTAGGGGTAGACTTCAGAAAGAACCCCCCGCTGAAAAGAAAGGAATTTAAGGCACAAGCACAGGTGAATAAGGAGATTACAGGGAAACAAATATGTTAGTATAGAGCAAGCAACGAGGTCTCTCAGACAGATTAAAGGTTAGCCTTCCAGGAGATAAGAGAAATGGACAAGGTGACTCATTGAAGTCATTTGGGGACCTTCAGTTATGAGCTCATTGAGAGAGTAAGAGCTGAGTGAAAAGTAGACACCAAAGGTGAATGAGCAGCCCTGAAAGAGCTTGGGAAGCCTTCCCACCAGAGGTGCTACTCCTCCCTGAACACTCAGCTCTCAATGGTGGCTCCAAGAAGCTGTAGTGTATGCAATGGCCATGAATGGCTGACAAGCTGAGGTTGAGAGTAACGAACAGGCCTCAAACCCACCTGTGAGCTGGGAGGATGTCTACCCCAAGCATGTAAAGACTTCCCTTGGTAGAATGAGCAGGTGAGAACAATGTGTACCAATGGTCATCAAGATGGTGGAAGTTTTTAAAGCTTGGTCAGACATTGAAGCCACCAATGTCCTCCACCTCATCCTTGGCCACCACCAATCAGTCGTCTTGATTTTTGCCTTACTCTAGGACTTGGATGACTCTGTAAGAGTACACCATCTTGCTCATTGGAGTCACTCATTGAACACAAGTGGTTACTACTCCATTTTTCCACTACCTTTTAGTGCTTGGAGGTCAGTGTCATCTTAGTGTTTGATACACACAGGAATTTTTGGTTTGTTTTTGGATTAGACTTGTAATTTCATCTGTGTAAGGTAATCCTAATGTAATCCTAATGTAAAAACATCCTTCATTAATTCAAATGAATCAACAAGCATTGATTATGTATTACTGTGCCAGGAATAGTGCTAAGTGTTGAAATTATAAATAAAGGCACAAATAAAGGATGTTCTAGTGGGAGAAACAATATGTAAATAACCAGGCACATATCTCACGTGTATTTCTGTGTGTCTACACATACAGGAAAGAGAGGGAAAGGTAGCACAAACATCATTCTGAGAGAGGAAAGGAGAGCAGGAGAGAGACACAGAGAGACAGACAGAGAGAGAGAGATAGGGAGAAAAGGAGAAGGAGAGGAAGAGGGAGAGAGGAAGAGGGAGAGTAGAACTCAACATCAGAAGCATCTGGGAGAAGAGAAAAGCCTTCCAGAGTAGGTAGGATTTGATCCACATCTTGAAGAAAATCAGAAAAACTAAGATTTGGAGAGTTGAGAGGGCAGAGCATTCCAGATATTTGAAACAGTTTTTGTAAAGCCATGGAGATGGGAGATGATGTGTTGTGTTCGAAGAACCACTAATATGCCATTGTTACTGAAATGTAGATTGTAAGAGAGTAAGGTATAAGGAGACTGAAAAGGTAGGAAGAGTCCAGGCAATGAAAAGTTGTAGTCTTAGGGATTTGTGTGAGACGCTAAAAGTTTTAAGTGAGTTTTCCATGGTCCCCAAAGGAGTATTTTAATCGGAACCAAGACGACACAGGAGTTCCTAACACTAAGGCTGACACTCCAGGCACTAGAACAAATTACCTCTCTGGGACTCATAGTGTGATGCCCAAATCAGGCATGTAGGAAATGGGATTTTTATTTTGTGAAAGTGTTGTAGAGAGGAATACATCAAATGGCCAAAGAAAATCAAACAAGAAGACTTAGGTAAACACAGGAGGCACATTCACCAAGTGAATCAAAGATCCTTAAACTAGTGATTAAAAACAAATACTCACAATTCCTCTCAAGTCTAATCTAGCCTGACTTGTAGACTTGAAAGAAAAAAAAAAGGAAGGCAAGAATATGCAGGGAAATATGCAGGAGTTTTGACTATCCCACCCAAGGCTACACCTCCATGCCATGTGATCCTCTCTCCACCTTCTACCACCCCTTCCAGCATCTTACACAATGAAAAGACAAGCATCAATCTGCAATAAATATCCTTATACCAATTCCTACAAAATTTTATTTTCCAAAAGAAGAATGGGGGGAAAATGCATCTCCCTTTCTTTGCAGAGATAGGAGATGTGGCACATATTCCCTGTCACAGACAGTTTATATGTTGGTCAATTTTGCTGGACTGCCTTTTTCCTCTGTTATTTTTTTTATAAAGGATGGGATTCTGGGAAAGGGAGGAAGAAGGATACATTTAGTAACATAAGTAATAAAAAGACAAAAATTTTTTTTAATTTAAAAGGAAGAAAAATCAGAAAAAAAGAATGCCTTAAGAATTTTTTTAAATGTATTAAAGAGAGACTAAACATTATCTATTAATTATCTTTAGTCTCAATGCATTACTTATCATTATCAGAGTGATTCAACAGCCCTCCTGGGCACTCTCTTTTTAAGACAAGGAAACAAACGTAGATGAAAATAAAGCACTTAAAATAATCATGTCAATTTGGAGGGTCAAAATTCCTTCTTTTCAAAGAAAACTTGGCATGACTGGTGACCCTGAAGAGTCAGGGGAAGCTTAACTAAAGTGGAAACTTTGTAATGAACAGTGATGGGAGCTCATAGCCTCTTATGGAGAAGGCCAAAAAAATCAACATGGCTTAACAACGTGACAGCTTAACTCAGAGTCAGGAAGAACCTGGTTTAAGTCCTTACTTTGACACATAAGTTACAGGGTGATTGCTGATCTGCAATGGGAGTGGAAGTTTCTTTTCTATGCCAATGAATTCACAAATCTGAAAGAAAAAAAAGAACTTGAACTCTTGGTTGAGAAGTCTGGATAGACCCTGATAGACAACTGGAAGGCATTGTAGATATTTGAACTTGATGAAATAATACAAATGACATGATGACCAATGACACGAACCAACGTTGGAAGTGCTACAAGAAAAGAAAAGGTACACTAGCTCATTGTTGGTAGAGTTGTAAAGTGGTCCAACCATTTTAGAAAGCAATTTGGAGGAGGGAAAAACACCATCATAATTAGAAAAAAATTAAAACAACTATTAGCTTCCACTTCACATGCAGAATGTCAAAGGTGAACAAAAACAAATAAGGGAAGATGACAATTGTTGAAGAGACTGAAGGGAAAAAGGCACATTAATATACTTTTGGTGGAGTTGTCAATTAGTCAAGATATTCTGAAAAGTGACTTGGCACTATGCCCCAAAATGCCACTAAACTGAGCATATCCTTTGACCCAGAGATACCACTATTAGACCAATGTCCCCAGAATGATCAAGGTAGAAAAGGATCCGGAAGTATAAAAATATTTATACCAACTCTTGATAAGAGCAAAAAACTAAAAATCCATCTATTAAGGAATGACTAAACAAGCTGTGGTATCTATACAAACAAACAGGTGTGCGTGTGTGCGTGCGTGTGTGTGTGTGTGTGTGTGTGTGTGTGTGAGTGTAATGGTCTATTTTTGCAACATGACATGACGGAGATAGTTTCAAAGGAAACCCAAAAGACTTATATGAATTCATATAGAGTGGTGAGCAGAACCGGGACAATTTATACAGGTATTATAAAAGAAAATTACTGTGAAAAACTTTAAAACTCCAATCAATAAATGATAAACCACAATTTCGGAAGACCGATGATGGTGCATGTTTCCTACCTAGCACACTTTCTGTTCTGTCCACAATGCCTGGGATGAGGAAGACCTAAGTGCAGATCAGCGTCCGACACTAGCTGTATTACCCTGGGCTAGTCAATTAACTCTACTTGCCTCAGTTTCTTCAACTGTAAAATAAGGATGATGATAATCTTATCTACCCCCCAGAGTTATTTTAAGTTAAATGAGATATTTGTAAAGCATTTAGTATAGAGCCTAGCACAGAGTAGGCACTTAAGAAATGCTTATTTCTTTCCTTCCCACCTGACAGAGTGGATGAACTCAAGATACATATACATACGTGTGTATGTATGTATACATATGGTGCATCACAACTACTATCTATATCTATCTATACATACATATATCTATATCTATCTATACATACGTATATGTATGTATAGATAGACAGACAGACAGGATAGGGCCAGTAAGAAAATTTGTTTTTCTTGACTATATACATAGATATACATATACACACATGTGTTATAAAATTCTGCATTATATTGAGAATGGAAGTAGATGAATTCAGAAAAAATAAAATGCTTGTTAATTAAAAAATTAATTCAAAATTAAATTAATTCAAAAAATAATTAAAAATTAAATTGAAACAAAGAAACACTGGTTATAGAGACAGAGAAACTGGGTTTAATGTAATTTAATTTCTGATATTTCTTCATTGGGCCTGTTCATTTTTTTTTTACTTTCTTGAATAATATTTTATTTTTTCCCCAATTACATATAAAAAACAATTTTAACATTCTTTGTTTAAATTTTGAGTTCCAAATCTTCTCCCTCCTTCTCTCCCCGACCCCTCCCTGAAGCAGTATGCAATTTCATATGGAGATCATATTTCCATATTAGTCATGTTGTGAAAGAAAATACAGACCCTCAAAAACCCATGAAAAAATAAAATGAAAAATAGTATGCTTTAATCTGCATTCTGGCTCCATCAGTTCTTTCTCTAGAGGTGAATAGCATTTTTCATCATGAGTCCTTTTGGAGTTGTCTTTGGATCGTTGTATTGCTGAGAATTTCTAAGTCGTTCACAATTCTTCACCATACAATATTGCTGTTACTGTGTACAATGTTCTCCTGATTTTGCTCATTTCACTTTGCATCAGTTTATATGTCTTTCCAGATTTTTCTGAAATCATCCTACTCGTCATTTCTTATAGCACAATACTCTTTCATCTCAATTCTGTGCCACAACGTGTTCAAGGCATTCCTCAACTCATTATCATCCCCTCAATTTCCAATTTTTTTTGCCACCACAAAAAAGTTGATATAAATATGTTTGTACAAATAGGTGATTCTCTTTTGTTAAAAAAAAATTTCTTTAGCGTGCAGACCTAGTAGTGATATTGCTGTATCAAAGGGTCTACACAGTTTATATAGCCCTTTGTTCTAAATGGATTTCCAGAATGGTTGGATTAGTTCACAATTCCACCAACAGTTCATACTATCCCAATTTTCCCACATCCCCTCCAACCTTCACCATTTTTCTTTTCTGTCATATCTGATAAGGTGTGAGGTGGTACCTCAGAGTTGTTTTAATTTGCATTTCTCTAATCTTTTATTACTGGATAACATTGATTTCTTCTGAAATCTGCCCATTCATATCCTTTGACCATAACTCAATTGGAGAATGACTTGTATTCTTATAAATATGACTCAATTCTCTATATGTTTGAGAAATGAAGCCTTTATCAGAGGTACTTACTGTAAAAATTTTTCCCCAGTTTTCTGCTTTCCTTCTAATCTTGGTTGCATTGAGTTTTTTATGCAAACCCTTTTTAATATAATAAAAATGGTCCATTTTGTATTTTTTAATGTTCTTCATCTCTTTTTGATCCTAAACTCTTCCCTTATCCATAGATTTTTCAGATTAAACTTAATTGATTTATGGTTATACTTTATGTGTAAATTATGTACCCACCTTGACCTTATCTTAGCAGAAGATGTTTGTCTATACCTAGTTTCTGTCATACTATTTTTCAGTTTTCCAGCAGGTTTTGTCAAATAGTAAATTCTTTTTCCAAAAGTTTGACTCTTGGGTTTATCAAACATTAAATTACTATGGTCGTTTAGTAACATATTGTATACCTAAGCTGACCTATTGATCCACAACTGTATTTATTGGTACCAGATTGTTTCGATGATTATCACTTTAAAACACAATTTGAGATTTGGTATAGCTAGGTGACTGTCCATTTTTTTTCATTGATTTCATTGATATGTGGTGAGGACTTGGCTGGGAGTACTCCATGTTGTGGTTACTTTCAGTGAGTGGGAAGGACTGTATAGGGCTACTTCTGGGTCAAGTATGTCTAAGCAAGATGGGAAGGATTGGGGAGCATGAGTATTGGAGTGGGAAGGAAAAAGAGTAAGCCTTTATATAGCACCTATTACATGGCAGACACTGCTTTAAGCCTTTACAAGTATTCCTCATTTTATAATATTTGGGTGGCATCCTAAGATCTCTTTAAGTAGCAACAAGGAAGGTCCTCCCTAGTACTACATTTGTGGAACCAGGCAGCCACAGTGAAGTACAGACTGCCATGCAAAGATCCCAAATTGGAAAATCGGTGATTGGATAAAAAATGACTTAAAAAGCTATTTTGGGGGACTGATTTATATCAGGAAAATTTGTACCACCTTCTTGCCGGGTGGCAAAAACAGAGGTTAGGGAAAGAAAGAGGAATCTCTTCCCCCTAAGTATGTCCCTCAATGCCACAGACTGTAAGACTGGTCAGAGTGAAGCAAGTCCCCAAAGCAAGAAAAAGCCTACTAGTAGAAAAAGACCCATAGAGATTATCTAGTAGTCTAATCCCTCATTTTACAGAGAAGGAAACTGAGACCAAGAGAGGCATGCTTCCCCAGGTCACACAGACAGTAAAGTAACAGAGGGAAGATTGGAACTCAGATCCTTTGACACCAAAGCCAAGGCTTTTCCCAATTCAGCCTATATACCTAATTTGAAACAGAAGCAATTTCATATATCATATTCACATATTATGTATCAACTTCATATGTTCCTATTCACAGTCATATATGTAATGAGTATTGGCAATCTTAGAGAAGAATCTATTCATACTGTAGTGAGACAGTAAGAATAGAAGGACGATTGTGATCATCTTCCAAGGACTCCTTTCAATTCTAACTAACATACAGTATGAAACAAGGGCAGCTAGGTGGCAGAGTAGATAGGGTGTTGGGTCTACAGTCAGAAAGATTCATCTTCCTAAGTTCAAATCTGACCTCAGATGCTTACTGTCTGTGTGACCTGAGCAAGTCACTTAATGCTATTTGCCTCAGTTTCCTCATATGCAAAATGAACTAGAGAAGGAAATGGCAAACCACTCCAATATGTTTGCCAAGAGATCCCCAAAAGGGGTCATGAAGAAGCAGACATGACTGAACAGCAAAATGAAACAAACTTCCCCAAAAAAGCAGAAAAGAGGGTGCTTTTGTCTATGGCAAGGGTCAGTGTACTTCATTTTTTAGTCATATTTTAGTAATATTATTTCTACAAAATTTTTTGCCTTCATAATCCTATTTATTTTATGCATTTAAAAACATTATTCTGAGAAGGGGTCCATGGGCTTCACCCAACTGCCAAAGGAGTCCATATGACCACAACAAACAAAATAGTTAAGAACCTTTGATCCAAGTTTTCCCTTCATTTGAAATCTCCATCCAAGATCATAACTTGGACTGAATCCTTTCTTGTGTGCATGACCTCTATGATGTTTTTCTTCTAAACGAATCATGGAATAAACACAAAGTTCCTTTGCATGTGACATGTGATACGTGAACTCTAGCCAATAGGACAGTTTTTCTCTCAATTCCAAACTAATATTAAGCTTCTCCCTCCCACTCCACTCCAGGAAATCCTTCTCTTTCAGTTCTGAGATCCAAGTTTCATTCCAGTACCAATTTTCATGTTGAATAAACTGTGCTTTCATGCAGAATAATTCATTCATTATATTCAGAAGTTATCAAAAAGAACAAAGACCAAAAAGTTGTTTTTTCCCCAAAGACAAGAACATTTAATGCTTAAGGAAAACTTCCTGGCACCTAGCGTAATGTTAGAAGGAAAGGATCCTGGAAAACACACAGCTAACTAGAGGGGAGATGCTCTCAGAAGACAATCTCTAATGATTTGTTAAATTTTCTTCCTGTTAGAGTAGTCTCTCATATTTCCTTCAAGAGACCACAATGCTACAGACTGCCCAACACTGATGATCCTGGAGCAAAGGGTTGGAAGGCAAAAAAATGACGGTCTGAAAATTTAGTTTCAATCCATGTTGTACCTGATGTCCTAACACAGAGGAACTTGTATTTCTGCTAATAATGTGACTCCGGCCTCCAAATGAATGCTCCTCCCTTGCTGTCTATGAAAATTTGAAAGATAGGGCCAAAATCTGAGGTTGGTCCATGCTACCACATAAATTCCAAGAATGTTGGATAAGTAATCCCAGTGTCCTTTGGCAGTTCTGTGATCAGAGACCTAGCTCCTGAAAGAAAGAAATTAATATTATACTATTGTATTAATAACTATTAATTCGTGATCTACATTTTTCCTTCTACTTTTTGTAAAGACCCAACTCCTGTTAAGGTCAGTCAGTCTCTAAAGTACATGGCTGATTGATGAGATTGCTCCCTCAAGGAACATGCTCCTTAATTTTGGGTGCAACATACCCAACTAGGAGATTTAATTTCTATTTAGAGCAGAGGTGAGGGATCTGCTGCCTTGAGCCCACATGTGGCCCTCTAGGTCCTCAGGTGCAGCCTTTTGACTGAATTCAAACTTTACAGAACAAATCTCCTTAATGAAAGGATCTATTCTGTAAAACTTAAACTCAGTCAAAAGGCTGCACCCGAGGACCTAGAAGGCCACATGTGGCCTTGAGGCCACAGGGTCTCCATCTCTGATTTAGAGTATAAACAAAATCCAGTGATCGCTCACCCTGGGGAAAGGAAACCCTGTCCTTCATCTCCTCCATTAGGGGTTATTGTGATACAGTTCATGAAGGAGAAAACCAGCCAGAGAGGTCCAGATGGAAAAGACTTTCTTTGCCAAAATTGCTGGAGGTGCTGCCTCATGATTAAGTCATTCTCGGCTGGAGGAGCAGAATACTTTTAACCAACTTCCTTGTTAAATGTCCACCAATAAAGGTCGATTTTCACTTGTCAGGAAATTATCTTTCAGAAGGGATTTAAGGCATTTCAGGGTGTCCCTTGGCATCTTTGGTTCCAGAGAGAAACCACTGTCCATCAATTTATTGCCTGTTAGCCTAATATTAAAAAAGTGATTTATTAATTCCCCAGAAAAATCTGTCTCTTGGGTTTTCATTTGTCTCACTTCCTTGCCAAATTACATAAAAGGACCAACAAATTCCAAACCCTCTTACCCACAGTCCTCATCCAAGGTGAAAGATCTAGTCAGCCTCCAGAAAGCACCACCATCACCATCACTGCTACCACCATTGTTGGATATTCAGCCTTTTCTATTCTTAGGTTCAAAGTGCTGTTATTCAATGTATTCTTGAGAAAATCTTCCATAATTCCACTAGAATCAGAACCAACAATACATGGAAGAGTAGATGAGGACAGCAGCATCTCCCTAAAGATGTCAGCCAAAGGTGCTCTTTTACATCATGATCCCGTATCAGAGAAAAGATCAAAATTGACACTAGTAAAATTCAGAAGTCTCAGTATTAGAGAGAACATAAAAATCAAGTGAAACAGGAGGCAGGAAGTAAAACAATTTTGATTGTTTTGTATATTTGAGCGGTTTCAGTTACAATCTGTTAATCAGGATGAGGTGAGACTGAATCTTTTTCTTCTTTTCCCCTCCCAAGTAAATTTAGTCATCACCTGTTATATCCTTCAGACCATAAGAAGCCTCTTACATTCCTGATACTTCTCTCCAGATATTCAGTAAGTTAAAAAAGGATGGGGTTAAACTGTCCTAGACGTTTCTCTGATGTAATTTTCTCTCCTAGATGCCAATTCATTGGAAAATGGACAGGATAATAAGCAATTACTATGAAGCAGGTTAGGCACCAACTTTGGCCCACAAAAAGTAAGAATTTTGATGTAGGCATGAGATACCATTGTCCTAAGACAGACCAAGCTGCTTTTGACTGTCTTTGTCAGTTTGGGGAAATATTCGGAAATTTCCACTTGTAAGATATTGCATGACGGCAGAGATCCTTGGGCCCTAAGATTGTAGATTATATCAAAGCAAGATCTATCAGGAGCCTGGAGGGCACAGCTAATACAGAAAAAGAAAGATTATGGAGAACTGAGATCTTAGAGAAGTTTCTACCTAAAAGATTTCCCCTTTGTAAATGTTTTCAAACCCCAAATAACATTCAGGGGAAAATGAGAGAATGGTGTCTTCCATGTAAAACATAAACTCTGTATAGGAACTTGCCTCTCTCTACCTCCATAACAAAACACAAGGAACAGTGCTTTCTTTTTGGGAGCTGGGGTGAACAGAGAAATGTCTATAGGTACAAATATAAAGCTATAGAATTAAAAATAGGAAAAAGGAAATAAAACAATGCCAGAAAAAAATACAAGAACCTACTGTCTGTGAAGATTGAGTTGCAAATGCTAGTCCTTGAAAAAGGCAGTTATTCCCCTTTTATACCTTTTGATCTATATAATGATTACAAATAGATATTTACCCATATCACCATTTGCCCTGAATTGTTAAATTAGTCTTGTCTCCATGCATTGAGTTCTTCACATGGGGAGGGAAGCTCTTTCCTCCCCACCTCCAGTCCTGGTCTTGAAGAGGCTGGTTGGCTCTGGTAACATGTTCTAAGCCCACATTTCTTACTGTTGAGGGAGTCCTTGTTATAGAAATGATGCTCATTTACAAAGGCCACTCTATAGAAGCTACAAAAGGCTATCTTATAGGCAATGGTTTTAATATTTCTCCTGAGAGTTTCCTAACATTGAGCTTGTTGCACTAACATTCTGTGCTTCCCATTCTGTCTACAGACTTGATAGAAAAGGACATGTGATATATATCTTTTCCTGGGAAAGCTCAAGTTATATTCTTAGATTGACAGTGAGATACTTGCAAAACCCTATGTGAAATATAGTATTTTATTTACTACTCTAGTGAGAGTTAGGACACCTAGCTCTTCAAAAGATGTCATCTGTATTCAGCTTATATAAAGAATTGCCAAAGTCCAAACAAGAGAACATGGCACAAAAAAAGAAACCAAAGAAGGATAATAAAGTCTAAAAAACCTTTGTGTTATCCTTTGCAGTCTCTTAACCCACCACACTCAAATCATGGCTTCTGGAATGGTCAAGGTCATATAGGTAGCAAGTGGAAGAATCAGGATTTGAATCCAGGTTTTGTGACTCCAGAACTAGCACTTTTCCCACTGTACCATGTAATCTTCACCAGCATCCCTCTTCAAAGCCATGACTAGCAAACATTCTTCCAGGCTTTCCAACACTATAGATAAATGCAGTTAACCAGTTGGGGTAGGTACTTCATTGGGGAAAAAATTACTGAAGTAGGGTTGATAGTTTAGAGAATAAAATATTTTTAGAAGATTGAGAAGTAATGCTGAGTGTGAGACAGACAAAGAAGAAGAAGTCTGATTAATAAGGCATGGAAAAATGATTTATTATATTGTTTGGGAAAAGTTATACTGTTTAAATCCAATCTTATGTGATTAAAAGTTATCCATACACTCAGAACAACTCTCTAGGAATGCTGGAAATAGCAAAGTATTTTGGGTTCTGTTAGGTCCTATAAACACATAAATACCTGTTAGGACAAATCCAGTTACTATATGAACGTAATTATAATATTCTTTTTATACAAATAAAGTCAGATTTAAATAGAGAAAACTGTTCTTGGGTGGGCGAAACCAATATAACAAAAATGACAATTCTACCTAAACTGATTTATTTATTCATTGCCAATCCATTAACACATCAAAAATGATTTTATGGAAGTAGAAGAAAATAATAACAAAGGTCATTTGGAAGAACAAAAGGTGAAGAATATCAAAGGAATTAATAAAAAACTAAGGAAGGAGGTAACAAATCTTAAATTCTATTAGAAAGTGGTCATTTTCAAAATTATCTGGTACTAAGAAATAGAATGGTGGATCAGTAAAATAGTGCAGGTATACAATGCACAGCAGTAAATGATTGTAGTAACCCTATTTTCGATAAACATAAAGATGTAAACTTTGGGAGTAAGAATCATTGTTTGGTAAAAAAGAAAAAATTGGAGGAAAAACTGGAAAACAGTCTGGGAAAAACTAAATATAGAACAGTATATCACACCATTTACCAAGATAACGTCACAATGGATATATAAAGCCTACATAAATGGAAACATCATAAGTAAATTAGAAGATCATGGAACATATTAACTATCAGATTTACGGACAGGATAAGCATTTGTGAATAAACTAGAGACAGAGTATACTGTAGAATGTAAAAACTGATAATTCTGATTACATTAAATTAAAAATATTTTATACAAATAAAACCAATATAGCCAAGATTAGAAGGAAAGCAGACAACTAGGGCAATTTTTTAGACAATTTCTCAGATAAAAGTCTCATATCTCAAAAATCTAGAGAACTTTTTCAAATTTATAAAAACATGAGCCATTCTCCAAACACTAAATGGTCAAATGTATGGACAAGTCGTTTTTGGATAAAGAAATCAAAGCTATTTATACTTATACGAAAAAATTAAAACAACTGTGAGGTACTGTTTTACTCCTATCAGATTGTCGAAATGTGAAAAATAACAGTGTTGAAGGGGATGTGGAAAAAACTGGGATGCTAATACACTGTTGGTGGAATTGTGAACTGATCTGACAATTTTGAAGAGCAATTTGGAATTATACCCAAAGAGCTATCAAACTTTGACTCAGTAATGCCTCTAGTAGATCCCTAGGTGATCAGAAAAAAAAGGAAAACAAACTTACACATTTTAAAATATTTATAATAGTTCTCTCCTTAAAGAACTAGAAATTGAGGGGATGTCCATCAGTTGGGGAATGGCTGAATAAATTGTGTTTTATGATTGTGATGGAACACTACTGTGCTGTAAGAAATGACAAACAGGCTGATGTTAGAAAAACATGGAAAGACATGAAATAATGAAAAGTGAAATGAGCAGAATCAAGAAAGCATTGTATATAGTAAATAGAAATATCATTCAAAGAGTAACTGAATGACTCAGCTATTCTGAATAATATGAATATTGAAATCAACTACAAGGCACTTATGAAGGAAGATGCTAGTGTGTGTGTGTGTGCGTGAAATGTTACACTTCTCTAGTGAAGGGTTGGGAGAGAAGGAAGGAGACAGCTTAAAACTCAAAATGTAACAAAAACTAAATAGTTTTTTAAAAAGACTAAATTCAAATAGCATGTACCTTTCTTCTTTCCTGGAGGTTAAATTATGTATTCTTCTAATAGAAGGTGATTTCACTACTAGAGAATAAGAAAAATGTAGCTAGTTTGAAATTATTCAACAGAAATTAATTATCTAGGTAAAAGAGTAGCAAAGCCACCTAAACTGAAATAGACTATACAACTGAAAAAGTAAATACATAGCAGTTAATTGGTATTATATAAGGAAATCTGAATAGGACAGATTCAGTGGAATATTAGACTAGAATATGATCGAGAAATAAGATGAGATGTGCTTAATGAAATAGAGAAGGTAAAGAAAAGTGAATCACAGTGTAAAATGAAAGGTCAATTTCTAAGTTGGAAGGTTTTAACAAAGTTTCACTGGAAGGGAAAAAATGTAAGAAAGAAGATTTAAGTAAATAGAGATAGAGAATAGGTGGAAAGTTAAAGTTGCAATCTGTTTACACTGACAGTGAGAATAAAGTTTGAAAGTCAAGAGTTTGGAGTTTTAAAATGAGGTTTGAGAAGGTTTTTGACTCCATTAAAGGATATAAGCAACTTTTTGAAGAAATGCATGTTAACATTTTCAGAAAGACAATATTGTATTAAGTTATAGCATTTACCGAATGGAAACTATAGAAACAAATTTGTAGCATGAAATTATTTTACTATCTCATACTAAAAAAAACTCTGTCCTTGAAAGACCATTAGAAGGGCATTTCCTAAGCCTTAGAGCCTTAAAAACTCCAAAATGACGGGGATGGAGTTGTGAGAATGCCAACATGAATTTTTGAAAGTAAGTTAACTAAAAGCAGTGGGCTCTAAAATTTGAGGGATTGGCAGCTAGTGGCCCTTGGGAAAACTGAGATTTTGAAAGGTTCCATTTGTGATTGTACATGCAGGTTTAATTTGGTTGAAATTTGTCCTGGAACTAAATTATAATGTGGTCTCATTTACAGTAAGGTGTGTTCACCTATTAGGATAATTGTGGTAAATCAGAACTCACTGCAAAATACATTTGATATCTGACATTAAGATAACATGCTTTGAAAATGTATGGATCAGGAAAACCTAGGTTAAAATCTGGTCTCAGAACTTTAATATCTGTGTGACCTTAAGAAATTATTTCACCTGTTTGCCGTAGTTTCCTGGTCTATAAAATTGAATAATAATGGCATTTTTTTCCCAGGATTGTTGTGAGAGTCAAATGAGACAATTGTGGAGTTCTTAGCACAGTGCTTGGCACTTGGCAAGTACTATGTAAGTGTTTATTAAATGTAATTACTCTATACTGGTGTTTTATTTTGTTTTGTTCCTTATAGAAAGCCAGATTGATAGGTGGGGGTTTTCCATGTAAGACAATTCAGAAATGCGTTCAAACGAATTTATATTTATTTGACTGGCAAAAAGTGTTGTGCTATGTTTTCAAAATCCGTCATATTCTTTATGTTATTGTTAGACTTCCTGTTTTTCTGTTGTGGTAATTTGGGGAATTCATTATATAAGAAATGCGGTTAATTCAAAAAATGAAACCCAGAGAGGGTGGTAGTTATATTATTAGAAAAGTAACTTCTCTTTTACTCTGTTAGATTATTAATCAAGCTGTTAAAGAATATAGTCATGTTTAAAAACTGTTAATTATGTAGCTGGATAGATTTTGCTATAATGTAGCTGGATATATTTTTCTATCAAATGGATACAAATTACAGACTTTCTGTTTCAGCAGGGACCTAAGATCTCATTAGCCGTGCTGAAAGTATGGTGTAGAGTTTTAAAGTAAGGAAGTTTGAGAAACTAGGACCACTCCTGGTCAAAGTAGGGGAACTTACAAGTTTGCTTGTAGTAAAAGAGTGAGTTTTATCTGATAGATTGCTTCATCATTGCCTGTGAAAATTATGAAAGTGTCCCTAGAATAGTATATATTGAAGTTACATCTTTGAGCCAACTCAGTAAGTCGGTTTTAGTTTTAGGGTTTAGTAGACAATACAGATATCTAATAGTCTAGAGCCTTAAAGTAGCCAGCATTTTTCTGGGGTATTATCATGAATTCAATGTATGTATGAAATTCCAGACTGTGATTACTTTAAATTCCTAATGATTTCTATTCCATGATGGATTTAAACTAGAAAGGATAAATAAGACCTTATACTCTGCCAAAATATGCTTGTTGCTAACTGTTATTGCACATGAGAAATCTGGCACTAAGCTATTTTTAATGAAATTTTGTTACTCGAGATAAAAATCTCTTGGGACTATAATTTGATATTGTTCTGAGTTTTGATTTCAGGTATAATTGTCTGAATTGTCATTAAACCAATAGTCAGCCACTCAAGGGAAATTCCATGTGCAGGGAGTGCAGTTTGAGATCTACCACAGTTGGAATTCTGTGTTTGGGAAAGTTGAGAAGATAACCTTTCATAGGTAAAGGTGCAATTATCTTGACTTGGATTCCCCATTGTGTTATTTCTTTTTGGAACAGGACATTTTCCCATCTGGTTAATTTTGAGCCTGGCAAGTATACTCTGTGAATAATGTGGAATTTTGATACATGATTAGCTATTAGCTATTGTTCTTATCTGAAATCAAACAGAGCTAAGGGAGTTTTTCCCCATTACGCTTATGTTGGATCAGTCTGTACTCCTGAAGGGACAGTCTTGATAATGTTATTCCTCCTTTTGCCTTCAGAGCAAATTTCTAAAATCAGGGCAGATAAATTACACAAGTTTTTGTTATGATATTAAATCTATTAATTAATAGATTAATGTTAAAACATTTCTGAGTTACTAGAATAGATGCAAGTACGAAAGATCTTACTATTTTTAATCTGACTTTATGGTCAACTCAATATTTTAATCACCTAGGTATATGAGTCCTTAGGCTTGCCATCTTCTTGTTATATATTCATGTATAAGATTCAGTTGTTAAAATATCTTCTTCTTTTAGGATGATATGAGGATAACATAGATTCTCAAAATAATGTTTACAGTTACTCATTTCTCTCTCAATCTACTTTACTTTCAAGTTTCACTCTTGGCAAAATTGCTTAACTATGTATATATGGTTCATGTGTGGGCTCCCATCTCTAAATCCAATATAATATAAACTTTCCAGATCCTGAATGAAAGAGAGACTCAACTCCTTTCAAATTTGCTCTCCTCTACCAAATGACCTAATAAATTTCTTTCTAATAAATTTCTTTCTTTGGATTTGTTCTTATGATCAATGATGACTTGTTTTAAATAATGACCTCATGCAAGTTGGCTAAAGGACCTACTATAAGAACACTATGTTCTAAGATGGTAAAGAGAAGATGGTGAAGAGTTCTTCAAGCTCTGACAAGAGACTATAAATGAGATTCATCCACCACATGGGAGGATCCATGTACAATCTGGAAAAGGTACTAAGTGCTATTTCATGCCTATCTCTCCTGCTAAATATGTTAGAAAAGGAAAAAGTAGAGTTCATCCATGCTGACTAAAGAATCCCTTGCAATTTGGCAAATATAGAAGCCCAAAATAAAGAATGGGGTCTATACTAGTAAAATAATTGGTAATTCTTATCCAAATACATGTTGAGGGGTGCATAGGGTGTTCAGAAAGGACTGGAAGCCCTTTTCAGGGCTGCTCATCTAACTTTGATGCCCACATGGCACTCAACTCTGACCTGTGGGTCCAAGAAACTGTAGCATGTGCAGCAGCTACATCCTGGTAAATCCATCTTGGCTGATGGCCTAAACCAGATTGAGTAAAACCAAAATGCTTCAAACCCATTGGTGAGAGAGGAGGATGCCTATCCCAACCATGTGAAGATTTCCCCTGGTGGAATGGGAAGATGAGAACAATTTATTCCAATAGCCATGAAGGGGGTTGAAGCAGGTACTGTGTGGTGCTAAGAGCTTGGTCAGACATCAAAGATACCACATCTTGTGGCAGGCAAAACACAAAAGCAATGTACAAAAACATCTTCAAAGATGATTCCACTCACCACTGGCACATGGAACATGTGCACACTTACAGACAACACAAAATCCAGTAGACCTGAAAGATGAAATGCTCTTGTTGCAAGAGAACGCAACAGATATCACATCCAAATAGCAGTCTTGAGTGAAACAAGGTTGGCAAACGAAGGCCAGCTCACTGAAGTTGGAGCTGGATACACACTTTTCTGGAGTGGGTGCAGTGAAGGGGAGCACCATGAAGCTGGCATGGGTTTTGCTATCAAAACTAATCTAATCAGGAAGCTGGTATGCCTGTCAAAAGGAGTGAATGACAGGCTCATGACAAGGTGATTGCCACTTGCAGGAAAATGCCATGCCACCATCATCAGTGCCTATGCTCCCACCATGACGAACACTGATGAGGTCAAAGAAAAATTTTATGAAGACTAGAAATTGTTATCAGTGTGCCAGTGATAAGGACATGATCCTAGAGAGATGGGCTGAACACTTCCATAGTGTTCTCAACAGACCATCATCAATCAATGCTGAGACCACTGACCATTTATCTCAGGTTGAAGTCAATCCCTCCTTAGCTGATCCTTCACCTGGAAGATGGTCTTATACCTGAGAGCCAGTGTGGCTTCAGAAAGGACTGAGTAACAGTTGATATGGTGTTTGCTGCTCAACAACTCCAGGAGAAATGCCAGAAGCAGAACAGAGGTCTGTACACAATGTTCATGGATCTGACCAAGGCCATTGACATGTTAGTCATGAGGGCTTATGGAAAATTATGTCAAAATTTGGTTGCCCAGAGAAGTTCATCAACATTGTACATCAATTTCATGATGGTATGTTTGCCCAGGTTCTGGATAGTGGACAAAACTCTTGTGCCTTCCCAGTCACCAATGGAGTGAAACAGGGCTGTGTACTTGCTCCCATGCCTTTTAGCATGATATTTTCAGTCATGTTGACAAATTCTTTCAATGAGGATGAACAGGGCATCAAGGTCAACTACTGTACTGATGGTAAGATCTTCAGTTTGGAAAGGCTACAAGCCAAGATCAAAGTGGAGGGAGTGTTGGTGCATGATTTTCTGTTTTGCAGATGATTGTGCACTCAATGCAGCCTCTGAAGTTGAGATACAACAAAGTATGGATCAATTCTCTGCTGCCTGTGCTAATTGTGGTCTAATAATTAACACCAAGAAAGCAGAGGTGCCCCATCAGCTACCACCACACCATCCATACATGGAACTATCAATTACAACAAATGGAGAAGTTTGGAATGCTGTGGATAAGTTCACTTACCTTGGTACTGTACTTTCCAGGGATGTTCACATTGACAATGAGGTTGATGCATGCACTGCCAGAGTTAGTTCAGTGTTTGGGAGGCTCCGAAGAAAAGTTTGGGAAAGAAGAGGTACTAGGCTGACTACCAAACTGAAGGTCTACAGAGCCGTTGTGCTGACCTCATTGTTGTATGCCTGTGAAACATGGACAGTCTACCAGCACCATGCCAGAAAATGAATCACTTCCATTTGAACTATCTTAAGAAGATTCTGAGGATCACCTGGCAGGATAAGGCATCAGACACTGAAGTCCTTGCTTGAGCTGAACTGCCAAGTATTCAAACTATGCTTCAGAGAGCACAACTCTGATAAGCTGGCCATATTGTTTGAATGCAAAATGTAAGCTTGCCAAAAAGACTATTTTATGGAGAACTGACATGAGGCAGGTGATCACATGGTGGTCAGAGAAGTGATACAAGGACACTCTCAAGGTCTCTCTCAAGACTTTGGATTTGACTGTGCAACATGGGAGACATTGGCACAGGACTGCTCAGCATGGCATGCCCCATAAGAAAAGGTGCTGTGCTCTTTGAGCAAAGCAGAATTGAGACAGCACAAAGTAAATGCAGGATGCTCAAATTTGGAATATCCATCCCAAATATTCAATCTGTCTACCTGTGCTCTGCATTCTGAGCTTGTATTGTTGGGATCAGCCACAGTCACACACACTGAAATTTCACTTTCTCATGGTGATGTCATTTTGGTCCTCTTCGAAAACAAAGGACAACAACCCTACCCACCCACCTATCTTTCAGGTAGGCCAATAGTTCTTAAATTATCTCTCCTGTATCTATTTTCCATGTCAGTTGTTTGTACAATGAGTTATTTTACATTTTCATCTATTTTTTCATTCTTTCGATTTTGTTGAGTTTTGATAGAGTCATTAACTTCCACTTGGCTGGTTCTAATTTTTAAGAAATTATTTTCTTCAATTAACTGTTATACCTACTTTTCCATTTGGCCAATTTTACTCTTTAAGAAATTGTTTCCTTCATTCAATTTTTGTGCTTCCTTTTCTGACCTCTTGATATTTCTTTTTCATGAGGCTCATTTCTTTTCCAATCTTTTTCTACCTCTTTTATTTGACTTTTAAAATCCTTTGTTTAACTCTTCAAAGAAGACTTTTTAG
>CM053773.1:117537279-117563742 GCA_028658325.1 Potorous gilbertii
ATCAGCCTATTAAGGAGGACTCTAGCAAGAATTTTGCCAGCAATGACTAAGAGAGAGACGACCCCCGCCCCCCCCACCGTGATTGTTGCAGGACACTCTATTCCTTTTACCCTTATAGAGATGGACCATGGAGGCATCCTTGAACTCCTGGGGGATAACCTCCTCTTGCCATATAATCTGGAAAATTTCAGTCATCTTTTGTATGAGCAATGGTCCCCCTACCTTGTAAATCTCAGGTGGAATACAATCAGCCCAGGTGCTTTGCAACATGAAAGAAGCCTAATAACCCTCGAAACCTCTTTTTCAGTTGAAAGTTCAGCTGTTTTTGACATGGCAGCTCTCTAATTTTGCTCTCACCAGGAGAGGAATAGTCAATAGAATTTTGCAAGGTCCCCAAAGCCAGGCTTGGGGGTATACTGAGGTATGCACAAGTTGTAGGAAACCTCTGAAGAGAGCTTTGAGTGGGGTGATCCAGCAGGATGTGGCAGCCTGGGAAGTCCAGAGTTAATTTTAGGGTCACAGCCTGGGCACCTAAGTCCAGTTAAAAATAGACTTGACCCAGAATCGTGTTGCAGGTAGTGTTTAAGGGAAACAGGCCAGCTGGGAGGTTACCTACTCTCATAAAAAAACTGCTAGTCGTGGGGAGCATGTTTTCCAAACTAGAAACTTAGCTTTTACATTTCAACTTTGATTCTGTTTGAATTTGTCTTTGTTTTGTTTTTAGGATTTGATCCAAATTTGTTCGATGGCAGGTTGGTGGGGGAGGGAGATTGAAAAAGCAGGATTTTCATAAAATGACTAACATGGAAATATGCTTTGCATGATTGCAGATATATAACCTATATCAAGACTTCCCCAGGTTATAATATTTTAAAATAGATAATTTTTATTTTAACGGGTTTCTTTCAGTCTTTTGATTGTGAGTTTACAGTTTTGGAGGTAGGATATGGTAAGGGGTTTCTTTCTCAGTAAAAATGACAGTTTTTTTCTCCCCTTTGGGTGCAGCTTTAGCAACTGCTTTAAGCAAGTAAGGCTAATTAAGTTGAGTACCTACTTAATGACACTTAGTAAAAGGAATGTTTGGGTCACTCCCACATCATATGAATTCAGGTGTAATTGGACCCCAAAGCTATAGTTTCAACATTATATTTAGATTGGATTTAGATTTAGATTTAGATTAGATTAGATTTAGATTGGTATTTCCTCTACCCCTCCTACCCCATTCCCCATCTGATATCAGGGTAATGGGTTTAAAACTGAAAACATATATATATAGATAGATAGATAGATAGATAGATAGATAGATAGATAGATATAGATAGATAGATAGATAGATATAGATATAGATTTTTTTTTAATCTTTTGGGACACTTTGATCAGGGCTTTTTTATCATGACCTTAAATGCTATCACTCTAGGATTCGAGTAATTTATGTTTAAAGTGAATATTACCATTGTAAAAGCTGTTTTTATAAGTAATATTGGTGAAAGGTGTGAGAGAAAAACAGCTCTCTCAATTTGCAAATTGTTAACCCTTTACAGATTCTAAAAGGTGAAAACTAGCAGGAAAGAATGCTTATGACTTTTAATTTGGAAAATTATGTCAGTTGTTAAGTAGGAAGCAATATTGACTTATTCTAAACAATATGGTGATGAAGATAATTCTGAGTGACTTGAGGAGGAAAATTATCTCTTTCTCCAGAGAAAGAATTTATGGAGCCTGAATGCAGATCAAAGCATATCTTTATTTTTTTTAACTTTATTTTTCTTGGCTTTTTTGGCTCTTTGTTTTCTTTCATAAAATGACTAACATGGAAATATGCTTTGCATGACTGCAGATATATAACTTATATCAAATTGTCTGCCTTCTAGATAAGGGTTGGGGAGGAAGGAAGTGTAGTTGAAATTCAAAATTTTTAAAATGAATGTTAAAAATTCTTTCTATATGTAATTGCAGAAAACCCCAAAATATTAAACATTTTAAAAGATATTTTTATCTACATAGAGGATTCAGGAAAGATGGGGAACTAAGGCAGGAAATTGTCTAGCTCTTCCACATTTTCCCACAAATAATTTAAAATAATGCTTCAAAGTGTACTTAGAGAGACAGAAATAATTAAAAGATCAGATAAAGCTGTTGTCCAGTCTAAACAATTTGGGAGTATGTTAGGATAGTGGCCCCCTGGGTGGTGCAGATACTTTTGGGCAGATATCACTAAATCAACAAAAGAGAAGCCCTGGGAGCACTCGTGTCTGAGGCAGTCTCAGTTTCAGGAACTTTTGCCCCACAGGCATTGTAGGGTCAAACAGCTGATCAGAGGAAGATTACAGAGCTCCCCAAAGCCCATGCTTATGCCCAGCTCTCTCATTTCCTCTAGGACTCTAGAGGATTGAGTTGACTGTGCTTTTTGATTTCCTGAAGCTTCCGGGCAAAGTCATCTCTTTAGGTCCTGCAGGAACCCTCTCCTCTGCAGCTTTCATGGTGGGACTCTCAGCTCCCATGCCCTGCCTGCCAGTTCCTTCTTCTCTACTGGCCTCCTGACCATTGGATCCTCCTCAGCCCCACCCCCTAGTCCCTCCCTCACAAGGACTGGCACTTCCCTGGGATTCTCCCCTACTTTAAAAAAGGAAACCTTGTGCCCGGCCTCAATACGATCTAGAAGACCAAGAAAAGTTCTCTGATTTGTGTCGGGGCTTTCTGAAAAGCCTCTCTGAGCTTTTGGGTTTTCCCCCTCATTGTCTCTTTCACCCTGTGTGTCTCTCATGTTAATCCATTCTGTGTTTGTCTCTGTGTGAGAGTGAGTGTCTGTGTGTAATCGGACACCATGTAAGGTTTAAAGTGCTGCCAGCCAACTACAGAAGCCTCTAAGGCTGTAGCTGGACTTCATTGGAATGCCTTTTTCTCCTTCTGTCCCCTGGTCCCTCCCTCCTTGATTGCTGTAGCCTCGGAGGAGTGGGGAATGAAAAGAGAAAGAAAAATTCTTTACTTAGGGATGGATAAAGGCAAACAGAGGAGGGTAAGAGAAGTGCTTTAATCAAAGTCTACCAGAAGGGTAAGTAGAGAGAAGATAAGGCCAGAAGGTTTAAGCATATAGTATTGAAAATGGCCTGAGTAGAAAAAAAGGCATCTATTTGCATGAACAGTTTGAGAGTCTGAGAGGAAACATTTTGGAAACTTGGAAAGAAAAGTTGATTAAAAATTTTCTGTCTTGCTCTGTCTCTCTGTCTGTCTCTCTCTGTCTCTGTCTCTGTCTCTCTCTGTTTCTCTCTCTCTGTCTCTCTTTCTCTCTCCCTCTCTCTCCCTCCATTAGAACTCTGTCCAGGTTGTGAATGTGGAGAGTATTCAAGGGAAAAAGAAAGGAGGGAAGTTTTTCCCCTCAGACTGAAAAAAGTCATTCTCACATAAAGAAAAGATTTTGTGTAACGTGACTTCCACTAGGCAGTCTGTTGCAAAATAGGAATAAATTCACCTTACAAGATCTTAAAAAGAGAACCTTAAAATGAGGCCTGGAGCTCTCTAGCACTGGAGAAGGAACTAGGCACCAAATGGATCTTTTCCCAGAGGTTTGCTCTCACTTGTCTGGCAGGTTCCAAAGTTCAAAAAAAATTTCTTAAGCCTCTTCTCCCTGTAGTCCCCTCTCTAACCAGGCTGAGGCTGTAGCAAAAGTTAGAAGAGTTAAAAACATCTTAGCAGATTCTGGAG
Source organism: Potorous gilbertii (assembly GCA_028658325.1). Lineage (NCBI taxonomy): Eukaryota > Metazoa > Chordata > Mammalia > Diprotodontia > Potoroidae > Potorous > Potorous gilbertii. The sequence goes on from CM053773.1 coordinate 117,540,982, forward strand.
GTCTTAAGATGGATCATTAAGGAGTTTTGAATCACCTCCTTACACTCCCAGTCACTTTCTTCCCTTGAGTCAAGAGGGTATCTCAGTGCAGGGATTGCAAACAGCCCTTTGGACGGGGAGGGGCAACAGCTACCGTGGGGGCCCTCCAGGCAACGGGGACCCTGTAGCCCACCCAAAAACCCTGGAAGTATCGCCCAGGTTCATCAAGTCATGTTCACCATCCCTCACCAACAGCTGTAAGCAACATCTGCAGCAGTGGAAAGAAAGGAAAGTGTGGTGGGTCACAGCCCTACGGGATAAGAAGCCAGCCAACCTTTGCGCTTGGAGTTCCTATTGATTCTCCTTGTTTTGTAGAATTACCAAAGAGCTTGTGTGGGTTATGGAGTTCCTAAACAATGAACTTGGCTTGCTGAGAATTTGCAATATATAGAAATGATCTCTAACAATTGTCTTTTACACCGGCAAAAATTTAAATTTGAGATGTCAGTCCTGGTAGATTGTTCCCCAAGCTGTAATTACTGAAACTCGCTGTTTGAGGTAAAAGCTTCTGGAACAGTAACTGATTTCATTTTGAATTGTCGGATGGATCATAACAATCCATCAATAATTAGTAGTGAATGATCTACCATCTGAGAGGAATGCCACAAGCTATTCAGAGAGAATGTGACACAGGTGAAGGTCTGCATCTGGAAAAACCCCAAGGATAATCTTAACCTCAGTCTAAGATGGTATCCTCCTGGCTCAGGTTCCCCATGGTGTTCTTTAAAAAGGATGTTTCCCACCTGGTTATTCCTGAGTCTGGCTATGAGGTGGAATTGTTACTCTGATCTGAATTCAAAGAGAGCTAAGGACGTTTTATCCTGTCATAGTCAGTATAATCATTTCTCCACTTTATCCTTTTATAGCAAGTTTCTATAATCAGAGCTAATGGTCAGTAAGATATTTTGTACAATGTGAGTACATGAGATCTTGCTGTTTTGATCTGAATGTGTAGTCATTTCATATCCCAAACAACTGGGTAAATTAATACTCCAGCTTGTCATCTTCCAGCCTGCATAGTCATGTGCATTACCCCATAGACTAAGGCTAGGATACTAAAATGCATGTTTAAGATCTTAGCTATTTAGTCTAAAATTATATTCCTTTCTATATCCTAAGCAACTTAGAAATTTGGTATTGTTATTAATTACTGAAATATGTGTAAAGGTCAGCCTCCTAAAAAGCAAATTTATTTCTATTACTATTGTGAAAAATGATTAAAACTTTCATTTCCACAGAAATTATGTCATACATGACTTATGAAATCTAGGAAATCCATACATACCAGAAAGTCTTTTGCCTTGCGGCAAATGCAGGAAAATAAATTGATTGTAGAAGAAAGTAGTGGGGTATGTTGATTCAGCATTTTCACTCATCAGGCAAACCAGCATAGTGAAAAGAATCTCTGTCTCTGACTATTAAGGGTGAGACATTTAAACAGGAACACTATCAACATAGATGAGTATTAGATTATCTTCTAGCAGAAGAAGAGGGAAATTGAGAATACAACAGAGAAATATGTTTTTCCCATTATCTTCTGTGTGAGAGCTAATTCCTTTGTTATGTCTCCCATTTCGCTGATTGTCATTCTAAATTTATGGAAATACATTTCTCCCAACTTCCTGTCTTCAGGAATATTCACACCTAATCACCTTAGAATATTACTGTTGCTTTTTATACAGTACGTTTCACTTTGCATCAGCCCATGCAAGTCTTTCCAGGTTTTTCTGAGAGCATTCTGCTCATCAATTCTTACAGGACAATAGGATTCCATCATAATCACATCCCACCACTTGTTCAGCCATTTCCCAGTTGATGGGCATCCCCTCAGTTTCTAATTCTTTGCCCTCAGAAAAAAGTTGTGAAAAGTATTTTTGTACATACAGGTCCTTTTCCTTTAATCTCTTTTGGGATAGATACAAGTAGTGGTATTGCTAGGTCAAAAGGTATACATGTATATACATACATACATACATATATATATATATATATATATATATATATATATATATGTATGTATGTATGTATGTATGTATGTATGTATACATATATTCCCTTTTGGGGCATAGTTCCAAAATTGCTCTATAGAATGGTTGAATCTGGTCAAGACTCTACCAATGGTGCATTAATGTCTCATTTTTTCCCATGTCCCATTCGACATTGGTCATTTTCCTTTTCAGTTCTATTAATGAGTCTAATAGTTGAGATAGTATCTCAGAATTGTTTTAATTTGCCTTTCTCCAATCAATAGTGAGTTAGGGTATTTTTTCATATGGCTAAGGAGTTTTGAGTTATATATTATAACTGATTATTTCATCTGAAAATTTGTTATTTTTCTTTTGATCATTTATAAATTATGGAAATGACTTCTTAAAATAAATTTTACTCATTTTTCTATATGCTTGCTAAATGAGGCCTTTATCATAGAAACTTGCTTCAAAATTTTTTCACAGTCACTATTACTAACTGCAATTTCCACCATCCAATACCTTCCCATTTATTCCATTCTCTCTCCCTCTCCTTAAACCCTGTCATTCGTAAAAAGTATTTTGCTTCTGAATACCTCTCCCCCAAATAGGGCCCCTTTGATACTCCCCCTTGTCTTATTCCCTTCCCCTCCTAAATTCTTGTAGGGAAAGAAAGATTCCTATAACCAATTGCATAGGTATGCTATTCCCACTTTGAGCCAGTTCTGATGAGACTAAGGTTCATTCACTCCTCCTTATCTCTCCTCTCTTCCCTTCCAGTGTTAAAGCTTTTTCATGTTCCTTTCATGTTAGATGATTGACCTTATTCTACTTCTCCATTTCTCTTTCTCCCAGTACATTACTCTCTGACACTTTAATTTTAATTTTTAGATATCATCCTATCATATTGAATTCACACCTGCACCTTGCAGTTATATATACTCCTTCTAAATACCTTAATAATGAAAAAGGACTAATGGATTATATACACCATCTTCTCATTCAGGAATGTACACATTTTAGCCTTATTAAGTCCCTTATGATTTCCCCTGTTTATGCTTCTCATGAGAAGCATAAAATTTAACTTGAAAGTTAAATTTTCTATTCAACTCTTGTCTTTTCATTAAGAATTCTTGAAAGTCATTTCTTACGTTGAATATCCATTTGTTTGACTGAAGGATTGTGCTCACTTACACTGGGTAGGTTTTAAAAACTGGGAAAAGTGAACACCAGCACCCAGTAAAAATTTATTCTTTCATGCATTTCGTACTGTCAAGGAGCACAATGTTTGGTATCTGCTGGGCTTTCTGTTTCTCCTGGAACAAAGCCACTGTGGCCAGAGGAATTTCAATAGGGCTCATCTTCCTCACTGAGCTTCTTCATTCAATGGCAAAGTACTCTGTGCTTCATTTCCTCATGTGTCAAATGAAAGAGTTGGTTTAGTAAATGGTCTCTGAGGTACCTGCCAGTGGTAGAGGTAGGAGATCACAAGTATAAAAGATGTAGATTTCCTGTAATTTAGTGGAAAGAACATGACAGATTAAGTGTACCCAATCACCAACTAATGCACTAAAGCTTAAAAGGGGAACTGCCCCTCCCTCAAAGAGGAAAGCACCTACCCACTTGTTCCCTTCCTGTTCATTCAAGTGGCTGAATGACAAACATTACTGGCATTTACTATTGACCAAGTACTGTGCTTTGCATTGGGGAATCAAATGCAAAAGTGGGCCTGTCTCTAGCATCAAGGTGTTCGAATTCCCTTGGGAGAAGATAAGATGCAGGAGAATGGTCCATTACAGGTATCTCTGTTGAGAAAAGACCAAGGATCACCCTGTGATACTTATTAGACTGTTTGGACCAGGCCTGGCCTCTTCTGCATAGAGGATTTTTCCTGAAAGGAAAAATTGCCATTGTTTTGGCAAGGTATGTACAGGTTTGACTGGATTGGCAATGCATTTAGAGTGCCTGGTAGGGCCTGATTCCAGTGAGGCTGGGCAGGGAATGCCTGAATTAAAGACATGTGACTGGGAGTTTGGGAAATCACACATTTCTACCTTTTATGGTATATACTCTTTGGTTTTTCTCTTAATATCAAAGTAATCAAATGTATGGTCTTCTGCTCAGGGCTGAAAGATGAGCCTCTGTTAAAAGAATCTCTGTTTTCTGTTTCTTTTTTGAGTTTCATGAAGAAGCTTTTGGATGGAATGAGAATCTTGGTATACTACTCTACCAGCTTGGTGAAGTAGAGATCATTTGGGGATGTAGGCCATGAAAGTGATCACTCCCCTGATCTTTCTGCATCAGCTGGACCAGGAACTGGCCCCTTTTGCAGGTCACAATTTGGTGGTCAGTTTCACCATATCCAGGTTGAAGACTGAGAGAGTGGTGACTGTGATGAGCTCTGGAAGGACTTCTTTAGCATGCCCTGGGCTTGGACCTCTTGGGATAGCAGTTTCAGGGTGGCCTGTTGCTTCTACTTTTACTGCATTACCTTGAGGATGGCACAATAGTGCTACTGTACCTTCCCCTCCTTGAACTTGCCATCTTTGGGTCAGAACTAGGCACAGCACTTGTTGGAATTAAGGATGTTGAATTTAGCATTGCTGATTTCATTTGGAAAGGAGGGAGCTTGAAATTCGTAGCCATGCTCTATTCCTATCCTCTTGTGGTGAGTAGATGCTTCCAACAAGGGGATTGGGGACCATAGAGTCCACCTTGGAAGCTTCTGTTTCTTAGGCCTGTTTGGTCTCCAGCAATCTTTTGGATTTTACTGAATTTGCTGGTCAGAATAATCTGGTTCTTTAGGTAAGGGTCTCTGAACAGCATGTAGAGGTGGTTGAATTTCCCAGTCACACAGGGTTGATTCATACAGTGCAATACCATTTTCTCACAAGACAGAAGCTGAACTAGACCCCCACATTGATATTATATTGAAGTCAAAGAAAGACATAAGGAAATGGTAGCTGATTGGCCAGTAAGGAGGCAATTTCCAGATAAGACACCTGGGTTGTTTCCAATGTATAAGGGGGAACAATTTCTTCCTTTTGCTACTTCAAGCTTCAGATCACTCTTGAGTGCTGGTCAGCATAACTAAGGTCAAGAGTTGAGGCATTAAATGAATCTCATCTTTAAGCAATAGGTCTGACTTCTCTACCATGCAGGGAATGGTTCAAACAGTGCCAAGAAGTATTATCATAGTTTGGGCCGTTTGGGCCTTAAAGCTCAAAATTCCTAGTGCAGGCATTACTACAGAGGAAGATACCTAAGATAAGATTGAAAATAGCCCATGTCAGAGAGGACATCTTCATTGCCTATCTTCTCAAGAGCTTGAGAGAATTTGTTTAAAGTGGATAAGGATAGATTGGTAGCAACTCATGCTCAGAGGGATCAGGTGGGGTAAACAGCAGGGACTATATGTCAACAGATGTAGACTTGTACCAGGAAACAAGAGCATCACTCAAGATTTCCCAGAAGGTGAAAAAACACCTGGCCATAAGTGTCACCAGAAACACACACACACACACACACCTTTCCAATGCCATGGGTCCTTTGATGTCATAACAGTTGAAGAACCTCAGCTAAACGGAGTCATAATCTCAAACATCCTTTAAGGTCATGTATCTAGTTAAAAGAATTTGTAGCTCAGCTAAGCTGTTAATCTCCATTTACTCAACTTATTTTATCCTGCGTTTCCCATTTCCCATAGAGATGTTTGATACTTGGAAAGATCTTTATTTGGAAATTCTGGAATAGACTTGGAATAATGGTCTACAACTGCCATCTGAAGAAAATCTATTACAATAATGAGTTGATGTTATGCAAGCCCATTTAAAAATTACAAAGTTTCCTTTTAACTTCTCTTTTATCATTCTTTTTTTAAGGAGTGAATTTTATTCAATAATAAACTTTGCAAAGGGAACACTAATACACAGTAAAGACTTCTCCTTTCTTGGCTTTCCCACTGTCAGTGAGCACGGTGTTTGGTATCTGCTAGACTTTCCGTTTCTTCTGGAACAAAACCACTGGGACTAGAGAAATTTCAGTAGGACTCATTTTCTTGAAGAGAACTTTTTCATTCAGGGGCAAGATACTTTGTGCTTCATTTTCCTCATGTGTCAAATGAAAGAGTTGGTTTAGTAGATGGTCTCTGAGCTACCTGCCAGGGGTAGAGGTAGGAGCTCACAAGTACAAAAGATGTAGATTTCCTATAATTCAGTGGAAAGGACATGACAGAATAAGTGTACCCAATCACAGACTAATGTTTTGCACTTTGGAAGCAAATATAAAAGCGGGCCTATCTCTAGCATCAAAGTGTTCAAGTTTCCACAGGAGGAGATAAGACGTAGGAGAATGGTTCATTACAGGTATCTCTTGCCATTGGTATGTACAGATTTGGTTGCCCCTTTCATTAAAAATCCTCTATTCAGAAGAGGCCAGGTCTCCAAATAGTCTAATAGTTATCACAGGATGATCCTTGGTCCTTTCTTAACAGAGAATAGGAATGTATGTGTAGAATCCATATCAGATTGAATGCTGTCTTGGGGAGGGAGGAGAAAGGAAGGAAGAGAAAATTTAAAACTTATGGAAGTGAATGTTATAAATGAAAAATAAATTAATTTTTGAAAAAGGAAGCCAGTTTCATTTTTGCTTCTGTATTGAAAAAGGTCCTGTAAGACTAAGGCAAGCAGAAATATTTGGTAAATTTTATGAAATGTTCCTTGTTTTGTCAATCTTTTAAATTTTGCATTTGGGGCTAATTTGTGTTTTTCATCTGTACAAAAGAGATTGTTTAAACCCATGCAACGTTGACTGAGATTTTACTGAATGATATTGGGGAAGCAAGTCAAAGGACATAGACCATATCTCCTCAGAGAACAGAAATTGTTCCTTGATATTAGGTAATTTGTACATGCTTCAGAGACAAGCCTCATTACATATTGCTTATGGGGCAAACATTGAATGATTGGGTCACAGACACCACAGTTTCTTCTTCCATTGATTCATTACTTGAGAGATGCTGACACTGATGACTCCAAAGGAAAGCAGGGCTAAGACTGGAAAGAGCTTGTCCACCAGATCTCTGAGCAAGTCAGGGTAGGAAGCCAAAACATAGCATTCCATTAGGAAGCCCTATTTTGGTGACTGAATAGGAAGGAGAGAGGGAATGGGCATTTATAGAGTGCCCACTACGTGCCAGATGCTGTGCTAAGTACTTTACAAATCTCATTTAATCCTCACAAAAACCCTGCAAGGTAGGTGCTGTTTTTATCCTCATCTTACAGTTAAAGAAATTGAATCAGAGAGGTTGAGTGACTTGCCTAGGGTCACATAGCTAGTAAATGTTTGAGACTGGATTTGAACTAAGATCTTCTGACTCCAGACCCAGTGCTCTATCCACTGTTCTACGTAGCTGACAAGAACTGGTAGTAAGTTTTTAATTGCATCTGCTCATTCTGACAATTGCAAAAGTGTCTACTTGGAGGAAAAAAGAGGAATACTGTCAGTCCCGAATGTGAGGTTTTTTTCACTAATAATGGGCATCAAAACATTCCTCATGTATACATCAGGTTCTCACCCTTGACACAGAGAAGCAGCAGAGATTGGCAATTTGAGCCAGTGGGACTCATCAAGAAAGGGATTGGGAGTGCCTACCAATCTGAGAAGCATATTAGAGAGGAGAACTAACTTTGGGCAAGAGTTCATGGTAGCATCCAGCCCAGAAAGGATTAGGATTCTTACTTGCCAGATTTCCAGATACTCTGCCTGCCATGAAATTCTCATAGAACATCAAGGAACATGGACATTGGCAGGAAATGACCAAATAGCCCACCATGTGCATGAAGTTGTTTGCCCTGCCTGGAATCACTTAAGACACTATTTTACAATAAGGTTACCTAGCCTGGACTGGTGGTTTCATTCCAGAATCTGGTTTATTGTTAGTCAAAAAACTTGGCTCAGAGGCTGCTGTCCAATATAGAAGCATCATGTGACACAAAATTGAGTCTACAACCAACTGAGCATGCAGAAGTAATAAGATATAGGCTTACATAATCTGAAGTTGCAGGAAATGAATTGTCTTGGAGAGGGAGAAGCATGGGATCAAGGCTTGATTTCCATTTTTCAACAGAATGAAAATCAATATAGATTGTGATCATTTCCTGACAAAGTTTTAGCTGATTTATTTATATCAGCACTAGTGACTAGGAGACTTAGAAGCCTTACATGTCTTTATAAAGCAGACATATAGTGGTCAAGGACAAAACAGGTTTAGCATCTAAACTGATTCTTAGTCAAGCTTTTCTTTTTAGTTTATTGCTAAGAAAAGTCATCCAATAGCATTGTAAAATGCAACTGAGAAAATAGGTGAAAATATTTTTAAAAAGATTTTTTTATAACTGAGTTATAAGGAGGATAGAGCCACCATTTTTGGGCCTCAATCTCCAGTCCCCCAGTGGGAATGTAGAAATAGAAAGGGTACTGCAGGTAGAAGGTTCTGAAGGTGGTGAAACTAACAGTCAGTTCAAATCTTCTGTGCCCAGAGTCCTACAAAACCATGCATTCTCAAGATCATAAGTCATGAACTCATTAGGAATCTCATTAAGAGATTTCTGTTGTAGCTCCCAAGAAATGAAAGAGTAGATATATTTATCTTTAACTTCTATCTCTAGGTTACAGTAAAAATTTTCTGTTTACCTTTTAAAATCTCTTGCAAACTGGTTCCAACTTATCTCTCCAGCCTCATTGGATATTCCCTTTCATGTGTTTTGTGATGCAGTCAAACAGGCCTCTGTTCTTCCTACATCATATCTCCCATCATTGTCTCTTAATACTGGGTATCTCCATATCTGGAAAGCATTCCCTACCTATCTTCTGTCTCAGAGTCCCTCTTCTTCGAAATTAAGCACTATCATCTTCATGCCGATATTCCTGATTCTAATTGATAGGGCCATTACCCCTTCTATACTATTTTTTCTTTGTTAAGTGCATAATTGTGCTGTATGTATTTTACATGTACATGTTGTCCCCCTTACTAAACATAAGCTCTTTGAGAATAGGGATTGTTTCACTCTTTGTACTTGTATCCCTAGTGCCTAGCATATAGATACTCAGTGTCCATGATCCATAAGAAAGTGACATCTACACAGCAAGATACTTTTCCTTTTCCTTAACCTCTATCTCATCTGTATCCTTGGATGTTCAAGTGATGACTCTAAGGCAAGCAAAGAAATGGAGCAATACTAACTTGATTACAAAATGACCTTATTTCTTGATATTTGGATGCCCAGTATTAGGCACAGGTCTAATACTAGCATTCTAGTCAGGCTCTACTTGGGGATGAAATGAGCCCTCAAGTCACTGAACAGTCAGCAAAAGGAGATTTACTTAGCCTTAACATAGCACTTACATGCAACAAGGATAGAGTGGCACTTATCCTTTGCAAATTCATTCCCTCCCAACCCCCACCTCGACCTTGTGTCCATATAGAGTTGGTCTGTAGAAGAGGTTGTGATGACTTGTGTATCTTCAGTCATTCATCACATCTCAGGAGCTCAAAATTTGAAGGGACTTTTTTTTAATGTGCTCAGTAGATCATTCAGCTGAGTCAACAAAGGTAGGGGCCAATCAGGTCCCAAAACAACTTTGTTGCTTTTTTAGGCAAAACTAATCCTTATTGTGGAGAGGAAGAGAAAACCCCTGATAGAAATTTGTCAAGTCATACTCATTATTCAGTAGAGAAAATATGCTCATGAAATATATTGACCTCTATTATAAAGGCTATCTTGTATTAAAGGCACAGCTAAAAGTCCCTCTCACTACTCTCATGTGTGGATGATGAGCCTTTCACAGAGTTACAGAAAAGCCTCCTTAAGAAAATCTCAAGCCCTTCAATGGAAGAAGCTAATGATCCACACGAAAACCTAAATGGCCAATAAAACATGGTTGTACCCAGATTAACATGAAACTGGATAGTGAAAATAATGAACAGGACCTGGAGAGGAGTTGGAAGCAGACCTGTTAGCCAGTTGCCCATTTCCTCTATAATATGGATCACTCAACTCCAAGATTCTCCTTGGAACAAGTTCATCTTATAGCAAGAGGTTGATTCCCATTGGGGTAAGCTTATGGAATAATCCATATTTTCTTGTCACAGCAGGCAAAAGGGAATAAGAAGCAACTCATTAATGATAGCTAGCCTTTACAAAGCACTTTATATGTATTATCTCTTTTTATCCTTAGAACAGCCCTAAGGAGTAGATGCTATTTGCTCCTTTTATAGATGAGAAAACTGAGACTGGAAGAGATTGTGATAAACCCAGAGTCACCAGTAAAGAATTTTAACCCAAGATTCCTGATGTCAAATCCAGGACTCTATGTACTGTAAAAGTGTCTCAATACCTCATTATGAAGTAAGTGGAGATGATACCTAAGCTACCAGAGCTTAATTTAATAACCAATATTTTCATAATACTTGCTATATGAGAGATGTGCTATTATTAATCCCATTTTCAGATGAGGAAACTGAGGTTAAGTGACTTCCCAGGGTTACACAGTCAGTAATAATCTGACACTGGATTTGAACTCTGGTCTTCCCACGTCTAGGCCCAGCACTATGCACTGCGCTACCTAGCTGCTCCCATAGCTTCGGCAACGTAAGCTCTAAATTCTGCCAACTGAGCAAAGCCAGCTTGCAATAGAATCCAGCATTGCAGTTCTTCTTTGGGCAATTCTTCAGAAAGTCAGAAGGAAGGGAATGCTCAAGTGTAAAAGAAGGAGGTCTTTGTGCAGAAGCCCAAAAGATTGTTTCTCTGTGATGTGAGAGACCTGCTCCCACCTTCTAATCAAGAGTTTAGATTTAGACAGGGCAAGTTTATTTCAGTCAATCTTAAGGGACTACATTTGGACAAGTTATTTGAGCTAGTTATCAATAAGGACACCCCAAAGGAGTGGAGAGAGATACACACAGATAGAGACATAGAGAGAAAGACAGACAGAAAGAAAGACAGAGTTGTACCCCAGGAGATGACCAAAGGGAAAGATTCATATTGCTCCCCACTGCTTGCATAGAGTTGTCAAATTTTTTGGCCAGGGTTGAATAATTATGGATCTAGGGGAAAGAGTGTTATATAGAGAGCTTATAACCCCTTGAGAAATAGGGACAGGATAGAGAAGAAACAAATGTGCTGTTACAGTCTACTTCCACTTACATCTTGCACTTCTTGTCTTCTTATACTTCAGTCCCCTTCACATACCCTACAATCATCTGATAGACCATTGGCTCTCCCTCATGACTCCTATCCTCCTTCCTCATACTTCCAACTTCTCATTTCCCTGAGTTCCTTCAAGACTCAGCTCAAAGCCTTTCTGAAGAATGCCTGACTAGGTCCCCTTCACTACTAGTGACTTCCTTCTAAGATTAACTTCCATTGATATGGTCTGTCCACGTGTGGAGATGATTATTTGCATGTTGTCTCTCATCTTAGAATGTGAACACCTTGAAAATATGAACCATATTTTAGGTCTTTTTATTCCCAATACATATTAATAACTAGCTGACTTTCTGCTATTTCTCTACTATGCCACAGCAGTCTCTTCACCCTGAGCTTTACTCTGCCCCCTAGCTGTCTCAAACTGAAAGCCCGTTAGGGCCTGTGGCCCCTTCTTCTGTTTGGCTGGTTCCTCTCAGCCCAGACTACCCACAACATCATTCCTTTCTGAGCTCCCCTTTTGATTCCAGAGACTTTTTCTACCATGATCCCAAGCAGGTACCTCCTCCTCTCCCCCAAAGAAGCAAGTCGTTAGAAACATGAAATCTCTGTGCAAGGTAAACAGAGACAATGTCAAAATAACAAGAGTACTGAAATGCTGTGCTAACTCTTAGACTACCTGTAGGCTGAAATTAACCACTGTTGAAGCACTACTGCTATCTTGATGGCAGAAAAAAAAGTTCACAATGAGGATGACTGTGACTGTGAGCGAAATACAACTGGATGTCAAATTCACAAAATTAGTCTATCAGTACATATATCCTTGAAGTTAAGCACCAAGAAAGAAGTGACAGAAATGATTATTTTTTTATTATATTAACAACCTATTATTAAGTTGGGATTGACATTTTTCCTTCCTATTTCCTCTTTTAGGGAGTAGCCTTTGCAGGTCATTTAGTCAGTCTCTGAAGGAAATTGTTGATAGAAGAGATTGCCTAAATCCTCTGGGTACAAGCTTTTCCCTCTTAGGCAGGACTCCACCCAACTAGAAGACCTTACAAACAGAATCTAATCTGAGTTCTTGCTTCTAGGAAGTAAGTCTATGCCATGCAGCCCACCATTAAAGTCTAGGGGAACCTAGCCTATGAAGGAGAAAAACAATCAGAGCAGTCTGGGTAGAGATGGTTTCCTTTGTCCAGATTGCTGGAGGCAGGTCATGGTCAAGTCATGTTCTCAACAGGAGGAGCTAAAGACTTTTAACCCATCTCCTCATTAACACGCCCATCCCCTCATTAATTGTTCACCAACTGGGATTGATTTTCACCTGCCAGGGTCACCTCCTTTTCCAAAGGTATTTAAGCATTCTTGGATCTCCATATTTTTGTCTCTCATAATGAGAGAGACCACTGGCCATCAATTTATTATTTGCAAGTCTAATTAATAAATTGATTATTAATTACCCAGAAACTCTGTCTCTTGGATGTTTCATTCATCACAGAATGATGAGCTAGACCTAGACTGAAAAGATATAGTGTGTTCGTCCTTCATTCCCAAAGAAGACCATGCCATCAGAGAAATAATGACATCACTTGCCCTTGACTTTGTTTTGAGTGAGGGAGGGCTGATAAAGATATAGTAACTTGTACTCAATGACCCTAGACAGCTGATGAAAGTAAGATTTTTAAAATCCCAATATTACCCAACTTGCATTGGGATTTTAGAGTCTCAACTGGCCCCATTTGTGATCCAAGACAGGCACAGTCATGAAAAGAAATCCAAGATTCTTCTAAAACAAGTTCATATATTATATTGATGAGAGGCTTTAGAATTGTGTTTTAATCTCCTGTTATCTGTACAGCCTCAGAATGACCTTTGCATCACAAGTGACAGGAGGAAGATAGCTAGTGAAGAGTTGATACACAAGTAGGGAAGGGGATGAGGGAGCACTTTGTTGCTCTTGATGAATTTATGTGCCCTTGCCAGGTCACCTTCAACTTTGATCTTGGAGACTGCCTGATGTGATAAATGAACCACTGTCAATGATATGTGAAAGACAATGGAAAATAGGCAAGATACCCCAACACTGGACAAGAGTAAATATCCAGTTTTGCACAAAAAGGGAAGAAAAGTGTTAACTAGGCCAGGGATCCTGACTGTTTTCTGGGAACGTCTACTTAGGATTAGGAAAGCGAATTGTTAAAAAGAATGGAAAGGCAAAATGTTTACTCAATGGTCACTGATTATCTACTTATCAGGTTTGCCAATCCAAAAAGGATCTTGATCAGGTATAGCATTGTTTTAAAGAGAAGATGAAACACAGTAGGAAAACATACCAAATTTTGACCTTGGGAAGGATAAAAAAAAAACAACTTCACCAGTCCTGTTTCAGTACAAAACAAGGTTGAAAGAGATGAAGGGGCTGCTATGACAGGCTATGAAGCCAGGGGAAGTTTTAATCCCACAAATTCAGATTAGAAAATATGGTTCATAGAGGAAGGAGTTCTTGTATATTGGACCTGAGTACAGAGGAATCAACTTTTACTGTGTCAGAGCATTTCCTAATGTCAATGTAGAGATTGTCTTAGAGTTATTTAACTTGGGTCAGAATTCACTGCACAGTAGAAAAAGATGTTTTATTCAGAGTAGACTGGTAAGCTTCTATAGCAATGTCCCTTCACATTTCTACTATACCTACAACCAACAGCATTTCCTTTTTTCCTTTGGAGGTATAAGATTGACAGGATTTTAGTGTCTGTACTTTTATTTTTGAAATCCTTTTCTTAAGTGGGTTGGGTAAGGCATTGGAGTAGATATTTGTCAGAAACCTATGCATTTCATTTAGTGGGTTTTTTGGTTTGTTTTTATTTTCCATTTTGTTTGTTTTATAACTTTTCTTGCAAATATTTTATAACATTTTACTTGCAGAAAATGCATCATAGTTTCATTTCCCTACTGTGAAGCAGGCTGTATGGGGGGGGAAACTATACATTTGTATTAATTGAGATGATTTCTCAGTTTCTCATATTGAATGTCTCTCATGAAAGAAAGGAACGTTCTATAAAAATGAAAAAAGACTATAATCAACCCTGTCCTCAGAGACATACCCAAGCCCAGAAGAAACTTTCCCATAAGGAAGTTAGAATATTGGGCTGGGGCAACTTTACATTCCATCAGTGGTATGAGGTAAGAAGCCAGTGAAATTTCTGCACTTCATAAGCCCACTCTTTTAAAGTTGTAGTTTTAACATATTAATGATGCGATGCCAATTTTCTGTGTAAAATAATTTAGAAATGCATTCAACAAGATTGAAGTAACCTGATTGAAAATAAGTTTGTTTCAGATTTCAAATTGGTAAACTTTTGTATCAGTTATGTCAAACAGCTTTTCATAATTTGGATGTTATTATGCATGTGTGTTCATCCTTCATTGCCAAAGAAGACCATGCCATCAAAGAAACAATGACATGACTTGCACTTGCCTTTGTTTTGAGTGAGGGAGGGCTGTGCAGGTCACCAGCCTCACTTCTCCTCCAGAGTCATCTGAATTCAGTGACCAGATATTCATCAGGATGACTGGAGATGACCCAGGATGAGGCAGTTGGGGTTAAGTGTCTTGCCCAAGGTCACACAGCTAGTGAGTGTCAAATGTCTGAGGTAAGATTTGAACTCAGGTCCTCCTGACTCCTGCACTGGTGCTCTATCCACTGCACCACTTAGCTGCCCCATATTAGAGTATGAAATGAAAGAAACTAAAAAGACAGCGAAAAAATTGTTTCCCTGCTGACCCTGTCTTATAATGTTTTATAACTGCCATTTAGAAAACCAAGTATTTTCATCTTAGCCTATAGTTAAGAGGAAGTCGCAGCTAAAACAATTTGGTGCTCACCCATGAAAAAATTAACGTTGTTAACTAAGATATGAGTTATTTTTAATGTTTAAACCTAAAACTGGTCACTGATTACTCTGTGTGTGGAAAGGAGAGGATAAGGGGAAAGCCTCATCCAGATTGGTTCTACCCATTCAGAGCAGTCCTCAGGGCTAGTCAAAAGGCATAGCTCAGAGAAACTCTAAGGGTGGATGGAGTGGCTAGGCAACCTCCTGTGGGTTATTTTGTAAACTTGCCAAGGAGTTTTTTTAGGTTTTAGAGTTCCTTGCGTCTCTCTCATTTCTCTTCCCAGTTTTTCCTCCACTGTCTAACTTGATTTTCAAAATCCTTTTTGAGCTCTTCCAAGGCCTGAGCCCATTGGATATCTATTTTAGATGTTTGGGATATAGAGGCCTTTACTCCTATATCTTTACCTGATGGTAAGCATTAGTCTTCTTCATCAGAGAGGAATGGTGCAATCATCTGTTCCCCAAGAAAATAACCTTCTATGGTCTTATTTTTTTTTCCCTTTTCTGGGCATTTTCCCAGCCAGTTACTTGACTTCTGAGATTCCTCTCCACCCTGGCCTAGGTTCGCCCAGCTAGTGCTTGGGGTCTGAGATTCAAATGCTGCTCCCCAGCTTCAGGGCTTTCGGCGGCTGGCCTGGCTGCTATTCAGGGTAAAATTAAATCAGGTTCTCAGGTGGGGTCAGGGCCGCCTCCCAGGCTCAGTTCCCTCAGGGGGTTTATGCAGAGACCTTCAGTAATGGAGCTGCTGCTGAGCTCCTGCCTGCTCTGGGAGCCTCTGGCTGCCTGCTGCCTCTGCCGCTGCCTCCCGAGGGGGCCCGAGTCATGGAGACACCCCGCTCCCCTCTCAGACAGCCCAGACATCTCTCTCACTGACCTTCGCGGCCGCTGGAGATTTGGTCCCTGAAGCCTGCTCGGATCTGCTCGCTCCTCTCAGTGTCATGAGGCCAGGCCAGGGCTGGGCTCCACTCCCATCTGGTGTGCAACGGACTTTTGGAATCAGTTTTTCAGGGCTCTCTGGAACAGAATTCTCCTTCTCCCCATTGCTGCGTGGCTCCACTGTTCCAGAATTTGTTGGGAGTTCTTTTTATAGATAATTATGGGCTGTGGGTTTGGAGCTAGCATATGTGAGTCTTTCTACTCTGCCATCTTGGCTTCGCCCCTGGTTTTAGAGTTCCTAAACAAAGAACTTGGCTTGCGGAGAATTTAAGTGTATATAAATGATCTCTAACAATTGGCTTTTACACTGGGACAAATTTAAATTTGAGATGTAAGTCCTGGTAAGTTTTCCCCCAAGCTATGATTAGTGAAACTTGCTGTTTGAGGTAAAGCCCACAGGACTGTAATTGATTTTGAGTTGTCTGATGTATCATAATAATCCATCCATACTCAATAGTCAAAAATCCACCATCTGAGAGAAATCCCACAAATTACTCAGAGAGAATGTGATACAGGTGGAGGTTTGCCTCTGGAAAAGTTGAGATGAAAGTCTTAGTCTCACTCTGAGATGAGATCTTCCTTGCTCAGTTTCCCCATTGTTTTCCTTTGAAAAGGAGTGTTATCCACCTGACTGTTCCTGAGTCTGACTATGAGGTGGAAAACTGTAAATTATCTGAATTTAAAAAGAGCTACAGATGTTTTATCCTATCATATTTGGCATAATCATATTCCTGCTTTATCCTTTTATAGCAAATTTCTATTATCATAACAAATGGTCAGTAAAAGATATGAGCACAATGAAAGTATGTGAGATCTTGCTGGTCTGAACTGAATGTGTAGTCATTCCATATCCCAAACAACTGGGTCAATTAGTACTTGGGTTTGTCTTCTGTCTGCCTGCATAGTCATGTGAATTATTAGTCATAGACCAAGGGTGAGATAATTAAATGTGTGTTTGAGATCTAAGCTATTCAGCTTACAATTATATTCCAAACAACTGTAACACAGGAGCTTTTGGGCTCCAGCCTCTAACAGACTCACTCTTGATCAGGCAGCCAGAAGGACATCAATGGAGACATGATAAGGGGTTATTTGCTTTATTCTTCTCAATGGGATTGCCAGCTATGGGAACACCAACTCCTACAGAATCTCCTAAGTACTCTTCTCAAAAGGGCGGGCCAAAATGGGAGCACTAACTCCTACAACATTTCCTTAAGCCTCAATGGGCACTGGTCAAGGCACACACAGCATTCCAGTTTTCATTCCCCACTTACTGACCAGTACTCACTTGATTTACTGAGAACACAAAGAATGAAGTTTACATTAACTTGAACAATATCATGGTGATTCAGCAGTGTGCTGTTTACAGCTTAACTCACATGTTTATATTATCTTAAGATTATGTATTGATATATATGCAAGCTCAATGAGATTGTTTATGATGTGAAATCCTGAGAACTAGTAGATGGCTTATGGCCATGGATCCTGCGAACTAGTGTCTTGAAAAGAAAACAAATCCACCTTCTCTACAACAGCTTAGTAATTGGGTGTTGCTATTAATTTCTGAAATCAAACCAGAATATCTTCAATTTGGTTTGGGGAAGAGAGTTTCAGTGCAATCAGTTTTCTCAGAGGGAAAGAACTTATAGAAAAATGGATATTTGACCTAGTCATAGACCCAAATCTATTGTTATATTGAGAGTAAAAGTCAGTCTCTGGCAAATTCATTTGTATGAGTGCTGAACCCAAGGCTTCCTGTATAGGACTGAATCCCAATAGCATCTAATCTCCTAAAGGAATTGGAATCACAGTGGAAACTTTTTGAGAAAGTTAACAAGATCAGATAACCCTATTTGTGTCTTCCAGACCATAAACCATTCACCTACAATTGGTAGCAAACACTGGACACCAGCCCATGTCTACCCATCATGCCCTGGATGCAGCCTATGCTCATTTTCAGTCAAACTGATCCCTGGGAATCCCTCCAGGTAGGGGCAGCTCTATATCCCTTGCCAGTAGGAAGCAGTTTCAGAATCAGAGAGCTTTACTCTTTACCCTCAAAAGATTTAGGATCCCATTTGTTTGAGGGGGGACCAATGGGGTGATAAAACTTGGACCCTCCAAAAAGAAAAGACCATGGCTTTGAAAGCAACTCAATCCCTGAATTTTCCCATACATTTCAGCAGCCCAGATCACTGGTACCTCTGCCCAAGGCAACTGGCCCAGGCCAGCCCACCTAGATCATCTGACTAGCTTACTTGACATTCATTTCACTGTTGCTCTTGACTCACCCCAGACTATTTGTCTATACCAACCACTCCTTGATCTCATCCATATCCTTTCACTGTCATTTTTGTATATAGGCATCAGCCTCACCCTTATTAAGTAGCAGGCTCACTAGGAAGCTATTATTGGTGTTACAATAAACTTTGCCACTTGATTGGAAGATGGTTTGAGTGTGTGAATTTATTCCAGGTGGAAGCTGCCCTGTAGCCTGACATTTCAGGGTTCTCAGCAATGCCAAAATGCATCAGTGGAATAAGTTGGGTACATAGTAAAAAGCAATAAGTGATCATGGTAATCTTGGTGACCGTGCACAGCCCTCCCTCATTCAAATCAAAGCCAACTGTAAGTCACGTCATCATCTTGATGTCAGGGTCCTCCTCGAGAACAAAGGACAAACACAACCTGTTACTGAGTAGTCTCTCCTCTCCCCTCCTCTCCCTCTCCCCTCTCTTTCTCTCTCCTCTCCTCTCCCCTCCTCAGGTGTTCCACCTAGGGGAAGGTACACTCCATGGCCAAAAGTTGCCTTTTTTTTCTTTAGGTTTACTGGCTACATTTCTAGCTCAAAGATCCAGCCTTAAATCCAATGTACTCTGAGCTTATAGACTGAACAAAGAGTCCCCACCGACATAGGACAGAGTGAATGTAATAACTAAATAGTAATTGATTCTTTTTCACTCAGGAACCCTGAGGGTCTTCCCCTCTCAGTTTGCTTTTTTTTTTTTTTTTTATTAAAGGAGCCATACCTTGAATAACTTAAAGAAGACTTTTCATTGAATACATGTATCTCACTCACAGTGACAATGTGATAAGACCTTAGCCTGAAAGGGCCAGGGTCTCACATTGCATCCTGGGTCATCTCACTCAAATCAAAGCCAATTTGCTATAAATTTTCCCCCTCCCCCAATTTTGATGTTATCGTAGTATATGTTGGTCTATAGCTAAAGTCTGTCAAACTGTTTTCCAGTTTTCCCAGAAATAAAAATGAGTCAATTCCTCATTGACAAATTGTCAAAAGATATGAAGACAGTTTTCATAAGAAGAAATCAAAGCTCTCTATAGAAGTAAGGAAAAATGCTTTAAATCATTTAAATCTCTGTATCATTAGAGACATGCAAACTCTGGGCTACCACCTCACACCTATCATATTGATTAATATGACAGAAAGGGAAAATTGACAATTGTTGGAGGGGATATGGGAAAATTGGGACACTAATGTACTAATGGTGGAATTGTGAACTGATTTAATCATTCTGGAGAACAATTTGAAACTATGCCCAAAGAATTATAAAACTGCATACCCTTTGACCCAATAATACCTCCAGTAGGTCTGTATCCAAAGAGATGAAAGAAAAAGAAAAATGATCTCTATGCACAAAAATATTTATGGCAACCCTTTGGATAGTGGTCAATAATTGGAAATTGTGGAGATGTCCATTAATTGAGGAATGGTTGAAAGAATTGTATTATGATTGTGAAAGTAAGCTATTTTGCTATAAGATATGAATAGGATAGTATCAGAAAAACCTGGGAAGACATATGAACTGCTGCAAAATAAAATGAGGAGAACCAGGAGAATATTGTTCACCATAACAGCAATATTGTACAATGGTCAACTGTGAATGATTTAGTTATTTCGATCAATATGATAGTCTAAGGACTTGTGATGAAAAATGCTATCCACCTCCAGAGAAAGAATCGATAGACTCTGAATGCTGATTGAAGCAAAATTTTTTTTTCCACTTTATTTTCTTGGGTTTTTTTGTAACATGACTAACATGGAAATGTGTTTTGCATGATTTCACAAATGTAATTGATATCACAAGGAGTGGGGGAGTGGAGAAAAAGAGGGAAAGAATTAAATTATTTTTTAAAATTTTTTAATTTTAAATGAATGTTAATAAATAAATAATAATTAAAAAAAAAAAGAAACAGAGATATAGAATACTTAGTCCGTGGATGACTGCCATTCCTGGGGGCAGAAGTGGAGGAAATTCCACCAGAAGATTGGTCTTCTAATCCCTCTGGCTCAGAACAAGGAGAATTGAATTAACTGTACTTAAAGGGAACACCCTAGCTAAGGCTACACTACCATAATAAACAAGCAGGGCTGGTGTGACAAAGGACTTTAAGAAAAAATTAGCCTCTACCAGTAGTACAAGCTAACCACTCTTGGTGCCCCACCCCCCAGCCAATCAATAAGAGTAGGAAAGAAATAGGTTTAAGGCATAGACTTTAAGAAAGAAGTCTAGACAGTAAATCCCAAGATAATTACTGCTCTTACAAGGAGCCTGACAGGTAGACTTTGTTTTCTCTTCCTAAAAGGTCTTCGGAGATTTAATTTGTTTTGGCAGCACCCAGATGGTATGTAGCAATTTTTTTCTCTTTCAGCCAGGAGCCCTAAGGTTCTTCTTCTCCCAGTTTGATTTTTTTAATTATCTGGGCCCTTGACTCACTTCTTAAACAGGCCTAATCACTGAATGGGCGCTGCCTCAAAGTGAGAACTCAGAAAGACCTTGACTTAAAAGGGCAAAGCCTCCCACTACATCCGGGTCATCCTGATCATTTTCTGGTCACTGGTCCCAGATGGCTCTGGAGGAGAAAGTGAGCATAGCCCTCCCTCACTCAAACACAATTCAAGGACGTACCATACACAGTGGGCATGAACAAGAGAACATTTTCCAAGAAGATGCTCCAGTTCTCCCATCATCTTCACCGCCCAGTCTGTGCATGTCCGGTTGGAAAAAGGACGCTGAAATATACTGCTTTTGCTACTTTCCCTAATGAAAAAGCAGCAATAAAGGTTTTATTAAGACTTCATCAGCAAAAGTTTTAGGTCACACTTTAGTTGTTGAATTTGCAAAAGAACAAGACCAGACTTCCGCCTTCTGTCAGACTTCCTATTCAGGGAAAAATAAAAGGTCTGATGAACGTATGGAAGATAAAGAAGAAAAAGAGCCAAATTGTTTGACCATAGCAAATGTAATTGCACCAAACCATGGACTAACTTTTCCTTTAAATCTGTGCCTCAAATACCTGTATCTACCACCTTTGAGCACAATACTAGGCAACATAGCCCATGCTTTGGCAAGCGGCCTAAGTTCTATGTACAGATACTTCATCTTAGGATGATGACCATCTTTCGAATTATTGTCCAAACTCCCATGTATGAAGAGTATATGCCAGTGCACATACCTCTTCTTCCGTACCTCCTTTAACACCTGAAAAGCCTCTTATGCCAGAAGAAGGTGAAGGATCAAGCGGAGAAAAATCAGAATATGAAAGTAGTGATGATGAAACCCATAAAAGGATAAGAAAACTGATGAAATTAGCTAATTTTCAACCCAAAAGACCAACAACCTCAAAGCAACACCATGTAAGGAAAAGGTTCAAGATAAAAGAAATGTTGAATAAGCCTGCATCTGTTTCACATAGTGATTTATACCCTGTGCTATTGCTTTCAGGTGTGTTTGAGGAGCCACAATCTGTAAAGCATAAAAAAAAATAGAATTCAGCATATCTTCTGACATATCTACCGCCTTTGAGTAAAAGATTTAGAGGGAAAACAAAATAGTGATTTGTTGCTCCTGGAGATATAACCAATGAAGGATTTGGAAAGATCTTTTCAACTCTCATTCTGAATGACAAAGAAGAGATTCAAGAAGACCTGGATGAGAAACTAACAGAATTTGTCTCTAAAAAGATTTGGAAAAAGGCAGAATTTCTAAAGAAGAAATAGAAACACTTTCAGTTTTCAAAAGTCGTGAAGTAGGGATACAAACTGTAGGATTTATGTAAAGAACTTAGCAAAGCAAGTTGAAGAAAATGATCTTAAGTTTATTTTTGAAGATATGTTGACTTTTCATCACAAATAGAGCGGATCATGTTTGACATATGCTTAATGAAAGAAGGTTGCATGAAAGGCCAAGCTTTTACTGGATTTCCAGATGAGAAGGCTACAGCTAAAGCTTTAAAAGAAATTAATGAATATGTACTTTTTGGAAAACCCATGATGGTGTAATTTGCTCAGTCTGCTAGACCAATACAAGATCCCAAAAATGGAAAAAGGAAATGATAGATAATTGCTAAATGTTCCTTTTGAAGTTGTGAAGGAAATTTATAATTTTCATATTGATCAATATGATATGTATAATGAATACGCTATTAATTTGGATTTCTCAGAGCACCATTTTTCAAACAAACACTGACTTGGGAATCAGAAACTCAAAATGCAACTTGAAATGATCCATCAATTCTTTTTTTTTTTTTTTGGATTTTAATATAAATTTATTTATTTAACTTTTTTACATTCATTTTCACAAGATTTTGGGTTCCAAAATTTTCTCCCCATTTGTCCCCTCCCCCCACCACAGTACATTGAGCTTTCTAATTTCCCCTATCACCAATCTGCCCTCTCTTCTTTCATCCCTCCCTTCT
>CM053773.1:117564242-117606637 GCA_028658325.1 Potorous gilbertii
TATGCAGAGACCTTCAGTAATGGAGCTGCTGCTGAGCTCCTGCCTGCTCTGGGAGCCTCTGGCTGCCTGCTGCCTCTGCTGCTGCCTCCCGAGGGGGCCCAAGTCATGGAGACACCCCGCTCCCCTCTCAGACAGCCCAGACATCTCTCTCACTGACCTGTGCGTCTGTAGGTGGAGGGACCTTCGTGGCCACTGGAGATTCTGTCCCTGAAGCCTGCTCGGATCTGCTCGCTCCTCTCAGTGTCACAAGGCCAGGCCAGGGCTGGGCTCCACTCCCATCTGGTGCATGACGGACCTTTGGGATCGGTTTTTCAGGGCTCTCTGGAATGGAAATCTCCTTCACCCCATTGCTGCGCAGCTCCACTGTTCCAGAATTTGTTGGGAGTTCTTTTTACAGGAGATCCATGGGCTGTGGGTTTGGAGCTAGCATATGTGAGTCTTCCTACTCCGCCATCTTGGCTCCGGCCCCCTCCTCCATCCATCAATTCTTGACAATGACTACATTCTTGTGCTGTTCTGTACTTGTGTATGTGAAATGAAGCAAATCAAAAACTAGAACCTGTTCCCATTACAGAATTCTGACTCTGTACCCTATAAGTAAAGTAATGACCACCAAATCTTGAATCAATCACCTTAAATATTCCCACAGGATTCAAAAACACCTGGACTTGTCATGAGAAACTGCTCCAACCCTGGGAATGATGGTCTTATAATCTACCTTTCCTCTTCCTTCCCATTTCTGATTTATGTATATAACCTCTGCCTTTACTGCAGAAAAGGGAGCTCACTGCAGGACTACTTCAAAGGTTTGCAAACTGTGTTCCTCACTCTGAAACTAATTAAATAAACTGTTACTTGATTTTGCCAGTCTGCCTCCGACCTGCTTCATTTTTGTCTCCTGTTACTCACACGAGAGACTGGTCCTGGCTGAACTACATTTAAAATTCTGTTAACATTAATTGGTGGCAGCAGTTTGAAATGGTGAACATGGAGAGCCTTGACAGCTCCAGTATCTGGGGGAATGGACTAGATACCACTAGACCTTTTTTCCAGAATCCCATCCTATCTCCCCTGCAAGTTCAAGGTTCAGACTCCTGCTCCATTATTGGGCCCATCCTTTGATTAAGGAATGCCCCAAGGTCCCTTTTCTTGACCCAGATCACTTTGGTAAGGCAGCTATTTAATTTTTTTTCAACACTTGAATAGGCAGTTGTTTTTACATGCTTGTATCTGTTTGTTTTTTTTAATGCATGTGGTAAATTTTATTTGTATAAGGATTGCTTACAAATTTGGTTTTGTGTGCCTCTAGAATCAGTTGAAATGAACATTTTTATTATGGGCTTGGTTAGAATTGTTGAATGTTTGTAATTTAAGTAGATTGTTAGCACAGTGTGAATTATTTGTATTTGTGTTGTCATAAACCTTTACAATGTACTTGTATTTGTGTGTTGTGTGTACTTAAGTAGTGTGTAGTTAAGTGGTGTTACTCTCTTTGAATGTTCACCATTAAAATGGGACAGATGTGTGGTAAGGGCAAAGGGGAGTTCCTGTTAAATCATCCCCAGAATGAGCATATGCATTTCAAATGTATAAGAAATATGGTCCTAACTGTCCCTCACATTGCCAGGATTGAGTTGACTTTACTAGTGATGACCCCAAACTTTGCTGGCCCCATTGGAGCAGTCTTGATAAGACCAGATTAGAGTGTTTAAGGCAGAATAAGGAAATTCAATCTCTTGAGTGGGACAGCTCAAAGTACTCAAAGACAAGGGAAACAGAGCATAGGTCTGAATTAGAATTAGTGAAATAAAAGATTAAATTATTTGAAAATCTTCTTCTTAACAGCACCCAGACTACCCAACTACCTACACCATCCCCAGGTCTTATGTTCCCTTTCAAAGTACGAACCAAAGGTCTCTCAGTGACTTGATCAAAACCTATACTTTCAAGCCCTGGTAGCATGGAGATCTCCAGACTATTGCCAAGTAGTATCCCAACCCCAGAGAGGATCCAATAGGCTTTGACGTGCAGTTCCAACTCACTCTGTATTCATACAGACCCAGCTCCCTTGGCAGGAAGGGGGAGTCAAAAAAATGGTGCCAAAAAACTCATTGGGAAGACCCAGAAGAGGACCTTAAGATTGCTTAGGATATGAAGAATCAAAGTAGAGCATTACCAATGCCCTCAAGTTATGGGTGAAAAAGCTCCTTTAGGCCATGCTCCTAGCATTCCCTTGACCCATTGATTTAACAAAGATTGGAGATACTAAACAGAATGCTGGGGAATCAGTTTTATGATAGACTCACCCAAGCTTTTAATGCATATTTATTTTGGAGGTTTGGGGTGCAGAAGCCTTGACTTTTATGTTTTCCTTTGGTAGTAAGTACTGTTTTTCCACATCCAAAAAGATGGAAGAAAATACCTATTCACCAAGAAAGTAATCTTCTATAGTCTTATTTTTTCCCCTTTTTTGTTCATTTTCACAGCCAGTCACTTGACTTTTAAGTCCTTTGTCAAGAGGAGAGTATACTTTGGGGACCTGTTAGTTCTCAGTTCCTCCAAGGTGGCACAATCAAGGGAGAGGAGTTTACTCCTCCCTGGCCTGTGCTCTAGTCTGTTTTTCTGCCCAGGATCTGCAAGTAGAATTCCCTTTCCAGAGCCTCCACCAGCTTCACCACACCAGCACTCTTCCTCACCCCAGGGCTACCACTCAGGGCTGATACCCAGGTCAGTGGCTCAATTCCCCCAGGATCTTTAGGCAGAGGGCTCCAAAAATGGATGCTGCTGCTGCTGCAGCCATCACCTGGGGAATGGGGCTAGGGGAGGACCCTGCTCCCTTCTCACCAGGTGAAAAAGCTTTCTTACTGACCTTTGAAGCTGTCTTTGGCATTTGTGGGTTAAGGAATCTGATAACTGCAGCTGCTGCCAGGGATTCTGCCCCCGAGGCCTGCTCTGGTTCTGTTCCTGCCAGTGCATGGAGAAGGTTAGGCTGGGCTCTGTGGGCTGTGCTCTGCACATGCCCCATGTGATAGACCTTTCTTGTCAGCCTTCCAGGCTACCTTGGGCTGTAAATCTCTTTCACTCTGTTGTTTTGTGGCTTCTGCTGCTCTAGAATTTGTTTAGAGTCATTTTTTACAGGTATTTCATGGGCTGTGGGGGAAAAACTGGAGTAGGTGCATCTTTCTATTCTACCATCTTGGCTCTGCCCCTGAGGATGATACTTTTAGAGCATGACTGTGTGATTTCTATGGATGCCTTGCTTTCTTACCCAGGAGAACCTGAAGGCAACCCCTTTAAAACATGAGACTTTGACTGCTGCTAAATGGATATATTGTGCCTCAGGAAGGAGGAAAGAGACTTGGTTGCCAGTTTGGGCACTACCACTGCTACAGGAGTGGTTTAATTTTAACTATTACTTGATGTCCATTCTGCACAACTAACCAAACTCAAGGCAGTAGTCAGGGCTTGTGAATTAGGAAAAGTAAAAAGGATTAATATCTACAGTGATAGTAGATATGCATTTGGGATGGCATATGGTTGTGGGATGCGATGGAAACATCAGGGCTTTCTCACCTCCTTGGGACAAACCACTAAAAATTGGAAATAGGTTTCCCATCTGTTAGACTATTTACTGCTTCCCCAGGTCCCAGAAGCAATTAAAATTCCAGGACATAGCAGAGAAAAGAGCATTCAGGCCAGTGGAAATGACTCAGCTGATAAAGGAGGTAAAACAGCATCTTTAACTGCTCAAATTCCTGAGCTATGCCCTGAATACAAGTACTTATGGAACTTTCACTTTACCCCTAAAGCGTGGCCTTATTAGCATATTCATCTCACCCTGAAGGCCTGTCTAATCTTTTCCTAATTAAAAAAAGAAATGGCTATATCCCAGAAAAGAATGCTTATCACAAAACCAGATGAACTCCACTCTGAAAGGAGAACTTAACAGGATTTCACTGAGTCAGTCTTTAACCTGAGAATGACAAAACAACAGACCAGAGAGGAAGTGCCACTAATGAACCAGGTAGCCATTTAATTAATTAGCTTCATTATGAGGAACAGATTTGCAAATCAGGAATTCTCCAGATCTGAATTCCACCTTGCTGAAGTGAAGACAGAAATTATATATGTAGATCTCAATGTGAATGGAGACGGGAGGGGGGGGGGTGCGGGGAAGGTGGATTACAAATAATAATTTCCCAGAGTCTGGCCAGTTTCTTATGACAAACTCACAAGTGGAAAACAATACAACAATTCTGGAATCTTGTGGGAGTAATATTGCTTAAGTCTTTGGGGTTATAATTTGGGGGGGGGGTCACAGGACCAGAGCACTGTGATGGGAACAGGTTCTACATGCTTTGATTCACTTCACTTAAGGTACACAGGGATTGGTGTGGGAGTTTTCGCAGGTCTGCTGTCATTTCCTATGAGCTGTGTCTCACCTACTCCAAGCACAATGCATCAAAACCTGTGAAGTCAGCCCCTCCCAGATGCACCCTTTGAAACCTGGCTGATCTACTGCATTCAATTTCAATCTGACTTTGGTATATATACACACACACACATACATACATACATACGTATGTATGTATGTATGTGTGTGTGATTGTATGTGTTTTCCCATTGGATGGAAGTGTTCCTGTCATATTTCAACATCCTCTGGGATACTAAAAATCCTTTTAGAAAAAAATCATTGCATCATGGGGGTTCCTAAAGAAATACATAGTGATAGAGGTACCCATTTTAGAGGGGCTTCATTAGCTAAGCTACTTTTATCCTGGCCAATTACTCAGTACTTCCATTGTGCCTATCATTCCCAGTCATCAGAAATGGTTGAAAGAATTGATGGAATACTTAAAACTTCCCTTGCTAAATCCTCTGAAGAACTACATATCCCCTGGCCCAAAACCCTTCCGTTTATATCTAAACCATTTGGTTCCTGAAAGCTGGGTCCCTGTGAGTTAGTAGTAGGATGCTCAATGCCACTGTACCTGTAGGTAGGAAGCTTAGCAGCCAAAGGCCTAAACAATAATGTATTGGGTTGGCTCAGAAAGTATCAGAGACTTTCCAACTTGCCTCAAAGTCGAATTCCTTAGAAATTCCAACTGACACTCAGTTTCTGATCCAACCTGGTGACTGGGTCTCCTAGCGACACCATCCCCAAAAACACTCCTTGGAGCCAGAGTGGAAAGGTCCCTTTGAATTCCTGCTTACCACCCCCATTCTACCAAATTCCAGAAAATAGAGTCCTGGATCTACCTGCCACTCACTTGGATTGTAGAAGGCAGAGATGGCCTGACCATGAAAATCAAATGGGGTCTGAAGCACTCAACATCTGAGATAGACAGCTGTTCCCAAGACCCACAGGATGAGAAGAAGATGATATCTGAGGCAGACCACTGACCCAAGAAACTAGATGCGGACTGAGGTTTGCAGTAACTAAACCTTTTCTCTTTCTTTGCTTCTGGCCTTCGAGTCTTAATGTTCATGGAAGTAGTGAGTTTTTTTTTCTTCCTTAAATGCCTAACAGTATTCAAGTCCTAAGTTGCTGTTTAAATTAAAAATTCTTGCGACTGTAATTTGCTTTGAATTTTGATTACTGGAATGGTTGTCTGAAATGTCATAAAGTCAATAATAGAAGGCATGTGCAGCTGTCTGAGAACTGCTAAAGTGGATTGTCTGTGCCTGGGAAAGGTTATGGGTAGGACTCAGCCTAAGTAGGATACTCCTAACTATTTCCCCATTGTGCTATTTGCTTTCTGGAAAAGGATAATTTCCCACCTGGTTAATTCTAAGCCTTGTCTTTAACACTCAGTAACTACATAATTGGTTGTCAGATGTGAGTCATTCCTGGAATCAAACAGAGCTAAGGGAGTTTTTCTCCTTGTTTTATGATAACTATGTCCTTCTTCCTTTTATAGCAAACTTCTATAATCATGTTTCAAATGAATGTTCCTCAGCCCTCAAGGGTCATTCCAACCTTTTCAACTGAAAACAGGGAATGTGAAAGAAATTTATTAGTATATTTATTATACATATCATATTGATCAATATGAAAATCATAAGTTTCCAATGATATTTTTTAAATTTAAATGTAACAAAAAATTAAATGATCTCCTTATGACGCTACAGGATCACAGGCAGAGAAACTAGCGCCTTAACTGTTCAGTTCTGATAGATCAACACTGCTACACACAGGACTTGTCTTCTCATAAACTTAGGGGTAGGTGAATATGGATTTGTAGGGAATCCCTTGCCCACTCATCATCTTTACAATTAAACCCTATTAAGCCTCAGGCTTGACTTGCTGCCATCATTCGCTGCCTTCATTCCTGTGTATATCTTGCAGAATCAATGTGGAGAAAGTCAAGCAACTCCTCTGCCTGAGTCTACTACAACTTCATGTTATATAACCTCAACTGGGCCATCACTGCTACTAGGCAATCCTTCCGTACCTCCTCAGTGAACTCACTAATCCACTCATCATAGTTGTTCTTACACACTTTTGCATCCCTCCTCAAACTTTTTATGGTACCTTTCCCCCAATCATCTCCACTGAGAGCCTTGCCTCATTTTACAGGGGGGGAAATGAAGTCACTTGCTATGAGTTTCTTCTTCCTCTTATCTCATATCACTCTGATGTTTTCTGTCACCATCTCCTTCACCTTGTCTCATAAGCAGAGGTTGCCCTTCTCCTTGCCCTGCAAGCCTCTTTTCCTGCACAAGTGGTGTCATTTCATTCTACCTTCTCTAGTAGATCATCCCCTCTATCATCCCCACACTCACTTATCTTCACTCTCTTTCTGTTTACTGGTTTCTTCACTATTGATTACAACTGTGCCTGTGTCTCTCAAAAAAAAAAAAAACCCGAAAGCTTCATTTGATCCATCCATCCATAGCTGCTAACTCTCATCACCCTGTTCCTGGATACTCTATATATGGGAGATAGCATCCTCTCAGTTTTCCTCCTGTCTATCTGACAACTAACTCCTCAGTCTCCTTTGCTATATCTTCATTCATATCTCACACTTTAACAACAGTAATTTCTCAGGTTTTCTCCTAGGTTCTCTTCTCTTTTCCTTCATTATTTCACTTGGTGATCTCATCAGTTCTCGTGGAACTAATTACTTCCTCTATGTTGAGAATTCTCAATTGAACCTATCTTGTCCTAACCTCAAATCTTGCATTTCCAGCTGTCTATTAGACATCTCAAACTATGCAAAAAAAACCCAAAACAAACCCACAATTAGTTGGCTTCCCCCAAAAGCGAGGATTTTGAAGATTTAGAATAAATCGTGATTTTTTGAAGCCAACAGCCAGGAAACAAATGGAGTCCTTCTGGTATGTTCTACGTCATTATTCTAAGCACACTTGATCTTCCTAAACAACTGTTTGGATAAAATGGGGGAGGAGGAGAGAAGAGACCTTTGGTTGTTTGTATATTGCTTCCTAGAGGCAGCGAGTGGGATATTATTGAGAATAATCGGGAAGATTGGGTTTAAAACTGACGCACTTACATTAAACTGAGTTTTCTATCTTTTCCTGATGGTTTTTGTTAGTAACATGCTAATCATTTACATGGGTTTATTTCACATTCTGCAACTTGGCTAAAATTGTTAATTATTTCTGTCATCATCTTTAAAGAATGTTAGTTGTGTTTCTTATTTTTGTTTGTTATTGATATGCTCAATTATGCTTGTAGTTTTCCTACTGTTGAACCAACCCTGCATGCCTGGTATAAATCCCACCTGGTTTAATATATTGCTATAGTTTCTTTGCTACTATTTTCTTTAAAATTTTTGCAGAGGAATTTGTCTGCAGTCTACCTCTCTTTTTTCTGTGTGTGTGTATGTGTGTTTGCATGTATGCATGTGTGTTTTGCTCTCTCTGGTTTAGGAATCAAAATGATATTTGAGTCACAAAAGGAATTTGATATGATTCTTTACCTATTTTTAGCCAATTTAAATATAATTTATTGATTTTTCATAAAACTACATCTTAGTTTTATTATTAAATAGGGTTTTTGTTTCATTTTTATTAATCTCCTTGGATTTCTATTTTGGTGTTTAATTGGGGATTTTTAATTTCTTTATAGTTTATTTTTGCATACTCAAGTCATGAATCTGGTTTCCCTTTTCTTGATCTAACCACCCTAACTATTGCTTTGACTGCATCTCACAAATGTTGGTATTTGTTACATTGTTGCCATTATCTTTCATGCAATTGATTTTCTATGATTTGTCCTTTGACCTGCTCATTCTTCATGATTAGTTTCCAATTAGTTCTTAATCTATACATCCAAGAGGCTTTGTTGAATGTAATTATCATTGCCTTGTAGTTCTGCTTTTAAATTTTTCTGCTTTTCTTGCATTTTTGAGTTTTTTATGCCCTAATACGACGTCAGTTTTTGTGAAGGTGCCATGTACAGCTAAGAAAAAGGTATACTCCTTTACATTTCCATTCAGTTTTTTCCAAGGGTCCATCATATGTAACTTTTCTAAAAATTCTCTGGGTAAGTCATTCCTTGAACTTTTATTCTCTTGCCTGCAAAAAGGTATTATGTCTATAGCACCTATCTAATAGGGTTGTGAAGACCCAGTGAAGTTATGCATGGGAAGACTATGTATGGGAAGGTAATCTTGCAGGTGGACAGAAAACACCAGAAGTTTAAATGAAATGAACAATTCCCAACTACTAGATTATTAGTCTAACATCTGGGATACTAAACTCCAACAGAGTGAGGAAAGGCCAAGTTTTTCCTGTCCTAAAAACCTGAGTTTACATGATATCTGCAATCTCAGGCTATCTCATTCTCTTTCAGCCTCTATATTCCTAGATATCAAGCTGGCATAAGAGAAACTCATATCATCTACCTCACGGGATTATGGTGAATAAAAATTTTGAGTTGGGAAAAAAATGGTTCTAGTTTCTACCTAAGTCCACAAACTTGCTAAAAATCTTGTACCACTTCATGTCTGTAAAATCAGTTCAGGTTTCAAAATGCTTTCCCCCTGGTTGTCTATATTTCTACTTGGATTAGAATACTCAGGTGAAAATTTCTATGGCCAGGAACTGTAGAAACCTGACAATCTATAATTATGTAAGGTAAACTTGGAATTCACTTTCCCTTTTTATGTCAGGTATTTAGGATAGTACCTAACAAGTAGGGGGTGTTTGTATTTGCTGTTTGGTTTTTTTTTTCATCTTTGTGGGTAAGAAAAGTATAGCAAAGTGAATTAGTCTACTTCTTACTATTTCAATAGCTCACTTAATAGCTCAACTTACCCATCTTTGCTGGGATATGATACCCACTCTTCCCAATGAAAATGCTTGTTAGTCACAAAGTCACTTAAAATTTCTAGGAGTTGACAAAGACCATAGGGATCACCTAATCTAGCCTCTCAGGTAATAAAAGAAATTTTTATAAAATAGCTTTCATGAAATGCTATCTATATCCAGAGAAAGAATTATGGAGTATGGATGCAGATCAAAGCATACTATTTGCTCTCTCTTTTATGTTTTGTTTCTTCTTTCTTGTGGTTCATTCCATTGATTATAATTCTTCTTTGAAATATGACTAATACGAAAATATGTTTAGTGTATATGTAGAGTCTACATCAGATTGCATGCCATCTTGGGAAGGGGGCAAGGGAGGGAAGGGAGGGGGAGAAAATTTGGAACTCGAAAGCTTGT
The DNA here is from genome assembly GCA_028658325.1 of Potorous gilbertii. NCBI lineage: Eukaryota > Metazoa > Chordata > Mammalia > Diprotodontia > Potoroidae > Potorous > Potorous gilbertii. The sequence goes on from CM053773.1 coordinate 117,573,936, forward strand.
GGAACTGAATGTTGTAAACTAAAAATAAATAAACAATTTTTTTTAAAAAGAAAAAAGCTTTCACAAATGGTAGATAGCTTAAGACTTCAAATGGCAGTCTGTTATTAGGCTGCTCTACTTGATAAATTCTACTTTCTCAAGGATTTCAAATCTGTTTTTCTCTAACTTCTAGCCATTGGTCCTGGTTTTGTCCTCTTGGAATACCAGCAAAGTGAATTGCATGTTCCCATATAAGACCCCTTATCTTAGGGAGGCAGTGACCACACACTAAGTCTTCTCTTCCTTTCAGTCACTTTTTATATGTCATAGAAATCAAGGCTCCCAAGCTCTGCATTTGCTCTCCAGGTGGTGTTCCTAATAAGGTGGTTTTAACTGAGTATAGCACTAATATGTTTCTTATTATGCTGTGGAGAAGAAATGACTCCATTTCTCTTACTCCAGGCAAGTTTTTAGGTTCAGCCTGAACTTTTTTCTTGAGGATTAGAAGGAAAAAGAAAAAGAACAGTCATAACTTTATGTTGACTCAGGCCTCTAGTCAAATAAAAAAAGAATAGTTCCTATACACTAAAGGAGATAGAATGCCTTCATTCTAAAGGAAAAAAAAGTTAAGAACCCATTTAGTATAAAAGTCTCATGGGGATGATGCAAAAATAAGCAAGAATTCCTGTCTTCAAGGAGTTTACCTTCTATTTGGGTGAGATAAATAAGAGATTCATGCACAAGAGGTTCTGGTAACAGGTATTTCTCCTACTAAGGTTTCAGACAAGAGGCTGGATGGCATAAGAGCGCCCAAGTCCCATGTGAGCCTGGGTATGTCAGTGCTTTCCTCAGCTTTTTAGTGTAAATTGAAAACCAAGTGTTGGCTTCTACTGGTAGGAGGATTTTCCCCATAAGTACTTACAACATGCCATGGAGCTCCCTACACCCATTGGATTACATCTGACTATATGAACGGAACTTTTCTGCATGGTCTTTCTCTCCCTCCCAGAGGGCAGCTGGTGGTCATGGCCCATTGCTACCACTTTATTCACAGAGAATCTCAACTATGTAAGAATCAAAATGTCTGAGGAGGCTATAGGCTTCTTGTACCCTAGGACACAAGACTTATTTTTAGAAGATGCAATACAGAATTAAGCCTTGGAGTAGCAAGGCTCTAACAGACAATGATAGAGAATTAGAAGGCCCTTAGAAAGCTTAAGAGATGCTCTAACTGTCTCTAGGTCCTATTCAGTGGTATTCACTAGTACTATGGTTGGTACGAGAGCCAATATCTTATGACCCTCTACAATGATCGGCTAGAGTGCCAGTAGTTATTGTGCATCAGGTCTGACAAGCAAGTTTCAGAAGAAGCTTATAAGGGCAAATCAATGTTTGACACATGCTTTTTCCATCAAGACAACACAGTTAAGGGCCCCATGTGCTAGTTTTTATCCTTATTCATGAAGAGGATTAAGTAAAGCCAAGATGAAGCAAAGAAAGATTTTTAGTGTACTTAAAATTGTGAACACCTAGGCCCTAACCCACCCTCTGATGTTTACTAGCTTTGCAATAATGGGCAAGTCACTTGGCCCTTAAGCCTCAACTTCCAGCCCTATAAGATGGTGGTAGACATCTTTTCTCCTGGGATTGTTGTGTGAATGACCTGAGAAGGAATTATGAAAAGGGTTAGAAAGAATTATATTTATGCAGTAATGCTGAAGTCTCATAAACATAGCTACTTCATAAAAGAAACCCTACTGATGGCCAAAACATTTGATATCAATTACTACAAATGCAACTTCCCACATAGGCTATGTTTACATAGCCTTTTCTTTTTTATAGAATTCTTTTCCCCGATTATCCCATAAGATGCTGCAAATTTGCCATTTTGTAGATAAAGAAAAGGCAAAGGAGAGAAAATAAGCCTAGCAGTTAGCAAGCTCTAGGCTGTTAAAATTTAGAGATGGAAAGTGTCCTTGGAAGTCATTTAGCTTAACACTATGTTATAATAGGAAAACCAACAACGAGCCCTGGAAACGGACAGTGACTTCCTCTGTCCCACCAACAACATTCAAACCACTCCTTGAGCACATACTATCGGGCAAACAATTTGTTAGTAATTATGTAAAACAGGTATTTCAATCTCAGTTCTGTTTCCAAATCAAGATCCTTTCATGATTCCTATAATACCTCCTGGAAGACATTTTTAAAAAAGAGAGAGAAGAAAAGAAATATTTTGGGAGGAAAATGAGAGAAAGGAGTTTAAATATTCCTAACAAGACCACTTCATATTTAAATCAGAGAAATACCTTAGGAAAACTTTCCTACCAACAGAGAAAGAAAAATTTATTTTCCTTCTTCAAGAGAAGGGCAAGCAGAAGCCCAATCCCTTAGCAAGGAAGAGAACTCAGTTCCTCTCCCTCCTAGCAGCTGCTTTTAAAGGCAGCAGGCAGATTGAGCATGCTCATGAAAAACTCATCAAAATTGCCTTTGTTTCTTTTTCTCTTAATTTCCACCATCTCCACCTCCCCAACTCTCTACTCCTGTCCTTGCACCTGTTAGGACTTTCAAAGATTGATGGAGGAGCAACTGTTTTGAGGGGAAATTGAGTTTCACCAAGAAAAAGTTTCCAAAGTCCTTGCTAGAGGGAGGAGACTTCAAGGGGCTGGTGAAACATACAACTAGAGGAGCCCAGGTAAATGGTTAACAACAAGCTCATTGGCATGGAGGGAAGACACATTTTTAAGTTTAATATGCTCTATTATTTTTTTTCAGTTCAAACAATCAACAAAGCAATAAATTAAGCCCTGATCTGTACCTCACCCATTTCCAAGCTATAAATGTTCTTATTGAATTGAGTTTGAGCTGGTTCCAGCACACCCCTACTCGCAGCTCTCATTTTCTGAAGTCCTAGTTAGTATTTAATCCAACAAAAATGGAAAAGCCTACAATGAAAAAGCCAGAAAAAACTTTAAAACAGAAAATGTCAAAATATGAAAACAGAAATGAGAGACTTAGAGCAGGAAGGATAAGGGAACATGCAATGTTAGTCTGTAAGATTGAAGCCCTCAACTCCAAAGACACCTGAGCAATCTCTTCTAACTTTACAGATGAGAAAGCTAAGACTCAAGGAGATTTGTCATGCACAAGGTCATATAAAAATTAATCAGAGAGAGCTGATCCAGAATCAAATACATACATATGCATATATATATATATATATATATATATATATATATATATATATATATATATATATATATATACATATATATACAGAGAGAGAGAGAGAGAGGAAGAGAGAGAGACATAAAAGGTCTGAACCGGAAGAGAGCTTAGCAATTAAATAATGCACTCTCCTAATTTTGTAAAGAAAAAAAAAGAAAACATGGGCATGACCTGTGACTTGGTCAAGGATGTTCTCCAAAGATCTCCACCCCCACCCCGCCCCTCTTTCTCTCCTCGCCTTTCTCTATCCCACTCTCTCTCCTGTAAGTGTAAGTCTCACTTCAAGGCTGCTGTCCAGAAGGCATCTCCTCTTTACCCTACCCTGGCTCCAATTTCCCTGACTGAGGACTAGTACTCTCAGAGGCTTGCCTTTTTTTCTAACAAAACAGTTGTTTTTTCTTTCTTTGCATGAAACTGTTATGCAGTTATACCGAAGGAGAATCAAAGATTTCTAGTTTAAGGGATAAAGCTCCAAGTAGGTATCTCACTCAGTAGTAGGATGTATTATTTTTTTGAGGATGTGCCCTGAAAAAAAATATCTGCTTGCTTGGCCCTAGCAATACATTATCTAAGAAGAAAGCAAGATTTTTGAACTGCATTCATAATTCCAAGGCAAAAGCTATGGGAAAGAAATGATGGCTTATGGCATAAGCTAACCTATGAATCTTTAGCTGATATCCACTTCTAACCAAGTAAATATCTCCTTATTCGTGATCCATTTAAAGCCAGAGCTTTAGAAACATGTCTAAACAAAACAAATCATAAGCTCACAAGGAGAAATGCTGGATAGGAGGGTAAGAGAATCACTATGATTTGTTTAAAAGTCATGATGGCATCACTTAAAAAATTGCCTTTGCAAATAGCTATTCTCAGTAAGAAAGCAAAAAATCTTCACAATCAAGCTACCCCACAACAAATGTTTCCTTTCACCAAATGAGAATGGGGGAATGGGAGTGGTGTGGGACTTGCTAAGGATCTGGATAAGGGTGACCAGTATGGCTAACAAGTTTTACTTTTGCCCCATAAGGATTGCTTTAATTGATTGCCTAGTTTTCTGAGGGGGAAAAAGACAGGAAGAGAAGCAGGATGATCTGATGACTTTTAAATACAAACTAGGTGTACCAGAGTATTTGAAGGATGGAGGCACAGAAGGATTAGACTTTGTCTACCTGGTCCCAACAAAGAAAAACTGGGGCCACTGAGTGAGGTTGCAAAGAAACAGATCTAAGTTCAATGTTAGGAAAAACTCCCAATGGAATTGCTCAGAACCATAATGAATCCACTTTTTAGGCTTACTGTGAGGAAAACCAACCTGGGTGAATGTGAAGAGGTCACCAAAGGTGACTACAAGTTAATGATTTTCTTTCTTCCTTCTTTCCTTCCCTTCTACAAGTTAATGATTTTCTTTCCTTTTCCCTTCCATCCTACCTTTTTTCCTTCCTTCCTTTCTCTTCCTCCTCTTCTTCCTTCTTTTCTTCTCCTTCTCCTCATCTTCTACCACCTCTTCCTCTGTTTTTTTTCTACTCTAACAATACACAAAACTGATAAAATTACAAAATGAAAATAACCTCAGTTGTTTGTGGTCATCTTTCACAATGATAATAGCAGACTGGCTGAAAAGGAGGATGAAGATGTTAACAATAACCAACATTAGATGATCTAAAAGTAATTTAATTCTTAGTACTCTATCCAGCAACAAATGAGGGAAAACACTAATAGCAAAAGTGAACCAATCTATATTGACACTTTTACTCTAAATGGAACCAGATAACTTAACATAAAGGAATCACAAGAAATGCATGGGTGGCCCATAGAATCTCCCTGAAGAGAGAAAGGAAGGGGTTGGCTTCGTTGTGCATGCAAATGTAAAAGAAATTCCACTGGATGGGCTCACCTCATAGGTGATCACAGTGAGTATAAACAAATAGATCATCATGAAGATAATTACAGTTTATACACTCAGACTTGTAAAGGATAAAAAGTAGAGAAATCCTATGAAAAACTTAAAAGATCCTCCAAACTAAGTCAATTTTTCTATTAATAAATGGCATCCTCAAAGGTATTATGGGCAGAGAGAAATGTAGAAAACCATGCACAAAATATGCTTTGGCATCTAGAAGTAAATAAAAAAGGTAAATGCTTAAAGACAGATACAATAAATGCATAAAATTTATGTACATATATGTATATGTGTGTGTATATATGTATACACACACATACATATATATGGTGTGTGTATATTTATGGTATACTATGTATATTTACTTCAAGAGAAATCTGGAAGATTCATGATTCAGGAAACATCAACTATGAAAAAATCATGAAATAATATTTGTGGGGCTTTTTTAGTATTTTATTTTTTATCTTTCCCCAGTTACATGTAAAAACATTTTTTAACATTCCTTTTTTAAAATTTGAGTTCCAAATTCTCTCCCTTCTTCCCTTCCTACTCTCCCTCCAACTTGAGAAGGTGAGCAGTTTGATATAGGTTATACATATGTAGTCATGCAAAACATATCCATAATAGTCATGTTGCGAAAGAAAACAAACCAAAAAAAAAAAAAAAGAAAAAGTTTTTTAAACGTGTGCTTCAATCTGTATTGACATCATCAGTTCTTCTCTGGGGATAGATAACATTTTTCATCAAAATCCTTTAGAGTTGTCTTGGATTGTTGTATCACCGAAAATAGCTGGTTGTATTTGTCCTTCATTTTCAAAGAGGACCATGATATCAGGGAAATGATGATATGATTTGCAGTTGACTTGGATGTGATTGAGGGAGGGCTGTGTAAGGTCTACCTTTATCCTCCAGAGCCATCTGGGTCCAGCGGCCAGATATTCATCAAGATGGCAAGAGATGGCCCAGGATGCAATGGGAGATGCTGGCCCTGTTAGGCTAAGGACCTTTCAGGTTCTCACTTTGAGGTAAAGCCCATTCAGTGAATAGGCCTCTTTAAGAAGTGAGTCAAGGGATGTCCCCTTTAATTAGAAAAAAAAAGAAAAAATCAAGCTGGGAGTTAACATTGACGTTCACTCAAAGCCAGGAGAGCCAAAAATATGATCATCTCACAATATTGCTGTTACTTTGTGTGCAATACATTTCACTTGACATCAGCCCATGCAAGTCTTTTCAGGTTTTTCTGAGAGCATACTACTCATCATTTTCTATAGTACAATAATATTCCATCATAATCACATACCACAACTTGTTCAGCCATTCCCCAATTAATAGCCAACCCCTCAATTTCTAATTCTTTGCTGACAAATGAGATAATACTTGTAAAGCAGTTAGCAGAGTGTATGGCATATGGTAGGTACTATATAAATTATTTCATTCCTGGAGAGGCAGCAAGTCCCACTTCATTGTAGATCCTCCAGAAGAAACTTGATGACCATGAACTGCTGTATTATACTGTATTTATCTCTTGGGAATGGGTTGAAGCAGGTAATTACCAAGGCTCTTTCTCACTGAATTTTTACTCCCTCAACCCCATAGACTATAGTCACTATTCGAGTACTTCAAGTGACAGGAAATTCTTGCCTTTCTGGTGCATTTCATCTTCTTGTGAAATATCTTCCTTACCACTACTCTTACAAAGAACCTTGCTTTCCGGAGTCATATTATCTATTTTCTTTCTTTTTGACAATGTACTTAATATCTCAAGCTTTCTTTCATACTGAATATTTTCCTTTCTTTCCATTGTTGGATCAAATTCAATAATTAAGAGGCCAGCTGTGTGCCAGGTTCAGTGCTGTGGATACAAATATATATTCTGAATAAATGGAGGATGTTGAGCAATATAGAAGTCAAGGCTTTAGCTGAAGTTTGAAGAAAATCTCTCATTCTGAGGAAGGAGAGAGGTGAACTGAAAGAGAGAACTTTAGATCTGGGGAATGATAATATGTGCAAAGGCTGAGAGAGGAGAGAGAATGTGTCTGAGGAAAAGCAAGCAGGCTGGTTTTCAGGACCAGGCAGTGTAGGAAGAAGTAATATGTAATAAGCCTAGAAAGATGGGCTGGAACCGGGTGGTGAAGTAAGGTGGATTTCAATGTGTAATGTGAATTTTTGTTATTCTTTCTTAGAGTTTAGTTTACCAGGATCCATGGCCATAACAATCTCTATTCCACAAGTTCATGCCCTGTAAACATTTCCACTGTGCTTATGCAGTATTATATAATGAAAATAATATAAACATTTGTTTATATTATAAATATAATTAAATTGTAAATATCCACTGCAACTGCACCGTGAGATACAGCAATGAGAAAATGTAAACTTATGAGGCTATTGCTGGCAATATGCCTTGTCTGTTGCCTATAAAGCAGGTAGACACTGGTTAGTGAGTAGAACACTATGTGTGCCTTCATCCGCCCTCATCAAGGCCTTGGGGGAAATCTGTTTGCCTCAGTGAGGCTTGAGGGGTTTAGGGGAGTGCATAAGCTGTGCCTATCTCTATTGACCCCATCAAGAAGTAGGGGTAGTTGTCCCCCACTTCTTGCCAGCCCCTGTGAGAAAGGTGATTAGGGAATGCTATGGGAGTTGGTGCTCCCATTATCAGCAACCCTCTTGTGAGAAGACTAGACTAGAATAAAGCAACATTATTAACCCCTTCTTGTCTGACCAGATCAAGAGTGAATCTATGCTAGCAGCTGTTCTGTGCTCTAGTGTTTATCTGTCTTACAAAAGGTTGCGGCAGGGAAAACCGTGCATAGAAGAAGGTAGGACTCCCCTTGAGTCAATTTCCCTATTGCGCTATTTCCTTCTGAACAGGAAAATTTCCTACAGTAATTAATTCTGAACCTGACTGCAGTACCCTGTGAACAATGTGGAACTTAGCCTTTACTTTCAGAGACTCTTTCCTGGAATCAAAGCAGGCTAAGGAAACTTCATGCTTATGTCAGATCATTCTGTGTCCTTGAAGGAACAGTCTTAATAGCATTATCACCATTATTAACTTTTTTCTTTCATAGCAAAATTCTACAAGGGCAGATAAATGGTAACCGTTCACATGTTTGATGAATACCGTTGTCACAAATCTCAACAGCTGAGTTCTTCCCGTGGGATCCAAGAATGAAAGACTTCAGGGCTTTAGATTTTATTGTTCTGAGTTCATAGTCACTATTATTTAGAAATTCTTGTATAAGATTTGGTCCTTAAAGTATGTCATTCTTTCTGATGATTTGAGGAAACTATATTCTCAAAGGATAAACAGGACCGGACAAAAATGGGACGCAGCGATCCAGATAATTGATTTTCACAAGTTCCTACTAAAAATGATAACGGCCCCTCCTAAACTGGAAGCAAGCGAGGCCCGCAGGGGGACCGTGCACGGACTTGAGCCCGGCCGGGTGGAGCCCGCGGAAGCAGAGTGAAGCCACCGAAAAGGGATCACGGCTCAGAAGAGCTCGCCGGTCTGGGAATGGCTCGTCCCTCATCACCGAGGAGACCAGTAAGCGGGCAGTCATACCTGAGACCTTTGGAGGGCAGTGCCGCCGAGAAGGGGGCAGGCAGTGTTGCCCCACACAGCGCTGAATGGGTGCTTGGAGATTCCTCCGTGGGGTGACAAGGAGGGAACCCAGCACCTGGCGGGAGAAGGGTATCCTCGACTCGGACATCTCTCACAGACGGCAGCTGGTGGAGGAGCAGAAGCTGCTGTGGGGAAGTAAAAGGTATTTCAAATGCAGTGAACCTGCCTTAAAAGAAGGGGAGCTCACTTTGAAAGATGTGGCTACAAGGCAAAGGCTGAGGACTCATTCATTTCATCCCATCCGGTAGCAGAACTAGAACCAACAGAGGAAAAGTTCGCAGTGATTCTCTCAAGGCAAGAGATCATCTGGCGTTTGAGAGAGAGAAGAGAACCTGTCAGGTTGTTTGGAGAAACTGATTATGATACATTTCAACGTTTGAGAGTCTCCTGCCTGAGATTAAGGAGGGTTTGCGGTATGATTTGAAGGCAGCTTTGGGTAAGATTGAGCAACAGCACATTAAGGAAATTGTTGGTGCTCAAGAACCAGAAGAGGAAGACATGCAGAACGATCCGCGAGTCCACGAAGAAAACACCGCTAATTGAAGAATTAGAGGCACTGGGAGAGTCCTTAGGAAGGGAGATGATCATAAAGACGGGGATATCACAATCAAATTCCTTGTTTCTTCTTGGAGTTTGGACAAACGAACTCCATGCTAGAGAAGATCGAGTAAAATGTAGTGTGCAGACCAAACTGAACAGTGCTACCCAGAAACAGACAGAATCATATCTGAGGCCACTTTTCAGAAAACTGCAAAACAAGACTCTTCCTGCTGATATTAAAGAATCAATAACAGACATTATTAAATTCATGTTGCAGAGAGAATATGTGAAAACCAATGATGCTTATCCAATGATGGCCATTGGAAATGCTCCTTGGCCTATTGGAGCCACTATGGTTGGGATCCATGCCAGAACTGATGGTGAAAAGATTTTTTCCAACCATGGTGTACATGTTCTGAATGATGAGACACAACAAAAATATGTTCGGGGTTTGAAAAGACTGATGACCATTTGCCCGAAGCACTTCTCAACAGACCCATCAAAATGTGTGAAGAACCACGCACTGTGACAACTATTCTCTGTGGAGTTACAGCACAATAAGAAACAAGCCTATGGCCTTCCAGGGGAACTGCTACCAGAAATGAAGGGGACACAAAGAATCAAGTTTGGGGAGCATCTCTTTTCTACCTAATTGGTTTATTTGAAAACCCATCTGTTTTTTACATCAAATATGACAGTAGACTCTTGATTGTGTGTTGTATGATGGTTTGACTTTTTATAGTATCAAAATCAAGCACCAAAGCTTATTTCCCCATAGTTGCAACCAGACAACAATCATGCAGGTATTCATACTAGATTTTTTCCTATGCTCTGTGCAAAGTTGTTGGTTAACAATTAGAAAGAAACATTTGAGGTTGGCTTGTCATTATTTTTATAAAACATGATACTGTCCATGCTACAATTATATTTATATTTATGGAAAAAATCTTTTTTGCTTCTTCAACAACTACCCAAAAATTTAGCATTCCTTGGTAACAAAAAGTGAGGAGGCAGGTACCAAGGAAGAACCACTGTAAAAATGTGTCAATTAAAGTGGGTTTGCCCATTTCCCTCTAAATCAAAAGGGGGAAAATTGAGTGAAATGAGGGGACTAGGACAACAAGCGGTAGTGGAAATTGAGCAAACCATACCGACAACATCTTGTGACTCAATTTTGGAGCTCCCTTAGTTTCTATTCAGTGATGTTTCTAGTTCAGCTTCTGTCTTGTGAGAAAACATTCTTGCATTGTTTGAACCTATCACTGTGTGATTGGGAAATTTGGCCATCTTTACATTCTGTTTAGAGATGCTTAGCCAAGGACCTAGATGATGCTGACCAGAAACTTCAATCAGATCCAAAAGATTGATGGAGACTCAACAGCCCTCAAAAGAAGAAGCTTCTAAGGAGTCCTTTACTCTACCCAAGCCTCTTGTGGGAATCATCTACTCACCTCATGAGGTTATGAGTATTATGGAGAAGACCACTAGCTTTGTAGTCTGGAACAAACAGACTAAGACCCAGGATCAAATAAGTTGGATAAATGCAGTTTAATGACTTAGTTTACTTACCAAATCTGTGTAACTGGTTTTATTTGTTAAGGGGTGCTTGAAGTTATGACTCTGCTTAGCTAAGTTTGTTCAGTTTTTATGACATTAAAGGAAGCATGAGATTGTGACTGTCCTTGCCTTTTTTTTCTCTTGGTGATACTTATAGCCATGTGTTCCTTTGATATCTGGAAAATCACCATATATTGTGTGATGCTCTTGTTTCCTGGTACAAGTCTAAGTCTCTTGACATATAGCCCCTGCTCTTTACTCCATTTAATCTCTGACAATGAGTTGCTACCCATCTGGTCCATATCATGTTTTAAAACAATTCTGTCAAGCTCTTGATAAGATGAGCAATGAAGAAAGTGCCCCCTCTCACTTGGGTCATTTTAAACCTTAACTTAGGTATATGCTTCTGTAATTGTGCCTCCACTAGGAATTTTGAGCTTTAACCCCAAAAGGGGAGAAATTGTGGTAAAACTTTAAAGCATTGTTTGACCCTTTCCCTGCATGGTTAAGAAGCCAGATCTGTTGCTTAAAGATAAGATTTCATTTAGTACCTAAATCAGGGCCTCAGTTATGGTGACCAGTATCCCAGACGGACCTGAAGGTTGAAGAGAGAAATGTAAGATTTTTTTTCCCCTTGTACATCTCAAGCAACTTTTGCACCTTTTTACTTGATTTAATTTACCTCATTCTAAGTCTCTTTTCCCTCTTTCCCCTATGCAATTCTCTTTTTCACCCCTTAATTATGTTTTTTTTTATTATTTCATGAGAGTCGACTTATACCAGCACCCTCTATGCATTTTCTTTCTAATTGCCCTAATAGTAAAACAGTTCTTAAGAGTTGCAAGTTATCATCTTCCCATGTAGGAATTAAAGCAATTTCATCTTATTGAATCTCTTGTGTTTTCTCCTTCTCATTTCTCTTTTTTATACTTCTCTTAAGTCTTGATTTGAAAATCAAATTTTCTGTTCAGATTTGACCTTTCCATCAAGAGTTTTTTAAAGTCCTCTATTTCATCAAATATTCATTTCCCCCTGGAAGGATTATGATTAGTTTCACTGGATATCTGATTTTTGGTTAAAGATCCTTTGCCTTGCAGAATATCACATTCCAAGCCCTCTGATATTTTAAGGTAGAATAATAAATCCTATGTTAACCCTACTGTTGACTCCACAATATTTGAATTGTTTCTTTCTGGCTGCTTACAATATTTTCTCCTTGACCTCAATTTAGATGATATTCCTGGGAGTTTTGATTTTGTGATCTCTTTCAGGAGGTGATCAGTGGATTCTTTCAATATCTATTTTATGCTTTGGTTCTAGGATATTGGGACAATTTTCCTTGATAATTTTTTGAAACAAGATGTATAGCTTCTTCTTTTTATCATGGCTTTCAGGTAGTCCAATAATTCTTAAGTTATTTCTCCTGAATCTATTTCCCAGGTCAGTTGTTTTTCCAATGAAATATTTCAGTTTTTCCTTTTATTTTTTCATTCCTTTTTTATTTTGTTTGATTGATTCGTGATGTCTTGTAGAATTATTAGCTTCCACTTGCCCAATTCTTATTTTTAAGGAATTATTTTCTTTAATAAGTTTTGTACCTCTTTTCCATTTGGCCAATTCTACTTTTTAAGGAGTTGTTTTTAGTGGATTTTTGTGCCCCCTTTTCCATTTGAACAATTCTACTTTTTAAGTTGTTTTCTTCAGTAAATTTTTGTATATCTCTTTCCATTTTTGTGCTTCCTTTAGCAAGCTGTTGACTTTTTTCATGATTCTCTGGCATCACTCTCATTTCTTTTCCCAATTTTGCTATTTCTTTTATTGGATTTTTAAAATCTCTTTTGAGCTCTTCCAGCAATTCTTTTTGGACCTGAGACCAATTCACATTTTTCTTTGAGGCTTCCTCATGGGTATTTTGACATTGTTGTCCTCTTCTGAGTTTGTGTTTTGAACTTCTCTGTCACTATAGTAACTTTCTACCATCAGGTGGTTGTTGTTGTTTGCTCATTTTTCCAGCCTATTTCTGTGACTTTTAAAGTTGGGCTCTACTTCTGAGTTGGAGAGGGTACCATCTCAAGCTTCTTGCTTCTGAGGTCAGGGCCCTGTGGCTGGCCTGCCATGTAGGGGTCTGGCAGCTAGTCTGCTACACTGGGGCTACTAGGGCTGCTTCTCTGTCCTGCTTGTGCTGGGTCTACATGGACAAGGCCAAGGGACATTGCTTCTGCTCTGCACAGAGACTTGGGGTTTCTGGCTTTCTTGCTGGAGTGTAGCCTATTGCTGGCTTACCCAGCTACTGTCTTCACAGGACTGTGTTCCCCTTTCACCCAAGTGAGATAGATCTTTCTTGCCAGCCTTCTAAGTTTTTATGGGCTACAAAATTGCTTCACTCAGACTTTTTGTGGGTTCTGCCTCTCCAGAATTCACTTCAAGGCATTATTTTATAGTTGTTTTGAAGTGAATTTGGGAGAGCTTAGGTGAGTTCCTGCCTTATCCATCAACTTAACTTTGCCCCTTCCAAGAACACTTTCATAATTTTCACAAGCAATGGCCTAACAATCTGTGAAATAAAAATCGTTCTTTATAAACTTGTAAGCCCCTTTACTTCAATTGTGAGAGATCCTAGTTTCTCATTAAACCTCTATTATTTTGGAATTTCACAACATTCTTTCAGCAACTTCTCACCAGAGTTCATAAGATTTATGACATCTCTGAGGCTTAAGATCTAAGGGGGCTGAAAATCTGGCAAGTACATAAAGAACTTCTCAGTTATTCATAAAGTATATGATACTTTCCCAAATTATATTATTCATTTTTGTATTGGGATACTATTGTGCTATAAGAAATGAGGAGCAGGCAGATTTCAGAAAAACCTGGAAAGACTTACATGCACTGACTCTGAGTGAAGTGAGTAGTTAAGTGAATAAAACCAGGAGAACGTTGTACACAGTAACAGCAACACAGTAACAGCAACACTGTGAGATCATCAGCTACGATAAACTTAGCTCTTTTCAGCAATGCAATGATGTAAGACAATTCCAAAAGACTCATGATGGAAAATGTTATCCACATCCAGGGAAGAAGTTATGGAGTCTGAATACAGATCGAAACATAATATTTTAACTTTTTTGTTTTTTCTTTCTCATGGTTTTTCCATTTTGTTCTGATGCTTCTTTATATAACCAGCTTCAGACTGCTTACTGTCTTGTAAAGAGGGGAGGTGAGAAAGGGAGAAAATTTTGGAACTCAAAATTTTATTTGAAAATGAATGTTGAGAAATATCCTTCCATGTAACTGAAAAAATAAAATAAAATTAATATTAATTAAAATCAAATTTCAATTTTAATTAAAATTTAAAAATTCATATTATTCATTTTAAACAAAATATATCCAATTGGATTGACAATTTTTTTTGACTATAATGGCAATAGTCTCCATCCAAAATGCATTAATTTTTCAGTGATACAATTGTATCACTTTCTGGATACCAGTTTTTAAACTAACAGCTTTTCTTATATACAAAGATTTCCCAAAAAATCATAATACAAGAAAACTTAGAAGACCAGCAATAGTACCAAAAATATTCTGAACTTTTAAATCATATCACAAACATTTTTCCAGACACATAATATCACAATTAGTGTGGCTGCATCTTCTTACATAGTAAACTACTTCGTCCATCCATCAGTTTGGCATTTGATATTAACTACATGGGAAATACCAGTGTAGAGTACTTACCCTTTTAATACTTATTCATACAATTTCTACATCTATCACCTTAATGTCACATATTAAATGTATTTTCCATTAAGTTTGATCTGCCTATAGAGGGTCAATCATTGCAATTATCTTAATAGAAGAACACATTTCACTTTCACTAGGACACCATTATTATTAGTTTTGGGACAAACTTAATCAATTCTGAATTTACAATTACAAATGGTATCATTCAAAATCGTAATTTCCCCAAGGATCACTATGCTTCAGCACCTCAGATTGTAGAACCCACTGCTTTAAGCTAGCTCCATTTCAAAGGTTTATGGTACACTTTCATGTTTTCCTTCTTCAAAAATCTTAGCATTTATAAAAGTCTCCCAACCATAATTTGGAAATTCACAGCAATTTCAGTTACAAATTTTATCTCTAGTTAGTTTATAATGCCACAATTTTCTACAAGCCAGGAAAAATTTTTCTTTGCTTGTCTGACTTTATCTCTGTAACCCCAACCTGGCTGAGGCTGAAATGACAGAGAGAACTATCTTGCAGATTTTTAAAATCTTATCTCCCCGCTGAAAGTCTGAAGTGAGAAAAGTCCCTGCGTCCTGGGACAAAGCACATACCATCTGATTACAGAGAGCAGGGAGAATTGTTTCTTATATGAACCTTCATTAATCTTCCCCGGAATACTAAACTCTCTGGCAATAGATTTTTATGGCAGTTTTTATGGCTGCTTATTTACTCCCCTTAGAAATCTTCCAAGGAGCAGAATCTACAAGACACAAGATAAAGATATTTTTGAGCAGCTATTAGGGGAAGATTGTGTTGTTTTTGTCCTTTGTTTCCAAAGAAGATTATAACATCAGAGAAATGATGACATGACTTGCACTTGACTTTGTTTTGAGTGAGGGAGGACTGTGCATGTCACCAGCCTCACTTCTCCTCCAGAGTCATCTGAATCCAGTGACCAGATATTCATCAGGTTGACTGGAGATGACCCAGGATGCACTGGGCCCTTAAGGGCCTAAGGTCTTTGCAAGCACTCAACTAGGGTGAGGCAAAGTCCATTCATTGAATAGGATTGTTTAAGAAGTAGACAGGACATGGCCCCCTTTCATGAAGAGAGAAGATAGAAAGGAAGAAAATGAAAAGTTTTCTTGGGGTATGAGTGTTTGACTGGTAAAGGACTCGCTCCCCAGACAACAGTTTATTTTTTGACTAGTACACATATGCAAACTTCCCTCGTTAATCTTATATTGTCCTAAGTGAATGATTGTAGGACTGATGTTAAGTGACAGGTGTCTTGGTCACTCAATCAACTAAATGGATAGATTCCCTCTCAGCAGATCATGTGATTCAACTGGTGACCTTTGCATTGGCTGCCACCAGTATATAGTCACAAATTGGGTAATCAGTTTCTTTTCGAATAGTCATGGGAGGCTGAGAATCACTTGAATCCCACCAACTTCAAAAGAACTCGAACTTCTGACTTATCCTTGAATGAGATAAAAGATTTCCAAGTCAGAAACCCCCTTCCTAAGACAGCCAACTATTGCTCTTGGATGCTCCTATTCAAATTCTTCCTTACTCCTTGATATAGATTAATAGCTAACCTAATTCCCAGTCTACTGAGGTTGCTGCCAAAACTCTGAACACAGCAGTGACTGTTTGTTTGTTTTTTATTGGTAACTTAGTCAATCCAGATGGTTGTGTTCATTTGGGGTTGTTTTTTTTTTCATACTTTTGTATCTTGCTCCATTGGCATTTTTTTCTCCCAACTCAACTCAAGCTGTCTTTTTCCTAGAGAATAAATAGGAACACCTGTGAATATATAGTGGTTCTGGTTGAAAAAGGATTAGAAAATAATAGAAATGGATGTGAAAAGTCTCAGACCAAAGAGGTATATTTTGTTTAAAATGATTTTTTAGTCATTAAGAAGATACATTGTAGGTAGGTGCTAAGACAATCACTCATTCAATATGATGGTTTCATATGATAATTCAAATGTAGAAGCTCCTTTGTCTCCTAACTCTTTAGTTTTCTAACAAAACTCTAAGTCCTTGGCAATTTCTCAAATCTAATAATTTTTCTCAAGTCTGCTGACATTTCTACAGGTCATACTACTGGTATAAATTCTGCAGTTACTCAGGCTCTATTGTAGTCATTCTCCCCTGGAACAATTCCCATATTACTCCGAAAATGGTATCTATCTATGTTTTGTTCTAGTCCTAGGCAGGTATTAAAATTAGTGCTGATTGAATCTTTTCATGTTGGAAGAGCAGGAAAGATTTTTCAGGCAATATATTCTGTCAGAGGTTGAGGTTTGGGACAGAATTGAAGTCCAAAGCAATAGGGTCAGTTGCTGGTTTGGGAATAAAATGGCCCGTGTCATAGCGACCTTGGAAGAGCCAACGTAGGGAATGAGGTGAGCCTTTCTTGTGAGGCCATTCAGAACTACCAGTGAAGTGCTCTTCCCTTGGAGAAGTGATAACGCATTGGTGAAATCTGCCTTCTCTGCCTCCCAGGATCATTGTGGATTCAGAAGTGGTTATTACAGTTCACTTGATTTCCCTGTGGAATACTTCACTCCAACATCCTCAGAAGAAGCAAATCTGCCGACTGATTTCTTATCTGAAGCTGGGCAAATAGTCTTCTAATGCCAAGAGTTTAAAGGTCATTAATGACCTTCTGGGTCTCACTGAAGGGTACTATAGTAAAATTGGTCTTCATAATATTTATGCTTGGAGGGACATACCTGTTGGTCACAGATGGAGCAGCCCATCAGTTGGGCTTTTGATCTAAGAGGATGTCAATATCTATGTGGCAACCCATATCCCAAAGATGTACAGGTTCTTCTAGAAGACATGGTGCTGCACAAGGGGTATATAGCACATAAATTACCTTCTGTTTCCCCAGAAATTAAGGCCTCCCATGAAGAGGGTGAGGAACACTTCACATAGGGTGTGAGGGACCACTCTTCCTCCTGGGTAGGTTTAGGTTACCGGTAGAATCCAAATTGATTAGATTTTCCTCTAATTTACTGTAGACTAGATCTGTAAGACTGATATCCATCAGATAATTATGCTTAGGGTGAATAAACCTTTGGACTTAGGCCCTGAGCCAGCACCCACATGGATCTAGCATTATCCCAATGGAACCCCTCTCACAAAAAGCTAATGAATCTTTTGTTTGAGAATTTCCTACAGGTAACATAAAAAGTATTAGATGACCTACTTCAGTCAGAATTTGCTGAAGTTCATTATCAGGCATACCCTTTTATCAGGCTCTCTCTGGCCCAGCCACCAGCCTAGCTTACCAAAGGACATAAGAAATGATACATCATCACATTCAGTGCAAATATTCTGAGGTCAAAGGAAAAAATAAACAACAGAGACTCAGAAACTCCATGGCCTGGGTATACGATTTTGCTTGGGAGCTCATCTAGCTGCTTGATTCTCCTGTGGTAGTATCCTGCTGTACTCACAGTCAGATATATCTCATGCAGAGAAAGAAGGAAAAAAAATAAGCATTTATTAACTGCCAGGCACTTATGTGCTAAACGTTATATGCTTTATAAACATTATTTCATTTGATTTTCACAACTACCCCAGGAGATCAGTGCTACTATGAGTCCCATTTAAGAAATGGGAAAGGACCAAATAGGTGGTGATTGGTAGACTTTTTTTATATATTTCTGTTTTATTTTCTTGTTCTAGAACTTCAGGGCAATTTTCCTTAACAATGTCTTGTAATATTGTATTGAGATTCTTTTTTCATCATAACTTTCAGGTAGTCCTATAATTTTAATGTCTTTCCTCAATCTGTTTTCTAGATCAGTTGTTTTACTACTAAGATATTTCACATTCTCTCCTATTTTTTTCATTCTTTTGATTTTGTTTTATTATTTCTTGGTGTCTTATAACATCATTAACTTCCCCTTGCCCAATTCTAGTTTTCAAGGAATTATTTTCTTCCTTAAGTTTTTGATTCTCTATTTTCAATTAGTTGACTTTTCATGATTTTCTTAGAGTGCTCTTATTTTCTTTCCTATTTTTTCCTCACTCCCTTTTTGATTTTTAAAGTCCTTTTTAAGTTCTTCCAAGAATTTTTGGGGGGCTTGTGACTATTTGATGTTTTTCATTATAAAAAGAATAGCTCTTCTTAACTACACTCTCTTTCTCTGAATGTGACCTCAGATGTTCTCTGTCCCCATAGTAGCTATCTATGATTGGTTCCTCTCTCCTTTGCTTACGTATTCATTTTGATTTTGTTTTGTTTTTAGCAGCTTATTATTATGAAGTTCTAGTCCTGAGGTGAGGGGAATGATGGCTCCAGGCCTCAGGTCCTTCATACTATTACTTTCTGAGGTCTGTCCCAGGGTCCTCCTGTCCACCTTGAAGCCACAGCTAGAGGCCCCCCCAAGCATGCTGTCCCCAAAATACTTGCTTCCTGCTATCCCTCTAATGTCTGCAGACTTCATCTGTCCTCTCTGCCTAGGAACTGAAATCAGACACTTTGCTATCCTGTGAGTTCTCACAATAGGCAGGGTCCCAACCCCTCTGCTACCACACTCACCAGGCATGGGCTAGCTTCTTCTTCCTCCAGGACTGAGTCTGATAAGTACAGCTGTGCTTGTACACCTCGACAGTGGAAGGTTCTTCAATCTTCTCCTACTCAACAGTCCAGTCCCAGAAGTGAAAGTTCCTGAGACTGAGATGGTCCACCCAGGTGCCCCCAGGACTTGTAGGTTAACTCCTTGGAGTTGACCTGGAATTGTTTACACTTCCCTCAGGCTCAATCTCCTGGAGGTCATCTTTCCTGGAATTTTCTCAAGTTATTTTGGGAGGACTACTGCTTTGCTCCAGTTTTTGTTATCTCCGCTGCTCCTCATTTGCTGTGAGGCAATGTTCTCTTTTTGTGTGTGTGGAGGAAAACTAGAGAGCCTCAAGTTTTCTGACCTACTCTGCCATCTTCCCCTAAAATAGTTTTAAAGTGAATCGACTAGTTTACACATCCTTTTCTTTGCAAAGACTTTCCTCTATCTCTGTCCTCCTTGCTGGAAACAGTCACTAAGTAAATGTTACCTGCAAAAGGTATTTTAAGTATCATCTATAGTATGTAACTGACCTTTGTCACATGAGCTATAAGGCTTATTTTAGTCTTTATATTTAAAATTTTCAGGTGATTAATTTTATCTTCTCAACTTCTGTTCCACCTGTGTCCAAACATCAAACTGTGTCTGTCACTTTTATTCAGACTTATAACACAGCATAGTACCTCCCAAGAAAATCAGAATTATCTTTCCTGTTCACTGCTTTTTTCCTAAAGTGGTGGAATAGTATCAGTTTAGTCCTTCATCAATAAATCCACACTCCTGGTGCTCTTGTCTCTAAGTACTTCTAACATCTAGTATTTCTGTTAGTGTGAAAGTTAGACTCAGTGCTTTTCCTGACTTAGATCAGGTAAAATGTCTCTTGGACTGATCTCAAGTAAATTGGTAGATAGCTTCCTCAACAGGTCAACTCTTTTCCTTTCTTCTAAAAACAACTCTTACCTTCAAAAGGCCATCTGTTTTCCTTCTTCCCCAACAGATTTGTATGATTTCTCCTCCTTATCTTTCCTCTACTGCCATATTGATATCATAGCTTATAGGGAAGGTAAAATGAACCACTTAGCAGTATGTGTTTGTTTTCTTTTCCCTCCATTTCTGAATCCTGGTCTTTTCTGTCCCATCATCACTGACTTTTTCCTATTGTCTCTCTCCAATGAGATTCCCATTAGCAACTGATTGCTAAAACTTAGCATAGACCTGACAAAAGCAAAGGGGGAAAGTTCAGGGTTGCCTGTGCCTGAATTTGCAGATAGTATGGGCAAAGCTTACCCATAAATAGACAGATGTTCTACAAAAATATGCAGCTGAATCACTCATCCAGACCAGCAGCTGTCCTAAAATCAGCATCTCTGCTGGAAGCAATCTCTCCTTCCACTGCTACTTACTTCCCAACAGAACTGCCTGTAGGTCTGCAAGTTGCCTTTTGCGACAGCTGCTCCAGAAGCTAGATTCTTCTACAAAACTTCTCCTGGCTGGATGTCTCAGCTTTCTAGTGACCTTCAGTTGATATTTGTTCTTTTCATTCTCTTAGAGAAAGTTAATATTAACCAGGGACTATTTCAACACTTTTAGGACAAGAAGCACACAACTCTACAGTCAGAGAAACCATTAGACATTTAAGTCTTATGTTTTACTTTACTGATGCTCAGAACCTTTGGGTAATACTCCAAATATTACTTTCAAATTCTATTATAACTTTGTGTGAAGAGTCGAGGTTCCTTCAAATAAACTTTGAGTATCTCAATTATGTGTTCATCCGTTGCCGAAGAAGACCATGCCATCAGAGAAATGATGAAATGACTTGCACTGGACTTCGTTTTGAGTGAAGGAGGGCACCAGCCTCACTTCTCCTCCAAAGCCATCTGAATCCAGTGACTTGATATTCATCAGAATGACTGGAGATGACCCAAGATGAGGCACAATTGGGGTTAAGTGACTTGCCCAAGGTCATACAGCTAGTGAGTGTCAAGTGTCTGAGGTGAGATTTGGATTCAGGTCCTCCTGAGTCATGCACTGGTGCTCTATCCACTGTACCACCTAGGTGCCCCATCTCAATTGTACATCTTCCAAGGAGTTGTGGTGAAATGTAATAGGTAGATTTCTTTTATTCTCTCATCAGACCTGTGATCCATGCACACCTTATACTGATGCAGGTTGTTGACTAGTAATTGCTTTTAAAATTGTCTGTGCTTGTTTTTAAATAAAATTCTCTCCCTCCTACTGGGCCAGAGGGGCAATTGTAAAGGCATCAAGAGCAAGACAGCACTAGTCTTTGTTTAGTTACAGTAATCTTGCAGAAGTGTTCTAAGATTGAGAAAAGTTGTCATGTCCTAGAGTTCATTTATAAAAACAACAACCCCGAACAATTATACTTTCAATAATTCTGTACAAGAAAAACAGTTACTTAGATACAAATTTTTAAAAGATCAAATAATTATACCCTGCTAAAATAAGAGAGAGAAAAGAAAAGAGACTCATCATCCTTAATTTGTATTCACTCTGTGCACTGTCTCACACCAAAAACTGTATGGAATGTACTATGTCTTTGCTTTTCCCATTTGAATCTATATTAGTTTTCTCATGGGATTTCCATACTTCTCAGTGATTTTCAATTTAGATAATAAAGCCATTGCCCAGGTCCCAACCTTCAAGAGCCCCTGCAATCATTGCATTACTATGTACTCTATAGCCTTCCTGGGCCAGATGCTGGCATACTATTGGATATCCTGCAATTTTTCCAGCCTTGGTTGGTGTGGAAGCCAAGTATTTGTTCTCAGAAAACACAATGCCTATGTGATGAGAATTATGACAGCTAGTTGAAATGCCTCCTCTAAACCTGAAACAGTCAGGTTCCATGGAACCTTAGTGTTTTCTGATCTAAGATAATAACATTGCTCAAATAATGGAAATAATGGTTTCAGAGGAAATGGCGAAAATCTTTCATTTCGTGACCCTATAGCAATGATAGCACTTATCTCCAGAGACAAATTTCCTGACCCCACTCAATGGGACATATTCTAACTTGGTTCTGTGGATAAGAATACAATCTGAAAACTGGGAAAGGAATCCCTCCTTCATAAGAAAAACTGAGTCTAATGATGGAATACACCTTATTCTGATGCAGGTTGTTGACTAGTAATTGCTTTTAAAATTGTCTGTGCTTGTTTTTAAATAAAATTCTCTCCCTCCTACTGGGCCAGAGGGGCAATTGTAAAGGCATTGAATTAAAAAAAAAAAAAACCAACAAAGCTGATGGCCATCTTCCACTTGATTGGAATCTTTGTGGACAATCACTACCTATAATTAGGACCAGCTGTTTGATTTGAATGAATTCTCATTGACAAATTCCTCCTCTATAGTACGGTTCAAGCAAATGGCAAGGTCCTCTGACCAAGAGGCAAGCTTTTCCTCACCATATCTCCAAGGAAATGAGAAAACTGACCCAGATCCTGAGGCAGGTAACTTCATTCCATGAGGCACATGTCCAACAGGGGTGGCAAAGTCATTGCTTTTTATGTAGCTCATTGCTGTCTCTTTAAAGATTGTAGAACCATCTCTTGCCATTCTTTTTAATTGTTCAATCAAGAGATTAAAGGTAGTCTTGGGGACTATACCATGCTTAAAATGAGATGAGATACAGGACAAGATAGAAGGGTTCACTATGTCTAATTTTTGCTAGATTCAGTCTATCTGTTGGATCCAAACAAGATTTCGTGTACAGTAAGGAACAGCCTTTTTTAGGTGGTCAATCAAAAATGATATACAGTTTGTCCCCAAAAGATTCAGAGCTGTCCATGTGGCAACTTTTTTCCTGTTGTTGACCTGAAAACTTGGTTAAAGAAAAGGCAACAGTCTCAATGCATACATTTTATGATTTAATTAATTGATCAATTCCCCATTAAAGATAACATGAACATAATGCATTATGGAGCCAGAAATGTCCTGGCTACTGATACAAAGAATTGGGCAGCCTTAAATATATTTTAGGACAAAAAAGCATTCTGTGTCCTTCAGATTTATGATTTCCATAAGTGATTAACTAGACCATTAGAAAAGAATTTCTTAATTGCATAGGTTGTAACTACAATAAGATAACAGAGTTTGACAAAGTTTCACATAGAAATTATGACCCAAGATGTCTGTGTTTTCTTTACCATTAACATGCCATAATATAGTATATGCCTACAAATATTAAGACATGGAAAACGTCCCGTTATTCAAGATAGTGTCTTAGGTTAAAGGTCTCTTAAGGAATGTTAAGTCAGCCCTGGCTGGCTTTTGTTGACACAGGAAGAGGCATTCTCTGAGTCTGCTTCAGAGAGAACAAAGAGATTATTCCAAATTTTTATATTAAACATTATCACTGTTGTCCAGCATCTTAAAAAGAGAATCTGAAGGGTCAGTCAGCCACTATGGCAGAGACTAACTGTATATGTGCAAGGGGACATTGGTTTTCCTATTGTATAATTCATCACCCAAACATGGATTACCAGTTCCAAAGTTAAATTAAAAAATAAAGAAGAAAGAAGACAACATTGTCTTACCCTGTATAAATAAGGAGATTCAAAGGAAAAACTATCCTTGAAATGAAAAGACATCTTTCTATTCTGATAGTCTTTGTATAACATTAACACCCTCATAATGCAAGTCAGTCTACTTTGATGTCAACATTATGGCACCAAGCTAAATGCATTTGTCAGATTCCACTAGGCCACCCCACACATCCTTATGTTTTGGCCTCTTCTGTGATAGATTGCAGTGAGAAATTACATTCATAGGATAAATTGATTGGTGTTGAAACTCTTCTGACCCTCCTAATGTATTCATTGCTAGTGCTCTAGTCTCTTAACCTTTTTGATAAAACTGAGGCATTGATCTCAACCATGGTGTTATATAGGATATGGGTCTCTAGATGGAAGAAAGATTCTTGTCACCTTTCTTGTAGATTAAAATGTCATTAGAAATTTGTCACTACTTTGGGACAATTACATTTGTGTGGGAAGCCAAAAGCTATCTGGACTACCCCATCACAGCAAACATCTGGCCTTGCGACATGCCACCCCGAATCTGGAACATTCCTCGGTTATCTTAATCTTTACTGCCCCTCCTTGCTTCTGCCCTCTGGAAACCCCCTACTTCCTCTAGTACGACTATAATTACTGCTACTCTGCCCTTCAATAAACGAGACTTGATCAGAAAGCCTGTCTTGTCTCCATTCTCCGCATCTCCTGTCCCCTGCCCCCTCTTTTCGTCCTCCAGGTCCCCATTCTTGTCCCGCGGGCCAGGACACATTTGTGCAAAATGTTAAAAAGTAGTTACTAAAATATGTTCCCTTTAGATCAATCCCTTGCAGTGTCTAGTACATAATGCTATATAGTCTGGAAGATTCATTCTTACAATGTCTCAATGCGTCCAAGCCTCAGGATGCATAAAGGAGCTCAGAAATGGTTTTTTCACATCAGTCAGAGTATTAAAGTTAGGTACCAGTAGGACTAAAACTATGAAGAAACTGGTGTTAGGACCAACTACATCTTTAAAATACAAAATTGATATTGGCATCTGATAAAAGAGAAACTTCATTGACTATATTGAGGAAAATTTGAGTATAGTTAGTCCTAAACAATCTCTGAATCTGAAGGATTTTTAGAATTTGGTATTATAGACATTATTAAAATTCTTCCAAATATCATTGCACTTAAAATTCTTATGTGCTTTTTTGATGGAATTTGTTATTCTCACCTGGAAGTCTACTCTATTTTTGCACTTGTTAAAATCTGTAATCCATCCATTTTGAAAACCTGATAAAAGTGATTATTTATTATTTGGTGATACTCTGTTGTTTAAAGTTCCATTACCAGTTTCCAATGGAATTTCTGCTACCTCAGTTAAAGGTATCTGAGGAGCATCCAGATCAACAGATTCATCATTCCTTTTATTAGGTCCTAATGCTTGCTGATGGACTCATTCTATGCCAAGTTAGTTTCTATTCAGTTTCATTTCTATACTATTTGCACATCTCTTGGCCTGGGCTATTCCCAATAGGGCTTATTCAGATTACTTTTTTAAATAGACCTATTAATAAACTTTCTGTTTTCTCAGTGTGTACTGAAACAATGGCTCCTTACTGCTGACCCTTAGTGACTCCAAGAGGCATGGAAGAAAACAGAACATGTTCTATTATCATAGATGGAGTTATATGAAACCTTGCAGACTAAAGCTCCTTAATAAGAACTGGTATTGTAGGGATTACTAAATTTGGCACATCCATAGCTTTAAAATGGTACAATCTTTGTTGATACTTTAAGTATTTTCTAGCTCCCTATGCAAATAAAAATAAGGTTCCATCTGGAATTCTCTGACAGACTTTAATAGACCTTCATGCTGCTTACAGAACTTTAAGAGTGGCACCTAAAATCTAGAGCAAACACAAAGTTCGCTGTATAATTTCTAGGCCAATCTCTTCTTCATCATCTAATATCATTAGTCAAGAGCCACTTTCAAATCTGAATTAAACAATTAAATTAATTTAGAAAATAATAAAAAATTAAAATTTGATGCTATTAAAGCTATCACTTCCATGACTAATCCTAAACTTCTATATTTAATCTTAAATCATCCTTATTTACTAACCCTAGTGCTTTCCCTAAAACTATCCCTGAACTTGGTACTACCTAAGAAATAAAGTGGTGGATCAGTAGCATCGGTTAGGTACACAAGACACAGCAGTCAACGTAGTAATCAAAGTAGTCAACTCAAAATCTTAGAAAAGTGAATGCTGAAAACTAAAAATAAATAATTTTTAAAAAACTCTCCCTGAACCCTACTACTAAGTCTGAAGTTGTAGCTTTGATTCTCTTAAATAATACTTTCCTATCTTGCTCTCATAATATTCCACTATACAAAAAAGAAATCTATGGACACTCAATTTTTGTTTGGAGTTTTCAAAAATTAGAGAAATAAACTGGGAAAAATTGTGACTAGAAGGAAATCTCATCCAAAATGAAAACCTTACTGTTCAAGAATTTAGTTCTCAAGTCAATTTGGTTTTTTTTAATACGGACATATAAGGATCTTGAAAAGACTTGAAAAATGTGTCTCAAGATGTTACCTCTTTTCTGTAATAATCATTCTAAACCTGCTAGCCAGCTCATGGTGAACCTTTTGGTCTTGCAAGTGGTCAAAATGTTGCCATGTGCCTCCCTCTAGTGTTGAAGATGCATTACCATTTTGTATTCGAGATGCCTAGTACAGACCGCTCCAGATTGTAATGTTCGCTACCAACCACCAGAATCAATGACTCTTTGCTTTGTAAGGTGCTCCAAAAAGCACACTCCAAAAGCAAAAGACAATATGGACAGCTATTAGAGGATTAGTCATTGTAAATTAGAAGCCATAATAACATGCAACTCTCTCTCATTACAAGGGAGAAAGAGTCTTTTATAAATTTTTACTTAACCTTGTTTAAAAAAAATATTCTAAGACATTCCTCTTCATCAAGACATCCCTGACCCAGGGACTTGGAAAGAAAGTACATAAAGTCTGAGGAGGAGCTGGGCAGAACCACCTAGAGGAGCTTCATGATTTCATCAGGTCATTTTGCAGAAGTAGCTAAATTTTGTCTGAGGTGAGGAATGTAAAGAATTTGGCCATAGCCTTTGCCCTCCACCTCCTCCCCATCCCTCAACTTACAGAGCTTCCCCTTTTGGAATGGATGCAGTGGACTTTGCTTTTGGCTCCTATGACTCTCTCTATATGCTATTTTCTAAACCTATATGGATTATTAAGCCTTCTGAACCTTGTTGGGTCTACGAGGTGGCTTGCTTCAGATCTGCTTCACCTAGTTCCTAATTATTTCTCCCCCTTCTGCTGCTGCTGCTACCACCACACTTTCCATTCATGGGTGCTCCAATATTATTAACTACTTTCCTCTTTCACTTATGTCAGCTGTCACTATTCAAAATCCCATTAATGTATTTTCCATGGTTTATTTATCAGAGGGCAGAATATATATGAATCTCAAATTCATGCACCGAAGTAAAGTAACTAGGAGTATAATAAAAATAAATCTACCTAGTCAAGGACTAGGTGATATTTAAGCTTTCTAAGTATTCTATTGTGGACAGTTCCACAAGTCTACTTTGGCTCATGACCCTCTCTGAATTCTCCCACACCAAAACGTCTTACTCTTTCCCATTCCCAGAAAGTGATGTCCTACCACCTTACCAATGGTTCCTGCTATTGATATAACTTCTCAGTAAATACCATTTTATAGAAATTAATTGACTCCATATATAGCCTATATTGAATTGCTTGCCTTCTCAGTGGAGATGGGTGGGGAGGGAGGAAGGGAGAGAAGTTGGAACTCAAAGTTTTAGGAACGAATATTGAGAATTGTTTTTGCATGCAACTGGGAAAGAAGAAGTACAGGTAATGGGATATAGAAATCTATCTTACCCTACAAGAAAAGAGAGCAGATGGAGATAAGGGAAGGGAGGGGTGTGATAGAAGGGAGGGCATATTGAGGGAAAGGGTAATCAGAATGTAAGGCATTATAGGGAAGGGGTAGGGAAGAGATGGGGAGAAAACTTGGAACTCAAAATTTTGTGGAAATGAATGTTGAAAACTAAAAATAAATAAATTAATTTTAAATTAATTAATTAATTAGAATGGCCTGGAAAACTAAAAAAAAAAAAAGAGAGAGAGAAATGAATTGGCTGATGGCTATTGGGGAGATCAATTGGTAACATGATATTGGAGAGACAGGGGGAAGGACACACTATATGAGAGTACATGAGTAACTGTATTAGACAACCCCAATATACCAGGGAGAAGTCTAGAAACTTAAAAGGGGAGCAGTAGGTATCCATATTTTGGGAACTCAACCTTCTAGTCCTGTGTGGGTTATAAGACCTCAGAGCATGCATTTACGTGTTTTATATGTATATACATACATATATATATATATATATATATATATATATATATATATGTAACTAGATAGATAGACAGATAAATACTTATTAACCACATACTGTGTGCCAGTACCATTCTAAGTGCTGGGGATTCAAAAAGAGGTGAAAGACAGTTTACAATGGAATGGAGGAAACAACACACAAACAGATACATACAAACTATAACACAAACAAATATATACAAACAAATGCAATACAAAGTAAGATAGAAAGGAGATAATTAATAGAGGGAAGGTACTGAAATGAAGAGGAGTTGGGGAAGAGTTTCCTAGAAGGAGTAATTTTATTTTGGACTTAAAGGAATCCAGAGAGTTGAAGCAGAGGAGGGAGGTTGTGACAGGTATGGAGGACAGACAGAGAAAATGCTCAGAGCTAAGAGATGGAATGTCTTATTTATGGAATAGACAGGAGGCCAGTATCACTGGATTAAAGAGGTTGTGTCAAGGAATAAAGGGTAAGAAGACTGGAAAATTAGGAGAGGTTCAGGTTATAAAGGGCTTTGAGTGCCAAACAGAGCATTTTGTAGTTGATCCTGGAGGCAATAGGAAACCAGAAGAGTTTACTGAGTAGGGAGGTAACACGGTCAGACCTGAATTAGGAAAATCACTTTAATGACTGAATGAAGGGTAGATTGGAGTAAGGAGAGACTTGAGACAGATAGACCCACTACATGAGATGATAAGGTCCTGCACTAGAGTGGTAGCAGTGTCAAAGGAGAAAATGAGCCTATATGAGAAATGTTGCAAAGGTGAAACTGATAGGCCTTGAGAACAGATTGGAAAGGGGTAGGAGGATGACAACATATTGAAGAATCCAGGGGTGACACCTAGGTTACAAGCCTGAGGAACTAAGAGAATGATGTTGCCCTCTACAGTAACAGGGAGGTAGGAGGGTAGAGAGGGTTTAAAGGAAAAGATAATAAGCTCCATTTTAGACATATTGAATTCAAAATATCTAGCAGTATGCGGTTGGAAATGTCTGAAAGGCAGCTGAAGTTGTGAGATTGGAGGTCAACAGAGAGACTGGGGCAGAATGGGCTACCATTATCAGCGTAGAAATAAATGGTAAGTAAATCCATGGGATCTAATGAGTAGTATAGAGAGAGAAGGTTTGGAAGAGTTGGGATAATTGATAAGGGGGGTAGGATAGGATTGCCTAGCAACAAGGGGATCCAGTTGAAGTTACTTAACATAAATTTATAGTGGACCTAGTCAGAATGGTTGCTGTATGATTTTCTTTCCTTTCTTCCCCTCTGAGGTTCTACCTCTTTTTCTAATATTTATTTATTTTTAATTTATGAAATTAAACAAACATTTCCATAACATAGTAGCATAAAAGAAAATGATTGCACGTGAAACTGCAAATCTATTACGTACTTGTTATTCCTTTAAAATGTATAATAAAATCATCATGTAAATTTCTTTTTCTTCTTCCCCCTCCCACCCTAGAGATGGCTACCATTAGACGTGTGTGTGTGTGTGTGTGTGTGTGTGTGTGTGTGTGTGTGTGTGTGTACACTGAGCGGGGAAGGGAGGTAGATATCAGAGGCGGAGAGAGAGGTGGCTCACTGTTTTCCCCACTGCTTTATCCTTAGGGGCTGTTTCTGACCACTGGGTAAGTTTATTGTTTATAATCTAAACCAATTCTTCTGCTCCTCAAGGTTAGTTTTTGAATTGAGGATGATTTGGAACATTAAAACAAAAAAAATGAGGGAACAAATAGAACAGCCAATGGGAGGTAGAAGAAGAGTGTGAAAAAATGACAAATGTTCTTAACATTTGTTAAGAACGTTAAGAACAAGAATGCTCCTCAGACTCCCCTCAAACATAGCAGTGTGTTTAGAAATGCATCACTTTAAGAACTGTTAAGAAGGATCCCCTGTAGACTCCCTTACTTAGACCGGGAATCCATAGAAGGAGCTCTAGAGCCCTGCAGAGACCCTGACTGGGGCAGGCCAAAAGCTGTTGCTAGAGTCCAAAGCCTGAGGTCCATCCTTGCAGGAGCACCCCCACTTTAGGTTGGTCCAGAATAGTCCTAGCAGTCTAAGCCTACCAGAACCATCGCTCCAAACCAGAAGCCTGTGGCTACAGGAAACCAGTCAGAGACAGTGACTATGGGGCATTCTAGGTGGGGTCCAGTGTGGCATTAGATCTAGAAAGATGTTATTCAAAATAACTATGGAGAGAAAATATTTGGAAACATATCTACCAGTATTCACCCAAAGTCATATGAATCTATCTAAAAAATACTTTTTGCAGAAAAAGAAAATACAGACATAATAAAAAATATTATTACCTAAATTAACTTATTCAATGCTATACCAATTAAACTACCAAAAGAATAGACCTAGAAAAAATAATTAAATTCAGATGGAAGAATAAAAGATTAATAATGAAAAAGTGGGACAGAATATAGTTTAACAGTACCAGATCTCCAACTGTGCTACAAAGCAGTATTCATTAAAATGATTTTGTCGTTCAGTTGGTGCAGTTGTGTTCAACTCGTCATGACCCTAGTTGGGGTTTTCTTAGCAAAGATACTGGTGGTTAAGTAGTTTTCCATTTGCTTCTTCAGCTCATTTTGCAGATGAGGAAACTGAGGCAAACAGGATTAAGTGACTTGCCCAGGGTCACACAGCTAGTGAGTGTCTAAGGCTGGACTTTGAACTCAAATCTTCCTGACTCCAGGTCAATCTATTGAACAGATTAAATAATCAAAATATAGAAGCAAACACAATAGCCTAGTGTTCGACAAACTCAAAGATTATCAGTTACCAAGGGAAGAGTTCACTGTTTGTTTAAAAAAAATCTGGAAAAACTGGACAATAATCTGGCAGAAATTAATTGTAGAAGAGCGCTTCATGCTATAAACCAAGGTAAGAAAAATAAACTCCCAATAGATCCATGACATCATAAACGAATAAGACAATTAAGGAAGAAATTACTTTTCAGACCTACATGTAGGAGAATTCATGACTAAATAAGGAATAGAGAGAATCACATGAGATGAAATGAACAATTTTGATTATATAAAATTCAAAAGTTTTTGCACAAAAAATGTACATAATTAGAGTTACAAGGAAGATAGAGGGGAAAATTTTACAGCAAGTTTCTCTATTGAAGGTCTCATATTCAATATATGTAAGAAACTGATTCAAATTTATAGTAGTAAGAGCCAGTCTCCAGTTGATATGTGGTTAAAGAATAGAAAGTCTTCAAATGAGGAAATCTAAACTATCAACAACCCTATGGAAAAATTCTACAAATGACTAATCAGAAAAGTGCAAATTAAAATATCTTTGAGGCTCTACTTCATAGTCATCAACCTGGCAAAGATAACAAAAGAACAAAATAACCCAAATTAGAACTACAAAAAAAAGAGGTACACTACTGCATTGTTGATAGAACTGTGAACTGGTCCAGTCATTCTGGAAAATAAATTGTCTATACCCTTTGACCCACTATTAAGTTTATACCCCCCAAAGAAATGAAAGAAAGAGGAAAAGGACTTATGTGTACAAAAATATTTATATAGCTCTTCTCATGGTAGCAAAACAAATGAAAACTAAAAGGCGAATAACTGAAGAAATTATAATATATGAATTCAGTGGAATATTATTGTGCCATAAAAATTCTGAAATGGACAGGTTTTAGAGGAAACCAGGAAGAGTTCTAGGAACAGATACAGAGCAAAATGAATAGAACTAGGAGGACAGTGTATACATTGATAATGATACTATAGCAAAAAACAACTTTGAAAAACTAGACCTCTGATCAATGTTATAAACCATAAGTTCAAAAGAATGAAGTGAATTATTCCACTCACCTCCTGACAGAAGTGATCAACTTGAGATGTAGAAAGAGATGTACATTATACAGCCAACATGAGAACTTGTTGAACTATGCAGTCATGTATGAGAGTTTTTTGTTGTTTGTTTATTGGAGGGTATAATGGAATGGAAAGATTAATAAAAAGAAAAAATGACAGGTAAGCATGATCAGCACAGTAAAAATATGGTCGTGACTTGTCCTGATGGCAAGAAGCAGGATATATATATATAGTTCACAATACTGCCTCCGCACTGCCAATAATATCTCTGTGATGATCAAATGGCTACTTCTTTATTGCATGGTTGACAGAATATAACGTGTCTCCCTGTTCGGGGCTAGGACTCGGGGCTGCGGACTATCAGCCAGTCCAGGAGTAATCTGCTCGGGGCTCCCAGCTCCCAAGCCTTCGCCTTCTACTCACCCTTCCTGGGTCTTCGGATGTCTCAGGCCCCTCCTTGGGGTTGGGGAGGGGGCAATGACCAGACAGGACACCCAAGGTGCGGTGAAGTTGCTACACTTTATTGATTCCCTGAAGCAAAAGCCCTGAACAGCTCAATAGCTGCCCTTTTATCCCCCTCTGCGCTCCCCCCAAGGGCGGCCTTGCTCCTCCCCAGTTCCTCCCTGAGGGCGGAGCCTTCCTCCTGATTGGGCAAACTTCTCCTTTGCCCTCCTCTAGGGGTGGTCACTCCTCCCCAGTACCTCCCAGAGGGCAGAGCCCAGCTCGGCAAAGCAGGAGTTCCCCTGC